>OX376073.1:3251676-4501676 GCA_947361185.1 Charanyca ferruginea
AACGACATTCTACTGTTGCGCATCTTTGGTGCGTGCTTCGGAACGCAACATGATCGGTATTCTACTATTCGTTTAACGTCTCAAAATGACAGTTAAAAAGCACTAAAATCTGTACTGTAGTATTATTTTAATATTATAATAACGTCATATTCATTGAAATGTAATCATCATTTCAGCCGAATGACATCCACTGCTGGACATAGGCCTCCCCCAAGGGGGGGTTTTGCCATAATCGCCACGCTTGGCAGGCGGGTTGGCGATCGCAGTATGGTAGTTACAAATGCACAGAGAACGCTGCTGCCCATTCTCTGGTACGTCCCTTAGTCGCCTCTTACGACACTCACAGGAAGATATGGGACGGTACTATTCTTTACGTCCGACACCATACGGATGAAATGTAATCGATTTTATTCAATTATTTTGTTCTCATGTCGCTACACCAATTTGGTATAGTTTGTTTGTCGTTGAGTTGACGTGCAGTTCATGCGCAGTTCAATGATTACAAGAATACCGTTTATCACTCAAACTTGAACTTAACTGCAAAAACTGCACTACAACTTCATCGGCGCGTCATAAAATTACGTGAATTAGGCCTCTGTTCATCTTTTGAAAAGAGGAGGAGCTCGTGGCTCGTGAAATAAAAACCAAACAGTTTAGTCAGTTATGGTAAAGCAAACCGCGGCCGTGGATGGGTAACCATTCAATTCATACCGAGCCCATTGCATGCCTCGGAGAACATGTAAATCCATTTGTCTCAACTATCATTCATAAATTCGAAGATCTATGAATGATAGCCGAGACAAACGGATTTACGACTGTCGAAACAGTCGTTATGGGTAGTAAGATGTCAGAAAGTCTGACTATACCTAGTGGTATCGTGTTATCCGGCAACTGTGTTGTGGAGGTCAGATAGGCAGTCGGTCCATGTGAAACACTGGTATTCAGCTGCATCCGGTTAGACTGGAGGATACCTCAACAAAGTTGGGTGAAGGCTAGACAGGATGATGAATTCTTATCCCTACATTAATTTGGGTACTACCGCTACAGTAACTGAGTGAATTAATTATAATAATTTAATGTAGTCATGCAAATGATGAAATGTTTTGACAGTATTTTTCAACTAAACGAAGACGGTAATTGTTTTACAAGAATAATAAAAAAGAAAACCTAAAGTATTAAACTAAAAAAAAACCTAACACAATAAAGCATGATAGAATTCGTCCACATCGCCGTCAACTGGAAATGTACCCAAGAGACTGGCAGCATTGCCACGTTGGATGGCAATGCTTAATCTCTGACCAAGGTAAAAACCAGCTCTTGAATCACGGGAAGTGTCAACTAACCTTTTGGACATTTCCTTAAAAAGAAGATGAGCACTCGGACCCCACGACCCGTGGGTTTCAACCCCAAACGGCTTGAAGACTAAGAAAAACTTTCAATTCAGTCCAAATTTAAACCCAGTTCTTGTATTTTGAACTTTGTTCCGAATGAATAAAGTTTTTAATACAAAACTGACTTTATAACCGCGTCTAAAGTTGATGATTTTGACCTCTCGATTGTTAATGATACCGCATAGGTTCATAAGTAGATACTGCAGGTTTGACCTTTAATAGGTATTTTTAGCAGAGTAGAGGGGTCAAAGTCAAAGACAAATCATTTATTTCAATAAGACCATTATAAGGCACTTTTGAACGTTAAGGGGTTAAGAGATCTTTACCCTAGTCGTATTGTATTCGACTATCGAACTGTGTGTGCGTAAGGATTGGTGCACTCCCTCTTCTATCGCTCGCAAACTCCGAAAAAACTGCAATCCGACTCAACTTGAGAGAGATCAGGTGCAGCTATGCTATTCTCTTATTTCATCATTCGTGGCTGTACTCGACGGGAAACTTGACATCGTGTCAGCCGTGAAATCGACGTCGTTGTGTGTTACTAACGTTGAGTTGCACGAAACCAACATTAGCTTAAAGGTGACTTTAAATTAATGTCATCCCTTACATTTAGTATCAAAAATAAAGTGACAGCATCAATTTAAAGACTCCGTTAAACTAATATTTAATTGTGCAACGCACTGTTAGAGAAAAGCACTATAGAACTAACGACTTTACAAGCTATCCGAGGCGCGGTCACCAAAAGAGATAAGTATCCATGTCGTCGGAAATAATTGAAAATTACTTAGAAACCGACGGGTGTTTATGAATTAAATAAAATACAATTAATAGAGAATAAACAGTTCAATGAATTATTTAAATTTCATTTGAAAGCCTCCATTGGTTTTTAAGCAAACTTAAACTATTCTAGACGACATGGATACTTGTCTCTTTTGGCGACTGAACACAAATGTAAACAAAAACTACAAATGGCAATACTAAAAACATTTTGCCCGTCCTAAGAATCAAATTAAGGACACCACCCGACCACTAGAGCAAATTCCTTACATAAATAAATTATACAAGGTAAAATACGGGCCTGTTGGTCTAGTGGTCACTGACCCTGACTGCTAAGCCGGAGGTCGTGGGTTCGATTCCCACCCAGGACAAACTTTGTGTGATGAGCATGATTGTTTGTTCTGTGTCTGGGTGTTTATCTATAATATGTATGTATTTATAAATTATATAAGTATGTATATCAGTTGTCTGGTTACCATAACACAAGCTCTGCTTAGCTTGGGACCAGATGACCGTGTGTGAGTTGTCCCAAGATATTTATTTATTTATTTATTTATTTAATAATATTTTTTTCAAAACTCTACCACCGAACACACGTGTCTTTGCCATAAGCAAGTGAAAACACATGCACTTTCAAATACAGACGAAAACACAAAAAAAATACACGTGCTACCATGAATGTTATAACGGGTCGCGTAAAAATTATTTCGTCGTGAAAATATGACACTGTATACAAAGGTTCAGCGAATGTCGGGCACAATATTTTTCGTCGGGTTTTTATAATATGTCTGCTGAAGATATGTTGGAGTGTGTGTCTGATTTCTCGTCGCAGTATTTTTCTTTTGCGTTAAAGAAGTGTGTATGTCTTCGCACCTTTATAGGGTGTTACATTTTTTACCGTATGGTGTCGGACGTAAAGAATAGTCCCATCCCATATCTTCCCGTGGGTGTCGAAAGAGGCGACTTAGGGACTCACCAAAGAATGGGCAGCAGCGTTCTCTGTGCCTTTGAACAACCGTACTGCGATCGCCAACCCGCCTGCCAAGCGTGGCGATTATGGTAAAACCCCCCGTTTCTTGGGAGAGGCCTATGTCCAGCAGTGGACGTCTTTCGGCTGAAATGATGATGATGATGACATTTTAAATGCATGTTCATCTTTCTACCCTATTCCCTACTATGTTGGATCAGTTCCCAGTTTAACTGGATATAGCTGAATACCAGTGTTTAACATGGAGCGACTGCCTATCTACCCCCACAACCTAGCGACTGGGTAGCACGATACTCCTTGGTAAGACTGGTTGTCAGACTTTCTGGCATCTACTCATGGACTATCAAAGATCTACGAATAACAGCCGGGACCAACGGCTTTACGTGCTTTCTGAGACACGGAGGTGTCTCTGTATGAAATGGATAGGCAGCCCATCCACAGGCCGACCGCGGCAAGCGTAGCTAAACCATGAATAATCGATCCGATTAAGAGAAGTACTACTTCCTATAACAGTTTTGTGTAATTTTATACCTACGACTTCAGATTATGAAACAAAAGGTAGATGGACCGCGCGGAACACTGAGAGTGAAGCCAAGAAAGCAAATACAAATTCAAATGCGAATACCTACAACACGCTTCGTGCTGTATTGACACAAGTCAGTATAGCACGAAACGCCGCATCGTTAAAAATAAAAATACAAATTCAAAAGCGAATACCATCACGAGATTGTAGTTAGCTATTCTTTTTTGAGTTTGTATTTGCTTTTTTGGCTTCACTCTCGGTGTTCCGCGCGGTCTATCTGCCTCTTGTTTCATAATCTGAGAAGCAAAATTCGCCCGTCGATTTGAATAAAGCCTAGAAAATTTGTACGAAATGGGTCATAGTCATTTTTAAAATCACGTTGAGTTAACTGTGTGCTATAGTGCTAGGAGCTACAAAAATACAGGCTTTATGTACTTATAGTAAATATGGAGTGGAGATTTTGCCTTGCAAAATAAAGGAAACTACGTGTTGAGAAAGTTATTCCAACATTTATATGTACAGAGATGTAAGCACCCCAGTTATCATCGCTGTAAATTGAAATATTGGTAATTCTACTTTTTGGTTTTTTCGTGAGGAAATCCTCATCCTTCCCTCTCTCCTCCGTCTGGAGAAAACGGAGGCTCACTGTTGGAATAAGAACGGAATGCTACCTTTACCGGTCTAAAACCTTACAGTTCCTTCTGTTATCGTAAGTCGGGAGCTCGGTATTCGCTTGACGCATAATCCGCGCCCCCGACTGGTATTGGACCGGCCTTAGCGGGCCCCCACTATACAGCCATTAGCAATATTGTAGGTACTAATTTTTAGAACCGTTTGCATTCTAATCTGTCTCAATATTTTAAAAATGTTTCTTAGATACCTATATTTTTTGACATTGTCTGTCATTGAAATGTCATAGCGACTAGATTTTGAACGTTTTTAAATTACTAGAATTAGCCTACTAACTTAGGACTCCGTATTCAAATTCATAAATAGTAAACTTTCATAAACTCTTAGTAAAATATCTTGGCTTACGTCGTAAGTCGCAAGTGATAATGAGCACACAAACAAACAAGCCAAAACTCAAATTAAAACAGACGCATCAAAGACGAAACCAAATTAACTAAGTTGAAAACGCAGAAATTAAAACATTTCAAACAACTTTGAAAACGCAGCGCAAAGTTCCACCCACCCGCAGGCTGCCATCAAAAACTATTGCACTGTTAATAAGTTGTTCATAATTTGTTCTGACCCCACCCCTATGAGTGCTTCATGAAACTAAATTCTCTATAAAATTAACGACAGCTATTTCACAGCCAAAAATAGCAGCATTATTAGAGAGAGTTTATTTTAACTCGTTCTTTGTGGCCGGCCACATCGTAAATTGATATTTAGAATATGATGTGATAAAGGTATTTTATTTTTGGAACGAATTTTTCACATTGGTTTTTTTTTGGCCCATCTCTCTATTCCCAGCCACAACGATACACTTTTTTGAATTTGCAAGCAATCGGTTTGCAAGTTATCAGAAAGTTGAAAGCTAGCCAGGTACTTTTGAAAGCTATAATCACCCACTGAAAATGTCGAAACAAAGAAACTCGACAGGTCACAAAGAAATGGTTCAATAGTCGTGACACCCTTAAATTAATCAGAAAGAACAATGGAGCAGAAAGTAATTAATAGTTATTACCTCCACCCATTTCAAACTGGGAGTCGTGCAAATTATTATATTATTAATATTAGTCCGTAATGCTCTGCTAGGGGAAGGCCTCCCTCTATTCCTTCCTTATGTCTCGATTTTATGCCACACCCAGCCAATCTTCAAGGAAGCTATGCAGACCATTCACCATCTCCTTTGAGGTGTACCGCGGCCCCATTTTGCTAATTCAGGCACATAAGGATAAAGATGGTTGGTACAACTAAAACTACCGAATTTTATGACATTGTAATTAGGCATTGTTATAGTTCTACACTAATAAGATTGAATACCTTATTGCTCAAATACTATTCTTAAACTGAAGATTTGTGGCTGAAGCCAAATAAAATAATCAACCCAATCGTAGCTAGCAAAGCTATGGATAAGTATTGCAGAGAAGCGCAAAACCAGAGACAGTAACTTGAAGCGCGTAATTCCCACTAAAGTCACAGACTAAATGGTTGAGAAACAGTGGCATAAAGCATCGAAGGAACCGGATGAAATCACTTCTATGAGCCGAACAATAGGGTACGATTTGGATTGACGTGGCAAGCAGCTCTCGATCTTTATAGTCATAGGTAATATTATGATGCTTTATTGTACCTATTTGTTTTTTTTAGTTGAATAGTTATAGGTTTTCCTGTTTTATTAATCGTGTAAATATTGTACGTTGTTCCAAAAAAATATAAAACGTTAGTTGACCCGACAGACATTATCCTGTCAATTGATTTTTCAATTTTCTTACCGTATAAACTTTTCCTGGACTTCAACAAATATTTAAAGACCAAAATTTGCCAAATCGGTCCAGCCGTTATCGAGTTTTAGCGAGACTAACGAACAACGATTAATTTTTATTATATAGAAGATGATAGATTATACCGTCAAAGAGAGATGATTTTTTCAAACGTTCTATATTGAATTCAGCAGTGTTATTCTGTGAATATGTCTGTGTGTACATCACCTAGGGAGATATTTACAAAATAGACCGAACGGGTAAAAACATTTTTTTTTGTCATTTTTATTTATATGGCACATTCTAAAACTTTTACAAACGATTTCTTCATAATGAAAATCCGATCTAATTAGCGTTGCTTGCACACTACCAGGGGTACATAACTACGTGGATGCTGCACCAACATCTCACTCGCCGTTCATTAGTAACCTCAATATGCCCTTAGACAGGGACTACAAACATTGACTCTAGCATTGACCTCACCCTGTTAACATAATAACGTAGCTTTGATGTCGGAAGCCGCCATAAACAGAGGACCACAGAATAGTTACGTACAGAAGGCCGGGTCTATTCAATTAGCGAAATCAGACTAAAGCACACACAAACGCGTACGTACACGTATTATGTATGAACTTGATTTAAAAGAGTGTTCGTGGAGTTTTTTGCTCGATCTTCTCCATACCCTACGTTTTGGAACGAGCAACTAGCTTGAAACTTCTGACTAACTATACGACTTCTTGACAATTTCAAAATTTCCTGTAGGTAAATGGTTTAATTAAAATAAATGCTTTGACTTTGACTTTGAGCGATCTCAAAGCAATGTTATGGAGATCGTAGCCGTAAGCGAAATCATCTGATATCCAAAAAAAAATATTTGAAACCGTAATCAAATTTGCTAAAAGTTGAAAATAATTTAGTATAGTGCGGAATCTAGAAGAGACGTTTTACGCCCAATCGAGACAACTAAAATATCCCTGTCTCATCAAATGAAGACCAAAGAGGTTCTTTGGTCTTCATTTTAATCATACGTACACATAGACACGCATCTATACATGTAAAAGCATAGACGCGTGTCTATGTGTGTACGTGCGGTTTAGTTCCTTTAATGAAACCAACCTACTGGTACCTTTCTATACTGTGATAGAACGGTGTCTTAACGATGCTGGAGTAGGTCATTTAGACTAGGATATCTAATTAATACTGGTTTAATTATTTTGTGAGCATTAATTAGAGGCAGGCGTTGGTCCTAGATACTGAATAAATTATAGGATGTCTAGGATAGATGTCTATATATATTTTGGTCTGTGGCATTGTAGATAGTTTATCTTGGGAGGTAAAAGATTGCACCTTCTATCTAAGACTTCCATAATCTGAAACAGAATTAAAAAAAAAACTAATATTTGATTATTTTACGATAAACATTAGTATGAAAGCTTTAAATTATAAGTTCAGAGGCCAGCATATCAAACTACCCCAAGCTGTCAAATATATTTGATATTTTTTCAATTTTATTTCAAAAGGATTATGATGAATAGAATGAGAAGAAGGAAAATTTGACAGTTTGGTATAGCTAGATAATGGTTTCTGTACATTGTTAGCTGAACGTCGATTCAAGCAAATGGAAAAGAAAAGAAACGACGATAAAACAACTTTTGGCTTGAAACACGTGTCAACTTCTAAAGGTGATTTAATGAATCTGTGTTGAAAAAAGGCATAATTAAGGTTTAGATATTCGGGCCGCGTGGCGGGGTCCCGATAATTTTGCCTCCGTTGCTTCTCATTAAAGATTTCTCGCTTATGTTGATTTACTACGTTTCAGATCGTTCGGCATTTTGATTAATACTTTTCAACGAACCGGAAAGTTGGATGAAAAATTTTCTCGCTAATTACCAAAGATTAAGAAACGTGCTTCTCGATTTTTTGCTTAAAAATAAATCCTTGACGTTTGATTTTTTTGGGGAAAAACTTTTGGAAGATACTTTGGCAATGAAGTGTATCTTTGGTGCTTAACTTTCGCCGAGCTAGCAGTTTATTAATTATCTGATTACTCGGCGTATTAGATTTGTATGAAATCTGTGTGAGTAAATTTGACTTTAGTCGTTTGTTTTTTAATTTGTTTCTACGCAAAATCTGAACGCATATCTGCGGGAAGATGCGCTGTGCATCATTGATCACACACGCCAAAACAGTCAACACATACATTCGATGATGTGTTAGTGAGTGACAACTCACTGACAATAAACTGATATCAGTGAAAGAAAACATCGTGAGGAAATGTGGACTTATATTATACTGGCAACCCGCCTATGCTTTGCCTGGGTGCAATGTAGATGTCACAGTCTTAACCGGTCAAAATTAATTTTGACTACAGAAATCAGTCAAAACTACTTTTGAACGGTTATCCTTAATATTTAGAAACCCATTAGGTTGTTGTTCGTTCGTGTGGTTTGTTGTTTTTTTTGTGACCGTTTTAAATTTTGGTTTTGTAGTGATTCTTATAACTAAGGTGTTCCGTATTTTTGATTATGTAACGAAAAAGCGTTTTATCTTAATAAGAGTTTTGACTGTAACATAGATACTAATGTTGTGTCAGCGTGGAGTAGACAATAATATTACACAAAACAATAACAATCTATACGCATAAACCTTCCTCTTAAATCAGTATATCTTTTGATTCAAATCCGTTGCGTTGTTTAAAAGACCTATACCCCGTTCACAATTTGGTGCGGCATGGGGTCTATTATATCCGAAGCACGATTTACTCCTGGTGCGTTACTGGGTCGAAAGACCTGTTTGACGTTCATCTGTTTACGAGGACTTATGTTCATGGATATACTAATAAAAGCATATTTCTTTTATAGCAATATGTTGACAAATAAACACTTAATAAAAGGCAGAAATTGTAGGTAGATGCACTGAATGGTATGCTTGTAAATAAAGCTGTCGGATCTTTTCGACCTGTTATCCGCACTGGTTAGTAAAAATGTAGATACATTTTTAGTGTTGTGAATGATAAAAATAAACATCGATAGCGATAAAATGTATAACATATTTTTTAGATATGATCTTTTTGTGTTTCAATATTTGTATTCGTTCAATATGATCTGTACTGGTTGATGGTGTGGGTAAATTTGGTGGCTGGGGATTGATGTCTGCAGTTTATCAAAACTACCTTTTGGAATAGGCAACTAGAACCAATTTTTCTCATTTGACGTTCAAAAGTGCCTTATAATGGTTTAATTGAAATAAATGATTTGACTTTGAATTACAAGTACCACCTCAATATTTACGAAAATCGAGTTTGTGCTTTGCAGCAGCAGATCCTAACTAATAGGTTTATTATGTTAAATTACTGCTTTTGGTACAGTTTCTAGAACTAATACCGGGTTTGACGGATACAAAGCCCCAACAGTGCGCTACTAGAAATCCAATATCAGTAATTTTACATCTAATACATGTTCATCCTAATATGCGCTGGCAACCCTAAATTGTAGGGTAAAATATATCCTTCACCTTTTAGTTGACTTTTACGACTGAAAAGGGATGAAAAACGTCCAATGGATAAAAACGGTATAAATAATTCTATACATTTCTTTAATTGTAGGTAAGTGTGCTTTGCTTTTTTGTGCCTCGGAAAGCACGTGAAGCCGTTGGTCTTTGCTGTTATTGGTAGACCTTTGACAGTCAGAAAATAGTCTGACTACAGGTCTTACCAAGAGGTTAATCTTATCAAGAGGGTATTCAGCTGCATCCAGTTAGACTGGAAGTTGATTCCAACATAGTTGGTATAAGACTAGGTAGATGATGAAATGTAATGTTTTATTCCTAGATCCTCAAACGATTTGTGTTATTTACCACAGATTATTTCATATGTTGTTAGGGTTTGATATTCTGACTCTAATGGACTGGGATCCTAGTCACAAGACCTATGTCGTCATAACAGGGCAAATATTTTGAAAATACATAGTGGAATAATGTGGTGTTAACATAGTATTCGTAGTTGCTAGATTTAATGCATTAAACTTTTTCCTGTATCAGATACAAAAACATTACTTTATTCAATAGGGGATAAGGTCGACGGCTTGTTTTTATTTAATCTTCTAGAGAGAAAGGATAAACTCAAAAAAATACTAAACCAATTTTAAAATTTGATTGCATTTTATTTTAACCCAGTTCTTTGAATTATGTTTCTTTTTTTTAAATTGTTTTTTAATTATCCCTGTGTGCCATATAACCTATGTTGTCATGTAAAAAAATTGGGAACCATAAGGAAATTCATATTCAAAAAATTCAACCATCTTAAAATGATGACTAGGCCTGGCGACTCTCGAATTTTGAACCTTAAGAAAGAAAATAAAAAAATATTGGAAATTTCCAATATTATTAAAATTCTATTCATCACTCTATTAAGACCAGATATCGATATAGTAATTACTTAATTAAACACCCAGCTATAAAAAACCCTACGACCCACAAACAGGTATAATTTACCGATATTTTCATCCTAGCTTTACAAGGCAGTAAATCATGGTTGATGGCACAATAAAGCGCTCCCGTATGTTCTATAAAACAGTAGAGAATTACTCTGGAGAAAAAAAAGTAGTAATTAATTGCACCAATGTTTTGCAGCCATTTAAATGGCTGATACTCGCTTGGTGCAGAATATTTTCCTTAGTTGCTACGTGTTTCTTAATGACTTTTTGTCAGGGGTAGACAATGAGAAGAATATATTTTCGTTTTTATTGCTTCATATTACTTTATTGTTATGGTGTTTTCGCTAATGAATGAATGGACTGGACTTAAATAAAATTAAAGTTAAAATACAGGCTAACATAATTCACTGATGATTTTTATTTTGTTCAGAAATATGGTCAGTACTTTTTTTTTAAACTATTGATAGGCATACGTTTGACCACTATCTCACCTGATGGAAAGCGATGATGCGGTCTAAAATGGAGCACGCTTGCCTAGAAGTAACCTATAATATTTATTATTACAAGATTGAATTTAGCTGAATTATCAATTAATCTAATTTTGACTACAATATGTTTATAGGCGCATCGTCGAGAAAGGTTTTTTAAGACTCTTTCATTGTAAAACTAACTTTCATAGTTATGCGACCGTAATGTAAAGTTTACGCAAATTCCTACAAAAATACTCATTTCTAGTGATGAATGCCGTGTCGGTTCAGTGGTTACAGCGCCCGCTTCTCATGCATAAGGTTGCGGATTGGAGACCAAGAAGACCAATGTATCATTTTCAATTCATGAATATGTACTTGTGGTATCGGTCAACAGTACGAACGTGGAACGAATCAAGCCCGCCATTATCGAGAGCACGTGATCTATCACTACTTTTGGCGCACTTCTACAGAGTCGTGATGTTTTCAGCCCATAGCGAGGAAGACATTCAGAATCCAGTATCTGATCGCATCGGAGCTAAGACGTCCCGAAACTGTACTTGATTCGTTGTGTTTAAGTGTTACTATGTCTATTTTAATTTGAGTCTGAGTTTATTTAAATTGAGTTTGTGTTCAATTATGGTTTTAATAAACACCGTGTATTACCCAGTGTGTTTGCATTGCACGAAACCCAACTTCTGCCCACATGATGACTGAATCTAACGCAGTAAATCCTGACGATCCGACATACTTTTATTTTGGACAATACTAATGTTGGTTATGGATAACATCGTGAGGTAACCTTGACTATCTATCTATATATACATATACGATGGCTTAATCTGCAAATCGGCCAACTCCGTTTTATGTAATTTTAGAGGAAGGCAAGATTAATATTGGGTAATAAGAGAAAAAAAAACTATATTTTTATCACATATTTTTATTTTGACGACACGGTTGGCGCAGTGGCTGAGCGATCGACTGCTGCGCAGCGTGTTGCGGGTTCGATTCCCGCCCAGGGTAAACATTGGTGTGTTGAGCACTTGTGTTTGCTTTGTGTCTGGGTGTTGTTTATCTATATATCTATGTATTTACAAAAAAAATGTATTTGTGTATGTATATCAGCTGTCTGACACCCATAGTACAGGGTCTCCCTAGTTTGGGGTCAGATGGCCGTGTGTGAAAATGTCCCCACATATTATTATTATTCTCATTTATTCATTTATTTACATATTTCATTATATTTTTAAATATTAGTAAAAATAAATAAATAAAAACATTTAAAAATATAAAAAATAGTAGCCCACCGGTATCGGGAACAGGGTCAGGGTTTATTATTATTATTATTATTACATAATATGTTTTATTACGTCTTATAATTTTATAAGTCTTTATTCATGTGGTATGTTGTCGTAGAAGTCCCTGTAGTCCACCGGTAGAGGGTAGATTTTAATTCCTGGAGTCACTTTGACGTTTTGCTATGTCAGTGTTGGGAATTGCCCAATTTACGTGCACGCGATTTTTTCGGTAATTTTGAAAGCTAGGGAGTTGTTTCATTTTGCATACCGTAAGTGGCAACTCCGCATATTCGTCGACATCAAAACATGACGTTGCTAGCCTTTCGGTCTTTTATCGGGTACATTTCGGAGAGTATGATTTGGAATTGCACAATTTAATTCCCCCATCCCCGTTCCATCATCGGACGAGCAGAGATACGGCGAAGCGTCACCGCTATATGGTTGAAGTTCCACGGTCTCGAACCAAGCGGTTTGACTCCACATTTATTGTGCGAACTGCCAGGCTGTGGAATTCCCTGCCCGCCTCTCTGTTCCCTGATAAGTATAATCTGGGTATCTTTAAGGCACGAGTGAACCGGTTCATCTTAGGCAAGCGTGTTCCAATTTAGGCCGCATTATCACTTACGATCAGGTGAATTGCGGTCAAACGCAAGCCTATTTAATAGTAAAAAAAAAAAAAAAAATGACTTTGGGTCAAAAGTGGAGTTAGCAGGTTAGAATAGATATTATCTATTCTAACATCGGTATGGTATGTTAAAACAGGTTGCAGGCTGCATTTTGCGTATTCTAATAACTATTATAAAGAGCTCAGATTATGAAACAAAAGGCAGATAGACCGCGCGGAACACTGAGAATGAAGCCAAAAAAGCAAATACAAATTCAAAAGTGAATACCTACAATCTCGTGATTGTATTTGCTTTTGAATTTGTATTTTGTATTTTTATTTTATTTTTTTGACGATGCGGCATTACGTGCTATACTTTTGCGCGTTGTAGGTATTCGTTTTTGAATTTGTATTTGCTTTTTTGGCTTCGTACTTCTGTACGTTGAACTGTTATTGCTGAATATTGCGAATTTGCTCGGGATTTTGTTCCAACATATTGAACAATGTCATAATATTCACAAAAAAAATAACACAAAGCAATATCTAACTATTCGTATAATTAAAATTCTTCTTCTTCAATAATTATTTCGTTACGTAGTTTACAAGATTTAAGCGTACAAAGTGATAGACGGAGGAAAAACACTTTGTTTTACACTATGTAGAGATATTGTAGAGATATCGATTGATGAGTACATTGACCCCTTTTTCAGGTTTATGATAAGAAAAAACTCAGCGTGTATATAAAATCCCCATTTGCAAAGCCGAAGGTAATCTTCAAAAAAAAAACAGAAAAACAACGTGTCAACTTATTTCCAACGTAAGAGGGTAGAATGGGGAAAATGGGATACAGCGATGTTTGGTACAGATAGTCCAAGGTTATGTGAGTTCTTATGGATTATTGCCACCCGCTTCATAACGGAAAAGTGTGACCGTTCATACATAAACACACACTTATGAGGATTATCCTCAACTCAAGCAATAGCGTGTTGGTTTTCTGAGTTTAGATAGTACCCGAGTTTAGATAGTATGTTCTGTGATATGAAAATACTTTTCTTTGATCACTGAACTATCAAAGGAGTTAGTAAAGCCAATTGCCGACTGTCATTTGAGGATATTTGACAGTCGTTATGGGTAGTCAGAGATTAGAAAGTCTGACAACCAGTCTTACCAAGATTTCAGGAGGTCAGATAAGCAGTCTCTTCAGGTAAATACTAGTATTCAGCTGTGTCCAGTTAGACTGAAAGCCAACTCCAACATACTTAAGAAAAGGTTAAGCAGAAGTGATGATGATTGAATTATCAAAGAAGAAAGTAAGTTCATGAGATTATAATTCAATACAATACCTACTAAGCAATTTGAATACCAAAATAAATGAACAAATCTCGATGTTCTAGAATATCAAAGGAAAGTAAGACAAAGCAAACGACAAAGTCATCCATCTACCATCAATAGAGCTTTAAACTTATTGAAATTCAATAAAACCGTTTAAAACAGCAGACGGTGTAAGTGAGACAGAAATATTATAAACACACAAGTGTGAAAGAGACGTGCAAGACAATAGAAGGGGAAGTTGGGCGGAAACAAACCATGCAGTTTCATTAGAGACGACTGCAATTAGTCCGAAGCACGCGGTTGTGATGAGACAATTTTCATTCCTTGCTAATTGTACCGGGATTTTTTACTGAGATTTATTAGCATTTTTTTATTCCCTTGTTTTGCTTGGAAATCAAGAGATAGGACTTTGTTCCCTTAGGAATCTCTTTATCTGTAAACCTCTTCTATCTATATCCATCTCTCCGTCCTTTTAGTTAATATTTACAACTTCGAGTTACGTTAGTCTTCTAACTTTATTTTCTTGTCCTGACTTTGGAACTGGATGGAACCTCATTGAAGATCTAGAATCTGAAATTAGATATTCTGAGTGTAAAATACTTTGCCAAATATCTACCTTTGGATTTGAGGACGAAATTGTTACGAATTTATCCTGGGTTTAATTTTAATAGCCGTGTACAATACAGGAAAAGTGCTGAAATAATAATAATGACAGCCTTTTACTGTCACACTGCTGGGCAAGGTGTTTTTCTATACAGAAAAGGGAATCACCATGCTTGGTTTAAGGGCGCGTATTCGATTTAGCGCAACTCAAAATCTAAACGATTGCTAGAACGGCGTAGCAGCATTGACACACACTAGTACAATACAATGGTCTGTTTGTGTGCATCAGAAAAAAAAAAAACACGAAATAAGCACGAATCATTGAAATTGATCGGCAAATGACAGCGCGCGATGTTTTACAGTGCTTTTTAAAATAATTGTCTAAAATAAATGAACTCGTATAACGGACTGAAAAATATTCTGTATATTAAGCATAACATTTACTTTCATTGAATATATATCTCAGTTATGTTTTTATTCAAATACTGGCGAAAAAAAATTGTCAAAGTGAACCGATTATCTACTTTTTCAACATTGTTTTTTAATACATAATAGTAATGTTTTCGTAATTTTGGCTCTGTAGCTGTCTTTATGACTGTATATACTGTTGGAAAAACGCATAAAACAAAATATTTTGGCATATTGTAATGGTTGTATTCGTCCTGAAAGTTAACTCTGACGTCTATTTTCGTAAAACGATATGAAAGAATTGTCATCGCTTTAAAAAACCATAATTAAAAATTATACTTTTACTCTGTAGCTATCTAAATCAAGACTTAATCTTTCTAAAACTGTAAATTGTCTTCAAATAATCTGCTCACATAATTACGATATTGCTCTGGGCAAAACGCAAAAACATGAAGTTTTCGTCACTAATCGAATACGCGCTCTTAAGGCGGATTGGCGATTTCAGTCTCAGGTTTCTTCACGATATTTCCTGCACCGATATCAGAGATGTCCAAGGTAAATTTAGAAAGTACATACAATTCATGACTATTGTTATAAATGCGAAGGTAACTTTGTTTGTTTATTTGATACAATTTGTAGGCTAGACTACTAAACGGTTTTTAATGAAATTTCATACAGATTAATCTTCAACGCCATTAAAAGATATAAGCTACTTTTTTATCCGTTACTTCGTCTGCATCTGCTATAACATGGATGCAGTCGCGAGCTAAGGCTAAGGCGTTGTCCTAGGTGAGCGACCGAAAGAGACACGACGCGACGCGACACGACGCGATGCGTCGTAATGCGACCAATACTTCACGTTCACGCGACGTGTGTCCTACGTTGTACGTAGTCATTATACTTATTTAGAAAGAAATAAGTTTGGAGAGTTTCATCATTTACTTTTGAAACTAAATCCATGTTCATTTAAAGAGTATTGTGACTTAATACCAAGCACTTTCGATTATATTACTGCAGCTGTTAAGCGTATTATTTAACTATCAATACAGAATTTTTTAAAAACCTATTTCTATTGAGGAGAAGTGGTTATTCTCTTTAATTTAAGGTAAGAAAAATCACTGGTACTTATAATAGTAAATATTTAATTATTGATAAACTATTCTGTCGCGTCTTGTCGCGCAAAGAACAAATCCGCACTTGCTGCGTTTGGTTGCACATTGATTATGGCGACTACCTATGCCACAAGTACATACATACAACGACAATTTGACATTTACGCGTCGCGTCGCATTACCGCGTTTGTCGTTCGCCTAGGACAACGGGTACAACAATATTATTTCAGTCATACAAGTGACATGAAATTAGTGTAAGTTTATTGTAATCTATTTCAGCAACACTTTTTATTTTACTTATTTATTAAGCCCTTATTACACTTGGCAAAATGATGTCGACTAAATTCAGTTACTACTTACTGAATGCGATTACACTTTACTGAATTCAGTAGCGACTGAATTTAGTCGACTAAATTTAGCCAAGTGTATAAAGGGCTTAATAAATAAGTAAAATAAAAAGTGTTGCTCAAATAGATTACAATAAACTTCACGTCACTTGCATGACTGAAATAATATTGTTAGCAGAGTTATTCTACCTTATAATCTATTGCGTGATACAGTTTGGAGCCCCCGCCATTGCGGTTGGGGCTTGGCACTCGACCATATTATAAAGAATTCTAAACATGACATGTTTACCGTCGCCCCGCGTTTTAGGGCAATAGGGTCGCACGGTTTATTGTGAGCATTTAAGCTGGTTTAGTAAAGTTCTTCTTCTTGGTGAGAATTGGATTTTACTGGACTGTTTTTCTGAATAGGTGTTAGTTTATAAATTAAATTTATCAAAAAAAGTATTTTAGTGTTATGAGGAAATAGGTATGGTATGTAGTGGAAATCCTGGTAGGCTACTGCCCGACGGTTGTCGTCGGAATGCTGTACATAATTATGCTCATGTCGCAGAGAAGTTTGATACTGCGATGGATGATATATCAGATGTATTTCGTATGTGATGCGATAGACCGGTATCTACACTGTTTTTAACATCGAAAACGAAAAATAAATACAAAATAAAGTAGAAGTATGAATTTAGTTAAAAATAGCGAAAATAATATAAAAAAAAGTCCAGTCGTAATTAGTTTACACAAAAATGTATTTCCTGAATCTTATCCTAACCCCCTAACTAGGCCTTGACCTGTATCTTGGGGGTCAGAAATGCGGATTATGATAAATATTAAAAAGATCATAGAATTGTAGAACAAGATATTCTTAAAAATAAAAAAAAAACAATAATATGTACAATTAAAGAAAACAGGAACTCAAAGGGCTCGTCCACATCGCTTTCAACGGGACACGTGCCCAACAGGCTGGCAGCATTGCCACGTGGTATGGCAATAAACAAGATATTAAACAATGTAATAATGACGTGAACTATAATTATTCCATTATTACTGATATACGATTTTACTACTATCTCAGTTAAATACGGAAATTCTCTCGCTGAAATTCGGGTAGTCTCAAATGAGGTCCTTTCATACATTGAATAACGTAAATTTGAGCAATTAGTAATCCGTTCTCGTGATTTTCTCTAAATGTACGACTATTTTCAACGTACTTGGAAGGTTTCGAATAAATCAAGATTAGTTTGTTATTTGAAAACTGGATTACTCATTTAATTATCAAACTGTATCATGTCTGAATTTCATCATCATCATTTCAGCCGAAAGAAGTCCACTGCTGGACATAGGCCTCTCCCAAAGGGGGGGTTTGCCATAATCGCCACGTTTGGCAGGCGGGTTGGCGATTGCAGTATGGTTGTTACAAAGGCACAGAGAACGCTGCTGCCCACTCTCTGGCAAGTCCCTTAGTCGCCTCTTACGACACCCAAAGGAAGGTATGGGATGGTGCTATTCTTGCTTGTCTGAATTTAAATTGATTCTGTATTATATTCTTTTAATCTTTTTCCTACCAACTAGTACATCTGTTTGGTAACATGTGGATAACGTGAGTAGTGTATTTGTTACCTCTATTATTAAGTTCTAACCTATGTGTACTCATTATTACACTGCTTTTTGCTGTCTCTAAGTAAATAAATCAATAATATCATTTAATTAATCAATATACAGTATAATTTATTTGAATATTTCATGTTACTTCACGGCTTACAATTGATAAAACAATAATAACTAACTGAAAATTACGCCAATTACGAAGAACGTGGTCGGCTTCCAGTCTTACCGGATGCAGCTGAATACCAATGTTTTACTTGGAGTAACTGCCTTTCTGACCTCCACACCCAGTTACTGGGTAACACGATACCTCTTGGTAAGACTGGTTATCAGACTTTCTGGCTTCTGACTACCTATAACGTGATGGTGCTGTTCCACGCGCCATGTTCGTGAACATGTGTAGTTAAGATTGGTCATCTCTTAACTGCCATGGGTTATACTATGTTTTTTTTTAATGTTATGCATTGCTCTTTGCATACATTTTTTTCGGTTGTACGTTGTTGTTGTTTCATAGCTAATAGTTTTATAGAATTTCGTTTCAAATATTTTTTTTCTAATAATATCGTTTCATAGAACAATCAATACGCAGAATACTTACTTTCAAGATTTTCAAATCATTGATTTTTGTTTCACATAAAGTTTATTGTTAGAATTATCATATCATAGAATAACAAATCAAATATTCTTTATTCTTATATTTTTTATTTATTATAAAATTTATTCCCAAGAATGGGACTCTCAGTTCTAACCAAACTTACTGCGCGTGCGTGCAAGCAACCATGCAGCATGCAAGCAAGCACGCAGCGTACAAGCAAGTATGCAGCATGCAAGCAAGCATGCAGCGTGCAAGCAAGCATGCAGCGTGCAAGCAAGCATGTAGCGTGCAAGCAAGCATGCAGCATGTAAGCAAGCGTGCATCATGCAAGCGAGCATGCAACATGCAGCAGGCATAGTTTCTGTCACGGCTCCGGCGTTGCGGGGCTCCGGCGGTCCCACGCGAGCTTATCGTCGCAGATGGTATTCACGCTCATCACCGCAGCTTCGACTTACTGGCCGGCTATGCCGGCCAGCCTCAGCCGCGGCAGCGGGCGTTAAAACCACCTGCTCCTCAGCTCGCGGGCCGCCGTGCCCCTCCACACCTACGCAGATTTAAATTACACTCTAGTCGTAGGGCAGACAAGACTACGTGGAGTCGGTTTCGCAGCGATTCGTTTCTGTCATTAACTTTGGTAGCACAACATATTGACTTTTTAAGACAACATTTTTGTTTTTGTCTATTTATATTTATACATTTTCGTTGAAATAAATTCCATGGAAAAATACAACAAACAAACAATATTCGTTAAAAAAGAATTCTACTTTTTAATAATTTTGTTAAACAAAAAAATGTGATTAAAAATTCATTGAATTGTGTTTCTGTAAAATATTTTTCATTGAAGTAAATAGTCTTTGAAACAATAATAGGTAGTCGAAATAAAAATACGAGAACCAAATATTATGTTAAACATTTTCTGGGAAACGAAATTCTATGAAATTTCTGTCTGCGAAACAAGGGGACACCATTGTTTTCACATGTAGAAGCAACAAGAATAATGTAACCAGTATTTTGTAAAAAACTTGATTAATGATGGTGAAAAAAAAAAGAGCGTCCGTAGAGTTTCTTGCTCGTTCTTCTCCATAGAGACCTACCCTACATTTCGGAACGAGCAACTAGCTTCAAATTTCTGACTAGCTTGACTAGCGATTCCTTGACTATTCAAAAGTTCCTGTGAATGGTTGAATTGAAATAAATGGTTTAATTTTGACTTTAAGAACATGAAAACGTCCGGTCCGGTTCAGACCCAACTGTCATTCACAGTTGGGTCTGAACCGGACCGGACGTTTTCATGTTCTTTCTGAGGCACGGAGGGGTCACGGGAGGCATATGAAATGAATGATCACCCTTCCACGGAACGAATGCTGCAAGCGGAGCTTAACCATGACGGAGTCGTACGGAATTTACTTAGGAACCAGTAATCTACACAGTAATAAAGTATAATCTATATAAATAAAAAGAAAAGTCGTGACTGACTGACTGACTCATCAACGCCCAGCCCAAACCTTTGGACCTAGAAAGCTGAAACAGTTTCCCTCTATAATGTAGACAAGGAATAAGGTAAGATTTTTCGAAATTCATCCCCCAAGGGAGTTAAATAGGGACTGAAAGTTTGAATCGAAAATCGACGTTTTTGTAGTTTATACCATGAAAATTGGTGTTTATCATTCTGGAAATAAAAAACAACGTATTTCTGTGTTTTTGGAAAATCAGCTCCTGAGTGCGTAAAATAGGGGATGAATGTATAAATAGGAAACCCGTCATTTTTGTAGTTCAAACCATGAAAATTTGTATTTAGCCTTTTGGTTGGTAATTAATAATTTCATGTATTGCAATGTTTTTGAAAAATTATCCCAGAAGAGCGTTAAATAGGGGATAAATAATTTGTATAGACGCTAAAATAGCGACAGAAAGGTTGACCTATATCAGGAATATTACACGTATCAGTGTTTTTGAAAAATCTTCTCAGAAGAGGGTAAAGTAGGGGATGAAAATTTTTATAGACGCTAAAAGAGGGACGGAGAGGTTGACCTATATCAGGAGCATTACATATATCAGTGTTTTTGATAAATCTTTCCAGAAGAGGGTACAATAGGGGATAAAAATAAATTATAAACGCTAAAACAGGGACGGAGAGGTTGACATATATCAGGAACATTACATGTATCGCCGTTTTTGAAAAATCATCCCAGGAGGGGATAAAATACAGGATGAAAATTGTTTATAGACGCTAAAACAGGGACGGAGAGGTTGACCTATATCAGGAACATTACATGTATCAGTGTTTTTGAAAAATCTTCCCAGAAGAGGGTAAAATAGGGGATGAAAAACTAGTATTGACGTTAAACATACCTAATATGTCTGCATCCTCGATAACTGACATTTACGCGTATGATGTCGCGGGTAAAAGCCAGTAATCTTATAAGCTGTTTTATTTAGATCGTTAAATATGTAAGGGAAATATTAGTCCATTACCCGCATCGTGGGCGTAACTTTGTGTAATATAGAAGCCTAACTACCCACCATCTTAACTCCCACACTAGAGTTTCTTATAGACACCAGCCAGTAACGAGAAGCAGAAAGTTTAAAAACAACAACATTTACAGGTTTATTATTTAACGTATTTATGTAGAAGTCAGTCAGTTTAGTTTAATTGGGACTGAAATATGTCTGCCAATAGGTAAAACAAAAGAGTCGTCAAAAAATTGGTTGTCTCTAAAGTCGGTTTACGGACGATAGTTTTACATGATAACGTCATAAAGAAATATAATGGCTTCCGTCGAGGTTTGCGGAGCTTATTGCTTGGGCCGATCGTGCCTCTCTATCGCTTGTTCCGCGCTTTCGCTTGCGGCTCAGGCGGAACGTGACAATTTTTCGTGCGTGCAGCCGGTGTTCATCGATTTATAAGACGTCATCACGTCAAAAAAAAAATTTACATGATACATTTCAACTTTGCTACTGGGTATGGTAACGCATCTGAAAGACATCTGGTATTGCAGGAGTCAGTGATCTGGCATTGGACATTCAACATAAAGATTGCTGAAGTGGTTCACTATGCTGAAAGTCGGAGCAGATGGCGCAACACCGATTTCCCTGGTGGATCGTGACCCTCAGCATTAAGGAAACGACGCAAGGGGGGATCGGGGCTAGGCAGCGGTAACCACTAAACACTAGACCCGCGACCAATGACAAAAATGAACTTATTTTTGGTACCCTTCTTTTCCTACTTTTTATCAAACTTCTGATACACAATTTTAATACTGGTATATAATAATAATAATAATAATATGTGGGGACATTTTCACACACGGCCATCTGACCCCAAACTAGGGAGACCCCGTACTATGGGTGTCAGACAGCTGATATACATACACAAATACATTTTTTTTTTGTAAATACATACATATATAGATAAACAACACCCAGACACAAGGCAAATAGAAGTGCTCATCACACAAATATTTACCCTGGGCGGGAATCGAACCCGCAACACGCTGCGCAGCAGGCGATCGCTCAGCCACTGCGCCAACCGTGTCGTCGTCGTCGTGTGTGTGTTGATATTGTATCTTACATCGTAGCATTGACCTGTCAAGTTTGAAAATACTTTGTGAACAATGCAGCCGTTCCTGAATACTATATTAAGACACCTTATGCCGATAACATTCAGATTTCCATTCAGTCTTCAAAGAAAAATGGCGTGAAAAATGCAATCACAACAGCTCCAACACTTGCGACTGACTTTGTATAGAAGATTGATGGCGTTCTAATGAGATTTCTTCCCTGGAACAATGGAGTCGCTTTTGGTGAAAAATCGTTTTTCTGTTTAGGGGAATATGTTCGGTAGTTTGAATTTAAATTTTAAAATAAACTTATCGATTGAATTACACTAAACAAACTGCCTACCCTTTTCTCAAAATAGTTGGGGTTGACTTCCAGTCTAACCAGATGCAGCTGAATACTAGTGTTTTACATGGAGCAACTGCTTGTCTGAACTCCACAACCCAGTTACTGGGTAACACAAACCCCTCTGTAAGACTGGTTGGCGGACGTTCTGGCTTCCAACTACCCATAACGACTGTCAAAGATCTACGAATGACAGCTGGGACCAACCAATTTACGTCGTATCCAAGGCACTGAGAAATCTCGGTATAAAATGGATGGTCACCAATTCAAAGGAAAACCGCAGGGAACGTAGCTTAACCTAGACCGATCAACCTACTGCATTACATCTAGATACTAATATTATAAAGCTGAAGAGTTTGTTTGTTTGTTTATGTGGTTGAATGCGCTAATCTCAGGATCTACTGGTTCGAATTGAAAACATCTTTTTGTATTAAATAGTCCATTTACCGAGGAAGGTTATACGCCCATGCGAAGCCGGGTCGGGTCGCTAGTTGCTACATAATAACACAGGTTTTCATATTATTCATCGCTCATTAACGGCTTAACACCTCTTGTAAAAAAAACACCGTATATTTTCAATGCCCCGCAATTTTATTCTGAAAAATGTTATCTTGGTAAATTTCGGTGAAGTGAGCCCTCATCATTGACAACTCACCTCAAGTTTACCAAAATTCGCCGAGAGACATTTTTTGCAGAATAACACTGCAGATGGGACGAGGTCAACAGACTCGCGAGAAACTCAAGTCGAGTGGTATTAAGGAGTACTGCTATATGCACGAATGCCCAAAGTCACCCTCCCAGTATTTCACAGTTATGTTTATTCACGTACAAAAAAAAAGGAAAGAGTAAAAGGAAGACATCTAAATACAACTTCATTAATGCATGCAACCAAAAAAAATCTGACAAACAAGGGAATAAAACATTTTGATGTATCACGTCTGGTCTCAAGGATTTGCGAGTTGAGGAAAAAAAATTTGAATAACACATGAAATATTTATCAAATACTTGTACGTATGTAAATGTTTCATGGACCTCGAGATATATGTATGCCTTCACCTTGAATAGCAAATGTTTGAGATAATGAGAAATTCTGATATTCAAGGAGTACTTTCACTAACCTATTACTATTATGAACTCGAGATCCCAGAGTCGCCAGCTCTACATCAAAGTCAAAATCGAAGCCTAAAATTATTAAAAAAAGTCTCGCGGTGACGTCATCTGACGCTTGAAGTCTTTTTAGAGAAGTGAGTACCTACCGTGTATCGAACCCTAAGATGTTTACACATTAATAAGAACATTTGAAAAAAGGCACTTTTGAAGGTGATTTTTACATTACCGAAATATTGAAAATAGATCGTTAACACACTCAACGTTTCGCCAACGCTAAAAAAATTATGTAGCTAAGAAGGTATGTATGTATACATGCTGGTTTTAAAGCAGGACATAACATTTACCTTATCTGGTGAATTATTACGTACTGCATTATTTATGTTAGTGAAATTTTTCCTTTATCTTTACTAAATCGTAAGATTTAGTCCATGTTCAACCACCAAAATCTTTACCCCCGTCTATGTTGAACCCCTAAATGTTTCCATGTTCAACCTTATTTTTCTACGGCGGGTAAAATTTAATGTTTTTTCTTTTTTGTATTTAGACTTCCAACCTGTATCATGCGACTGCTGGGAAAATAAATCATGAGGTTTTTCTTTCCAAAGTTAATTAAGACATTTTTTCTTAGTAAAACTAAAAAAAAATACTAACATTAGGTATAAGGTTTTTGTTTTACTAACAAAATGGATTACATTGTTGTCCGAAACTGAATATATAAATAAAAAAAAATAAATAAAAAAAAACGAATATAAACATGCTACAAAAACAGAGAAAATACAATTTCTAGGTATTTTGTTTCAAGTTCCAATATCTATCTTGGAAACGAAATATTTATTTGACATTAAAACGTTTTCCAAGAAGTTTTATTTATATCTTCGAATTATTCTGTACCAACCAAAATTATCGACAGTTTTGTTTGTTTGTTTGGTAAAACCTAATTATTGTAACAAATAATAATTTCTTAGAATGTAACTCATATTGGTGTAGATTTAATAATGGAGAACTATCTTTTGTCCGCGATTTTGTCGGAGTGAGCTTTTTGATTTTGTTTCTTTTTATTAAATTCAATACTTAAGGGGCTATTAACGACTTTTACAGATTTTAAACTGACAATCACGTCAAAATGTGTAGTGTAAATGATTTAAAAAAAATATTACTAGTTAAACTAGAACTTTCTCTTAATCATTTAGTAAGTATGTGAATATTTTTGATTACATTCATATTAAATAGTTTAATTAACTCGTGAAGTTGTGTCTGGCGCGGACAAAACATTGACAATCACACATAATCTACCAGGTATAATTAAACGAAACTTACACCATCTTACAGACAATTTTATTATCTATCTTTTAGTATACCTACGTCTTTTTTTAAGTTAAAGAATACTATCTTATATTTAACTTTTTCGACTAAACTTTAAGAGTTTTGGACGCAGCGCATACGATTCTCTGGTCGCTCAAGGTCGCCGGCGTATGTTTTTGCATACATTAAAACAAGGCTCAGTATTAGACCTCTGGGGTCTGTCTTAGCATGCCATGGCCTGAGATAAGATTAATATAATATATTAATCATCAATCAATAGATCAATATAGAAAGAAAGAAAGAAAGAAAGAAAAAGCATTTATTAGCCCGCACAGGACGAAACACACAAATAACAACAAGGTTTAATATTATTACAAAATAAAAAATAAGAAACGAATCGGTCCTGTACGATGCCAAAAGGCCCCTATCTCAGCATTGTGCTGTAACATTTAAAAATGTCACAGCGCTGATATTCTGATAGGGCCCAAAGTGATGCCACGGTCAGATACGGATATAATAAAAAATAAATAGTATAAATGAATAAACAAATATAAATACATGTAAAAAAGTAAATTAGAGAAAACAGTAAATAAAAAATAATAATAATTATTATATCTACACCCAACGTAACCATACCCTTCGTCAATCTGCGCGATGGGATGGCCGATAACTTTCATTTTCATTCACTGGCAAAGTGGCAAGTGGCAACACTGACGAACAGAGACGGACGCGGGCGCAGACATATTTGTTTATTGTTATGGAACGTAGCATTAATTATTATAACATCAATTATCAAAGCGAATTCAAAATCATAATCCATACTCTTTGCGTAATACCAGATAGCGTGCAGTGATTGTGAAACAAACTTGTATTATAGTGGGGCTCTAAACCCAGTTAAAACAAGAAACAAACATTACCTATCAGCGGTATAGTACCTACGTGAGTTACAGATGGAAAGAACCAAAAAAGTGACTTTAAATAACGGCAAAACAATGCATCTCGGTGTCGAGGTGACGGGAATTCACTACCAGACGCAAGAAAACTAAGTATCGTCTTGTTAATATCTACTAAAAAATGAAAATAAGAACGGCCAGACGCTCCGACCACCCCTGCAAACTGCGTGCAGAACATTAGTGAGTTTATTCCGACAATTTTTTTTGCTGTTGGAGTAAGTAACATTTGAATTTACTTCTAAACGCACCAATTGTTTTTAGAGCACGAAGAGGTGGAGGGAGGTCATTCCAGCAGCGACTGGCAGCGAATTTGAAACTACCACGGAAAGCAGAAGTTTTGTGAGAGGAGGCCAACATCAGGTAAGAAGATGCTCTGGTTTTTATTTGGTTAACATCACGCGACCAAGACAGTTTTTTATAAAGATAATCTGGTTTTTTTGTGAGAATAGTGCCAAAAAGTAGGGTAGCCAGGTGAAGCTTTCTCCGCGCTGACATTCTCATCAAATTACCCTTATTTAAAAATGGAGTGATGTGGGCTCTGGGTGGCACATTGTAACAGAACCTTGCACACGCATTCTGTACCCGCTGGATTAGCTTCTGACTTCTACCGTGAATGCACGCCCCGTACACAGTGTCAGCGTAGTTCAGCTTGGATAATATAAGTGATTCACATAGCATGACTCGCATATCTACACTTATGTAGGGACGGACACGATATAAAAGCTTGAGTCGGTAGAAGCAGTTGCGCACAGCTTCCAGAATGTGTGTTTCAAAGTTAAGTTGACCATCAAAAACTACCCCAAGGTTACGAGCTTCCAGAACCCTCTCAATACCACAACCATCAATCCTGAGGTCCAGGTTGCAAGTCAGCATTTTGTTAAGAAATAATTAAGCATTTTGTTAATATGTTAATAACATATAGCTCATATATATAAAACAGCTTCTAATAAGCGAAATAATTATCAGAATCGGAGAAGTATTTTCCGGAGATTAGCTCGAACGTACAATACAAAGTTTAAAAAAAACCGCCTTCAAAAACTAAAAAGTGATAGGCGGTTTTCTTTTTTTTAAAAAAGCTTTTTATTTTTCGCTTTTTAGTATTGCCTTAACATCCAAATCCATTATAAAACGGCGACACACTTAAAACAGAGATTGTGACTCCTCCAAAGATTGAAGAAAACAAAACGTCATCTAAGTATTTTTTTGGGATTTTGTTGATTTTCTCAAAAAGGACTGGATCAATTTTGGTAAAATTTATATGGGACCATTTTGAAATAAACCCCTTTCGAACAAAAAATAATTTTGCAAATCCATCCATATACTTATGACAGAGTTATGCCCGAACATACATAAAAAAATATATAAACATCCAAATTGATAACCTCTTCCTTTTTGAAGTCGGTTAAAAACTGAGTGCAACGGCAGACATTAATTTACGACATGTCTGTAGTGATACTGTGAAGCTCCCTTCAAAATGGTTGAGCTGAATGGTGCTGATCCACGCCTCATGTTCGAGAACAGGCGCTGTCAGTAGAGATTGGTCAACTTTTATCCTGATTCTTTTTTTTAATTGTTTTATATTGCTGTTTACCTGCATTGTTTAACATATAAAAGTATCAAGAATAATGTAACCAGCATTTTGTAAAAACTTGATTAAAAAGAGTGTCCGTGGAGTTTCTTGCTCATTCCATAGAGACCTACCTTCGTTTTGGAACGAGAAACTAGCTTCAGTTTTCTGTCTGACTAACTCCTTGACAATTCACAAGTGCCTGTAAATGTTTTAATTAAAATAAATGCTTTGACTTTGTAGTAGAGTGATAGTGACGATGATTACAAATGTGTTTTTCAAACAAATACTACTAATTACTATTTCAGTAGGTTCTGTCTCTGGGAATTATTACAGTCTATCAAGCGCTGAAATAATATCCATCTATTTTCCACACGAGTTAACTAAAATTTACATTAAACATGGATATTACTTCAACAAAGTTTTAGGAAATTTCAATTAACTTGTTTTGTAAATTTTACCATAGGTTATCACTTATCAATGATTATTATTATATTCTGTAATTTACCTTTCATACGCTCTGATTATTTATTTTATCATGAAGTAAAATATCGTATAATTATAAGACGCAATTATAAGTCCAGGATTCTCTACGATATAATGTTATTATATTATAATTATATAAATCGCCAATCTGCCTTTAATCAAGCGTGGTAAGATTTTTATTTTCTACCTTGAAAAAATGTCATGGAAAGAATTTTTGCACAGTAGAAAAAAATATAAAGTAATAACACAAACCCTTTTGATATGATGGCAATCTCCGGTCGCCAAGAAACGACATTGAGGCATCTGAATTTCCGGGAGTGATGTTTTAAGATCACGTGACCTATCTTACATCACTTCGTAAATACTTTTTTTTAATGCCTTTCGATTTATGAGTGGTCATTTCTTCATATTATCTATTTATATTAATAAACATTGCCCCGCACGAGATCTAGCTTACACAAACAATAAGACCCAGAACAACCACCTGTAGGCCAATTAGTTCCGTGCAGGAATCGAACCCGCGCTACGCAATGCAGTAGCTAATCACTCAGCCACTGAGCTAACCGTGTTGTCATTCTAAAATGTAAATCAGATGCACCCATAGATATCCGAGATACATCCTAGGACAGGTTACCACCTCGCTGACTCACTTTAGGATATTAATTAATAATAATATAATATAATAATAATATAATATGTGGGGACATTTTCACATATGGCCATCTGACCCCAAACTAGGGAGACCATCATTATTATACTCTTTGGAGACCATGTACTATGGGTGTCAGACAGCTGATATACATACACAAATACATATTTTTTTTTGTAAATACATACATATATATAAATTACCAGTCTATATGAGGTCCCACTGCAGGGCAAAGGCCTCTTCTCATGTAGAGAAGGTAAGAGCATTGACCACCACGTGCGCTCAATCAAGAGAGGCTATTAATTACGACCTCACATATTCTATATTTAAAAATCTTGATATCTTAAAATTGTAGAAGTACTAAATTTAACCCAAAATCTACATACAATAATTATAATAATATCGTTATTGACAATCCACAATAAAAATAAAATTTACCTAAGCATTAAATATTAATCCCACCGAGACAACTATCCTACATAGTTTAGTAATGGGAATAAGGTACTATTTGATATGAGAAATAAATAAATAATATTTGGGGACATTTCACACACGGCCATCTGACCCCAAACTAGGCAGACCTTCTAATTGACCATGGGTGTCAGACAGCTGATATACTCACAGAAATAAATAAATAGATAGATACGTATATACATAAATTACAACAAGACACAAGGCACACAAACACAAGACACAAGGCACAAGTGTTCATCACACAAATGTTTGCATTGGGTGGAATTCGAACTCGCAACCCCAGTTCAGTCACCGAGTTGATCTACAAACATGCAACTCAGTCGCTCGAAGATCATGCAATCAATTCGTGTTGCAAACAACAACATAAGCTAACTGTCAGTGTAGTTCTGTTGTTAGTACTAAGTTATCTTTTGAAATCATCATATTATTTCTGTGTTCGTGTATCCATTCAAACAATATCTTCCCTAAAAGAGGTGCAATTATCCAGTTATTAACAAAATTTTCTCTTCCATCAAAACATGTTTCAACCAAAGCCACTATTAAATATTTAGCCACTTTAACTACCTCCATTGTGTAAAACGACCATAATTATCCAATTCAAGAGAACAAAACATGGCAACAATACGTCCATTTGAACTAATAAACCACTATAGACCGTGGTGCTGAAAGACAGGGCTTACAATTTAAACCAGCAACAATAGGAGCCTTGGCTGTCACCCATTAATCTTGGATACGTCTTAGTGATGCGACTGAGCTGGTTCGATGATTCGTTTGGGTTCCGGATTTAAGTAACCATGGAAGTTATATTTGTGAGTGATTTCGTTTATTAAAAATCGTTTTTTTTTATCGTTAATCTACAATATTAGTGTCGCTAGACTTTCGTCTTTTAGTAGTAGGGCTGAACTTGAACTCAGATTATGAAATAAAAGGCAGATAGACCGTGTAACACTGAGAGTGAAGCCAAAAAAGCAAAAACAAATTGAAAAACGAATACCTACCTACAATCTCGTGATTGTATTCGATTTTGAATTGGTATTTTTATCTTTTTTTCGTGCTATATTGACTCGTGTCAGTACAGCACGAAGCGCGTTGTAAATATTCGCTTTAGAATTAGTATTTGCTTTTTTGGCTTCACACGCCGTGTTCCGCGCGGTTTATCTGCTTTTTGTTTCATAATCTAGGGGCTGAAATTAACAATTAGAGTATGCGTAAGCCCTTTTTCGGGTACCTATCTACGTAAGGAACTTTGGACCTAATATCTAAATAAACGGCCCCGCATTAAAACTTAACTACCTACATATTCGTTCATCAGATTCTATTCTTAAATATCTGCCATGATATATTGGCATAAGTATTGAATCTGGCAACTATGAAATCTTAGTCTATTCATAAAATTATGAACATTAAGATGAGTGGCTCGATTTCAATATAACCTTTTCTATTAAAAAAATACACTAATTAAAGAGAGCGGATTAGTATTTAGCGCTGTAGAACTCGCTAAAGAAAAGAAAGAGTATGCAAAGCTGACTGCCAACATTCGTATTTTTGGAGTGCCAGAAGATTCGAAGGTCCTGAACTATATAAAAAAGTTCTACACTAGCATTTCCTATACAAAAATCCAGCAAATAACACAACAAGCAAACTATGTAAGCATGTAGCTACTTCTTATTTCATAAGATACTTCACGTTGATATCAAGCGTGTTTATAGGCTACACCGTAAAACGTGATAAATCTTCAGCAACATTGTAGGTACATATCAAGTCGTACCTACACATCCAGTACCAGCAGACCTTTCACTATACGAAAAACTTACAGAATGTTAGGTCAGCATTAACTGGAAATGATGATGTTGCGTGTACCACACAAGAGTTCAACACAGATTGTAGGAACAAGAACATGAAACCTCTCAAAGAACCCATTACAAACTCACACTAAATTAAATCTTCAAAAGTTTGTTAAACTTCCCATCACTATAAGGTAAGAAACTTAGCGGGAGAATTTCATTGTGTCAAATAGCGTTGCTAATCTGCCCCCTCTCTGACATTTTACATATTAAGCCCGGCGACAAGTTCTTCAAGAACGAAGTTAGCAAGTCGACAAGTGCAAAGTGCTGTTCATAAAGAACTTTCTGGAACATCCTAGATCTTTGTAATTCGTACTTTAATCAGGAGAGTTGCGGATAAAAATGGGAAGTTTTATAGTTAGGTAGATGTTTGTTTCAATTTGTTTCTTCTTTGTTGGTTTGTTAGAAAATTGTTGTGTACTTACTTACATAAATACTACTACTTAAACTTGCATAAATTCACGCTCATTTTTTGTAAAGGGGTAAGTAGAAATCACAGAAAAAGAAGTGCTTCGATCCATATTCCTTTAACATATTCTAGTTATGGAATAAGAATACTGAATAATCTGCAAGAAAAATGGGCATGACTGTATAATAAGCTTCAAAATTTTATGACTACCATTTTATTTAACATAGCTAGTGCCCGCGACTTCGTCCATGTGAACATGTGAATCAGCCAGTGAAAGTTCTGTCAAAATCAACCCAGACGTTTCGAAGAATAGCCGCAACAACTAGACAGACACTTAGATAGACAGACAAAATGGTAAAATGTTTTCTTTTTTAATATTTTGGTCACACACATTAGAACTATGAACTGAATGCATGGAAAAAGACTTAACTGCTTAATAAAGAAAGAAAACGTTACGGATTAGCTAATTAACAACGTGCAATTAACACATTCCTACTAAACTTCTTATTACAAGTTTAATACATTTTATATAATTCAATACCGCTATTCAACCTACAAAGTCACACAATATGAATAAATGAGTAACCTACTATTTCTGAGATCCCAATACCTGAGCAGTAATCCCGAGTTTACCCGAAAAAATACGAAACAGTCGGTAAGGATTTAGGGATATCAAACCCCTGGAGCCTTAATTAATAATGTCAATGTCAGGCAAATCCAATTTGCCTTGTTCCTTATCCCTTAAAGATTAGGCCTCTTATATAATAGGGAGTTAGTCGTACATTTGTCATATTTTGAAAGGCCTCAAGCGTGTAAACATAATTCGGCGCTTAGGTTTATAAGGCCTTTGTTTTAGGATATTTTGGTCTTGGTTTTGTAACGTAAAATACTTAAATCTTGCATATGAGATGAGAGATGATGAGAGAAGTAGATGAGTAAAAAAATATATTAAAAAAAAACCGGTTATGTGTGAGTCGAACTTACACAAAGAGTGTTCCGCAGTACATGTTAAGAGCGCCCATCCCCATCGAACGAACTTCAATGCGAGCGTGATTGAAAAATTTTTTGTGTCAACCAACGCAAAGCTCGAAAACAAACGAGTGAGTGAGAACGCGATAACATCACAGGAAAATAGGCGCGCGGAAATTTCACAAAACTTGTTCCAGGACATACGTGTTTTTGTAAAAGCCTTACTAGTTTTTGGTAAAACTATTTGTAATTTAGAATCTTCATCACATGTGCAAGGTTTCTATGGAGCTGTTTTTCTTTACTTTTTCATTGTACGAGTGCATTATGACCGGCCAAAGTTCAGATAAAATTGTGCAAAAAAGCTGATTTTCGGACGTGTTTACTGAATTTGTTTCTCAAAAAAGTTTATTTTTGGCTTCCTATAAACCTAGATTTAAACCACAAGATACATGTGTATTAAAAATATTTGGAAAATAATTTGTTATAACGCGTACGAGCGTTTGTATGGGAAATATGACGGGTTGGGCGCTCTTAAGATCAAACAGAAAAACGACGAAAATAAGACATTTCTAATAAAATTATTTTTATTATTTTGTTGTAACAAATAATAAAAAATACTGGTAAAAATGTTGGTTGCTCCATGTAAAACACTGGTATTTTTTTACCTTTTTTAGAATCCACTTGTTTTAGTTTTAAGCTTTGTAATAATGTTTATAATGTGTGCTTTCGCGTGAATAAAACGTTTTTCTTTCTTTTTTTCTTTGAATACATACTATGTAAATATTAAAAGTATCTACTTCTTACGGTTCAAAAGATACAGCCTTATGACAGACGACGTATAGACAGCGGCGCCATAGTGGGTCGGGTAGACAGATTTTAGGATTCCCCATTTGACTAACGGAATCCTAAAAACTGTCTCAACCCGTATAAGCTCATATTATATTATTTATACTTATCTAATAGGAGACTTATAATCCATTCAGATGGCTTTTAAAAAAATGTTTCTACTCTATAAAAGAATATTTAAACTCTAAACATTCTACATTTCGGGTTGAAGGTTTAAGTAAATCCTTATTTATTATTTTGGTAAAGAACTTGGGACCAACATATACTTAGGTAGCCATGTTTATGATGTCTTGTTTTGTATTGTTGTTTATGTTCACTCTATAGATTATTTTCATGGTTTATCAAATTTATCTAAACACCAACAAACCACCACCATTATAATACAATTAGGGAATAAACATTGAGATGATTTATATTTGGAAATGGTAAACATAATTTCTAAATTAGAAAATTTAAAATAAATACCTACGATTGATTAAATGTGAGTTGGACATTACCCTTTCAATAAAACTTATACCAACCACATTTTAACACAATAAATAAAATATACAAATTTTAAATTGAAGACTTGTCTATTTTTTTATTAACCGACTTCAAAAAAAATGGAGGTTATCAGTTCGACCCGTATGTTTGTATGTATGTATGTATGCATGTTTGTCCGCGATTATCTCCCGTTTGACTGAACCGATTTTGATGCGGTTTTCAGAAAAGTGTTTGTTATATTCTGGAGAAGGTTTTAGTATACAACAAACAGAAATTTTTCAGCGGTTTTTTAAAAAATCAACAAAAACCAAGAAGACGTTTTCGTTTTTAATTCACCTTTCGTTTCAACTGACTTTCAATCTCTGTTTTTACTGTGTTGCCGTTTCTTAATGGATTTAGGAGATAAGGAGGCACTAAAATGTGGAAAATGTTTTTTTTTTTTAAAGAGAACCGCCTTCAAAAACTAAAAATTGATAAATAACTTTAGCACAGAACACACATGACTTAAGTTTCGGAAGTCGGTGGCAATACAACACAAGAAACAGAAAACAAGAAATCGAAACTTAAGTCATGTGTGTTCTGTGCTAAAGTTATTTATCACTTTTTTAGTTCTTGAAGGCGGTTCTCTTTTTTCAAAAATGTTTTTTCTCTAAATAAAAAACAAAAAGACTTCAATAATATAATCTACAGATTTATAAATAGGTACCAAATATAAATCATCTTAATGTTCCTTCCCTAATTGTATTACGTTTTATTTTGACTTTAATGAAAACGGGTATGACTAAAGCCACACATTTTCTCGAAGGCGTTTTAACAATAATTGGCTCGGACGAGACTCAAAAGATTTTTAGGTCGACAACGTCTTGAGACGTCTTGCCAACATTTTTATACAAAACGTTCTTGTAAAATTGTAAACAAACACGGGTTGGACAGACAGACGCTCTGACCATATTGTGTGCTGTGATATGTCTTTCATAAGTCTAGGAAATGGAACAAAGACTAGGCAACAATCTTATTGGTGTGACGACGAGAGAAGTAAAAATATGGCTAGAATATTACTAAGGCCTGTGTGTACTGTAGATAGGTTATAAGGCAGAGAGGCTTTATGTAATGAAGCCATAACTATTTAGTCTATGGCTAGAAGATTCTGGATGCTTCTAGAAAGATAGGTGATTCGATTGTATTTGAATGATGTAGAGTAGGTATAGTTTTTTTATAAGATGACAAGAGTCTGTCAGACCCTGCCATCAAGGCTTGGTCATGTATTTCAAGTCTAATGAATATATTATCTTAATATAGATCTCTGAGAAAGTTCTCCTACGTATTATTTAACATAGTTATAGCTTAGATCCCTTATAGTACCAATCTATAGGAATAGTTTAAAGCTAAATAGGTGTTTGTTATATGTTTGAAGGCGTTTATATCGAGTACTATTGATCCCATTCTGAAAATTCTCCTATAGGGTTATACCTATTAATATAAAACCCGTAACGTACCAAGCTATAATATACCAAACACGGTAGCTATAATATAATAATATATTATTGCCCTTATTAAGTCTGCGGTCATTGTTGCCTTGCTATATCTGTCCACATATTTTGGTGATGTAATAAGGATATATATTATAGCTGGGTCTGTGGTCCCTCGAAGATTACTATAGAAAATACATATATCGTAATATGCCTTGCAATGAATTACATGAATATCTTATAAATAAAAATCTTCTGCATGAAAGTGAACTCCTCTTGATGAAATATTTTATGCGTGTTCCAGTGGATTCGAGAATGGTTTACATTCACAATTGAACCCGGTAGGTGGCGCTGCAATCGAGTTGTGGGACTTTTTTATTTTAAGGGCAGTACAACGTCTGCCAGGCCCGCTAGTATATTATAGGTATATCTACGTCTGAGACGGGCTTTACAAGTGAATTTGTTTGTTTGTTTCTTACGCTTTCACAGCTAAACTACTGGACCGATTTTGATGAAATGACAATGCCAGATCCTGCCCCACCCATGTACAGAAAAGTAAAATAATGAAAATAATTGTAATGAATATAGAACCTTTCTCTAGTAAATTATTTTTCTTTAGAACTTGCGGATTACGAAATACCTACCCACGAAATACAAACACATTTTGTCTAAAATACAATTTAACCTATAATCAATGTCATTATTGTTTTTAGATTTAAACGGAAACCGCAAGTTCTACAGTCACTAAGACTAATGTTTAGTTATCAGCAATAAATGAACAGTAAGATGCTACATATTGCACATGACTTTTATTGAGTGGGGCAAAGTTCTATAGTTTCTGGCATTGTCCTTTGGTGCAGACTTCTTCTTCTTTTACGTATCGCTGGCACGACAGTCTTAAATTTGTTTGGCCCAGAACTTAGCCACCTCCACTGCATCGTCGGTGGCAGCGCATAATTCACTCCAGTCGCATGTTTTGGGGCAAAGAGGACATGACAGGAGGTGGGGCATGGTGCAGACTGACCTTGAACCACAAGAAATGATATTTATTTATTTATTTATTAACTCATCATAACTATCATTACAGGAATGTCCTAATTCAATAGTATGGCCTAGTAGGAATTACAGTTTTATTATTTATTGTAACATATTCTGTACATCGCGGTTTTTGTGAACTCACTCAGAGAACAAGTAAAAATATCTATATTGTCTGCTACTTCATTAAGTACACGCAAGGTACGCGTTATAGGGGCTTTACTCAGTAGATTTGTCCTACTACTGGGAACCGCCAATAGACGTGGCCGTCTCCTTCGGAATACATAATTGTCGGGTACACACAAGTTTATTTCTTTTAATATACCTGGGTTTGAAGTCTTGCCACGCAATCATTTAAAAATATAGGTAGCGAGAGTCATGCCCCTCCTTGTTTCCAATTTATTGTATCCCACTATGCCTATAACAAACAAGGTTGGATACATCAATGGATAAAATGGATATACACCATACAACCGAAAGTACAGAAACCTAGTAGATATAGACTACTTTATATCCCGAGACTTTGTCTGCATCCGGGATAACCGACATTCCCCACATATTATTATTATTATTATTATTCACGCGGGCGAAGTCGTGGGCAGATGCTAGTATGTAATAAAACGATCAGTAGTGGCCATGATAAGCTACTACAAGGGTACTAGGGCCTATTTATCTTACTGTCATTTTCTAGCACAGAATATCTTGAAACAAATCTTGATCAAGCTCAGAACGTCGATTGTCTGCCTACGTAAGCTATCGATGACGAAGTTTCCTTGTTTTTTCATACATTCCCGCCTTGCCATTTTCTTTCTGACCCCTATAATCTAGTTACTGGGTGACACGTCATGCCCCTTGATCTGATTGTCAAAGAATCCCACTTAATAACGGTTCTATCAACTACTGAGACTGGTAGAAATAATATCCGATTTGAGTCCATTTTCGAATTGTACTACATAGGTACGATTTATAAAATTTTAGTGTAATTTAAACGCCAAGCACAATTATTATCACCCACTGATAGGAATAAAACCTTCAGGGGTTTGATTCCCGCACGGAACATGTATTTGTTTGGCCTACAGATAGTTGTACTATGTTTTTAAACGCATCCACGATCATCATTTCAGCCGAAAGACGTCCACTGCTGGACATAGGCCTCCCCAAGGGGGGGTTTTGCCATAGTCGCCACGCTTGGCAGGCGGATTGGCGATCGCAGTATGGTTGTTACAAAGGCACAGAGAACGCTGCTGCCCATTCTCTGGTAAGTTCCTTAGTCGCCTCTTACGACACCCACGGGAAGATATGGGATAGTGCTATTCTTTACGTCCGACACCACACGGACGGACGGTTCCACGATACAGGAGAAATTCCTAGCGTGAGGCAAAGTATAAAAAACAAAACTAGACACACTGCTTGCCAATTGACGTGTCAACGTCACTGTCGCTTACACGTCATCGGTACGTCAAACGCCGTGTCAAGGAAACTTCACTTTAGAACTGTCACACACACACACAGACTATATAAATACTTAAACGCGGAGCACGTTCACATTTAAAAAACGGGTTGTGCGCCAAAGTACCTACTCACTAGATTTGATATGCAAACATGTGAGCCTGTATCAGTACCCTCAAGCACACATGGACAATAAATCTTACGGTGACATCATCTGATGGTTAAGCGTCTGACGCTCGAAGTCGAAGAAGTAAAATTATTATCCATTGTAACTTAAAACTATTGTAGCTTAAAATACTCGGTAATGGTTAATTTCAAAGCCTAAATACAATTTAAAAGTCAATTGAATTTACCTTATGTTTACTTATGTGATAGGCCCTTGGTAGTGTTCTATAAAACAAAATCCCTTTTTACCAGCTTTTTATTAGCTTCACCTGTATGTTTGTATGTTTGTTTGTAACCGACGTCTTTGGGCGCTATTTTGACCCACTTTAAACGGCCAGATTTCGTTCAAACTTTGTAGATTTATCGAGGACCGATGACAATACACTAATTTGATAAAATGATTAAAAAAAACAAAAAAAACAAAAAAAAAACATAAGTCGTTCAAAATTAGTTGCCGAAAAAATAGCTATTACATACTAGGAAGGTACTGCACAAGCGCCCCTGGTAGAATAAATGTACATAATATTTATAGATACAGATTTAACCAAACTAAAAAGTAAAAAATAAATAATAGTTTAAAAAAAATAAAAACACGCTTTTTATAGAAAACCAAACTAAAAAATAGAAAAGAAATTATAAATTATTTTATTTTAAAAAAAGCGTGGGGTGCTTTTTAAGATATTATCAAAATGATAATCACTCTACTCATATCTGTCAATAAAATATTTATAACTATTGACACCATGCAACCCACGCTTTTTTTAAAATAAAATAATTTATTAAAATTTATTTTCTATTTTTTAGTTTGGTTTTCTATAAAAAGCATGTTTTTAGTTTTTTTTAACTATTATTTTTCTTATTTTTAAGAGCTTTTCCCATTATGTCATCATCTAAAACTGTCGCCAGAGCTGAGTCCCCGGTGTGTCGTACTTTAAGAATGCTTAACGCTCTCCTGACCATCAATCTTGAATGTGATCTGTTTGCCGATGAATGGAGTAGAATTATGCGTGTATGCCTGATTTTTTTGTGAGAGAAAGTAAGCTAGGGCGTCCTCCATTATAATAATATGTTAGTTCTTAAGTATTATTATTATTTTTCTTGTATAGCATAACTGTGTTAATTAATGTAATTGGTGTTACCGTTTTAATTAACAATAAACAACAACAACATGTTGGTGTTGGCTTCCAGTCTAACTGGATGCAGCTGAATACCAGTGTTTTACATGGAACAATTGCCTATCTGATCTCTACAACCCAGTTGCTGGGTAACACGATAACCCTTGGTTAGACTGGTTGTCAGATTTTCTAGCTTCAGACCACCTATAAGTCAAATATCAAGGAATAACGGCCGTGACCAACGGCTTTACGTGCTTTCCGAGTCACGTAGAGGTCTCCGTATGAAATGGATGATCACCCATCCACGGACTAACCGCGGCAAGCGTAGTTTAACCATAATAGTTCAATGCATACGGTTTTAACCTAGCTACGAGCTAAATATAAATAAAACAAAATAGAGCTATGTATAAAATAAATTTTCTCCGTAGAACCATGCTGTTCTATTTGGAAGCATTTGCCACAAAACTTGTGCATTCCGTTACAAACGTGTGTGGTAGATTGAATAACTTTTTCTAGCTCCACTATTTATCTGGTCGTTTCTACGAGATATTGGCTGTTTCACTTTTGGCCTTTCCTTTCGTTATTGCATTGCTTTATCTCACATTTATTACGTTGAAAGTAATTTCAGGCTGTGAGCGCTGAATGTTGATAGAATTTTGGTGAAGTGAGAACCGTCAGCCAGTTTTCGTTATTAGAAATCTTCAATGTTTTGCAATGAATGTCAATTAAGCAGCAATGAATGTCAAAGACTTGTCAAAATATAAATAATAGTTAAAAAAAAACTAAAAACACGCATTTTATAGAAAACCAAACTAAAAAATAGAAAATAAATTTTAATAAATTTACATTAAGAAAAGTGTTAAAAATTTCAATAAATATAAATTAATAATTGTGTGAATAAAAAAAAAAAAAATTATAAAAAAAAAGCGTGGGGTGCATGGTGTCAATAGTTATAAATATTTTATTGACAGTTATGTATGAGTAGAGTGATTATCATTTTGATAATATCTTAAAAAGCACCCCACGCTTTTTTTTAAATAAAATATATTTTTTTATGAACACTATTATTAATTTATATTTATTGAAATTTTTAACACTTTTCTTAATTTAAATTTATTAAAATTTATTTTCTATTTTTTAGTTTGGTTTTCTATAAAAAGCGTGTTTTTAGTTTTTTTTTAACTATTATTTATTTTTTACTTTTTAGTTTGAAAAATGGAATAATTTTATCAAATTAGTGTATTGTCATCGGTCCTCGATAAATCTACAAAGTTTGAACGAAATCTGGCCGTTTAAAGTGGGTCAAAATCGCGCCCAAAGAAGTCTGTTACAAACAAACATACAAACATACAGGTGAAGCTAATAAAAAGCGTGTAAAAAGTAAAATTAATTTAATTAGGCGTAGCAAGCATATGTTTTAGATCTATGACAAGATAGAAGATGATAATAAAAGAAGTCCCAGGTCTTAGATTATTGATAGGTCGCTCCGACTAGATACCGCACTACCTAAAAACAATAGTTCCGTGAATGAGTCAATTTAATATTGTAGTGTGTGTAAAATAATTTGCAAGGAGGCTAGTGTGCGTGAAAAATTATGCATGAAAAATACTCTGTACCTCCGTCTGACACATTGGTTGCTAGGAGACAGGCTCGAGTACGATTTCCTCATGATGTTTTTCCTACACCTGTCAGTGGTGTCCGACATAGAGTACATTTATCTAAATATGAATTGAAAATTCACATTGGACTTTCCTAGTATCGAACTCGCACGATTAAAATAATAGTAATCAAAATTACCAAACCGACACGGCAATGAACATTAGTCACGACCAATTAACCTTACCTAACCCTCCAATATATCAAAGCGTGACACCTTCTGATTCAATAATTCAATTATAATTAAGCTACACAATAATTTTTCGTTGAATAAAAAAATTGCCAAGTGTAAGTCGGACTTGCACACAAGGTTCCGTATAATATTTAATACTACATGCAATTAAATATGTTTTTTTAATGATGTTTAGTAAAATTTTTAAAATATTTTTTTTGGTTTTCTGTACGTTTTTATTTTGTAATGAATATAATTAAAAAGTACTTAACGTTTTAAAAATTATTTTACCAATAGAAAGCTGTTACCCCGAGGGCCACTGGGTATATTTTTCTATAAAAAAATTACGGATTCAGTATGAAATTCACGTGGGCGAAGTCGCGGACGTAGGACTAGTATTATTAATATTATACTAGGCCGATTGTCCCACCGCAGGGCTAAGGCTTCTTCTCATTCAAGGAAGGTACGAACCTTGATAACAATGCTTATTCAAGGCGGGTTCGATTTCTTATTTCTTGTATGGTCATGTGAAATACATTATTACCTATTAACTTACTTTTTACCATTTATTCAAAAATTCTAGTTTTCGGATAGACGGACAGACTGACAGACAGACAGACAGCGGGGTCTTAGTAATAAGGTCCCATTTAGCGTGACTTTCGTACGGATCCCTAATAATCGCTGACCCGAATCGCGCTATTGTTTAAAAGGAAATGTTGCAACGTTTAATGCACTGACACGGTTCTAATACGTCTTCCGATCCCTATGTAACTCATCGTTAATTTTAATGGATATAAAATATCTTATGTTTATATCTGTTACTGTGATTCATGGACTGCGAGTGAGATATTTACTGCGGTTTGGTCATCGTTTTATGCATGGTTAAAGCTCAGGTAGTAGGCAGTTAAAATGATCATTTTCTGTCATTGATGACTTAGTTGTTCATTCTAAGAATAAGAATATTTATTAAACCAAGACTTAACCTAATTTACAGGGCAGGCAAACAAGGAAGTTATTTTATAAAGGCATAAGGTACTAGAGAAAGTGTAACTGGGCTTAAACTCCTGTTAGGTAAGGATAAACTCCTGTGATATATGCTCTAGATATTTAATTAAATCATGAATACTACACTTAATACAAATACTCAAAACTGAAAATAATGTGATCTAGATTTCTAATTAATGCTACACAGCCTTTTCGCAACTATATTGGGGGCGGCTTCCAGTCTAACCGTATGCAGCTGAATACCAGTGTTTTACATGGAGCGACTGCCTATCGGACCTCCACAACCCAGTTACTGGGTAACACGATACCCCTTGGTAAGACTGGTTGTCAGACTTTCTGGCTTGCGACTACCCATAACGTCTGCCAAAGTTCTACAACTGGCAGCCGGGACTAACGGCTTTACATGTATTCCGAGGCACGGAGGAAACTCGGTATGGAAGGAATGGTCACCCATCCACAGAACGACCGCGGCCAGCGTAGCTAAACCTTTGACCGATCGATCTGTACGGCTTTAACTTAGTCACGAGCTCCTCCTCCCCCTTTTTAATTCTTCTTCTTTTCGAATCGATGGTTTTCCTTTATGTTAGACTACTTGGTTTTTCATATAAACACTAAAAACTGAAAATAATGTGATATCTTATAACCATTAACCTAACACATAATAGCATCAAAAAATCTCCCCCACTGTTGTCATATACAAATATTATAACTGGGTTTTCTTAGGACTTCTTTCGTGTGGAAGTCGAAGACGAATCTATTCTTAGCTCACGTCTTCTATGAACTATTTACCTGCCAAAGTTCACCTTCACAAGTCATTTCGTTTCATTCCCTTTAACTAATAATACTATATCGTCTACAGTTACAAAAAAAATACCCATTAAAAATAAAAAAGTTTTTATTTTTTCAATATCGTACAAAATCGGATACGTAAAAAAAGCTTTTTACAAAAAAGACAACCGCCTTCAAAAAGTGAAAAAATAACTTTAGCACAGAACACACATTGACTTTCGAATCAAAATCGGTTCACTCAGTCCGGAGAAATCAGGTAACAAACATTAAAAAAATAAAATACAGACGAATTGATAACCTCCTCCTTTTTTGAAGTCGGTTGAAAAACAGACGAAATTGCGGGCAGAAGCTAGTATAGGTATTAACCCACCTACATTACTGACAATACTTCTTTAGTGTTCCTCCGCTTGGATCATAAAATAAAATAAAAGGTCCCACAATTTACACATATTTTTTTCTTTTTAGAGAATATTTTGTGTGAGGCGTTCTTTAAATTTCTAATTTAATTTTTATTTCAAACTTTTTAAATTACGAAGACACGCTACGCACATCGAAAATATTTTTAATTAAACATAATAAGTTCTACTTAGCTAGAATGAAGACTTTTGTGACAGAAATTCCTTTCTTCATAATGGAAAAATACTGTTGCCTTATCCGATCTTCATCGTACATCAGCTTTCTACTAAAAACAACCACGTCCAAATTGGTAGATCCGTTTGAGAGCTACAATACTACAGATATACACACAGATGAACCTGCCGTCAAACTTAAATGCAAGTGAGCGAGGTATTTACTCCCTGATTAAGTTGTTTCTAGGGTAGTAATTAGTACTTAGATTATTTCATTAATTAAAATTAAGTAGATATTAGTTGGTAACTAAACTATCGCATTAGGTTTTCGCATAATAATAATAATAATAATAATATGTGGGGACATTTTCACACTCGGCCATCTGACCCCAAACTAGGGAGACCCTGTACTATGGGTGTCAGACAGCTGATATACATACACAAATACATTTTTTTTTGTAAATACATACATATATAGATAAACAACACCCAGACATAAGGCAAACACAAGTGCTCATCACACAAATGTTTACCCTGGGCGGGAATCGAACCCGCAACACGCTACGCAGCAGTCGATCGCTCAGCCACTGTGCCAACCGAGTCATGTAAAGATAGTTGTAAGAAGATAAATAAATAAATTAAATAAATGTTCTAGCTAGGTACCAAAAGAAATTGAATTCAATTTTGTAATCCTAACAAGCAAAGATATGCCTTAATACCTAACAAATGGAGTGTTGATTAGTACTGACAGGTAACGGATTCAGAAGCCTACTCCTTGAATTATTACCATTAACCCTATTTTCTTCGGAAATATTCAACTGGAAATTGCACGTAATCTTTGAAATGTGTTGATGTTCATATAAATATTTAATGGTTTAAACTAACTTTGTCTACGTTCATTTGAAAACTAACTTAAAGACCTAATTTATCCCACGGGAATTAATAATATTTTAACCTATGTATGTACCTACATGTTGAGCTAGAACAAAAACTAGGTTGTGTCAAATTTCAGTTCATTCCGTGCTTTAAAAATATTCATCCATTCATCCCTTCTCACAATCATTCGTATTTACAATAGTACTAGAAAGTAAGATAGACTTATTTCAAAGTGCTTGGTGTTAAAAGCTCTACCAACCACTTCCCCAGGTTTTAAATCTGAGGAAAAGAAACTGTGAGAGTAATGTCTTCATGTTTATGATTCACTTTTACACACAGCAAACTAGGTATAAAAAGTTTTTAAGACTCAGGGGACCATTGTTCACTTGTTTCTTGGTCGCGACGTAAAATCATCTAAAATCTCGATGCTACAGCGAATGCCTTGCCAAACTTCCAAAGATAGGTACTTCAACTTTGTAAACTTCCATTTGAAGAATACCGTTAATATCGAAGCACTAACCGTACGCACTGTATTAAAGAACACCGTACAAAATACAACCTTAAATACACCCGTTAAAAGTTTATAATCCAATGAGGCTGAAGCAACGACTTTGGGCGCCGTTTCCCCCTATTACCATTTTACAAAGAGTTTCAATAAGCTTTTGCTTTGAAATTGGGTTTTTTCATAGTTTTTTTTCCTTGATATCATTTTAAACTTGGATAAATAAGATCGTAATTCGTTGTATTCAAATTGTAGATCGACCCTTGTTGAATTGTTCATTTTGTGAGACTTTTAATGTATTTCTTGAAAGGAGGACTTTCAGTGGAATTATCTGGCTTTTGATAAGATGTTTTAATATCCATGTTTTAAATAAGGAATGAAACAAAAGATGGAATGTATAAAACGCTTTTTACTTGCTTGCAAATTGTTAGACCGAGGGAAATTGATCATCTTTGTGATGTTAGCAACAAAATGTGAATGTTTATGAGTTGTAACGACCAATTAAGTATTGTGCTATTTTTATGATATTATAAAGAATGATAAAAAATTACTTATTTAAGATATTTGACAAAACATTATTTTTAGTGATTTAAAAAAATATACACCAACGTATTGTATACGTAGATCGTGAATATGATAGATATTTCATATATTTTAACTTCGGTTTCTTTTGTGACAATCGGTATTTCTCTAAAAATAGAACATAATTATATTCGTGTAAAATCTCAATTATGTAATGATGGCTCCTTTTTACGACATCAAAGCACCATTCAGGATGTCTAGAATACTAACTACCTACATTGTTCTAATGGTCGTAGTAGACTAGGGCTCTAAAGTATTGTTCGCTTGTAGTACAAGATCACCGAGACCAACAAATTCCCACAGCAGACTTTTGAAACCGCGATAAAAAAAAACGTACTTAATAAAAACACAGAAATTTTCGTAAGCAACAAAATAAAAAATACAGAATACAGTAAAATATTCAAAGATATCTCAAAGTTTATCAACGAATAACATTAAATTCTCTCGAAGAAAATGTTCGTATACAATTATTCCTGGCTTATTTTTAAGTGGAGTTTTTTCTTGCATTCGCCAAAGCCTAGCTAATAAGAAAAAAGTCAAAAGGAACGTCGAGCACAATAGAAAACTTAAATTTGAAATAAAGTTCAGGGCTCAGAAACCTTTTACCGCGACGCCAAACTCACAAAAGTGATTTAATTCCAATTCATTCATGACCCACTGAATGACTCCATCTTAATTCGTTCCTTGCTCCTCACTTCAATAAAAGTTACAAGATTCCGAAAATTACTTGTTCAATTGAAAAGTTTGCAGATTGCCAGCGAGCAAAATAATTAAATTTAGCTCAAAACTCTCTTGAAAGTGACTAAGTTTTATAATGGTTTACGACAATATGGATTTATTAATTTCGTATGAGAATGCTTTAGTAGCTGGAGCCAAAATTACTTGAGCCTACACGTGTATTTTCAATAAATCGTTTTCATTTCCTTAAAACAGAGGATCAAATGGGGCTTTGTTTATCTTACACTGAGAATAAGACAGGGGAAAGTGGGTTGCTATGGTATTTGTAAGCGAACTGTCGAGATAGCGTTGCAAGCTGTCACTGCGCGTAGATTGAACGAACACGATAGTACCGCCTCAGGCTTTGAAGGTAAGGTAAGCAAACGCGTCTTTTTCCGAGTGTTCCTGAATTTTAATTTTATTTGCAACCTTGGAGTATCACTTTATACTTGTATAACAACCAATAGCATTTTGGTTTTTTTTCTGGACATAAACGTAAAACGAGGTTATCTAATTCTTATGTAACAAAAGTAAGAAAAAAAAGACCATAATATCTATCTATATTGATGAATGAACAAAATCATTATGATGACGATGGAAGTCGTGACTGCAATAAGTAGTCGACCGGCCAAACAATATAAGACGTTGGAAGGTCATGATAAGAGGTTTCAAGAGTCCTTCCGAACCAAGAGAGTTTCAAGAGGGAAGCGCTATTAAAGAGTTTTTATTAATTAGTGCGAAGTTTGAAGAACGATTAAATATTAAGAAATATAAACATTCTATAAATGTAAGAACATTTTTCGTTATATAAATGTTTATGTTTGAAATACTATAAAGATGCATTAAATCTTGACTAACTGTTTAAAATGTTTGTATGTACCAAGTAACTTATTTAACTTTCTGATACCAATGTTGATTAATACTGTGGAAAATAATTAGTTTTAATATAGTATCTAACCAAATATCATTTGCCACATATTATTAAGAGCACTACTTAATTTGAATCAAGAATTTTCCTCATTAAGAATTAAATGATGCAATCGACCAAGTTTCACAGTCAATTGAAGCAATTTAATGAACTTTTCAAACTCGGTCACCACTTTAACTTATAATAAGAAAACTTACACATTGTCGTCAGTCATTTAAATGCTCAAAACTCAGTTCAAATTGTCAGCCATCTTCAAAGTCGGTAATAAAAGAGTAGGAGTACTACAGGGTTCTACACTGGGACCATTATCATAATTACTCACACGGGCAACAGTAACATAATTTGAATGAGTGGGTGCGCGGCAAAGCTTATCCTTTAGAGATTAATGTTGAAAGAGTACTACATTACTCCAAGTAATTACTGACAGAAGCAATTAATCCAGGCCCGGACTTTTCGCGCTCCGGCTGAAATATTGTCGGCGCACATAAGTTTTCAATCTGCTCCGATGAGTTTTGGTTCAATTGTACCGATAGCTTTGTGCTCAAGTTTTGTATCATACAAATTATAATTGTTTTGAATTTTGGTCGTGAAATAAACATGAACCGATGACCATGACCAATAATGAGAGATATTAAATTTTGTTTTAATCTAAGCTAGTGTAATGTAGAGAAATGATTTCATTTTTTATGTGTTTCTTGTATTGGATAAACTCAAAAATGATTTCATAACATTCTTTCTCAAATAGGAAGCTATTGGAGAAGAAGCTATAGTTATGCATAGGACAATATTCACGAGAACCAACTCGCAGGTAAAGTGCTAGAAAATAAATTATAATTATGAGACGCAATGATATGCGCTGTTATCATTTATCTCGGTCCTATTCATTCTAACAGTAATGTCAATGTCAAATAAAATATTATAACGAGATCGCTGATATACAGGTCAACTTGAAAAACACTTTTATAATTATTATACCTAAGCAGTAATCTGTAATACACAAAAAAAATTAAGAAGTTTATCACGAATCCAACGTTTACAACGTTGGATTACGATAGCTATTGAAGTGTAATTTATAATATATCTGTTATGTAATTGTTTTCCATATTGCAGTTATTCGTCCATAACAATATCAGTCCACGTTTTAATTAAAAGATCAAGCATATTCTAATTAAGTCAACGCTACGTTAGCAAAATACAATCACTCACCGTAAATCATTGAGATGAATAGCAGTACTGCATTCAATACGTATGAATGCCTCTTTATTCTCTTCAATTCCCCGGCCATTTTGTTCAGTTTAATATTATTTTTTTATACTATTTTAATTTGACACTCTTCTTCTTTTCATCGTCACTTAACACTTTAATGTATTCTACCTTTTAACGTACCATTTACATCTATCTTTTAATTACTAAATAGCTTAACATCTTGTCACAACTTATTCGCTTTTACAACTCTACTAGTTTCCACTAAATACGTCAACATTTATTCTACTCAGTAATTAACGCGCTGACAAATAGTTTTATGACACTTAGTTAAAACGAATGTCGCTTCATATATTTAAAGTTCCTACTTATGTTCGTCTATTTTTATTTTATCCTTAACCGATGTTTGGCGCATAAATTCTACGGCACTGGTGACTTTAGAAACGCGTGCTTGGATTACTTTACTGAGCATAATGAGCAAGGAACATCTAAAATTAACTCTAAAATCTCCGTTGTTTTCAGATATAAATCTTATTTAATCCCGGCGCGTAAGTTTGAAAGAAATTCTCATTTTGATACGACATTCCCGTTACAAAATTTACGGCCACTTGACACACTTGTATGTACACTTGTGTTCATAAAAGTTTCGCATCACAGGAGGATTCACTGATATTTTTTGGTGTGGGGAACAAGTTGAATATCGGCATCGTCGATGGGTATTTTTCTATACGAGCGCGCGCGTCCGTCTGCGGAGGCAGCTCTGAAAGCACTGACTTACATAAGGGATTCGCCCGGTGCCAGCCGAGCGCCTGTCGGAGAGGGATGGCGTACGATTTTCGTAAGGGTTGCAGGTCGCGTGCGGTACATAGCGAAAGGGACGGAAGAGATTTTCGCATTCAGGCCGTGGTCCGCTGAAACGTAACGTTGAAATCTTGTGTGAAGACGCAATTAAAATGTACATAAATCTGAAAGAGATACGTTTCAGGGGTAACACGTCCAAGTTAATAAGTGTTTAATCTGGTAGTTAATAGCTTATCAGTGTGTATGAGTTTTAACGAGAGTTTATTACCCAGAGTTACTGTGATGCTGAGCTCATTACTGTTGTCAATTTATGTATGAGGAATAGACTATATAATATTTTATTTATTCTAGTACAATTATATCCAGAGATTGTTTTTAAATTGTCTGAAAATCAGATTTAAAGTCTATAAATACGTAACAAAGTTCATGCAGAAACATCCAATTCGTAACTTGAAAGGCTCCATTACTAGTAAAAATTAGAATACAAAAACATTAGTAATACCTATAATATCGAAAGAAATTCTCAACAGTCAAGATTGTGCCGTTCTATTCAGAATCCATGCTAATACCGTTTCTTAAATATAAATTATACCAAACGAAATTGGTGGATATAAAATTCAAATCAAGCCCGTCTTTCTGGAGTCAAATCATTAAGCAGTTTGTCACCAATTGTCTCGCTCCTGGCCGTACACAATGAGTATTGTTCTATGTAGCTTTTCCTTTTATTAAAGATTTTTTTCATACTATGTTAATTTGGAATCCTTTTTTTGTGTAATTGCCTTCATTACCATGATTGTCGTCGCTTGCCTTGAAGTTTCAGCAGTATTTTACTATTGTTGGGAGAAAAAGCAACAAATGGTTTGTAAGAATTACTTCTGTTGATTTAATAGCTACTGACTTTCTATACTTGGACAGTTCATGATTATGTTATGGTTAGAGCATCAGACTGATAGCTAGGATGGTATGAGGTCTACTTGGGCTGGAACAGGGTATATCACTACTGTCTCTATTTCGCTCTGTCATTCATTGTGACCTATTATACCACAATGCTCTCATTATAGTGGTTCTTCTTGCTTGTAGGTACTGCTTGCAGTTAAGATCTATAATCTTTAATGTCTATTCGATGATTCCAATTAAAATGAGCATCGACCAGAACACGGTAACAAAGATGTCAGTGTCTCGAAAAATAATAAAAAGTAATTTCGGTGTCCATATATTATATTGGTTATGTAATGTAATTGAAGCCGTGTGACGCCGGTCGCGAATAGCACCACCCCATTTCTACCCGTGGGTGTCGTAGAAGGCGACAGAGGGACGACTGAGCATGGCGATTATGGCTGAACCGCCCCCCCCCCTTTTGGGGGAGACCTATGCCCAGCAGTGGGCGTCTAGTAGTAGTAGTAGTATGACGGGCTGGTCTTCGCAACTCCACGTCGCAGCGTGTATTCTGCGTACAGATGGGAAGTAAACCATTCGATCCACCCGAGCTCCTTAAGAAAGCCCAGCAGCGCCTTGACGTCACTGGCGATCTTCCGTAGGTTACATGGGTTACCGAAGTACTTTGCCCTGTATGAAGAGACCTCAGGGCAGTTCAGTTGGCGCCTAATGGTTGACATGATGATGATGATGATGAATGTAATTGATCCACCACATCCACACGCACAAAACGTTTTGGGAACACATTCATTGTGCGTACTGCTAAGGAGTGGAATTCCCTGCCTGAGTCTGTGTTTCCTGATAGCTACAACCCGGGAGTCTTTAAGTCAAGAGTGAATAGGTTACTTCTAGGCAAGCGTGCTCCATCTTAGCCCGCATCATCGCTTCCCATCAGGTGAGATAGTGGTCAAACTTATCCCTATCAAATGATAATAAAAAAAAAAAAAAAATGTAGATACTACAAAGATTTAAAGCACTACTTATAAATATTATGGCCGAGTTAAAATTGACCGATTTTTTTAAAGAAAGGTTTTCTCGCTCTATGAATTGGTCCTGTTTTGTGGGAACATTTACAAACATAATTATTATATACACAATCAACCAGACCCGGAACAAATATCTGTAGGCCATACATATATTTGATACGTGCGGGAATCGAACCCGCGACACGCAGTGCAGCAACTATACCACCATGTCCCAGTATATATATATTTAAAAACACAACGTATACCTAAAAAAAATTTTTTTTTTGATGTATCTAGAAATGCAATGTCTTATTTATTTATTTTTACTTTAATTACCACGGTTTACACCACTTACAATAACTTACTTACTTATGACTCCTACAGATACCCTATCTGAAACATTTCATAGTAATCAAGATAACAAAGAACATATTTTTACAAACTAGATTCTACAATATGTTAATATCACAGTTCTCTCATTTGCACAGAGAAACGCCAACATATACTAAGCCACTCACACTTCATATAATTAAAAACTTCAAACGGATTATACGAACAGAGTGAAATGTAACAAAGCGAAGCTTGCTAAAGTGCTAACATTTTTGCAACAGCGCTCCAGAAATTTAGATTTCTGTAGCATTAATTAGAGGCCTTTGTAAGAGTATTAAAATGGAAGACAAACCTCGAGGGGTGACCTCAGATAATATTGATACAGGGTCAGTATTGTAATGTTGGCCGTTTAATAAGTGCTTAGATGTTTTAAGTTTACATTGTTTGATTTATAAACACTTTTACTGAACGTAAAGCAGTCACAAATCATCATCATCATCATTTCAGCCGCAAGACGTCCACTGTTGGACATAGGCCTCCCCAAGGGGGGGTTTTGCCATAATCGCCACGCTAGGCAAGCGGGTTGGCGATGAGAACGCTGCTGCCCAAACTGCAGCTGTTTGCTGGACACAAACCATAATATGGGGTAATCATTTTATTCGCTTTTTACTAGCTTTTGCCCGCGAATTCTTCTGCATGTTTTTTTTTATATAACCTATAACCTTCCTAGATAATTTATCATTCTAATGCTAAAAACCATAGTTATGTTAATCCGTGCAGTAGTTTCTGATATCGAACGAACATATTACAAACTTTAATTAAAATTATATAGTGATTATTATTTATTTTCAACCGACTTCTTAAAGAAGGAGGTTCTCAAATCGTCTTTAGGTTGTTTTTTTTTGTTTTTGTATATTTGTTACGCGATCCGGCAAATGTAAAGCGATTTTGAAAATTATTTTTTTATGGATAGGGTATGCCTCAAAGGTCCTCAAAGAAAAAATCGAGAGAAGGCAAAACAATATACATGGATGATGTTGTAATGTTTCTCCAACTTTGTACTTTCAATCTCTGTTTTGACTGTGTTGCCGTTTCTAAATGGATTTAGATGTTAAGGAAGTATTTTTTATAAAAAAAAGCTTTTTTACAATAAAGACAACAGCCTCCAAAACCTAAAAAAGCTTTTTTTGTAAAAAAAATACTTACTTCCTTAACATCTAAATCCATTTAGAAACGGCAGTTGTCTTTTTTGTAAAAAAGGTGTTTTTTGCTTGTGTTGTCCAACTTCAGGGCAAAGGTCTCCCTTTTTCGTTTCCAATCCTTTCTATTCTGAGGTACTGTGGACCATTTGCCTGTTACCGGCAAGCTCATCCCACCATATTCGCTTGAGTCTGCCACGATGTCGCTGGAAGTTTTCCGGGACCCACATTGTAGATCAGCCGCAATCACAAGATCAGCCGCAATCACAAGATCAGCCGCATGGCTGATCATTAGTGACTTTGGTAGCGCTTTTTAATCAAAACAAAGATAGAACTGTTAAACAATTTTCCTGAACCACATCTGGCTCATGGGACAGGGAAACGGTTAACAACTTTTTCTTTTCGAAAGACATTATTGAAAGATTCTTTAGTTTATTTACCATAACCATCGTTGTTACTTTCATTTCGAGAATCAGCAAATGTTATCAGATTCTGTCTATTGTTTCTTGATGATTGTGATTATTTATTATCCCGATTTTTTCCCCTATACTTATTTATAAAAAGAGTGACTAGAAGAGTTATAAATATAAATATGCATGAATGGAGAAGGAGAGGAAGGCCAAAGAAAAGATGGATAAATTGTGTGAAGAATGATTTGAAAGAAAAGGGAGTTAGTGATAGCATGACAGGAGACAGTCGGAATTGAAGAAGAAAACGTGTTGGGCCAACATTAAGTAACATGGGATAAAGGAAAAGAACCGGGCGGGTGATGATGACGGCTTCGTGACGGTGCAAAGGACGAAGCGCTGATAGAGTAGCTGTAAGAACTGCTGCGGCAAGGCTCCTACGGAGTCCAACGAACAACTGCGTGCTGTAAAGCCGAATACCCCCGTCTCCACTACACCACTGATGCGGAAGACATGAAGTACGTGTGTCAAAGGCTGAAGTACGCGCCGAGAGTGCAACTGCTGGAGTCGCATCGCAACGTCAACTTTAAGGCATTTGTGGTGCGCATACCGACATGCTACCTGCATCAGGTGTTGGAAGACAGCTTTTATTTATTACTAGCTATCCGACCCGGCTTTGCATAGGCCTAAAGCCTTCCCCGATAAATGGACTATCCAACACAAAAAGAATTTTTCAATTCGATCCAGTAGATCCTGTGATTAACGCGTTCAACCACACAAACAAACAAGCTCTTCAGCTTTATAATATTAGTACCTATAGATATACTAACGCGACTTCGTCCGCGTGAATGTCGGTTATCGCGGATGCACACAAAGTCACAAATTAAAAAGCCTATGTCCTTCCCTGGGGTTTAAGCTATCTTAATACCAAATTTCATTAAAATCGGTTCAGCCGTTGCATCGTGAAAGCGTAACAGACAGAGTTACTTTCGCATTTATAATATTATGTGTATTGATTTATTTATTTATTTTAAGAACATGGAATACTTACAGCTAAAGCAAACAGATCAAAAAACAGTAGATTAGATTACTTTTGGTCACGGGGTGTGGTATTTTGCCGCTTTTACGGGCAAGTGCCACTGGAACTCACAAAGACTTAGTGCAACGAAGTGATATTAACATAGTTTTAATTTTTTTTTACTAACAGAATTGTTGTTTTGTTATGCTATGATGTATGCTTATGCTAGGGTATTTATCTATGGCTCTTTGTTATCTGAAAATAAATGTTTGTTTTGCTTATTATTATTATAAAGGCAGGACGATGACAATGATGGCTTATTTTTAAACACGTAGATAATTATTATTAGGCCAACATTTTTAAATAGTTACAGTTGGCCTATTCTGTGAGAATGTCCCTCCGTTAATTTAGATGAGTGAAGTGAAGTGAACTGTCATCTCTCCTGATAGTATGATGCATTGAAAGCTCATCTCACACTCATGTAACGCTACAGAATTTGTACAATTCTACCAAAATTATGTTACGCAAGAAATTCAACTCTCAAAAGGCCGAGACTTACTAAGTAAATAACCCATTAACTATGCATTCCCTAGTTCCGACCCTTTCACGTAACAGACCGATACAAAACTAATCAAACCACAGTTTAACTTTATGAGAAGGTCACATGTTCATGGTTCATTGGCTCTAGGGATAAAGAAGACCATTTTATTAGCGGAAGTAATACTCGTACCGTCAAAGCTGATTTAGATTTGATTTAGGATTTGTGTACATTAAAGAACTTTAATAAAGCAAATGAAGCCACACAAAAATAAACCGTATTAGAAGTTGTTAAAGTTAAAATTGAATTGAAAGAGGAACAGTAAGAGCTCCCGAAAATAGAACAGACAATAAGAGGGGACGATTTTATAATTAACTGCAATCAACACTGACGTATTGAATTTCGGGAATTTCTGTACAGTCGCGTAGAAATGTCGTTTTGTGTTCGTCGTCCAATAAATTTGTTTTCTTGTAATGTTGTCCAGTTTCTTAACGAAAGAGATATATACGTTTTATTTTGTATGTAATAGTGAGACGAACGAGGACGAAGACAAAAAAAGGTAGGTATCTAGGTACTGTAAAGGTTGCATGCATTTAGCATGCTGAAACCATTAACATATAGTTAATGGTTTCAGCATGCTGTTTATGTTGGAACACTTGGAACCTTCTAGAGATATTTTATATTAGAACATTACATTTGTTTATGATATGACTGAGAGACCCATCTCTGTCAGAGACAGATGTAGTATTGTTTGCTTATCTACAATATAGGGCTTATTGAAAGTGTTAACGTATTTCATACACCAGTATCTTTTATAGTACCTATTGTTTGGTTTTATCAGCAGAGCAGGTACTTAATCCTACTATCCTATTTCTTCCAAACGTAAAAGTTTGCGAAGATGAATGGATTGATGGATAGAGATAGAATTAACTATTTTTGTTCAATTTGATCTTACTTAATACATAGGATCACTATGGCAACCTTTGGACGTCCACTGCTGAGCATAGGTCTCCTCCATGGGCGGGTTCCGCCGTAATCGCCATGTTTGGCCGATGCATGTTGACGATCGCAGTAGGTGTTATTGTACTCAGAAGGACGCTGCTGTCTGTCCTCTGGTCAATATCCCTCTGTCGTCTTCTACGACACCCACGAGTAGAAATGGGATGGTGCTATTCGCGACTGGCAAAACCAGCTTAGCCACATAGGATAATGTGGTCTTATTCTAAAGCTTCAGTTTAGAAGACGAATTCGCAGGCAGAACTTGGTATTGTATATTACTGCAACGCTTATGAAAAAAGACTTGGTCCCTCCCTAAGCTTGTTAGAATACAGTCTTTAATGATTTTGGGTCATTATATTTAGGGCATCCCTCATCAGTAATTGAGTTGTGGAGGTTAAACAGTAATTTCATTTAGAATATTGATATTCAGCCGAGGTTTATAACTAAGTAATATCTTGTCTCAAAATTTATAAAATTTTGCAAGAAAACGATTTGCTCATTGATTTTTTTGATTCGATTGGTACCCAGTTGTTGGTGTTCCTGTGGGGTATTTTAGGGTTTTTACTTAACTCTGTGGTTAATCAATACTTTATCCATACTTTTATTATAAATGCGAAAGTAACTCTGTCCGTTACGCTTTCACGATGAAACGGCAATACCGATTTTGATGAAATTTGGTATGCAAATAGCTTGGAAGCAACCCTGTGGAAGGCGTGTTTTTAATACGCGACTTCGTCTACATTCGCGAAGAAAAGCTAGTTCAATATAATTCCTTTTTATATTTTTGTGTGTTTCTTTTAATAGTCGTATTAACCTCTCAATATAAAAGCCATCATCCATATCACTGCCATTTGTTCCAAAACTCTTAAAAACTGCTTTAACAGTAACACTAAAAGAACTAAAACTAACTAAAATGAGAAGCTATAATTCATCAAGTGTACGCCTTTCGACTCAGCTCGTGCTCTCAGACAGATGTTAACATACGTTGTTTGTTTTCTTACTTCGAGAGATATGTTTGTTATTTCCCCCTTCTAAGGAATGCTTCTCGTTTCGTTTTTATTTATGTCACGAGAAATTAACTCTCCTTAGTGTTTTGAACGTTTAATTTCTTAATACGATTCTTAGTTTGCGAAGTCGAAATTGTTTGTTAAATAAAATTAGCCATCTTTCTCTTTAATTGGACCAACTTAAAATACTAAATGTTAAAAACAATCATCATCATCATTATCATGTCAGCCTTCAGATGCCCACTACTGGGCGGGCATAGCATCTTTACTTACCTATCTTGTCTAATACACCCACACACCCACACGTTGACACCTATCCTACCAACAGACACTCATCTACACTCACACACCTACACACACACACCACCCACACACTCAACACACTTATACACACAATTTTACTCTTTACTCTCATACAGTAGAATGACACAGTCCACTTGAGATAAGTTTTTGTTGATCATTGTATTAAAGACCGTAAACTACCTCTTAAAATACAGGTTTACCTAGCTTAAGAGGTAGAGTATTATTCTTGCACAGAATTTGCAACATAAACTATAAAAATATGTTGAAAACAATATCAAACTGTATTTCAAACGCTGTATGTTTTTGCTTAAATAAAGATTATTATTATTATTCTCATTTATTCATTTATTTACATATTTCATTATATTTTTAAATATTAGTAAAATAAATAAATAAAAACATTTAAAAATATAAAAAATAGTAGCCCACCGGTATCGGGAATAGGGTCCAAGCTACCGGTGGTCAGGGCTCCTGAGAGAGGAATCTCCTGACTATACGCGCCGTGTCCAGGAGTACCGCTTTCTGTATCAAGCCCTTGATCCAGCTGCCTACCGAGAGCCTCCTTAGGTGTTGGTCGAGGCTCTTGGAAATGAGTCCATTGGCCGTAACGACTATCGGCACAATGACTGCTGTATTCACATCCCACATGTCGACAACCTCGCGAGCCAAGTCAAGATACTTAATTTGTTTATCTTTCTCGGTTTTCACGAGGTTCTCGTCATGCGGAACCGCTATATCAACAATCATTGCGCGACGCTCTAATCGATCTATCAACACTATATCAGGCTTATTGGCAATAATAGTCCTGTCAGTGATGATAGATCGATCCCAATACAACGTGATATTGCCATTTTCGAGAAGTGAGTCGGGCACATACCTATTATTATTATTAGCTCTCCCCAATGTATATTGGCGATCGCAGTAGGTGTTATGGTACTCAGAAGGACGCTGCTGCTCATCCTCTGCTCAATAGGTATCCCTTTATCGCCTTTTACAACACCTATAGGTAGAAATGGGGTAGTGCTATTCACGGCTTGCACCACATGGCGATTTTCACGACTGCTTTTTTGGATAACTTAAAATAATAATAATTAAAAACAATACGATGCACGATTGACCGCCGATTTAAAAAAGGTGGCCGGCATTGGATAGATGCGGGTTGCCCAAGACCGGGTTGGTTGGCGATGTCTGGGGGAGGCCTACGTTCAGCAGTGGACTGCACTAGGCTGATATGATGAAAAACAATACCAGCCTATTATTGAAATTATTCATTTCATAGAGAAAGGCACAAGCATTAAGATATGACGGCAGGTTGGCTGCTGCGCTCCGTGTCGCGGATTCGATTCCCGCATAGAATAAATATTTGTATGGCCTACAGATAGGGTTCGGTTGTCTATGTATGTGTCTGTATGTCCCACATATTATTATTATTATCTCATTTGTTTATTTTATATACATATTTCATTATATTTTTAAATATTAGTAAAAAAATAAATAAAAACATTTAAAAATATAAAAAATAGTAGCCGAATAGGGTCCAAGCTACCGGTGGTTAGGGCTCCTGAGAGAGGAATCTCCTGACTATACGCGCCGTGTCCATAATATTATTATTATTAACTTTATTGCAGTGTTGGGCAACGTTTAAAAAAAAACAAGAAAGGAATTGATCACATGACCATGCTTGCTTAAGGTGGATTGGTGACTAGTGCCTCATGTACATTCACCAAACAAAAATTTAAATGTTTATTTCTGTAACTTTTGTACTTTTGAGAAGAATAAATTATTATTATTATTATATTATTATTATTTAAGGCTTATATTGATTACTAGCTTTTGCCCGCGACTTCGTCCGCGTGAATGTCGGTTATCGCGGTTACAGACGATGTCGCGTACTTCTAAGGAGTGGAATTCCCTGTCTGAGTCTGTGTTTTCTGATAGCTACAACCTGGGAGTCTTTAAGGGCGCGTATTCGATTTAGCACAACTCAAAATCTAAACGATTGCTAGAACGGCGTAGCAGCATTGACACACACTAGTACAATACAATGGTCTGTTTGTGTGCATCAGAAAAAAAAATATGCACGAAATAAGCACGAATCATTGAAATTGATCGGCAAATGACAGCGCGCGATGTTTTACAGTGCTTTTTAAAATAATTGTCTAAAATAAATAAGCTCGTATAACGGACTAAAAAATATTCTGTATATTAAGCATAACATTTACTTTTCATTTCATAAAATAAATATATCAATTATGTTTTTATTCAAATACTGGTGAAAAAAAATTGTCAAAGTGAACCGATTTTCTACTTTTTCAACATTGTTTTTTAATACATAATAGTAATATTTTCGTAATTTTGGCTCTGTAGCTGTCTTCAGGACTGTATATATTGTTGAAAAAACGCATAAAACAAAATATTTTGGCATATTGTAATGGTTGTTTTTGTCCTGAAAGTTAACTCTGACGTCTATTTTCGTAAAACGATATGAAAGAATTGTCTTCGCTTTAATAAACGATAATTAAAAATTATACTTTTACTCTGTAGCTGTCTAAATCAAGACTTAATCTTTCTAAAACTGTAAATTGTCTTTAAATAATCTGCTCACATAATTACGATATTGCTCTGGGCAAAACGCAAAAACATGAAGATTTCGTCACGAATCGAATACACGCTCTTAAGTCAAGAGTGAATAGGTTACTTCTAGGCAAGCGTGCTCCATCTTAGACCGCATCATCGCTTCCCATCAGGTGAGATAGTGGTCAAACGTATGCCTATCAATAGATTAAAAAAAAAGGTTGAAGTTATTATCATACCAAATTTCATCAAAATAGGTTCAGCCGTTTCATCGTGAAAGCGTAACAGGCAGAGTCACTTTCGCATTTGTAATATTAGTATGGATATTACGGATATGGATAAAATAAAATAAATAAGTACGGATATAATAATAATAATAATATGTGGGAACATTTCACACACGGTCATCTGACCCCAAACTAGGGAGACTTACTATGAATGTCAGACAGCTGATATACATACACAAATACATTTTAACTACATACATATTTAGATAAACAACACCCAGACACAAGTCAAACACAAGTGCTCATCACACAAATATTTACCCTGGGCGGGAATCAAACCCACAACACGCTGCGCAGCAGTCGATCGCTCAGCCACTGCGCCAACCGTGTCGTCATGGATGGATAGTATGGATTAGCTTAGATTATTTACCAACGCATATGTTTAGTTTTAAAGTGAGGTGTTGCTTTTCTAAAACTAAAACAAATAACAAATATTTAAATGTTATCAAAACGATAACATTTTTAACAGTTCCAGCTTGTTAGAGAATAAACAAATGTATTGAAATTAAAAGCTTCAATTTCAATAACTGTTGCAAATGGATTAAGTGAATGAAATGTACGGATTAATCCCCAATACTTTTTTTATTATTTTTAGCGATATTTGGGAAAATATTTGTACATATCAAGTATCGTTGTTCTCGTTGGTTAAATTCCAATTTGTATTCGGATATGTAGTTAACTAATTATACAGTAATTAAATATTTATCGGGTTTTCAGGATACACAGTGTTTTTTAGAGAATTTATTTCCTAAAAATTCTAAACTACACAAACAACAACACTTCGGTTATATTTTCATTTATACTGAAACTATATTATACAGACTAATTAAGCAATAAATAAAATAGCAAAGTTAGAAAAAACTCAAACGTAATTACATTCCGGCTTACTGAAGATTCGGACACAATATTTTCGGACACACTAGTGTCTGAAACCATATTTTTTTACTGATGAATCGGACACCAATAAAAAAGCTGTTTTTAATCCGACTATACAAAACAGCTTTTTATTGGTGTCCGAATCATCAGTCAAAAAAATTTAATTTCAGACTCTGTGTCCGAATATATTGTGTCCCAAACTTCAGTAAGCCATCTTCCTATTTCTAAAATTGTAAAACGAATATTCCCACACTAAAGAATTTCGCCAAGTCCCCCCATCTTCCTTACAACAACAAGGGTGAGTTGCGTATTTATAGAAAAAATAAACTATAAACATTGACAAATGTTGAACATCAAACATTACTAAAATCACTGTTAGGGGGAAGGGGAGTTTTAAAAATGACTCCATTTCAATGAGACATGTACAAAATGTTATTTCGGTTCCCGTTTGGTCTCAAATTTAAGTTCCAATTTGTCTTCGTAAGTCAAGTTTCGGGAATTATAAAGTTGAATGTGTTTCTTTTAAGTGAACGTAAATGTTTACTGTTGTAGAAGTAATATTTTTTTCTAATAACTCATTGTAAGTTGTGACTGCTGTTAAACTAGTTGATGTAATATTAGTCAAATTAAAGGAAAAAAGTCCAATTAGTAAAAAAATAGTCCAGTTGACTCTTCCAAATGACAGTTTCATAATGCAGAAGAATACACATAAAACTCAATATTTTCTTACTCTTTAAAAAACAATATTTTATGCATGTACAAATATTTGAATAGATCGCTAAAAATCAATTACACCCACAGGTGCATATTGTATAAAATTAAAAATAAATTGTTAGTGATCTTATTAGCTTTAAATTAGCAATCAAATCAAAAGTAAAAACGATGCCACAGACTCAGAATAACCAACAGATGTTTCAATTGTTTGCGTATATCCACATCCCTCTTTTTGCATAAAAACTGCAACTCAAGAGTAGGTACAGTCGATCACAAAAATAAATTCTATAAACTCAAATGAGTACATGTACAAGTTGAGCATTCCAAAAGTTGTCCCAAAGTATGTTTTCCATGGCGGCTCAGCTGCAGGTGACTTTATTGGTAATTACAGTCTCTTTACGACTGTCTTTTTTATTTCTTTCCTGAGGGAGCTGACTTTTGTTTTTTCGTCTTGTTTTTGTTTTGTTTATTTGTGTAATTTCTTTTGCTGATCCATGGTACAGTTAGTGGGGATGTTTTTGTTTAATTTGCAAGTTGTGTGGTTAATTGTGTGGAACGGGGTCGTGTGTGTGAGATATTTTGTATAGTGGAATATAAGAAAGCGGTGTGTACACTGACTAGCATATCGTACTTTTGTGTCAGATAGGTTACTAAGACAGTACTTATAAATATTTGAATACGAGAACGAGAAAACAAAAGCATTTGTTTATGTCATGTATAAAATAGGTGATCGATTACTATATTCGATTATTAATGTGGCCAAGGTCCCCAATTTTAACGACCGACATTTTGTAAAACCGAAATCAGACAACAAATGTTGATCGTCTAAGTCCCCTTTAAGATTAGATTTTGGCTCGCTATTATTGGTGATTTTTTAAATCTTCTTTAGTGAATTTCCTAGTATTCTTCCACTGTATAAAAATGATAAAATACTTTTTTATATAACTAAATATCAATCACATTTCAAAAATCAACTGCTTTGCGGACTTCTTCTATAACCTCACTTTTATTAAATTTCTTATTAGTTTTTTAAAACGCCCTCAGTTTGAAAAATCCGCAGAACTTTCAATAAATGGTTGATAATAATTTATAATTACGTGTTTTTAGTTGACACCGCTTTAATTTTTTTTACAACTGGTTCCATTATTGTATAGAATCGTACTTGTACCTCTAAGAAGATGGATACCATTTTATGTAAAAATCTTTTTCCGTAAAGGTATCCAGGAAAATAGCACTGCAGAATACAATCACGTTAATAGGTTTACTACTGTTTACCTTATCTAGCGTTAGTTTCCTATCGATTCTTTAACAACATGCAATGATCAAATACTTTCCCTATAAACGAGAACCGTATCTTCGTAACATTAACAAATCACCGAAAATAGTTCGAAAAAAAAGATTCTAATAGCACAGATGTATTCAACTTACACTTAACGATGTTTAACCTTTTATTGAAGGAAACAAATCTTAAATAGAACATATAAAATGCACTTTTATTACCTTTTGATTTGTACCCTTTGTAAACAACGGCCGATCGGTATCTTTGAAACAAAGTAAAACTAACTTTCACTCTATCACGTTGAGTTTATTTCAGCTCATCACAGTTTCCTTTACAGAAAATTTTATAATTAGCTACATTACAATTAGTTTGACTTATACGTGTTTTGGAGTGAACGGAATACAGATTTTGTTGGCTATATAAATTGAAAACTAATCAAGCGTTACGTGAATTTTGTGGTGTAATTAAATGGGCGTACTGTAACAGACTTAATTTACTCTTATTAGCTGTACCCGCGGCTTTGCTTACGTAGGCCTAAATGTACCATAAAGAAATAAGAAGGAAATATACCTACTATTCATGTTCAAGACAACCATCCAGGTGTGTCTAGTTGGTCTAAATGCGGCTGCAGAAAGTTGTATTAGTTGGTTTTTTTTTTACAAAAAAATGGTCTGTAGAGACTCTCCGAGTCTGGATATGTTGGGTGCTAATCCAGACCTGGGGCCTGTCTACAGACAATTGGTTAGCATCCTACCCGGGCAAAAACATAATTATATATGACGTAAAGAGAGAAGAGATGGGTAGAGAAAGAGAGAGAGAGAGAGTATTTTGTGTAAGTGTGTGGGTGTAATTGAGTACACCTACCGTTTTTAATCATCATTGGCTTGACTGGTAGAGAATGCCTAAGGCATTAAGTCCGCCTTTGTTCCTTTGTGCATGAAGTGTAAATAAATAAATAAATGAATGTGCCGATCGATGAGCTTGCGAGATCGAGGACGCATAGCAGGCAGCAGGGATCTGAGCCCTTCTGTGGCATACCAAAAAGGCTAGCTCAGACCGCCCTAATTAAATCATGCCTCGAAACTTCCAAGAAGTTATGGAAGGAGTCGCCGGGCATGTTACTCTCGAAAGCACTTATCAAAGCCTATACAGAAGGCTTAGTAACCAAGTTCTAGCACTCAGTAATTATAAGTTTCGCATTGTGGCAAGAGCCACTACGGGATACTGCTGCTTAAACAAGCACATGTTCAACCTAGGGCTCAGTGATACGCATACCTGCAGACGATGTACGAAGGCTGATGAAACGCCACTTTATCTTCTGGGGGAATCATCATCATCTGCCTGGCCTTTTTCCAACTATATCTTCGCAGCACACAGGCCATCCAGGACCGTCCGCTTACGGTGAGATGTAAGTTGTGAGAGAACCTCCACCCACCACCACCCAACTTCGTTCAACCCAAGGAACACCTGCCACTCAGAAGTGATTTGCAGTGGCCTGTATGGAAAGCGCTCAATAGACTGCGCACCCAGGTAGGCCGCTGCAAACACAATCTAGCAAATTCGGGAATAATAGATCCCACCGACACCTAGTCTGAGTGCGGTAATCCTGACCAGACAATGGCCGACTTACCTATTACAGTGCCCAAAGTGCCCCTACACCTGCACCTTAGAGGACTTAAAAAACGTGTGGCTACCTACTGGGTCCAAGTAGTCTAGCATAAAGGAAAACCATCGATTTGAAAAGAAGAAGATCTGGGGGAATACAGAGTACTAATTCACAAGCGCAAAAATCATTTGGGCAAACACCTGTTAAGCCCGGATGAAATAATGGAGATTGCCCCAAAGCAGATCCTGCAGTTCATCACAGCTGCAGAGTTTGATGGCGATCTATAACCAAAACAAGCGGTAAGTACAATTGTCCGTGTGGTGTCGAACGTAAAGAATAGCACCATCCCATATCTTCCCGTGGGTGTCGTAAGAGGCGACTAAGGGACTTACCAGAGAATGGGCAGCTGCGTTCTCTATGCCTTTGTAACAACCATACTGCGATCGCCAACCCGCCTGCCAAGCGTGGCGATTATGGCAAAACCCCCCCCTTGGGGAGGCCTATGTCCAGCAGTGGACGTATTTTGGCTGAAACGATGATGACAATAGATTATCCTTGGTCGTAGTGATACCATATGCATAAAGTTAATAAAAAAAGACTGGTTGTCAGACTTTATGGCTTTTGATTTCTGAGTACTCATAACGATTGTCAAGAATCCGAGGCACGGACGTATTCATAAGTACAATGACCCCTTAAAATATACCTTATTGAATGTAGGTATGTTAAGACCTTATTTATTTGTTGAGTTCAGTGAAAGACTACCCTGAAAACACATTGTAACAAAATACTTTTCATACATAATTGGTGTTGTACCAGACTCAATGATATCAAAAAACCTTTGTAATAGCCTATTGGGATCCAAATGAGCTACCCTATATGTATGACCTGAAAAAACATGTACAAGGTCCAAGTTTTAGACATTATTTGTTAGGGTGCGGAAGTCCCCACATAGCTCCAGGGGGTTTAAAAGAGCTATTCGTTTCATCCTACTATTTATATTATGTAAATGGGACTGGTTTGAAGCCATTTCCTGGGTAGTGACCTAGCTTCATATTATTCGTTGAAGTTTTTTTGAGTGTAATTTATTTGGCATAATTTGTGAGATAGTTGCTCGGAAGGGCTCGTTGGTAATAATAATAAAAAAATTACTGTCAGGAAACTGAGGCCGATAGTAAAATACATAAATAATCTTAAACAATAATAAACTAGGCAAGCGTGCTCCATCTTAGACCGTATCATCGCTTCCCAACAGGATGAGATAGTGGTCAAACGTATGCCTATCAATTGCAAAAAAAAAAAAGACTGTGGCACTCGGGGACTGCCGCGGTAAAGCTGTTGCATAGCATTTTATATATATACATGGGTACCCCCTACTCCCCTACCCACCCGCCCCCTATATATATAGTATATATATATTATATATTATGATTATATATACCATATACCTACATATACGTTAAGCAAACGCTCGGCCGAGCTCAATGGTAGGCGGAGTGGGGGGGTGTCAGGATTTATTTTCGTTACGGAATTTCGTGATTCGGTCGCCGCGCTCAAAGCCCGCTATAAAAGCTATGCAATGGCTTAAAAACTAATAAATATTTTAATCAGAAAATTCTTATCAACTAAAAGTATACTTACACGTTATGTTGTTGGCGTCGTGTTTCGCTGCATGATGTCGCGTAACCATCCTCAGAAACGTCGATATTCGACACCTTTCGGCCAAACATCCTCCTTCAAAAAGGACTGTAGATGTTGGAAAAGCTGTATGGATTGATCTGTTATGGTTAAGCTATGCTTGTCGCAGTCCGTCTGTGGGTGGATAGGTGTCCATTCATTTCATACGGCGATAAGAATGTCAAGTAAAACAATGTCCAATATACTACTACTTCATACTTAGTATAAATATGTACATATATATATTTGACTCTTTTTTATACACTGCTCAGGCTCACATACTGATTCATTATTTGTTAAAATATAAGGAGTGGTCGTCTACTGTTTCAACATTTGTAATAATATGTGAACACTGTGTATCTATGTACATATAACTTAGTCTGTCATTCCTTAATCTGTGATACTTTGTACACACTTTCAAATACCTAGTGTTTTTATGCAATGTACATCGTATTCACGTATAATTATATAATTCCTGTAAATGCAAATATTGTTAACATCGTTTTTAAAAGAGTAAATATGGAGTTTCTTGCCCATTTTTCTCCATACAAAACTACCTTTTGGAATGGGCACCTAGAATCAATTTTTTTTTCTCATTTGACGTTCAAAAGTGCCTTATAATGGTCTAATTGAAATAAATGATTTGACTTTGACTTTGACTTGACTGGTTCTCAGATTTTCACACCAGTAAATTTGACAAGCAGTCTTACCAAGGGGTATTGTGTTACCCAGTAACTGACCTGGCTGGGTCGGACAGGCAGTCTCTCTAGGTAAACACTGGTATTCAGCTGTATCTGGTTAAACTGATAGCCGACCCCAACATAGTTGGAACCGGAAAACTGGAAAAGACAAGGCGATAGGCGAAGACGAAGGCGAAAACGATGAGAATTTATATCTATGTTCTTTTTATCTGTGTTTACATCAACTACAGACACAACTTTTGCATATCGTGGTATCTGTTCTGATTATTTTTTTTTTTTTGTTTTTCCACACACTGCCATCTGACCCCAAACTAGGGAGACCCTTTACTATGGGTGTCAGACAGCTGATATACATACACAAATACATTTTTTTTTGTAAATACATACACATATAGATAAACAACACCCAGACACAAGGCAAACACAAGTGCTCATCACACAAATGTTTACCCTGGGCGGGAATCCAACCCGCAACACGCAGCGCAGCAGTCGATCGCTCAGCCACTGCGCCAACCGTGTCGTCAAATATGATTTAAATATGATTTAAATATAATTGAAGTATAAAGAACAAAAGCATTACAAATATCTCAACAGTTTAATTAAACATACAGTAATAACGAGCTGTCAATACTCGACGCACAACATATCCATGTTGGCGTTATTTATAGTTCATGACAGAACATGACAGGTGGCAGCCATTTGTAATATTTGTTTTACTTAATTTTGTAAAGAGAATCATCAGCTAAAAATTGTCTGCTCCTTGTATGACCTTGACTAATATTGTTTAATTGGTTACCAACTAGTTTAAAGTTATTAATTTATAGCCCTCATTTATTTAAAAACAAACTATAAGGCTTCTTGTGGGAAAAATGTTTTTACTCAGTATCAGATGTTATGTCAAATGATAAAAATATATTTATTACAATAATAACATTGAACAAGCTTTTAATTGAATTGTTTTTGACTTTGACTATGCATTGATTTTGGCTAATAATCTGACAATACGTACATATGACATTATATCTGACATTCCTTTTGACATTAAACGTAAAAAAAAAAACAAAATTTATTTATAAACATCTGTATAAATTGATTCACATTATGTTTTATCATTCAATTGTAGATATAAATTGTTTTGCATGTGACAATTTTATTGTAATATTATTATGTTCCTACCTCAGATTATGAAACAAAAGGCAGATAGACCGTGCGAAACACTGAGGGTGAAGCCACAAAAGCAAATACTGATTTAAAAACGAATACCTACAATTCGCTTCGCGCTGTACTGACTCGTGTCAGTACAGCGCGAAGCGAATTGTAAAACATTGTTAAAAAAAACTAATACTAATACAAATAAAAATTCAAAAGCGAATACAATCACGAGATTGTAGGTATTCGTTATTGAATTTGTATTTGCTTTTGTGGCTTCACTCGCAGTGTTTCGCACGGTCTATCTGCCTTTTGTTTGATATTCTGAGGTTCCTACCTAATGTTATACACAATGTTTATGGTTTAAATAAATATAAATACGAATACTTATTGCGAATTCTATCCACTAGAGAGAATACCACAAAAGGTACCTATCTATAGTAGGTATATACCTACTACATACCAGTCTTAGTAAAAAACTACAACTAAAAATATTAAAAAAGCTGCCAGTTGTAACTTAATTTTTCGTATTGTAAGAATATTTGGCTTGGTTAACGCGATTTATTGTTTTTTTTTTCATTTATGCTTGATTGGTTTGTGTAGGTATTACAACTTGTATAGCCAACTAATTTTAAATTAACATGTATGATATATTCTGATCGGATTAAATGGATGTGGAGTAAAAAATAGACGTCATCAATTTCGTGTCTGCATTTTAATTTATGTGAAACCATGATATAAAAGCTCACACACTTTTTGGACCAAACGGGTAAAAGTCATACTATCGAAATGTTCAAAATGGAGGCACACTATCTTGTGCACGACTGTACAGGCGGGCACAAGTGTGACAGATGCTAGGGATGATAATGTTTGATAATAAATAAACCAAAATTGACAAGTAGGTACTTATATATTCAAGCAGATAATAAAATAGACAAATTGTAATATCAAATAATGAATTAGATCAAGACACCAATATAACATGGTATACACACTCAAACTCGAGCTTCAGTGCAGAGCAAAAAGACCTAAATAGATAATGACAAAATATCCTGATCATTACTTTAGTGTTAGTAGAGAATAGAGTACCCAACTAAGTACTTAATACTCGTACTCGTCTTTACTTTTAATTTTGTTTTTTTTTTTTAGCTTGTTTTCGTTCGCATTCAAACTAAATAATAACCTTGATGCTCTGCCATAGAAGTTATTCCTAGTGAAGACACCAATCTTTCACAAACTTATACATATTACGCAGCGTTTTTAATCTGTTTTCAATAAGATGTCATTGTTTATGAAAAGAAAATAAATCTATTTGAATTCGAATTTGGAAACAGTCAATGTTTTTCGCAACAAAAGAAAGTTCTTTATTCAAAACTACACGTCAGCGAGTCGGCACGCGCGGATATTTAAACTTAGAACACTTATACTGCGCGCCACTGAACTGTACTGTGTAGGTACAGTCGAGTATAGCCGACAGATGTTAACATATGCCCGTGTTTTCTTTATTTAAGAGATCTGTTTGTTACTTTTTGTTACGTATCCGCGGCGCCTCCGGTCTCTCACTTATTATTTATGGCGGCGAGTGTACCGAGTGGTGATGTATGTATGCTGGAAGTGTTGGGCAATTAATTTTGTTGGAAATTGTAAATGTAAAAATATTTTTACCAATAGAAATTAAAATGTAATATAGATGATTAGTGAGAGCTAATTGTTACAGTTTTTATGAGATTAGGTAAAATTTTAAAGATACAAGCATATTTTATGGTTTGATGTCAATAGTAAACAGAATTATAATCATCTTCTACATACATGATTAGATACTGCCAGGGGCAAAAAAAAACTTAATTCTTTAAGGGACTGCACAGTGTTCTGAATAAATATTTTATCCTTGAAATGTTTTCAGCCATTTCCATTTCCATTGTCTCTACTTAATATAATCTGACACATACAAATCATTTTAGTAATCTTTGTTTTGTAAATACCTACCTTAAAATTTTATGTAAGTACGACATTTGATTAATTTTCCGTAAAGTTGGATGGGGATATGAAAACAATAATATAATATTATCGTTTCAAAAATAAATCTCATGTTATAAGTTGGCGATTTTAACACCTTATCAACATATTTTATTTTAACATTCAAATTCGTTTCTGAATAGTAGTGAATTTTCAAATTTCAGTAATCTATCCATATACTAAATCACGAAAAGCTATTCCTAAGACACATTTACGAATATAAAACAACATTACGAGTAAACTAGGCATAAACAAAAATAATAGACAGTACCGAGGAAACGGAAGTGGCTTCATAGACAATGACCATAAACAATGAAAAATGACGTCTAATACACTATAACAATAATGAGCAAATCTTTCGTAGACGATAAAACGAGAAACATAAATGGTACCTATTACGGTTTGAGCCACTCTTATTCAAAAAAATTTCTTTTTTCTTTTTTGCATTTTTTTAAAATTCCATTCTATCATTTTTGATCAAAGTTGACGTTTATCTGTGCTGCTAATGGAAATTACAAGTTTATGGAGTTACGTTAAAATCTAAGGAAAATATTATACTGTAGTGCTGACTGCATGATTCATTTTCAATCAGTATAATTGCGATTAACTCTGATAGGACAAATGGTCAAAATTTTTCCCATTTTTAGAAAGAATTGTAATGATTTTTCATAACAAATAGCGATGATTACTTTTCGAAGCATTATTTTTTGACAACTAAAGTGTTAGTACTGTATAGTAATATAAAACATCGGGAATAATCAATGACGTATTATAAATAGACGCGTCATACACGAACATTAGTGCACTTTAATACGGCGCAAACTTTTATATCTACATACCAGTAGGCACATATAATTATACAGTGCAAAGAAAAGGACAGAAGCATACAGCGTACACCTGTAAGAAAAAGATAAACATACAAATTTTGTTACGTCAGTTATTGAATTACGAGCGATACTGACGTGTAGTCGCGACACTGGGTGGTACGTGACTAAGTGAAACCCCGGCAATTGCCTTGCTTTAATATTGCCATTTTTGAGCGCGGGTAACGCATCTAAGTGTATAATACATCATTGAGAATAATCAAAATAATTTTATTATTGTGAGATTGTGGATTGGCTCTTTTAGACAGAAGTAAGTTCAATTAGTTTCACTAAATAATTTATAGCTATAAGTACTTATATATTATTATTATAAAGTTGAACAGTTTTTATATCTGAATGCGCTATTCTCCCGAACTACAGATTTTTTAAATTATTTCGCTAATAGCTTTGCTGTCCCTGAGAGCTATATTTTATTATATAATTGGGAGCAGTAAAAAAAAAATAAAGTACGATACGCTTTTGTTTTTCATATCTCAAACAACGGACGGATCAATATCCATATCTCTTCCATTGTCCATAACTGCGCGTCCCCAAATGTTCGCCAGCGCGGGGTCGGACAACTTTTCACATAACTCAAGCCACTCGATTTGGTAGCACAGTTTATTATTTGTACTCTCGAGCGCGCTGTACTCCTGGTAGCGTACATATTTCGTGTTTTATCACTATACACTACGTCTTTGTTTCACTTCAATACACGACACAGATCTCGTGTTATTACATATTGTACTTAATTTTTTTTAAACATTAGTCATCATTTGCCTTGTCTTTTTCCAACTGTGGGGTCGGCTTCTAGACTACTCACATAAATGTCAACATTTACAAACCACTGCTGAGCTTAGGTATCCCTATGAAGGGTTCAGCCGTAATCGCCATGCTTGGCCGATGCATATTGGCGATCGCAGTCATCATCATCAGCCTGAAGATGTGCACTGTTGAACAAAGGCCTCCCCCATAAATGGGGGGCGTTGCCATAATCCCCAAGCTTGGCAGGCGTCTTGGGGATCGCAGTGAGATTGTTAAGCACACGGAAACCGCTGCTGTCCGACTTCCGGATTTTCCCTAAGTCGCCTCCGACGACACCCTTGGGATAAAATTGGGGGGGGGTGCTATTCTAGCTCGGACACCCCACGGACGATCGCAGTAGCTGTTAGGTAACTCAGAAAGACGCTACTGCCCATCCTGTGGTCAATATCTTTCTGACGCCTTCTACGACACCCAAGGGTAGAAATGGGGTAATGCTATTCGCGGACAGCACCACACGGCAAACGGCCTGACTACCCAGATGCAGCTGTATACTTATTTTCAACCCACTGCAGCTTGAAAGCCAGAAGAAGCAATGGCGATCACCAGAAAACCGTCGAGGAAACGAAACTCGACGAATACCGGAGAAATATTACGACATGGAGCGGCTGCCTATCTGACCTCCACTACCCAGTCATTGGTTAATACGATATCCCTTGGTAAAACTGTCGGGCTTCTGAGTACCCATAACGACTGGCAAAGTTATAAAAATGACAGTCGAGGTCAACGGCTTGACGTGTTTTCTCAGGAACGGCTTTTTTTCTCAAACATTATCATGTTAGTTTAACTTGAAACTTTCCTTTTTGTTAGATAAAATTGGAATCGTAAATATGCTGTGTTATTGGGACTACTTATTGAGAAGTTTTCGATTTTGTGGGTAAAATCAATAATGCATACGCAGGATGCCTCTTTGAACCCCTATTGGCGTAAACTTTGTAACAAATAACGGTGAAAGTGTAGGGAAACAAATATTTTCTGGAAATTTGGTGAATATTTAAGAGATATAATATTGTTGTCGATTCCCTTGACCATAAACTAAACTAAAATTAGACAATTGGCATCTCTTACTACCAGACAGCTGAAGAAAAGGCCGGCGACAGATAAAAACTAAGTTAGAGATGTCAAATTAGTTTTTTCCTTGAACTTCGCCGTGTTTTTATCAATACGTTCTGACATGACAAGTATCAATTGGGTACTTGACACCAAGAAGCTTATAGATAAAAGTGGAGGCAACACTCTAAATACCTAAGTGAAGCCAACTGTGGGCAGACGCTTTCTTTCTAAATGCATACATAAGATAAAGAAAACACATATCACTGTCTCGTTCTTATGTATGCATTCAGAAAGAGAGCATCAGCCCACAGTTGGTTTCAAGCTTTTGTTTTAAGTGTTGGCTCCATTTATATCTATATCTTCATGCTTGACACCACAATCAATTGACATACTTTTTATGAGCTGTCAAACCGAGATTCTTCCATAGATTATGTATGACAATAGCGGCCTGTGACGTCACTTATCTACCAACTCAATTGACTAACTATTAATTGATTTTAAAGCAACTTAAAATCGAATTTTACAGTTAATTGAAAATTAATCGGGTTTTCGGGAATAAAATAAAATGTATTTTAAGATAAGTTGTATTTTGGAATTATTGGTTAATGGTGTCAACAACCCAATTGTATGAATATTTTAGATCAACTTAAATTGACAGCTCTTATTAATATCTGTCTCTTTCTTGTTTTACTGGAGAGAAAGAGACAAATACTTTAGTTTAACTCGTCCTCAGGATTTGGCAACATTATATTATTACTTTAGTGATTCTTAGTCTTTGTAATGGAATATCTGGCTAACCTGCGAAATTATACTTTAATCAGATAAATTGGATATAATTCTGCTAAAACAAACCAACCTACATCAAAATTTCGAATTAACCGTAATAGTTTGGATATTTAGACGATTCATTACTCTGACTGCAAGGAAAGGGTTTTGTTTTTCGCGCCAGTTTTTTTTTAAATATGTTTTTAAGCATACAGTTGTGATTTACAATGCTGAATTGGATAGTTTTGTACTACACATTTGGTAAATTGGATTCATTTGACACAATGATTTGAATTTTTGTCAGAATGTGGGTTGGCTCCTTTTGGTAGAAGTTCAATTGACATAGGTAGGTGACATAGTTCGCAGAAACTGTAACGTTCTTTGAACTAAGTTCACGTTCTGATTTGTTCACGAATCGTGTGGATAAACCAATGATACGACGCGTTACAACAGCACACTGGAGATACATATATTTTTGCCAGTAAACCAAACTCTTTTGTTGACTGTACACCATACAGTGACGTGAACAGTCGATGCGACAAAAACTTGTTGAAACGAAACTAATTCGATGAAACATTGTAGTCACAATGTCCATTGTCCGTCGGACATCATAAACTATACAGAAAACAAATAGCAATTTACACGCGTGATGTTTTGAAAGTTATATTAGCTGTCGAGTGTAGTTCTAGCACACCCGCGAATCTCCATAGAAAAGAAACGATATAATTGCCGACTTGCTACTAAAATAACAGACTGTACAGATACGTGCGTGTATGTCTACGAGCCGCTTGAACAAAAACGCAGTTCCCAGTATGTCTATTCTATTACAATCTCCCTCGGTGAACACCCAGGTGAAGTGAGCTGTCATCTGTCCCGATGCTAGGGATTTACAAAGTACTACAAGCGGATGACAGCTCACTTCACCTAGGTGTTCACCGAGGGAGATTGTGACAGAATAGCACTGCTGAGCGGTCGTTCGACGCGGGGCTAGGTGAGGAACGGTTTCAGAGGGAGGCGGAGCATGTCGCTACTGTACAGTAGTACTAATATTTATACTGTAGTCCTAGGTACAGACAGTGTCATTAACTGGTTACCACTCACGCATTAAAATTTGAATGCGTGACGCAGTCTGTACTATATTAACCGGGTCAGGTAGTATCTACTAATGATGCTCAAATATCTTTATATTACTTCGTTTTTTCATAGTAGACTATAGCTTTTACCCGCGACTGATTCCGTGTGAATGTCGGTTATCGCAAATGTAGACGAATCCTCGGATTAAAAATTAGCTTGTGTCCTTTCTCAGGGTTCAAGTTATTTTCATACAAAAATTCATCTAAATCAGTTTAGCCGTTGTAAGTGTAACAGACAGAGTTACTTTCGCATTTAAACTATTAGTATGGATCCGTAAATAAGTAAAATAAGCAATAAGTAAACAAGTATAAAGTATGGAAGTGTGGAAAACGAAAATGACACGTAAACCTGACAACCAGTCTTACCAAGGGGTATTCTGTTACCAAGCAACTGGGTTGTGGAGGTCAGAAAGCAATCACGCCTTATAAAACACTCGTATCTAGCTGGCAGCTAGGCAGATGATGATGATTTTTATAGTATTCAGTTATATTATATTTTTACTCGTTTTTTGCTCGTTCTTCTCCATATAGACCTATTCCACGTTTAGGAAGGAGCAACTAGCTTCAACTTTTCGACTTACTAACCGCCTCCTTGACAATTCAAAAGTGCCTGTAGTAAATGGTATAATTTAAATACATATGTATTTTGACTTTTGACTTTGACTTTACAATCTAATGCCTGCGGCTTCGTTACATAGATTTTAATATTAAACCAAAGTCCTATATTCCACGTATACACAAAAATGGGATAATACGGTATATCCTATCTAAGCTAGATCAGTATCTATATGTTTGCCGCTTAGCCCTTTAACTGTGAAAGAGTTACAAATTGTATACATCCTCATAAACTTTCACATTTATACAAAATACAAATACTTTGTTTACTTTAACACACACTACTACACACTACTACTATTCATGTTTTGTTTTTACATTTATAATATTAGTAAGATTAGGAAGATTTGTAGGTCATAGGTCATTCTTAGTTTAACCCTACAGTCGTCAAGTCCTTCTAAATTCTAAAACAGAGTTTATCTCATGATCACCAATTCAAATAAGGTCGTATTTCTCATATCAGCCAGTCTCTACACTACTTATCTAAAAAAGGTGCGGAAATAAGGGTATTGGAAGGACAACCAAAGTTACTGACATTAATAATTTCAGTCTATTAGTGTCACTCTACGGGGCAAAGACTTCTTATTTAGAGAAGACACGACCACGATTTCTAAGTTGGCCGAAGGTGGACTTCAGATTTATATATTAAATACTAACGACCCGCCCTGGCTTTGCACGGGTGCAATGTAGATACTTACATATGTGGTGTTTTGGAACCACTACTGCCTATAGGTACTGTCAGGTAGGATTAAGTAGGGGTATACCCCTGGCACAAATCAGAGCATGGCTGCGCTTTACAACAGGAGATAACCACCAAATGGAATGTAGAAACAGAGCAGTATGCAGGCAAACAATGAATGCTGTTCCGGTAGCTTCGAAGAAGCTTGCCCGCAACCTCACAAGACTAAACAGGGACCAAATCCGTAAAGTACTAAGTACGATAACCGGACACTGTCTCCTAATCAAACATCTATGCACCATAGGTGTGACAGATAGCCCTCTGTGCAGAGGCTGCATGAAGGCTGGAGAAACGCCACAGCCTGCACGTGCAAATGGAGTGCAGGAGCGTGGCGGATCAACGGGCACAGATTCTCCGGTCTTCAGCATCACTATCGGAAGTCTGCAGCAACCTGAAAAGGCTGCTCGCCTTCTGGGATGAACTGGGATGGCTGGAATAAAATAAGAGACAGTTTTCACGTACAATGGCCCAATCTAATGGCTAAGTGCGGAAAAGGCCCGGACAAACTAACTATGTGGTGTTATAGTCAAATTTCAACAAATTGACACAAAATAAGATCAAATTATACGTACTTATAAACCTTCCTCTTAAGTCACCCTATTTATTGATATAAACCGCATTTTAATAAACTTGCGTATTTGAAAAGATCTAAGCGGAGGTAGTGCGTGACAGACGGCGGGAAACAACATTGTTTTATAAGTTCAAGTTTCCTCGCGACTTGATTTGCTTTACGTTTGCTTACCAGATGTCACGTGATGCAAATGTGTCAACTACATACAAATAGATTTTTCCGTTGGCGTTAACGCTAACAGAAAAGGGATTTTGTCTATAGTCCCAGGGCAGTTAAACACAGACAGATGAAAACGGTCTTTCAGCGGTTTAACAATGATAATTGAATTGATGGTTAAGAGCCTCGGCTCTTGACCCTACCTTGCTGACGGGATCTTTTTAACACGGTAACAAAACCTCCTTAAAACCACTCTTTTCTTCACTTATAAGAATGCGACCGTTTCGCGGAACAATTCGCTGTTCGTTTCGCGACGTCAGCTGTATTTGTGCCCATAGGATTCAAATTCAATTTAATTTATTCGCCATGAGCGTTGGTACAATTTTGGTCTTAAAATAAATAATTGAACAGATTCATAACGACCATCATCGGGAGGTCCATCCAGACCTGCCACTTACTGTTTTATGTTTGTCAGTGAATTCATTATTACTAACACTAGTTTGTAAGCTCGCAATTGTACTAACAAATATGGAAGTTATCGTTAGATTAGGTAATCTGAAAGAAATAATGTATTATTACTATTATTATAACACTTATGTAGTCATAATTTTTTATTTTTATTTTATTTTCCTTTATTGGCCATCAATAATTGTTTACACTGTACCTAAATAGTTAATGTAATATGTATCATAAGCCAGGACTAGTGTAACAATTTCTTACAGGTTAGCACCGCATGCCCCATAAACATGTTGCCCCATAGTGAATGTGACATGTATACAATTAAGTTTATACTTATTATTACAGTTATAATTAAATAACAATTAATATTGACTAGCTATTTGCAATATTATTAGATATTTTATTACAGATTATGATTGTTATTTATTTTCTAATCTCTTGAATATGTCGTTTACTAAATACAAAATATTTACCCTTAACCATACTTTTAGACACCTTTAAAAAATATACATTTATTTTTGGGGTAAGATTTTAATAACGTCAGGTATAGCATTAAATATGGGACCACACATTCCATAGCTGTTTTTACTATTTATAATACTGTACTAGAAATCATGGGCAAAATTATTATATTCCTGTGCCTAATACTTTTTGGAAAATGCTTATAAATATCTTGTCTGATTCTAAATATTATATATTTTTTTGTCTCATCATAGACATGTAACATGAGACTTAATGGGTACCTAATTGGCCTGTCCTTCGGAATACTTCAGAATAAAAAATATTGACAGATTTCTTCCAATTCAAAAAGATTACGCTATATTTTTAGCTACAAGATTCATAATCAGGCGTCAAATACAGCTTTGACCAAATTAATGAATGTCTATTTTCTTTGAAAAAAATATATCTGTCAAGTTAGTAGAAATAATAATTAGTATTATATTTACACAATACGATGTGTAATGTAATAATAATGTAGGTCAAAATAAAAATGTAATTAACATCAACAAAAAGTACACGTAATGGTGAAAGCATAAGTTTTGGAGTACAAATGTACCTACCTTATCTGGAAATTGTCAAATCAAAACTTATTACAAAATACAATCGCGATATCTGACCTACTACAACTTACAGTACTACTTAATTTAATCCTAAGATTCCAAAAGTAACTAACTGCTAATGAAATTTGTCTTAACAATATTAAACTCTTTGGAGCTACAAAAAATTCTCAAGTTTTTAGCCAATCAACTTAAAAAAAATACTTGTATACAGTAATTGAAAAAGACATCAAACCTAGCTCAACGTCTTTGAAGGGCATTATTAACATGTAAAACCCAGAAAATAATATTCTAAACATAAAAACGGAACATATTTTACATGTCCAATAGAATAAGTCAGAAAGGACCTGTAAGGGACATACCCTCTTCATTTCAATAACCATTTATTAGATTTATGGTCTCTGACTGTATTTCTGTCGGGCAGTCGATGACAGAAATTGAATATTATAAAAATGGGGGAATGTTTTCTGTTTTCCTTTTTTTCGGAGCAGATGGCATTTAGGTTTCTGGGAAAAGTTTTTACGTGAGGGGAATAAATCTAAGGATGTTAGGATATAGAAAGTGTTTGGGGACCGTTTAAGTCGTTACATAAATTATGTTCGACGAAAAACTTATTGTCAGGGTTTAGCTTGGTTTATAGAAGGACGAACAATTGTTCTTACATTGTGGTCCTAAGTAGAGATAAGGTAAGTGTAGTATTCACTGGTAGTATTTAAAGATTGCAGCAAATTTTCATAAAGTTCTTCATATCAACGAGTATATTTTAAATATTTCCCTTGATGAATTTAGGTGTAAAAATTCCCTTGATGAATTTAGGTGTAGTAACCTCGAGGTGGGCTATCATACCACAGTGATGCTGGATATTGAAATTTTTTACTTCAACTTTTACTTGAGAAACTTCACGTCAATCTTGAGGATACAAATTCGCAATTTTCGCGATTTTTTTCCATTTTTTAAATCATTTTGGATATCTCCTGCTGATTAATCTTAAATCTATTTTAAGCTTTAGTTTGGAACGCAAATTGTACTGTTATGACTGGATAGCAATGTAACAATTTGGTACTTGTTTGACGTGATTAATTTAATTATTGAGAGGTTGAAATTTGGCTTGTTCCAGCAAAACTAAGCTCAACTATCGATCGTTTACATTCTCTCCAAAACGTTACGGTGTGAAAACGGTAACAATTACAATGAAAACGTTTTCCTGTTCGTCGAAGGTTATGACCTTCAGAATATCAATTTGTCACAGTAAGTCTTTGGTGCTCTGACATCAAGGTTAGGGGTGGCGCCATCTTAATCAGACCAAAGCCTTTACGGCTTCTTCTTTTCTTATAGGTACTTTTAACAAATGGATTTTGAACATACTTACGTTTTGGAAGGGGCAACCAGATTATTTTTTTCTATATGATGTTTCAATTAATGGTCTAATTGACTTAAATGATTTTTGATCTTTGACTTTGCTGAAAACAATGATTTGCTGTTCGTAAGTGTTTAAGAACGATATCCATAAAAGCGGTGCGGTACGGTGCCGCGTGTTGTGAACATTTCTCATAGACGATGGATGACTTCAACTATTGATACAAGGCCATAAGAAGGGGAGCGGGGTGGTCATAATACCCACGCTTGGCAGGCGTCTTGGGGATCGCAGTAAAGTGGTTTAGTACACGTAAGCCGCTGCTGCTCGACTTCCGGATTTTCCCTTAGTCGCCTCTATCGTGCTATTCTAGCCCAGACACTCCACGGGAAACTAACATTAGAATGCGTAAGGTACAACTTTTTTACGACATTTGAAATTTGCATCGTCAATATTATAATTATTCCTCATTAATTTCAATCAATTTAATCAATCGTTCAATTTTGTTCAGTCCACCAATACAACTTAGACTATAAATTGAAACGTACAAGCATCGCAACTGATATTGGCATACAGTTCGGCTCATTTCACTCATTACTAGTTCGTGTGGCTTTAACTGACTCTGTCTGCATCGAAACAGACAGATTTCATTACAGTTGTAAGGCGTGCAGCTCCAGTAAATACAATTCTGATATTCATGATTGATTCTGAGGAATTTGTGGTTGAAATGCTTGGACTGTTTCATGTTATTTATTTAATTGTGTTATGTTAATGAGACATTTCTTCAAAAGAAAAAGCTTTTTTACAAAAAAAAAACCGCCTTCAAAAAAAAAAAGTGAAAAATAACTTTAGCATAGAACACACATGACTTTAGTTTCGGAAGTCGATGGCTTTGTTCCGTTTGTTATTTTGTACCACCGTTTGTTGCCACCGTCTTCCGAAACTAAAGTAATGTGTGTTCTGTGCTAAAATTATTTATCACTTTTCAGTTTTTGAAAAAAAATACTTTTACTTTTTAGTGACCCCTTCTCATCCAAATCCATTAAGAAACGGCAATACAGTTTAAAACAGAGATTGAAAGTACTCAAGATTGGGAAAAGTATAACGTCGTCTATGCTTTTTTTAAGTTTTGTAAATTTTTCAAAAAGCGCTGGATCAATTTCAATGGTCCCCACGGGAAGCACCAGCTTTCAACTAAAAAAAGAATCATCAAAATCGGTTCACCCAGTCGAAAGTTCTGAGGTAACAAACAAAACAAAAATACAGTCGAATAGGGGAGCTCCTCCTTTTTGAAGTCGGTTGATAATGTTGCCGTTGCAGTTTGCTGTATCGCTGGTGCGTTTACAAATATATAAACTCACATACACTGTTAGTGTATGTGAGTTTATATATTTGTAGATCATCTTGGAATCAGATTTTGACCTCACTATCGGTTTTGGCACCCATGAAAACTATGACAACGATACCAATGACTAAAAATTTTTGAAGCCGCCATCTTGGATTTACATTTTGACCTCACTATTGGCTTTCGCACCCTCGAAAACTACGAAAATGACACCAAAGACAAATAAATTTAAAAAAAAATTACAGCCGCCATCTTGGATTCAGATTTTGACCTCACTATCGGTTTTGGCACCTACGAAAACTATGAAAACGATACCCATGATAATAATTTGAAAATTTTTGAAGCCGCCATCTTGGATTTACATTTTGACCTCACTATTGGCTGTAGCACCCTCGAAAACTACGCAAATGACACCCAAGATCAATAAGTTTAAAAAAATTACAGCCGCCATCTTGGATTCAGATTTTGACCTCACTATCGGTTTTGGCACCCACGAAAACTATGAAAACGATACCCATGACTAAAAATTTAACATTTTTTGAAGTCGCCATCTTGAATTTACATTTTGACCTCACTATTGACTTTAGCACCTTCGAAAACTACGAAAATGACACCCAAGACAAATAAATAAAAAAAAAATACAGCCGCCATCTTGGATTTACATTTTGTCCTTACTCCGATAGTAAGGACAAAATGTACTATAATGTACTATATTGTACTGTAATGTATATTTGGTTTTGGCACCCACGAAAACTATAACGACGAAATAACGATGACGAAAAAAATAAACATGAACAAATTAAAAAAGCCGCCATCTTTATTTTACAAATAAATTCACGAATTTCATGTGAACTTATTTGTAAAACAAAGATGGCGGCTGTACATATTTAATAATTATTCAATATAACAATAAATTATTCTTACCTTTCAAGATCAGCAGGAAGTTTAAAAACCGAAAGCTCCGGTTTTGAAAAAGCCGATATCAAACAGGCAGGCAGGCTCGAGGCATTTTTAAAAAGATGGACGATCCATGGCTCAAGGAATAAATGTATTAGGTACACGACTACTCGGTCAAACACCGCACCCGTGAGGCCGTGACTGAGAGCACCGTGTCTATCGCTTAGGGGTATCGTAGACGCGCGCGTCTGTGTGTGTGCCGTTTCGAACGTTTTTACGTAGTTTTCGTACTGTTCGCATATCTTTATACTGTGCCGTCGGTCAATTAAGGCATTCGCACACCAGAGGCGTGTTGTTCAGAATTTAATCTAAGTCTGAATCTGTAAAAAATGCATGTCATTTACCTACATTGTTGTGTTGGTGAGTTCTTGATTGTCACTGGGATGGGATAGCGACAAAATCTGGAACGTTTTTAGTTGCAGAAATTTATTTTCAAGATAGTATTTAGTTCAACCATCACACACACTATGAAAACCAATTAAACCATTGATAGCACTCACATACATAACAAAACAGCCTCGTATCATATTTCTTCTGAGTTGTCTCAAACTGTTTTGACATAGAGGTCAAAACGTTTAACTCTAGTGTTCGTCGATGTAACTTAGAAACTAATAATAAAATTAAAATAGCTTCTTAGGAACTAGTCAGGTTTAAGCCCACAGATCTCTTTGTTCTCAAGGAACGAGTACCTACTACAATCACAGCGTATTACACAACAGAGTAGTGAATGAGAGACACAAAGAGAATATGTACTGCGTAAGAGAGGTGTCACACGGGCGTTGTCTGTGCGTTGCGTTAACGCTGCCTCGACTGAGCGGTGACGCTAGGCTCTGTCGTTCTACATATTAATCTGAACGACATGCCCCACGATGCGTTAAAATGACGGACGGCGACGCAACGCACATAAATGGAGACGAGGTGGGGAAGGGAGCTGTGATGGAACGACGGAGTGGCAGTGCAGTGTTGAACGTCCACAGCACATAATATACACATACACAAAATACATTCTAGGGTTACATTCTAATGTATATGCCAATTACAGGCAACACAATATTGACCGGGTGATGCCCGATCGCCCCAAGTTCCAAGTTCCCTAAAATTTTTATTAATTAATAAAATTGTACGACTCTGGCTTGACCGAAATCTAGAATGGTACAGTCGCCGAATCAATGCTTACGTACGTATTGTTTAATGTTATTAGTTATTACTTTAGAGAATTAATAGGGGAAAATGTAATATGTATTTGCGTTGCAATTTACGATTAATTCATTAAATATTATTAACATTATGCAATACTGCGAAGTGATAGACACAAACGACGTTGTTCTGTACATCAATAAAAAGTAAGCGCTCATCAATTGTGGTGTTAATAAGTGCGAATGAGAGGGAAATATCAAATATTGTGATTTACAGTCTACATGATGTGCTTACTTACAATTTTCCCGAGCTAAATGCCTTGCTAGATGCCTCCAACACAATCTAAATTCTTCCTTTACTCTACATTTTTCCCCACCCGCTGGATAATTATAGTGATTTCGAAACAATCTAAACACAGTACAAATTATAAATAGAGATCTTCTAAAATAAGCTTAAATGTAACTAGCCGATTTTATTCTAACACTTTTGGAGACGTCGGTACGAGAAATGGTCAAGTGTGAACTTTACAAATTAACTAATTTTACATTTTGGGGACGTTGGGAATGAATGTATGGAAAATCATTTTGGGGAACTTGAAACTTGGGGCGATCGGATCGCCAGATTTCCGTTTAGTTGCTAAATTAAGTTTAGGATTACAATTAAATTAAAATAATTCATAGAGAAAAACAAAAAATAAAATAAAATACTAGGAAGAGAAACAGAATAAATAATTACGTTTCATTATTGTGTAGGAATGCCATGATTCTTGACTTAAACTTTACCGTAGAGTCATTATATATATCTACTTCTTGCGTTGACGCAGCGCCGACGCAGCTCTCGTGTGACATTGACTGCGTTGAAATCATTGCGTTGCGACGACGCAGCGTAGCCGCAAGGCCCGTGTGGCATCACCCTAACTCCTATTGGCAAATAGTTGGAATCATTTTACGCTGTGTCATCGTGTACATACACGTGTCTGGTGTAAAGTTTCATAGTCTGTCTGCTTCGTCAAACGTCTAGACTTTTCCCAATTATAATGTTTAGATCTAAGATACAACGAAACAAAGTAATTAAAAACAACGTGATTAGTATATTGTATAAAACATTATTAAAGCTATCTTTCTGTTAGTTGAGTTTGGTCTAAACCAAAATGGCTTACGCCTTCATTTTTTGGAAAAGCAAAAAGAATTTTGTAACAAACTAGATTGAAGAGAGTGTCCTGAAAGTTTCTTGCTCGTTCTTCCTACCAACGATTTGGAACGAGTATCATCATCATCAGCCGAAAGACGTCCACTGTTGAACATATGCCTCCTCCATAGAACGCCACACCGAGCGGCAACTTACCTCTTGCATTCACCGGTTACCCGCGACCTTGATAATGTCGTCGGTCCATCTGGTGGGACGTCAATCAACGCCGCGTCTTCCAGTTCTTGGTCGCCACTCGAGAACCTTTCTTCCCCATCGGTTATCGGTTCTTCGAGCAATGTTGCCTGCCCGTTGCCACTTCAACTTACATAATTATTCTGAGGAATATGTCGGTTACCGTAGTTCTTCGGCGAATTTACTCGTCCCAGATTCTATCGCGCAAAAAAACTCCGAGCATAGATCCTCCATGGCTCGCTGCGTGTCTCTGAGCTTCTCTAGGAGGTCGGCAGTTAAGGACCACATTTCTGGGGTTATCACTGGCAACACACACGGCTCCGTCTTTTTCATTGACACCAAATTTAGATTTCCAGGTTCAGTTCGTAGGTATTAAATTGTTTAACGCAAACGGAGTTGGGGCACGGCTAGGTTAAAATATAACATTGTATTTATTTCCTAGTGGAACAGACTTTTGATAATCCCAAATTATGTGTCAAAAAGTGGTAGTTAAGAATATAATAATACATAGCTTTTAGAACTTGGCAATAAAGTAGCTTAGGTACGGTCAGCAACAAAAGTCGATTAATACCTCGAATTTAAAAAAAACTTGGCTATGACCTTATGAAAATATAACAGTCAGAGCTCAAACAATGACAATTTGACTGCAAGTCGCATCAAGTCAAAGGTCAAGCGGTTAATCGACTTTTTTGTTGACCTTACTATCGGTGGGAGAATTCGGAAAATAATACTAGTAGTTCCAGATATTACTTTTTACAAGCAAACCAAAAAACCTACGAGATGTTTCTCTTCATAATATTAGTAGATATGATTCTGGCAAGGTTGGTAACACAGCCACAGCCAATCAAACAAGGTTTTCATCACGCATCTACAAACACAATCAATTGTAAACTGTTACTAGGCCAATATAACTTGGAAATCAAAACCAGGCCATTCATTGTGTCGTAAACAGACCGCAGTATTTCACACTATCCCTGTATACCTATGTGTGAGTGATGCGAAGCCATTGCCTTTCAATATACGATATCTTCGATTCGATTGTGTATAGATAGTACAGCTTCTGCCCCCGAGTCCGCCTGCGTAGATTTATGAACTAAGACGAAGTTCAAAATCGTTTTGTAATAATAATAATAATATGTGGGGACATTTTTCACACACGGCCATCTGACCCCAAACTAGGGAGACCCTGTACTATGGGTGTCAGACAGCTGATATACATACACAAATACATTTTTTTTTTGTAAATACATACATATATAGATAAACAACAGCCAGACACAATGCAAACACAAGTGCTCATCACACAAATGTTTACCCGGGCGGGAATCGAACCCGCAACACGCTGCGCAGCAGTCGATCGCTCAGCCACTGCGCCAACCGTGTCGTCACTAGCCTTGATCCAGATCTATATGTATACCAAACAACTATGTACTTCCATTTTTAATCATCATCATCATCATTTCAGCCTATAGACGTCCACTGCTAGACATAGGCTCTCCAAGGGGGGGTTTTGCCATAATCGCCACGCTTGGCAGGCGGATTGGCGATCGCAGTATGGTTGTTACAAAGGCACAGAGAACGCTGCTGCCCATTCTTTAGTAAGTCCCTTAGTCGCCTCTTACGACACCCACGGGAAGATATGGGATGGTGCTATTCTTTACGTCCAACACCACACGGACTATTTTTAATAGTACTAGCTTTTTCCCGCGACTTCGTTCGTTTAAATGTCGGTTATCGCGAATGCAGATGAAGTCGCGAAATAAAAAATAATCTTCCTTTCTTATACTTCAAGTTTAGACTCGACCTTTCATAAATTGGTTTTGTTTAGCCGTTAATGTGTAAGATACAAACAAATTTACTATCGTATTATAATGTTATATAGTAGGAATCATAGAGATATAAAAACAGGAGTGGTATGTGCGCGACTGCGTATTTATTGCTTTTACTGAACTGCATAATATGTAGTACAGTTGGCGAGTGGAAGGGCCATACTGGAGACACCGGGTTTCGATAAATTTTCAGCTATTGGACATATTATCTCCTTTTTTTTAAAATCCATGGTATGAATAGTAGGAAGTTGGATAGGATAGTACAGCGATTAAAATACTGTTAAGTTGCTCTATTTTGAGATAGATTTTTGACTTTATCATGTTAATAATATTTCCATCCACCGTGTACAGTATACAACTCAACTGAGTAGGTAATCTCAAATTCATGATTATGAAACAATGTCAGAACTTTATATGAGACCCTGACCTTTAAGTTGGTTTCTTTTTTGAGTTAGGTGTACATCTGTTACATCAGTCTTACTTACCCACAAATAAGTAAGTTATATAACTTGTGTATTCCCATACAACCAAATCTTCTTGGCCTTGCGGTTGCAAGCACGGATATGGAAATTGAACTCACGACGCATTGTTTAGGGGTCTAAACATTGCGTCGTGAGTTCAATTTCCAAGCCAGGCAGTGTTATCGGGTTTTGCATTTGCATTTTTAAGAGACAAGCCCGCCAAACTATTCCCAAACCACTGTAACTTCTGAAAGCCAGAATCAACAGTGACGACCACTAGAAAATCGTCGAGGTAATGAAGTTTGACGAGTCTCCGAGAAACATAACAACTGTTTTGGACCCGGCAATGACATTAATCAGAAAATAACAGCGAACGAAAAACTTAAATTCAAACTCAAATTTAAATCATTTATTTTAAATAAACCATTTACAGGCACTTTTGAATTGTCAAGGCGTCAGTCAGTCAAAAAGTTGCAGCTAGTTGCTCGTTCCAAACAGTAGGTTTCTATGGAGGAGAAGAAGCAAGAAACTCCATGAACACTCTTTTAAAATCAATAGAATATTACAAATTTAGGTTACAGCATTCATGTTGAATCTAGGGGTAGGTACAATGTGCTCAATCATATTAAAGGGAACCAAATGATTCAACACAGGCGCCACCATCAGTTAGCATGACAAACTCTCAACCGCCAGGGCATATTCAAGTCATCGAAAGACATATCTCGTAAATGGTAGCTTTAAAGTACATAGTGCTCACATGTAAGTGCTTTGCATAATTATATAATACTAACACATTGAGTTTATACAATGCAAAGATAATATAGATCTACATCTTCAGCAGCTCCAAAAATAGTTAAAAATGCTAATCAATTAATCTATGAACCCTTATGGCTGTGAAGCTAGACCAGCATCCAGCCAAGCATTTTTATCAGTGATGTAATCACTCAAGTCATAATATGCTCGGTCGCATTGTGTGCGTTTAATACAAGACTTAAATTTTGTCTCATTTAGTTGAACAATGTGGGGAGGTATTTTATTGTAACACTTTAAACAATACCCCATGAAAGACGAATCTACTTTAGCCACTCTGAAACCTGGTTGAACTAGTTGGTCCCTATTTCTAGTATTATAATTATGTCTGTCACCTCTTTTATCAAAAAGATGCAGATTTTTTCTAGCGTACATGATGTTTTCATAGATGTATTGACAAGGCACTGTCATTATGTTAATTTCCTTAAACAGTTCCCTTAGAGAATCGCGCATACGCAGATTGTAAATGGCTCGGATGGCTCTCTCATATTAGCACTACAGAATTTCATTGAGACACTTTTCAAAAATGGGTGTAATACCCTATTGATTCCAATAATAGGTATGACAAAAACGCTTGGACACACGGAAATTAACCCAAGCTTTTCAGTAGCAGCCAGAGTTTGGTGCCTCGGATAACACGTGGAACCACACGTAGGTGCTGCGCCTGATCTCTTCCCAGTCTTGTCGGATTGGTTTGCCGACATTAAGAGAGTGAAGATAGAAGGAATACGTACGCACACACTTACTACTACTACACAATTTCCTACGTAGTAATTGCCAGGTTTCTATAGAGATTGACCGCAGTAATCGAAATTCGGTTGGGAGCGAAGAGAAAAATGGAACTCTACGTTTTCGTACACCTACATCCATTATAACATCTTTTCCCTTTCTATTTTTAGAAACTAAACCTTTCTCAATCCTTCTATACTTCTATTTATAGTTACCCTCTGAAAGTATTTTCAAGAAAAGTACCAGAAAATGCTGTTTGTTTAATTTTCCGGTATTTAAATCGGTTTAACAGATGGTTTCAGTGATTTAAATATCTTGTTGATAAAGTTAAACGACTATCACTTAGGGAAAGCCGCTTAGGGAATTATCGGCTGGTTGGTTTCGTTGTACACTTTTTGTGATAAAGTTTTTTGTTACTTTGCTATTAGATAGCTTATTCTCTTTATAAGAAAATACGATTAATACGATTAATACGAATAGGTTTAGCTCTGTTGGGTTTAATTTCAAAACGAACTAGGACACGTTAAATTGTATTTTAGTTTTCGAGGTAAGTTTGAGATTTTTTTTTGGTATCTTTTTTAAAAAACGTTGCCCCACACTAAGTGTATTTCTCGTGTTTTGTGGGTGCGTTAAGTTACAAAATATAGGGCGCGTCGCAGCCTCACGTACTTTGTGGTTGAGCCGTTGAAGCTGTTGGTCCCGGCTGTCATTCGTAGATTTTTAGCAGTCGTTATGGATAGTCTAGAAGTTAGAAGCCAGAAAGTCTGTCAACCAGTCCTACCAAGGGGTATCGTGTTACCCAGTAACTCAACATAGTTGGGAAAAGGCTAGATGATGATGATTGTGGGTGGGTTTACAAATATATTAACTCGTCTACACAAACAACTAATATTGATTTCGTCAACTGCCATTTCTTTTGTACAATTTCATGTTTGCAACCTCGCATTTAAAAGCGCACTTAAAAATTGATTGTTAAGGCAAATTACCGCGGATTCCACTTTCGGTTAAGTAATTCCAATTTTAAGACTTCGAATTACGAATCACTAATCCCAAAAAAAAAAAACAAAACATGGACATGCATGCAACAATAAACACTATGCTTTAAGAGATACAGTAACAAAGGGCTGGCACTTGGCATGGATCGGTGATCGCGTCGCTACAAGCTCTCCACTGCGCTCTGTAAACATCGAGCTGCATTGAATATGACACAGATGCGACAATCCTTTGAAATGGCTCTCCAAGAGAACGCGTACTTTTAATTTTCCATTTTACAGTACCATAAATATAGTTTTGTTTAATATTGTTAAAAAACAAAAAAGAACTTTAAAAAAAAAAAAAAAAAAAACATTTAATTCAGGCAAGACCCATAAAAATAAAAACACAATACTGCCACAACAAATCGAAAAACAATGTCTAAAGTCGTATCCATTAAAAAGGTCACAGAATTATAATAAAAATAAAATGTCAATACAATATAAAATAAAACAAATCACAAAATTATCCCTGAATTACAAATAAAATTAAAATTTTCACAAACAATACAATACACACAAGTCATCCCCATTATAAATACATGTCACTGTCAATGTCAATCAAAAATTAAGTCAGTGTCAGTTAAAGTCAAAGAATTTATTTTATAAAAACCATTTATAAGCTTAAGAAGTAATCTTGTAGGTATATCGTATCTGTTCACACCTCGAGTGAGGACTTGTGAGTATTATGTTGTTCTGACGACGAGGAACACTAACCGCTCGTGATACAGTTTTTACTAGTACGAGGGGTTAGGGCGAATTAGTCTAATGACAACCGATGTCTACATTCCATCTCGTAACAAAATGTTACTTAGGTATAAAATATATTGTAAAGATTGTATATTATAAATATTATTCTTGTATAGTTGTCTTTTGGTTATGCAATAAAGATTATTTTTAATATTATGATTTATTTTTAACATAAAACAATTAAATATAAAATATACAAAGCTTAAAAATAATTATAAACATATAATACGTACATACAATGGAGGACTCACAGGGCATCAAAAAACTCGTCCGCATCGCTCTCAATGCAATAGCCCAAAAGGCTAGCAGCATTACCACGTTGAATGGCAATGCTAATTCTTTGGCCCAAGAAAAGGCCAGCCCTCTGGTCACGTGAAGAGTCGACCAGCCGCTCCCTAAAAACAAGGTGAGCACTCGGGCCCCATGGCCCTAATGTTTCGACCTCAAACGGCTCAAACATTTAACTTATTTTCACTACATATTACCTATAAATGTGTTTGTTCGGGCAAATCTCCTAAACTCCTGTTCCGATTCTGTAAATTATTTTGCTATTAATAAGCTGCGTTATTCCTGAGTGCTATATTTAAAAAAAACGACTTCAAAAAACCTCCTCCGGTTCTCAATTCGATTGGTATTTTTTTTTAACCAACTTCAAAAAGGAGGCGGTTATCAAGTCGGATGTTTATATTTTTTTTATGTGTGTTCGGGCATAACTCTGTCATATATAGACGGATTCGCAAAATTCTTTTTTTGATCGAAAGGGGTTTATTATGAAATGGTCCCATATACATTTTACCAAAATTGATCCCGCCCTTTTTTAAAAATCAACAAAATCCCAAAAAAATACTTAGATGATGTTTTAGTTTCTTCAATCTTTGGAGGACTTACAATCTCTTTTAAGTGTGTCGCCGTTTCTCAATGGATTTATATGCTAAGGCAATATTATAAAGCTAAAAATAAAAAGTTTTTTCAAAAAAAGTAAACCGCCTTCAAAAACTAAAAAGTGATAAATAACTTTAGCACAGAACACACATTACTTTACTTTCGGAAGTCGGTGGCGGTAGCTTTGTGTTTGATGTTTTGTATTGCATTTTTAGTTTTTGAAGGCGGTTTCCTTTTTTTTGAAAAAACTTTTTTTTATTACCAAAAAAATTAGAATCCGTATAAAAAAAACACGCGGGCGATATCGCGGGCAAATTAGAATCTAATTGTGTAAAAGGTTATTCTTTAAACTATTAATTTCGTATCAGTGGTAAAATGTGTGTTTCTAATATTCTAGCTAAATAATTTTATAATCTACTGAGACACCCGTCTAGAATAGGTATGTCTGATAAAATCTAATACTAGTCGAGCGCAAGCAATGTCGTATTACTTCAAATGTCTAAATTACTTCATAAAAGACTTGAGACAAAAATTATTTCAATAAGACAAGATAAAACCACCCTGTTCAGGAAAGTTTTCAAAAAGAATAACTTTTGAACATCTAATTAATCAGACAAAGGCATAGTTTTATACGCCTACATAAACTCAGTAATTTATTACCTCTTAGAATAAAGTTTTTTTAGTTCAGTCCATTTTTTTCTTTACAGAAATAGAGATGAGGGTATTTGACGGCCTTTGTAGTGACTTCAAAGAGTCCTTATGGTTTTGAAGAAAATAAAAGTAACAAGAAACTTCCAATCATTGGTTATAATTTTTGTTTATCTCATGTCTATTATAACACAGCTATGCTATTTTGTAAGAAATCAGTTCGGGTGTGATTCTGTAAGACTTCATTCTAAACTTCGAATCTGAATACGCTGTGAGTTTCTTTATTGGCATTCTAAAAACTCGGTTGATAATTCGAATATTTTTTTTTAACTTTTATATAATTTTACAAGTGAAAAACGTTTGTAGTTCATTGGGTTGTGTTTACATAATAATAGAATTTCACAACCATAAAAGCTTTTAAACATTAGTTTTTCAATCTAAAAAAATAGTACCTGGGCGACCGAGCTCCGGCCGGTCTTTTTTTTTGGGTAAATCGTGTTTTATTTAAATGAAACCTAGCTAGATCGATTTATCGCCATCGCAACTCCCAGGCCCTGCATACTAAATTTCATGAAAAGCCGTTTCCGAGATTCAGATTATATATATCGAATTGCTCGTTTACAGGTATTAGATAAGATAGATACGATCTACACAAAATAGGCATAATAATCTCCTATACCATCTGATATCAATTACTAATCTATGCCCGTTTTATATTGGGTTTAACCGGGCGCCAGTACACGCAATATATTTGGTAGGTGTACCTCACAGGCCAACGCCCATTGCCTATCTGTACAGCGATAAAACTATTTTATGTATCTTTTGGGTATGTTCGAGATAGCTGCTAATCTTTTCTTGTTTTCTTTGTAAGTGTGTATTTGTTGGAGCGTGGTTAAGTTATAGTGTACTGTGAATTGTTATGCGTTTCCTTGCGTGCCGTACGGTTTTGTAGATCAGGGAAATGCTCTTTTTCTTACATTATTTGTTTTATTTAGAAGCACATTATAATAACAATAATAACTTTAATATCAGGCAACTGTGGCCCATAGATAAAATACACAAAATAATCTTGAACAATAACAAACTAATACATATTAAAACCTTATCAACTATAATTAAATATACCCTATTTTACACGTAAAGTTATCGTCGTGTGTCGCGCGGTGTCAGCAGGTAGCCGGCCTCGGAAGCGCCGGAACATAACACCTTTCGGCCAAAATTCCTCCTTCGTGAAGGTCGACAGATATTCAGTTGGTACTCTCACCACAAAGGAGGCATGGTTATGTAACGCTTGCCGTGAACGGGTGACCATCACGACACCCACGTGTCTCGGAAAGCACTTAAAGTCGTTGGTCCCGGCTGCCATTCGTGGATGTCTGACAGCCGTTACAGGGAATCAAAAGTCCATAGAGCTGACAATCAGCCTTACCGTGGTGTATCATGTCATCCAGTAACTGGATGGTGGAGGACAGACATATAGTCGCTTCATGTAAAATGCTAGTATTCAGCTGCATCCGGTTAGACTGGAAGGCTACCCTAAGATAGTTGGGAAAAGACTAGGTAGATGATGTTATAGATTTTATACAATTGCTCAATACAGTCCCATGTATCGGCATATTTTATTGTCGATATTACGTTATGGTACACAAGGTGTAATTTAAATTAATTGAAAACCTAAAAACGGGAACACATTGAACTCATCATTGTGAACGAACAATTTTAACTACGGGATCAGTCGTGAAGTCATTAAAACAAATTCAGCCGATGCATAGAGTTACGTAAACATAAACTAATGGAATAGCTGATTATTTTTTCAGTTTTTCGGGGTTGTTCCGATAGCAAAAGTTGTCGAACGTTCCTAAAACCACTTAAACTAAAACAATAGTTTTAGGTACACAATGAGCTGTTTTCGGTATAAATCTATCTATAAAGTTAGCAGTGACCGATTGAAATACTATAAAACGACCTGTGGCATCAGTCACAACACTCTAAATGTTCATATTTTCATACTCTGTAACTGAAGAACAAATCTAGTCTCAATGTCCAAATCTTGGTAAAATTGTGGGATTTTTAACTTATTGAGAGAAAGTGAAATTAGAATTCGAATGTTCCTAAAAGTTACTAGAATTGCTCCCCTGGATTCCAGCTTTACTTAAAATTTCTTGAACCCCATATATTAATATTAAAACAAGGAAGTTCCTTAATAATCTCCGTTTTATTTAATAACCAAATAATTAAATATTACCAGACTGTCCCAATTTCCTTCCCTTCCTAAAAACAACGTAATCAAGGGCCCAAAAACACAAAACACGGAATCTGCCAAAACTGAAATTTTCTTGCTGAAAAAATAAATAATACGTTGCCAAACAAAATAATTAAGCGCTATTCGTCGAGTTTTAATCAGCTATCTCATTACGGAGTGGTGGTTAACCGACCGAATGTAAAGTGCTGTTTATCAAAGCACAAATCTGTAGTAGCCAACGGTTGTGGTCAATCGCGTGTCGGAGCCAGATTGCTTTTTGCTTTGGTCGCATATTCGGGTTTTGTAAGATCGGTTTGGGTTACGGATGTAAGAAGAAGTTTAGTGTGGACGCAAAATATCTGTTTATAATTTTCTTCAACATGTTTCTTTTATGAGTATTTCACATTATGGTAAAAATATTAGATAGTTCTGATACCTATTAACAACACCGTTTTGGTCTCTTGTTCGCAAGCGTGACTGCCGAGCTTAAGGACCTAGGATCTATTGCCTGGTTGGTGGGTTTTATTATTTTGCTCAATAATTGACATTTGAAAATTAAAGTGTTAAACGACTGTTTTTTTTAACCGTAGCTCTATCTGCTATCTGAAAGACTCGACGCAATACAAGATGCTTTTGAATGCTTTTGTGATTCTTAGCAATTTTGTGAAATGAAGAGATTCAAAAACTTAAACTTCGTCAAATCAAAGTCCTACATAGTCGTTTGGTAACATTTTTCTATCACTAACTTACTGGTAATGGATGTTTGTGTCTTTCCCCACCTTGCTCAATTCACTACGTGGATGATAGACGAAAATTTCATATACCATTCCTTTAAGGAGTTACAAGATATTCCGGGCTGGATTATATTTTAACTTCGAATTAGTTAATTATGTACTAGCTAGCTATGACCATGTCCTATACTCGGCAGTAATATATATCTTATAGCTTTCGACTAGTGATTTTTTTGTTTGTTATTTGTCCAGAACATCCAGAGATGATGTCTTAAAAAAAAAACTAAAAACTTTACCTCTTTATAATATTAGAATAAAAGTTTTTTTTTTTGAAGAATGAACTATTTATTGTCATTTTATATACAATATATTATTTACACGTACAATAAAAAAGAAAAACCTAAACCTATTAAACAACAAAAAAAAAACGAATATAATAAGGCATAAAAAAATTCCTCCACATCGCCTTCATCTGGGAACGTGCCCAAGAGACTGGCGGCATTGCCACGTTGGATGGCAATGCTTAACCTCTGCCCAAAGTAAAAACCAGCTCTTGGATCACGGGAAGTGTCAACTTACCTTTTGGAAATTTCCCTATAAAGAACATGAGCGCTCGGACTCTTTTAGTATAAAAGTATTTTAGACATTTGTAACTCAACCTTGTGCTACCAACCGAAATTTACGAAATGGGCCACAGAATAAAAAAAGATATATATGTGAAAACGAATGCTCCATTTTATTCCCACAAATAACGCATCCATTGAAACTATCCACTTCCCACATTCCATTCATTGGTTTCCCTTCGGCCACTATTAACATTTTAATCACCTGTTTACAAGCAACAAAGTTAATTTAAAATTAACCATGTACCATGAAATCCAATTATGTTGATAGCTTATTAAAATTTTCATAATGTTTACACCTTGTAGGTAAGTACATGTTGGTGTTCCTTTTTAGTAGTCGTTATTAATTATTATATTTGTATCATGTTATAATAATTATTTATTTTCTTAAAGGTGAACATGGTAAGTAGGTAGGTGTTAGGCACAGAACAGATAAGAGGTGGTGTTAGGCTCATTATAACAGTACCTGCGGCTATGATACAGAAAATAATTTGCTTTTGAAGTTAGGACTTGCGAACGGACGAGTGGCGATTCGCTATCTCGCTCTAACGCGTGACAGCGGATATCAGCCTATTGCCGTCCATTGCTGAATGTAGGCCTCTCACAGAGATCGCCAACCAACCCGGTCTTGGGCATGCCGCATACATCCGCTACTGGCCACCTTCTTCAAATGTTCTGTCCATTGTGCCTCAGGGCGTCCCACACTACTCTTGTCCAAATGAACTCCACTGTAAAACGTGTCTGCTCCATCTACCGTCTGTACGTCTGTAGACATGGCCAGCCCACATTCATTTTAACGTGCTGATTCTACACACAGTGTCGGTGATTTTAGTTCTCTGAGGAATAACTTCATTGCGAATACTATACACCAGAGTAAAGCTCTCTTCATAGTACGCTGAACAACCCTAAATTTATGAACCAAGCCTTCGGTGAGTATCCACGTTTAGGCTTCGTAAGGAATTTTGAATGTTGGCGTTTGTTAATGGATTCCGAAAAACACTAAAAAGCGAAAAACCGAATACTTTTATTTCAAAAAGTCAACCGGTTTCTAAAACTAAAAATATTCAGAAAAGTAATTTGGCAAATGGGTAGCGTCGGCTCCATTTATTGTAATGCAGTGTCATTTTCACCGACTTCCGAATTATTTTTATTATTATATACAAGCTTTTATTTAACTTGCAATGTTCGTATGTATGTAAGTTTGTCGCTTCAAATTTTAGAGTAGCTGTTTTTCCGAACTTTAGAAGAGAAGCCGACAGGAATCGAGTTGTATGCACTCCTCGTCACTACTGTATATGGTATGTACAACAATATACATCTACCTATAAATTCTATAATTCTAAAACCAACCCAACCTTTTCGAATAAACACTAGGAGTCAGTCGCCTAAACTACTGCAACTAACTGTCGCAGAATTCGGCTCCATATAAAACGAAACGACTTGGGCGGGATCCCCTTTTCCGTTCACCCTTCAAAGGAAATTGCCGCCATACATTGATGTTTATCTGTGGATCTATTCACATCTTAGCGATGTCGCAATGGTTTTGTTCCTTCCGTTTTGTTTAAGTGTTTCGTATACTGATGATGGTAACGATAAAGGAATGGTAAATGGATAGGAATGAGGAATCCAGTGGAAGTAGAATTGAATGGTATATAGAGCTGTCATGAATATAAGTGAGGACGAGTGATCTCAAGGGAACCGTATGATATTGAAGTGAAAATCACTATTTAGAAAGAGTTGTACAATGTTTCTTATGTGGATTTATTATACATACGCTGTCATGCTTACTCAAATGTCTAGCTGATGGTGGCGTATGGGTTAGATAGAAAGAAAGAAAGAAAGAAAAATTGTTTATTTGAAACCTCGTACAGGTAAACCGAAACATAAACAAATGATACCACATAAAAAAAAGACTTATAAAACCTGTACGAGACCAAAAAGGCTCCTGTCTCAGCACAATGCTACGACATGAAATGTCGCAGCGCTGGTATTCTGACAGGGCCTTGCAGAGATGCCACGGGCGGCCACAGTCACGACTAAAAGGTAAATAAATAAAAAAACAAAATTATAATAATAAATATCTAACAAAAATAAGCAGGATAACCTTCTGTAAAGAATATGTAAACCCGACTTATCTATCAATTATATGTATAAAGTTATTAAATACAATAAATAAATAAAAGTACGCAATAAATAAATAAAAGTGATAATGATAATTTTGCATTATTTAATGTTGCAACTATCTGCCAACGCCAGCGTTACCACAATGTTTGTCTTGATAGATCATTAGGTTCCTTTCAAAATGGTTGCGTTGAAATCCGCGCGTCATATTCGTAAACGTGCGCTGTCAGTTGATGTTGGTCATATCTTAACTACCTTGGCTTTTATCTTTATTTTTGTAGCTATGAAATGTTTTGGATTGGTCTTTACCTACATTGTTTTTACATATAGAAGCCTCAAGAATGTAACCTGGATTTTGTAAAAACTTGATTTAAAAGAGTGTCCTTGCTAGTTCTTCACCATAGAGACCTGTCGTAGGGCAGGTCTCTACACAAACTGTAGAGTTTGTAAAGCGCAACTAGCTTCAACTTTCTAACTGACTATTTAACAAGCGAAAAGTGCCTGTAAATGGTTTAATTGGAAAAAATGCTTTGTCTTTGACACAATAAATAGGTACTATATGCCCGGGTTTGGCGAAAAAAAAAATGTGCAAATGATCAATCGCGTGTTAGATATAGGTATATATATATGTATATATATCTATATATATTGATATATTTCGGAATATGGGTTATTAATTAACACTTAATATTTCTTGTAATAAATAGCCAGGTAAATAAGCAAAACACCTATTTGAACAATTCATTACTTATTTATTTTTCATAAGAATTTACACACAAAGATAACTACTAGAATAAATAATAACACTAGTTACCACTAGATACATAACTACAACTACATAAGGTTATAAAAACATAATCCAAATAATATCGTACCTTAGATGTTTACACTTTCCTAGCCGAGGAGCAACTGATCGTTCCACTTTTTTTTTTTTTTCGGATTGGCATCTCGCAGGTCAACCTAGGAGGTTGTCGGCTGCTTAACCGGACTTTCCTGTGGTGCCTTAAAAAAATATTATTTTTAGGGCCTCCAGCCAGGGCAGAATAGCTTACAAACTAAGCGACTACACGCTAAGGGCACCCCCTGTGGGGTACGAGCCTCGGCTTAGGGCGTCGCTGGGAGAGGACAGCAAAGGGACAGGCTGGATCGGATTTCCATTATTTAGGGACGTGATCGTTTCACCGAGCTCCCGCTCTTTAAATACTACGGTACAAACAACTGATGATTCACAATTGAGATGTCAAACCATTGACTATTATTTTACTTATACATATTTTTAATAGCAAAAATCATAGAGTCAATCATCATTATATAATAGTTTTATTACATTTAAATGTATATAAATATATTATTAATGAACAACCGTTCACTATCCCGCACTTATTCTCTGCAGCACCCGCGATCGTAACAAGGATGATAATATGACAGTAAAACAACAACTAGTGTAAAACTGTATATTGGGTTCTTATATTAAAAATTACAATCGTAACGAGCCTAGTTAAATCGCGGAGGAACTTAACACCGCGATTCAGAAAGCGCCGCTCACCTAACAGCGCCATCTATCGGTAAAAGTAAACAATATTTCCAACATTCCGCCCACCAAGGAGCTATTTAACATATAGTCCTTATACTAAACACGTTTGTGTATACTAAACACGGGCACCGCCCACCATGAAAATATCAACAGCTAAATTTTAAAACATTATGAGTTCACAATACAATAAAAGGAACTTAAAATAAACTACCTATTTGTATCTTAGATAACTACTGTGTGGTAGGTAAAATACATATTTTTGAAGTAGGCCTTTTTATTAAAGCCTTTTGAGTGCGCAAAGTAACAACTCTCGTAATTTTGTCCAGTCCTGGGTGCTTCTCCGCAACTCTAGCCAAAAGCCATTTACAAGGGGGCAAGTCATCTTCCTTTACCACTACTACATCCCCAATGTTTGGTTCAGGATTTTGAGACGTCCACTTGTAACGATGCAGAAATTTTGTTAGATATTCTTGCGACCAACGGCGCCAAAACTTCTGCATCATACTTTGTGTCAATTGCCAACGACGTAAATTGGATACATTAGACGTCTCAAAATTATGATCAGGTACAGCAACCAAGGGTTCCCCAATCAGGAAATGACCTGGCGTCAAGACATCAAAGGCATCCGACTCTGTGTTTAAGGTGGACAGGGGTCTAGAATTGAGACAACTCTCAATTTGCACCAAGACTGTGGATAGTTCCTCATAAGTCAGTGTCGAATCTCCAATGACGCGTTTTAAGTGGAACTTCACTAACTTAATGCCCGCCTCCCACAATCCCCCGAAATTGGGTGCATGAGGAGGAATAAAGTGCCACCTTGTACCGTTTGTAGCCAATGTTTCGGATATTTCCTTTAAGTAGAGTGATCTTTCTGATCCAAATAACTTGTGGAATTCCCTTGAAGCACCAACAAAATTTGTTCCATTATCACTCCAAATATCCGTACATAGACCTCTACGAGCGACGAATCGTTTAAACGCAGCTAGAAATCCCTGGGTGGTTAAATCACTGACCACTTCTATGTGCACAGCTCGTGTTGCCATGCAAATGAATAAACAAATATATCCTTTATAAGCGTGATGACCACGCCCCTTCGTCGTCCTAATATTTATTGGACCTGCGTAATCTACGCCACAACACTTAAAAGGTCTTGAAGGACTTGCTCTAGCCTCCGGAAGCTGGCCCATCAATTGCTGTGAAGTTTTCGCCGCTCCCTTTACGCATGGAATGCACCTTCGCCCGTAACCTTTAATTAAAGATTTACCGCCAATTATGTAATATTCTGTGCTTAAGTAAGTCAACATTAGTTGAGTTCCACCGTGAAGCGTTTTAGCATGCGCATCTGCTATAAGTAAGTCGGTTAGCCTTGATCTTTTCGGTATCAGAATTGGATGCTTTTGGTTCAACGAAAATTGCGATTTTTCTAACCTTCCACCTACTCGTAAAATGTTCTCTTCGTCTAAGTAAGGACTTAAAGGTTTAAGAGGTCCCTTTAATTTGTTCGACTTACCTTGTTTCCTTATAACAGCAATCTCCTCTTTGAAACCTTCTGCTTGGCAATTTCTAATGGCACATTTGCGAGCTTCAACCAATTCTTCTGGCAGCAGATAGCTGCTAAACTGTTTCCGATTTCCGATTAATTTCAAAAAACGCCTACAGTAGGCTACAACCCGTATTAGTTTTGTAAGTGACGAGTATCTCTCCCATAGAGAATCTTCAGTCACTGTAAAGTTAACTTTCGCAATTTCTAAATCTGTCTCTAATTGGTTTGGCTTACTGTAATGTATTTCAGCTTCAGACAAAAATGTCGGGCCGTTGAACCAGAAAGGACACTTGCATAGTTCCGAGGGGTAGATCCCTCGTGATCCGAGGTCGGCAGGATTTTGACCTGATGAAACATGAGACCATTGAGTTGAATCCAACGTTGTCAATATCTCTGAGACCCGGTTAGCAACGAACGTCTTCCAGCGATTGGGATGACTGTTGAGCCATGCTAGAACCACGGTGGAATCCGTCCATGCATGTACATTACCAATATCTATTTCCATGACTCTTGCTACTTCAACTAGGAGTTTAGTGACCATTACTGCTCCGCACAATTCAAGCCTGGGAATAGATACCTGCTTTTTAATATCAAATAATTCTAACACAGTTTCAAGTTCAGTTTTGTATTGAATATACACTTCGTCTGCTAAATCGTAAACATCATTCTTAACATATCGACTCTGTTTTAACTTATCTGGCTCATATTCTTCATACAATTTGCTATGGCCGTTCGCTAACTGATCCCACAATTTTTCCAAATTTTCTAATCTTACTTTACAATACGGACGTGTTATTCGTTCCTTAGGTGATTTTTTGAAGTTTACATAAGCTTTATCTATTCTACTGTAAATATCTTCTTGTTTATTAATTAATGACTCCATTTTCTATCTTATTTATTTTTACTGAAAACACCTTTGTAATAGACTAAATTAGGTTTCAAATTATTTTACCTAAGGTAAAAATAACTCGATGGGCCTAAAGCAAACAAATTAAAAGTCCACTATATTTTTAAAGTAGGTACTTCAAGGATTCAATGTTAAAAGTAAGGAAATTTTATAAGTGTTGAGACCGAAGATTAAATTTTTACAAGTCTTTATGTAACAATAATAATTTGGGAAAAATCGGGCATAGGTTCCCCGTCTCAACCACAGTTGAAATATTCTACGTTAATAATGTTCAATTATTGTAATTTTCTAAAGTTAAATTCTTCAAGCAAATAAAGTTCAAATTTGTGTAGTCGATAATTCTTCCAACGATACTACGTTTTGCAATTCCACTGATATAAAAATGAAGGTTCACTCACAGTTTTAATCCTGTATTTGATATCACCTGGTTTGTAATTTCACTGATGATTGAGTCTTCGTAATGACGTTGCGTTCTGCACGTCAATACCTCCTCCAGTCACCCTTGCTGCTGATCCCTGACGATGACGACACCCGGCACCGTCTGCAATAGCGCGCTGCACCACGCGCTGCTACTGCTGCTTGCTGCTTGCTGCTTCCTCAAGCGCCTTGACCAGTTAGCGCAAGCGATCCACTTGCCCAGTCAAGAAAGTATCACAAAAAAAAGTCCAGACAAATCGATTCGTCCGACTCTGAAGGACCAAATGAACAACCGTTCACTATCCCACACTTATTCTGCAGCACCCGCGATCGTAACAAGGATGATAATTGACAGTAAAACAACAACTAGTGTAAAACTGTATATTGGGTTCTTATATTAAAAATTACAATCGTAACGAGCCTAGTTAAATCACGGAGGAACTTAACACCGCGATTCAGAAAGCGCCGCTCACCTAACAGCGCCATCTATCGGTAAAAGTAAACAATATTTCCAACAATTAATCTATCACGCGCGTAAGTTGCGCTGGTGGTTGACTGAATTATCAAAAGCCAATCATGAAACCGCTGCAATTATTCGATGCAGGAACCAGCGGGGTTTCAGGTACATACATGGAATAGAAAAAATAAGTGGAACTGCCCATGCTGCTATACCGCGCGTATCACAATATGCGGAAAAATATACCTATGTAAAATATCTTTGATAGTTGTAATAAATCTTAACTTCGTATGAACAAATTACCAAAAAAGCAATTTGACAAAATATGACGAACACTCAAAATGGAATATAATGTTGTTCATACAAAATTAAGAATTAATAGGTACAACTGAAAAAGGTTGTTATTATTTTAAATATTTTTCCGCATAATTGTGACACGCACGAGATAGCTACATAGGTACTTCTACTTGTTTTTTCTATTCCTTGGTACGTATGCGCGCATTAAGCATTGAGATACAATAAGAGAATTTCATCAAATTTTTATAGGTAACAAGTATAAAGTCATAACTTGTAAATAAATTTTGAAGTTTGGACTTCATCGGATAAAAGAGGCATACTACAAATAGCCTGACCACTTATCTGACACCGTTACTAAGGTAGGTATCTGTGTGATGACGTGACGCGAGAGCTCACTGATACGTCAACTTGCGACAGCTGTCACCCCTCCCGCACCGCGCACCTTACTCAAGAACGGTCTCAGTTAAGCGGTTGGGCTTTAGTTACAAAAGTTTAGTGAAATTGAAAGCTCTAAGGTTAAGACCCATAAAATGCTTTTTACAAAAAAGACAACCGCCTTCAAAAAGTGAAAAATAACTTTAGCACAGAACACACGTTGACTTTAGTTTCCCCTGAAGCATACCCTATTCATAAAAAAAAGAATTTTCAAAATCGCGCACGTACTTAATGCAAATTTAAGACTTATACGATTTTCTCATGGATGCCATTGTCAAAACTGGACCAAATTAAAATGGGACCACACGGGAAGCACTAGCTTTCAAATAAAAAAAGAATCATCAAAATTGGTTCACCCAGTCCAAAGAAATCAGGTAACAAACATAAAAAAAAAGAAAATACAGACGAATTGATAACCTCCTCCTTTTTTGAAGTCGGTTGAAAATACAGTATAGACCAATCACGAGTTCATTGACCTCATAGGAATATCCATATGGCCGATTAATACAGTAAAGACCAATCACGAGTTCATTGACCTCATAGGAATATCAATATGGCCGATTAATACAGTATAGACCAATCACGAGTTCATTGACCTCATAGGAATATCAATATGGCCGATTAATACAGTATAGACCAATCACGAGTTCATTGACCTCATAGGAATATCAATATGGCTGATTAATTACGATATCGTGCCGGCACCGCTCGCTGTCTGACGGCCTTCCGGCGGCAGGTGTCGCTCGAAGAAGGTGCGAAGTACTCAATCGTGGCACAAAGTACGTACGGCTGCGTCGCGCCCAAGCAGAGAGACCACTCAGAACAAACCGTCATTTTAGCACGCACACGTTTATAGTCATTCTCAAACAGTTTCAAGCAGACTTCAGTCTCGACTGTCACGTGTTGTCGCAATGAATAAGTGATGTAATTGACATTTCACGATGAACAAGAAAATTTTGTTATAAAAAAATTGCAGAGAGCTCCAACCAGTGTCAATAAAATTTCATATTGTCACAAATAAAACCTACAGAGTCAATACAGTTAGCAGCCCTAGTAAGTTTGGCAAGTTTAGGTAATTATTTTTGAAGGTGGCGGGAGCGGTCCTTCTGTACCCTTTATATTTCGTGATCGTGGGTGGCGTTAGAACCGGAATCAATGTTGCTATTCGAAAGGCGAGTCACTCTATAGCACCAATTTATTTATCACTTCTCTTGCTCAAAAAGGCCGTCATTGTAGCATACCAGAGCGGGGATAATAATAATAATAATAATAATAATATGTGGGGACATTTTCACACACGGCCATCTGACCCCAAACTAGGGAGACCCTGTACTATGGGTGTCAGACAGCTGATATACATACACAAATACATTTTTTTTGTAAATACATACATATATAGATAAACAACACCCAGACACAAGAAAAAGATAAAATAGCATTTCATCCTCTAGGGGAAAAAAAAATATTTTTAAAATTTTTGTGTATCAAATATGACAATGAGCCTACAAAAACGAAAAAGTCTTTAGTCATAAGTAGAATAATCATGAATAAAGACTCGACTTATTACTGTTTCATAAAAAAAGAACCTCATTTTAATTTTGAAAATGGAACTAAAATCGGCGATCTCTGGTAGAAAGCATGCTATGTGTTGCGGCTACAGGAGAAACAAAAAAAAGACATTAGCGCGAAATCTTTATAATTTTTCTCTAATTGCAAATTGAATTGGTAGTGACCGTAATTAATTTTACAATAGTGACAATGTCATCATCTAGTGAGAATGGAGACCCTAATTTACAAATAGAAGAGAAAGAAAAAGAAATAATTTTCAATCTGTTGCCGTCAAGGTCACAAAGCATTTATTTAAATACTTATTTAATAATTATTATATTTAAAATTAAAATTAAAAATATTTAAATTAAAATTTATGAAGTGGAGGACAGAAAAACGAGTGGATTCTCTTACGGAAGGAGTTTTTCGTACGTATTTCGATGAACTTTCCAAAAAATATCAAAGTTCAACGCTTTGGAGCACATATTCAATGTTACGAACAACTATACAGCTAAGACATAATGTAAATATAAAGAAATATGTAAATTTGACGGCTTTTCTCAAGAAATTATCCACCGGCTACAAGGCCAAGAAATCCAAAGTTTTCACGCGGACAGATATCGAGAATTTCATAAATAGTAGGTTATAGTTGCATTTATTTCTATTATTTTCATCAAACTAAATTGCTAGTTAGAGGTACCAACCAAAATACAGTTCTAACACACTTATTTTTTGTTTTACAGCTTTCTTTAATTTTTGGAATCAGCGGTGCCTGCAGAGGGATAGAACTGGCTAACATAACAGTGGAAGATGTCGAAACTGATACCCATCTTCAAGCCATAAATCTGCCCAATACAAAGACAAATAAGGAGAGCAAATTCGTTATAAGTGGAGAATTTCTAAACATTGTTAAAGCCTACCAAGACTTACGGCCAAGTGGAGTGGGCACGCCGAGATTTTTTCTTAACTATCAAAACGGAAAATGCACAAGGCAAGTTATAGGCAAAAATAAATTAAGCAACATGCCAAAAGAGATCGCCACTTATCTAAATTTGCCTTATCCGGAACAGTACACTGGCCACTGTTTCCGAAGAACATCCGCCACTCTCTTGGCGGATTCTGGTGCATATTATAACAACGTTAAAACGCCACGGTGGATGGAGATCCGATCAAGTGGCGGAAGGCTATATCGAGAACTCCATTCAAAACAAATTCGATATCACCCAGCGTATCACAGAACGCATCAATATTCTCCCAACTAGCCCACGACCATCGACATCAAGAGATGAGGCAACTGAGCTGATTCTCTATCCAGAACATCCGAACGAGGGACCCTAAAAGCGCTAAAACCCATTAAAACTCGGTTTCTATTTACTCCCTCGCTAAAGCTCGGGAGTAAAACTACCTCGTATCCTCGTATATAATGGGTCATTTTAGCTCCTTGTATAACAGTCTACTATTGTTACTAACTCAAGCCAACTATTGTTTTTTTCCTCACTAGCTTTTGCTCGCGACTTCGTCCGCGTGAATGTTGGTTATCGTGGATGCAAATGAAGTCGCTGGTTAAAAAGTAGCCTATGTCCTTCTCCAGGGTTCAAGCTACCTGCATACCAAAGAATCATGGCAGGATTTGTACAAAAAAATAAAGATGTTTAGAGAAGTTGAAATTCTAATTCTTATATTCTTGGGTACCTAAAGAGAATCTTCAGTTCTTAGTTTTAAAATCCCGCAAAAAAAGTGAATAGTTTAACGAAAAGCTGAATATTACAGAACGAACCGGCGACTGACAGTAACAATGACACGGGCAGTCGCCGTTTCGCAGTTCTTAGGCGTCAAACAGACGAGCAGCACTTTGTTGTCAACAGAGCCAACTTCAGCTGTCGACAGAGCCAACGTCAGCTGTCGACAGAAGCAACTGCTACTACTGTCGACAGAAGCAACTGATGCTACTGTCGACAAAAGCAACTGCTGCAGTATTTGACTCGCCGACTGCTGCCCAGACACAGCCGACAGCTGAAGTTGGTTCTGTCGACAGCAAAGTGCTGCTCGTCTGTACGAGGCCTAACTCTGAAATTGAATCGTTTTATGGTAAATAATATCCCAAAAAAATAATTATTTTTTGCCACACACTTGTCACATCACTTAAATCTGCCAATTTGATAGGTACGTTAACGTCGCTAGTTACTTTCTTTTTTTTATAAACACAAAATGTACTACATAGAGATGAAACGAAAAAGTGTTTTTTTTCATTTCGTAATATTTTGATTATGCGGGGGTTTAAAAATATGGTAAGTATATCAATCTCCTCTTAGTAATGTATTCTACACATTGGAAAATATTTGAAACCCTTTAAATTATTTTTCTTTTTCATACAAATGAATGTATGGATCTCGCCATAATTCTTTCATTAAAATTGGTTTATCCGTTTCCTCGTGAAAGTGTGACAGGCAGAGTTACTTTCGCATTTATTATAACTATGTACGGATGTATAACATTAGTGTGGATAGTCTTGCGTTTGGCCGCCGCTCACCTGATCTCATGTGATGATGCAACCTAAGGTGGAGTACGCTTGTCTGGAATGACCCGTTCACTCGTGCCTTGAAGATACCCAGAAAGTATTTATCAGGGAACAGAGAGGCGGGCAATGAACTCCACAGGCTGGCAGTTCCCACAACAAATGTGGAGAAGCGCTTGGTTTAAGACTTCAACCATATAGCGGTGACGCTTCCTCGTATCTCTGCTCGTAGGCATCTACTGGGCCTACTTCGGGCATATTACTCATGGCCTAAGATCCCGCCAAATCTACGTCTATATTCTTTTAAATGGATAGATAAATATGTCTTTACAAAAGTAATATTGTATTGTATTATAAATAAGACTAATTTTTGCCCGCGATTTCGCCCGCGTGAATTGAAACGTTTATCACGGATGCAGACAAAGACGCGGATTAAAAAGCTGCTTTTATCCTTGTTAACTTTATACAAAATTGCATCAAAACCGGTTCAGTAGTTTAGCCGTAAGTGTGACTGCTGGTTTTGTAGGTATATTATTATGGTGATTTAAAGACCCAACCTTTAATATAATTCGTCAGGCAAAAGATATGACCCACAGAGACTGTCTGGCGATACTGTATGTCGATTTTTAACAATATCAATATCGACGGAATATTTAAAGGTCGGAACTTTAAAGCGTCAGACATAAACGAAAACCTATTTAATGCATTCCACAGGCGTAGCTGACCTAATCCTTCTTCAACCTAAACAAAATAAATGTACTCTTAAGAATAGCCGATTACCATGAAATCCCTTTAATTTATTTTCTAAATAATGATCATAGACTCTAATATTTCACAACACGAGCAAACATTTAACTGATACAAAATAAACACCAAAAAAACAAAACGAATCATTTTTCCAAATGCCCACAATTAAACAATGACCACAAAACGCTGTTATCGAACATAGCTTAATATCGTTTAATCTCATTTATATTGGTGAAAAATAATTGTTGCACATAAATCGTTGCGATGTGTGTGTGTGTGTGAGCAATTTGCAAAAAGCAATTGCCGCCATACATCAATGTCTTATCGTCGGATCTGTGCGTCGATTGTCACTGGTCATGTGGCCGGGGAATGCGGTAGGACAACTCGCGAAACAAATGAAAATCACCAGATTGAAAGTGACTGAAACATATTCTATTGTGTTCTAAACTGAATAATTTTGTCATATTAAAACTGAACAGTTTTTACGTGTGTTATCGTTGTTTATTTATTTATTTATTAGTAGCTGACTTGACAGACGTTGTCCTGTCAATAGATTTTTCAATTTTCTCACAGTATAAACCTTCCCTGGACTTTCAACTTCAAACTTAGCTACAAAATTAGCCAAATCGGTCCAGCCGATCTCGAGACTAGCTTGTTTTAGCGAGACTAACGAACAACGATTCATTTTTATTATAATAATAATAATACCGGTGGGCTACTATTTTTTATATTTTTAAATGTTTTTATTTATTTATTTTTACTAATATTTAAAAATATAATGAAATATGTAAATAAATGAATAAATGAGAATAATAATAATATGTGGGGACATTTTCACACACGGCCATCTGACCCCAAACTAGGGAGACCCTGTACTATGGGTGTCAGACAGCTGATATACATACACAAATACATTTTTTTTTGTAAATACATACATATATAGATAAACAACACCCAGACACAAGGCAAACACAAGTGCTCATCACACAAATGTTTACCCCGGGCGGGAATCGAACCACTGCGCCAACCGTGTCGTCAATTATACAGATTAGGGTTAACCAACAGCGTTTGTATATACAGTATCTTAGGCATAACCTGTTATACTTACTTCGTGGGCATAACACATGAATATTACTATTGTTTTTGTCACGCGATAAATGCGATTGTTGGCTTTTTGCATTAGGAACCTTCCAATAGCAGCCCGGAGTTTGGAAGTTGGATTGTATAAAACCCCCGTGCCTCGGAAAGCACGTTAAGCCGTAACCAAAAAATATACCAAGCCGACGTTGGTACATTGGAGGGCAAACACAGATTTCGATACGTATTTTGGTTGAATAAGGATTAACTGTGCTTGCTCGCGGGGAGATCGTTAGACTGTCCAAGAATAAAGTGCGTCACTCACCTGCTAGCCTCCTGTGGCTTCTTGAGGGAATCTCGTGCTGACGATGTGAGGCACGTGGTGGCGTGGTGTGACCGGCCGGTCCGATTATTTGCTTACAAATTGGCGCACCAAAGTCTGTACTGCACTATATGAGCGTTCAGGGATCACACTCAGTCCAGATAGAAGCCGTTTAACCATGTGAGTAAAGGTAGAGAAAGGGCACCTGTGTTTGCGCACACACTTGTGCACTATAATATCTCTTGCGTTAGTCTCGATTGAGTTTGGCCGCCGTGACCGAAATTCGGTTGTAAGAATTTAGGACATCTGGCGAAACCAATTATTTATATGCAGCCAAAATTGTCTCACTGCAGAGCAAAGGCCTCCCTATCTCCTTTCCAACCCTCTCTGTCTAGAGCTAATGTGGGCCAATTCCTCTTGTAAGCATCAAGCTCATCCTCCCATCTTCGCTACACAGCAGTTTCTTACGAGTATGCGTGCCAGCCATCACTGTTTCGACGACATCTATAGACAGTTTCGACACTGTTGTGTTATTTTGTGGAAATTTTCCTTGGTGAATAAAAGGAAAGTGATGAGGAAGGAGTAAGAGGTGAGTGAAGTGGGAGTGGTGAGTAGGGTGGTGTGGAAGAGTCAGTATCGAGTGAGTGTGAGGGAAGTGTGAAGGTGAAGTGAGTGAGTGGTGTAAGTGAGGTGAGCCTTCCTATATTGACAGCTCATCTCGATCTTACTGCAGCTAAATTCAACCAAGGAGATTGTTACAGAAAAGCACAGTACACACTCTTAGTAAATAGATTTTTCTCTGTTTTTGTTAGAAAATCATTTTTGTCTTATCAAAGCTTAGTTTTTGGACTAATACTTCTTCGCAATATCTTCTCATTGGCACCCTATCTATGGTTGTTTTTCTAGCATTTTATTCAGGCGTTTGCAACATTTCAACTAAACGTTTTCGCTTCTCAATGGGATACGTAGGACAGATTTGTATGTAGTTAAAATGAATGAGGTTCACGCCCGTTATGGAGGAGGTAACTTTATTTTAAAGTCAAAATAGAGTGTGGGTGGCTTTTGTCTCTGCGTAGTGTTAAAACTTCAGGTTTTTTTTTATTTAAATTTATTCTGTACTGCTTTTAATGATATTCAGCAGCAGTACTGCAAAAGTAGTATTATTTTTAAAATAATATAGTTAAGACTAGGGATGTTACGGAGCTTCGACTCCGATTCCAATAAATCGGAACTTCCGATTGATCTGCTCTGACACTTTGAAGTCGGAGGTTTTAATCGGAGGTCAAAATATATCGGCCGCGATCAACATGTACGAACAGGTTTATGCATGTGCTGCGGAGAACTCCACTCCCCATGTGCTTTCTTTTCTGTCTTCGATTACACGATTACTCTACTTGTTGTTACGCAATCTTGATGGATGATTTGCTTTGTTTTGTGTGGCATTTTAATTTATTATAACTTTTGGAGTTAAATTAATTTGATTTAATTTGCTAACTGTTATTGAAAATATGTTTTTATTTTCGACACCTATGTTATGTATGTTTATTATTTTTTAATTGAAATTATATAGAGGCTGACTGAAAAATGTTTGTAAGTAGGTACTATCACATTTTATTAGGCCTGCCCTTCTTAACACATCTCTCTCCTGAACATATCTCCAACTCCGCCTCCGACTTTGACTTCGCCTCCGGGTCGGAGCCGACAAACCAAATTTAAAAACTCCGACTCCGGTTTCGATAAAACCACCTCCGTAACATCCCTAGTTCAGACTTATGATTTGTAGCTGTTGTTTATCTTAGGTTTTCAAGTATCTTATTAGATCTTTGAGATGCTTCTAAATTTTTTTTTTTTAAACGGCCCACACTAGGAATTATTCCTGTGTCGTGGGTGCGTTTACAAACATATTAACTCACATACATAAACAGCCAGACCCGGAACAACTATCTTTAGGCCATACAAATATTTGTTCCGTGTGGGAAACGAACCCGCGCCACGCAGCGCAGCAGTCGATAGCTCAACCACTGCGCCAACCGTGTTGACGAATTAAAAGTTTTATTTAAGTATTACAAACAAATACAGTAAAATAACAAAATAATATTTACTGTACATTATTTACGACAATGGTACATTGCCCTGCATTGCTTGAAACGATTAAATATTATCATCATAGAGTAAATTTTTAATACTGAACTGACGGTAATCAATTTTATTACCTTGAGGTGCAAAAAGAAGCCTGTGTAGTTATAGTAACATTTTTATTTTAATTCTGAAAATACGGTACAGTCAACAGCAAAAGTAGATGATCAAAATCAGAAATTCAATACTAATTTACTAACACTAATTTATATAATTTATTACAAGTTTGTTTATTAAAAGTATGTGATTGTCACACACATATTTTTGAATCACTTCGACGCCACACAGATCTGACGCGAACTCCGTTCATTAGTATTGAATTTCTGATTTAGATCATCTACTTTTGCTGTTGACTGTACCTACTTATCATCCCACTTTCATAATAAAAAAACCGGACAAGTGTGAGTCGGACTCGCCCACCGGGGGTTCCGTACATATTTGTAGGTACATATCCATACTTCTATACTAATCCATACCTACTATCCATACTTTAATCTACTTAGTATTATAAATGCGTTTTTTGCTACATCCGGAGCAGTTTATTATGCGTACCTTGTGGAAACTAGAACTAATTTCCGTGCGTTCAAGCGATTTTGCCATACCTATTATAGGAATCAAATTTAATGTAACAGCTCACTTTTTAGGGCCCATTAATTATGTTAATTATAATCCGTGGTGCTTAGCAACTGGGTTTCTCCCAGTTGTAAACGTCCCTTTGTGCCTATTGGCCCAGTTCTGTTCTGTCTCCTGCTTGATTTGGAGGGAAGTGGAAAATATGTTTTTCTTACTGTTAACCGCTGTTCTTTTCTGATTAATTTCGTTGCGGGATTCAAGACAGTTGAATCGTTTCTCTGGGACTCGTCGAGTTTCATTGCTCTGGCGCTTTTCTGGTGGTTGCCACTGTTGATTCTGGCTTACACCAGTTACAGTGGTTAGGGAATAGTGTGGCGGGCTTGTCCCAAAAAAAAAAAAAAATGCGTTTTTTGCGACATAAACGGCCGTATCTTTTTTTCGCGTTCCCGAGATAAAGGGTCTTGACAGACAGACCGACGGACAACAAAGTGATCCTATACGGGTTCCGATTTTTCCTTTTGAGGTACGGAACCTGAAAAATGAAAAAAAAAATTAAAGGTCTGAGCCAAATAATTAAACAAGAAATTAATAGGAACAACATTTTTAACGAACTCAGCGTAAAAAGCGCAAAGAAGACCCAACAAACAAACCATTAAAAATGTTGCTTAGCAAAATCATTTTTAAATACAGTTACGGCGATCATTAAAAAGGGGTTCCCGGGCTATTTGCCTGCAAACCTTTGCAGAGGTGTATGACAAACATGACACGACAACCCTTTCTATATAATTAACGAACAAATCAGATAATTACAGGGAAGGAGTTAGGTAATCCTCTACAAACAATCACTTTAAATACTTTTGAAAGCGATCGATTAAAAACCGTTTTGTTGGGGTTGATTTATCAATTGTCAGGTTACTTTTATCTGTAGATTGATATTCCTGACAATCTAAGAAATCGGATTTGTGGCGTTCTATGCGGGAGGAATATGTTCAACAGTGGACGTCTTTCGGCTGATGACGATGATGACGTAAACGTTCATACAAACTTCAGAAAAGGCATTTTTCACCAAAAACATTTTCATGTAAAATGTTGCCAAGACCCATCACAGTCAGGCTTGACGTCCAAGAGATGATCTCTTGGACGTCAAGCCTGACTGTGATGTGTTCGCGGACGAATGGAAGACGATCTTGTCAGTATTTTTGAGTATTTATTTATTCACATGGAAAACCAACAGCTATACAAAGATTGGAATACAGAAGTTGAGTAAGTTACATAAACCCAATTATAGGTTCTCACGACTAGAAATATATTAATTTATAGAGATCTTAAGGATTACGGGAAACACGCACAACAATCAGAAAATTTAAAGAGTTAAAGGATTAATATATCACTAACACTAATGGACAACAGTAAAACTATTCACTTTTGAAAAAGTCAAGGTTTAGCTGATTGCGCACTGAAAAGCTTTTGGTGGTAAACACGTCAAATGAGAATTGCTTACACAATGAGTTAAGGTCTCTGCTCGCTCGCACTAGGTAAGAATTACGCCTATAATTAGACGAAGAGGAGGGTATGGAAATCGGTGGGTTAAATCTTACTGATCTCTGGGGGACATTGAAATGTAGTTTACGCAAAATATCAGGACAGTCAATCTCATTTGCTATCATTTTTAAGAGATATGCACAATCCGCCACCCTTCGACGATTGTGAGATGAGCGGGTGAATGTCGTTATGTACATAATTATAAAAGTCTATAACTAATGTTATTGGCCAACGGCCGTTTTATGACTTACTTGACTTAATGTCCTATGTCCCCAAGATGGGGCAGAGGGCGTCCACAGATGTCCTCCAGCGCGATCGATCTTGAGCGGAGAAACCAGGCTTAAAATAAACATCAGGAAGACCCAGGAGATGAGAACTGGTGTGAAGAATCACTTACCGTTGCTGATTGGCGCAGAGGCAGTGGCACGCGTCCACAAATTCACTTACCTCGGGAGCGTCGTGGCAGAGACTGGGGGCAGTGAAGAGGACATCGCTTCACGGATCGCCAAAGCCCGAGCAACCTTTGCGCCGTTTTATATTAAAGTAAAAATAAATAATGTAACTATCTCTGACCTATTATTTTGTGAAATCAGTTAAACTATGTCAAACTGAAAAGTGATGACCTTCACGGTATACAATATAACATTACGTAAAAGTAAACAGGCAGCCCTCTTTAGGCCGGTCAAGGCTATATATGTTTAATAATAATAATATAATAATAATATTTATTGCCAGTTTACAATTGTTTAACATTATATCGTAGCTAGGTAATCATGTAACAATGCATCACAGTAAAATTGTAAATTTTTACACAAGAGTTTAGACCTCTGACTCCCAAGCTAAGATTAAACTTGTGTTATGGAAGTCAGGGTTCTCAGTAATGACGTGTAATCAAGTATTGACATTAAATTACATAATATGGTTCAAAATTAACGGTCACTCGCTGTAGATGTACATAAAGTTAAGACAATTTAGCAACAAAAATTAGAAATAAAAGGTAAGTATAATTAAAAAATATATAACATGAAACCTCGCTGTGTAATGTGTGTGTAAGGTGTTTATGTGTGCGTAAGATGTTTATGGGTGTATGTATGTATGTGTATATGTATGAAATGGTAAGTATATTATGTGTATAATAGTAAGTTTTCTACCTCCTCATAGTTAAGGGTCATTAGCCATGTACTAATTATATATATACCTACTTACTTACTTAGTGTACTTACATCTACATAACACTCAGATGTTTAAAATATCTGAGTGTTATGTAGATGTTCGGAAATACCTTCTAGCAACTATCTTCAACTTTCTGACTAACTCACCGACTCCTTGCCAATTCAAAAGTGTTTGGTAATGGTTTAATTAAAATGAATGCTTTGACATTGTCTTTGAAGAAACTTTAATTATAGGTAAACCGCTTTAACCGTTTTTCAAATCAATTTGTATATTATTTTAATTGTTTAGCAATAATTGTAACACAGCATCGAATAAAAGGGTAACAGTAATATAAACTGGCTCAAGAAATATGACCTAATTTTGTTCTTAATACAATCTTGTAAACTCAATTTGTTACTGGGACTATTTGAGCCGTAAGGGATAAGCGTTTTTACTTTTGTACATAGTTTGACGTAATAATACCTACCTATTATTGGTATACTGTAGAGTACTGTACCACACCCGCGACACTATACCCTGTTCACAATAAAATTAGACATTTACAAAATCCTTTTTTACAGTCCGTTCAACCGATTTTGACTCATATTGCGTTGGTAGCATGACAAATGGCAACTGCAGTAAACAGTTGTTATTGTAACAACTTTTTTGCCTCTAATGTCATCCTTAAGCCTACGGAATAGAAGTCAAAATCGGTTGATGGGACTGTAAAAAAGGTTTGTGTTTATGTCTAATCTTATTGTGAACAGGGTATACATAGAAATGAAACGATATAATTGCCTACACTAATACTAAAATAATAGACTATACAGATACGTGCATGAGTGTGCGCGTCTACGCGCCGCGCGAACAAAAACGCAATTTCCAGAGCTAGTCGTTCAACGCGGGGAGAGGTGAGGAACAGTTTTAGAGGGAGGCGGAGCGTGTCGCTACTGTACGGTAGTACTAATACTTATACTGTGACTGTACAGAGAAGGCATGAGCAATTGAGCATTGGTCGCCACCAAGGCATTGACTCAAGGCGGATTGCCGATTTAGACTTCTACTGATCATGAAAGTCCAGGTTTCCTTATGATGTTGGCCTTATGTATGTATGTTAGTGAAGTCCAAGATAAAATTAGAGTGTACCTGTATAAGAAATAGAACTAGACCTATTGGTGATAGGAAATTTAGATATGGCAGCTTGAGAAGGCCCATTATCCAGCATTTACGTAAAAGACAATGTATTATTATTTTTAAATTATGCTAAAAGGTTTTATGATTTTTTATTGTTGATGCAGCAGACCGCTAGTTTTTATTACCTTTAATTAATTTCGCTTTGTCGCAAAATTCTTAGCTAAGGTCTTCTACCCTTTTATAGATCAAGTGGTTTTTGAGATTTCGTTTAGTCAGATAGTGAATAAACAAGTGCGAAACGTGACCAGCATACATTAAGTAACTATACATAACTATAGACAGGCCTCAGTCTACCTTAGCCTATGTTAAGCTTGCTGAAAAGCTTCTAGCGGTTCACCAATCACGATGACCCACCTGGAAATTCTTAAACCGACTGCAAAAATAGATGGACCGCTGCAGACACAACACAATCGGGCCCCTCAACATAATACCCTCCGATGTCCGTGGAGTTTCTTGCTCGTTCTTCTGCATAGAGAACTAGCTATGTTTTGGATTTTGGATCAACTTTCTGACTAACTAACCGACTCTTTTTAACTTGATGAACACCAATGCGACGGTGGAGTCACACTACGAATGGTACCTCACCTCTTATCCTGCTCTATATGCACCAACACCAGCACCATAAAAGCCTTTGAGGAGCCACTTTTACTACTGACCGACTTGACTGAGTTCAGAAGGTCAATTCTGGTAAAAATCTGATCACAATTTCATCTCAGCGGCAATCAATGCCAAAGCTTTAAAATGTTTGGAAAACAGAGAACAGAATGAGACTGAGATTAAAATGCAGACGTTTCTATAAATTACGAGAATAAACCCCCTTTTTGATCGTCAGGAAGTTTTCATGGACTATCCCGCGTCTAAGGAAGACGCGGGGGGGGGGGGGGGGGGCGAGGTGTGTCGGACTCTTACCGGGTAAAACCATCAGTTCCTCGACCGATATATTAGCGGGGGTACAGGATTCGCTCGCGCATTCACAACAGAGAATAACCCCCGTGGTCGAATTTATGACATGGAAAGAAGAATAGCAATAGAACAGATGCCAGCATATCAAACTATAACAAACTGTCTTTTCCCAATTGAACATGAACCTTATTGTTTTGTAATAAAGTTGAAAAACTATTAAAGTTTGACAAATTGGGGTAGCTTAATGTGCTGGACTTTGTACAAACAACCAAAAAGAAAAAAATTACTTCCTTCTTGACGAAGAAAAAACAAAGCCAGGTTTCATTATAATTTAATTACCTCTCGCGCCCTCCCAACACTCGCACTAATTTCTTAAGTAGAAGTAAAGCTCGATAGGACCCCGTCGCCCCAGGAGTGAACCCTTATCAACAATGTCGCTTGACTTAGATTCCTTTAATACACATACTGTCACCCGACTTCCAAATGAAGCTACAGAAATTTCTACTTTATCTCAGACTTCCAAGGTTGGCTTTTGAGTGTAGTGAAACGTTTGTACTGTTATTTAAAATTAAACTGTCTTAAATTTACTAGTGGTGCCGTATTTAAGTCAATTTTCTTGTGTTGCTTATTGTCACCTTATTTATTAACTTACTGTCTTAAGAAATCTAGTTTGTCAGGAGTGTTACAAACTCTTTCTTTGGCACATGCCATGTGGCCGCAAATAGCACCACCCCATTTCTACCCGTGGGTGTCGTAGAGGGATATTGACCAGAGGATGGGGAGCAGCGTCCTTTGGAGTACCAATAACACCTACTGCAACCGCCAACATGCATCGACCAAGCATGACGACTACGGCTGAGTCCCTTTTGCGAGACCTATATCCAGTAGTGGGCGACAAATGGTTGACATGATGATGATGATGGTTTTGCTTAGCTGTAAAAAGTTATTTTGTTTTTTCTATATGCTAATAAGCTGAATTCTTTTGTTTCTCTTTGTAACCAACATCTATGTACCATAGAATAGGTAAAAGCTACTAAATAAATAAAGCTAACCAAACCTATATTCCCACTTCAGAAGATCGACACCTGAATGAACTAGTTACCATAAACCATGTAATACAATTACAGGGGATAGGAAAGGGTAGGGGATAAAATATGTGTTCCAGTTACAGGGTACATTCGGCTCCTCATAGACTGATGTTCGGATCTGATTGTTTGAATATCCGTTATAGTATGTTTGATATTCGCGCCGTGGTTCGTGCCTTGCTGCGCGGGCCAAGGCATTTATGCTGAGCGTTGGCCGTTTCGCGCGGTGGTGACGCGTGGTTCCGACTAGGGATATATTTGTATTTTTTTTTTTTTTTTTTTTAATTGTTTAGTTTTAAGCTTGTTATGTAAGTGCGTCACTTCCGTGTGAATAAATGGATTTTCTTTCTTTCTTTATTCTACATTTAGAACAGATAAGTATATGATGAAGAAAATCGAATTATAAAATACTAGCACATTGCCCGCGATTTCGCCCGCGTGAATTAAAAAAATAAAGCCTATAGCACTTAGGAATAACGTAACTTCCTATTAGTAAAAGAATTTTTGAAATTGGAAAAGGTTTGTATGTAGGGGGTAGCATCCGGAACTACCCCCTACATACAAACCTTTTTACAATAATAGTATAGAGTAATAGCTTCTGGCCGCCACTTCGTCTGCGTGAATCTCGGTTATCGTGGATGCAGACGAAGTCGCGGATTAAAAAGTAGCCTATGTCCTTCCCCAGAGGTCAAACCAAATTTCATCAAAATCGGTTCAGCCATTCCACCGTGAAAGCGTAACAGACAGAGTTACTTTCGCATTTATAATATTAGCATAGATAGAAGATATAGACTAATTCCTGCCCGCTACTTCGCCTGCGTAGACTTCATATTACTCAATACTTTATTGCATTCCATAATGTGTACAAATAGTTGGTATGTTAAAACATCGAATCAATTATGGACCCTGTCGGGCACAGCAAAGTTAATTTTGTAATAGGAGAGAGGATGAAGGCGCTTTTTGTTAGGAAAAAAAGACAAAAATTAAATTCAAATACTACCTATCATTAAAATACTATAATTCGCTTTTATGGTATTTATATTTTATTATAAGTATTTATATATTTGGTTTTAAGTTCTATTTTTATATTATATATTGCACGGTATTCATTCGATATTATTAACAGTATAAATTATAATAATAAACTAATTAATTATAATAAACTAAATATTTACAATTTTATTATTTAATTTAGTATTCAGTATTATTTAATTTCATTTATTTATTTTATTGTTTAATTTTATTATTTAATTTAGTTTTGTGGAATTCTATTGTTTTTGATTGTGCACTGTTTAACACATTATTTGAAATGATCATAATTTTATTGTTTTATAAATTTCACTTTGAACAATAGTATTATGTTCAAAGTGAAATTTATAATGAAATATAGGTATTATATTATTTTTTTAATTGTAATTTATTGTAATGTAATTTATGCTGTATTTATGTATCTACAGTTTTTACTATTGTTCAAAATTTATGCCGATTTTTTCTCATAATAAGGCTAGACTGTTGTCCCAAGGAAACACATTCATCTAATTCTCTTAACGACGAACAGATAATGAAACCTTAACCTTATAGTCAAAGTCAAAGTCAAATTATTTATTTTAATTAGACCATTAAAAGGCACTTTTGAACGTCACATAAAAAAATATTCTAGTTCCCCCCCCCCCCCCCTCTTCCTAAAGGTAGTTTCGTACGGAGAAGAATGGGTAAGAAACTCCATGCTTACTCTTTAAAAAAAAACAAGTGTACAAAACATTGCATTTACATTTACTGTCTATAGGCATAACCAATGATGGTTTGTTAGTGCGTCCAGCATACGAATTACAAAACATCTGACGCAATATGCGTCTGACGCCATCAGAAAGAAAGAAAGAGTAACAAGCATGCATCCATCCACACAATCTTTTACATTTATTCTATTAGTAGGATGAATGTGAGCTTACATAAAAACGTGTTGAGACTTTAAAGGACCTTATGTTAGGGTTACTAGAAGTATTTACTTACGAACTGCTTAGGTCGTACCAGACGTCAGAATCAGAGCCAGAGTCTTATAGTGGAGACCGCGTTTGTTTAAGCGCAGTGCGCCCTGGGCCACGATTGACCGACGATTAGAAGAAAGTGGCTGGCAGCGGATGGATGCGAGCTGACCAAGACCGGGTTGGCTGGCGATCTCTGGGGGGCGGGCCTACTGACAGCAGTGGACGGCAATAGGCTGATACAATGATGATGACATGTAAAATCACTTGGCTAATAGAATGTTTTCTAAATACTTTGTATAGTTTGACCGTCGAGGATTTTAGGGACGTACATTCATTGTTTCGTTTATACCATACAGATTATTTCAGAAATATCCATAAAAGTTATACTAGGAGCTTCCTTAAATTATTTTCTTTAAGCACTCCGCTATTTCTATACAGTATAGTTACGAATCGAAATCTTGAACTTTCCCCGAATTTATGCGCTGTAAAATCTAACAAAAGTGACAACATACAAATTCCAATCTTTTTCCGATAACCTAATCCTAAAAGTCCTGAAAATTGAACAATACTAAAGCCCAACAGGACATTTAACGACAAAAGAACCGAACACGAAGTACCTATAAAGCAAAATCGGATTTTGTTGGTACAACTGTGCCGCCGACCCGCGTCAAAGTAGACTGACAGTTCTAACTGAAGAATGAACGGAATTTGGCTGTTGGTTTACTGGAAATGTGGGTGAATGGTTAGTTTTGAAGACAAGGAGTATTGTGACCATTAATATCTGGATTCCAATCGCTGAAATTTAATTTGCAATGTCCACTGTGGGTTGGTTGACTGACACAATGTTCTATCCTTTTCTTCTTCGCTTGCATACACTTCAGAATTAAACTAAACTCGTAAATTATGACGAAAAAAAGGGATAAAATGGATCTTATCGTGTTAAGTTAGATTAATATCATAAGAGTGCCAAATTTCAGCTAATTCCGTACAGCCGATTAAGCGTGAAATAGTTACTAAACATCCACACTTCAATACATCTATCCCCCAAAAAGTTTTGTATTTATGATAAGTAGCAGTCGGATAGGAAGCCACAGCAAGATTTTTCAAGGTAACTTTTAAATACTATTCTAGTAAATCATTAAGGTTGCTTTTTATAATGAACAAACTAAAATCAATGTGCAAATTGTTGTCTTGTGAAATTGTATAAATCTTGAGACTAGATATTCTTCTATTCCACGGCTGAATATAAATATTTTAAATTAAAGTAATAAGTAAGTAAAGTATGCGACGAGTACAGAGCCGAACAGCCATGGATTCCGCAACGACATTCCGTAAACACTACTTTAGGAACTGCCAAAGACACTGCCATAACCGTATTGATAATTGCATTTCACCGTCATTAAGTAACAATAGAACGCTGCTACACTTCCTAATTCCTGTCGCTTTCATAAGTAGCTGAAAATTTCATTAAGCACAAGATGTTACGCAGTACCCCATAATGATCACAATATTATAAGTAATTCACAAGTCAGCTTCCAGTGATGACACTTCAAAAACATCGCTTAGCCGTCGTCAACGACACCCATGGGGACTACGGGAACTAAGGACTGTGGCTTGAAGCGCTATATCCATTTTGGAAGACATTCAAGAGACAGAGGGGTTTGGACTATTCTGTCTGCAGTTTTATACGTGACGAATGTGCTCTTGTACTTGTATTGAGAGCTTCCTATGCATAATCTTTACATAGTGTATGTATATCAGCTGTCTGACACCCATAGTACAGGGTCTCCCTAGTTTGGGGTCAGATGGCCGTGTGTGAAATGTCTGTGGTAGTATAAAACAAAGTCAAATTAAAATCTCTTTATTTCATTCATGTGTGCAGTTGTTACAATATAAGTAAGTTGAAACATGAATCCGGGTTAGGGTACGGCATCATAATTAACACAATAAATAAAACATAATAGTAAGAGTATGTATGATTTACTAAATATTTTATTTTATGTGTTCTGCGAGAAAAGCATTTTAGTGTTAGATATTCTTTTAATTTTCTATTAAATTGATTGAATATTAGTTCTTCCATGGATTCCCGCCGACTGTCCGCTTAAATCTTTTTAAAATACGTAACAGATTTTACTCTACTCTAACATTGGCAACATTGCATTTTACTCGACTCTAGTCCTTTAATATCCTCTAATAACAATACCAGACAAGTATCGTCCCACTGCAGGAAAAATGCCTCTTTCTATACAGCTAAGGCGCGTGTATTGATCACCAAGGTAGCTCAAGGCGGACTGGCGATTTCAGACTTAAAGTAAGGCGCTAACAAGCGACTTTTACAGATTTTAAACTGACAATCACGTTAAAATGTGTAGTGTAATTGATTTGAAAAAAATATATGTTAAACTAGAACATTTTCTTAATCATTTAGTATGTGAATATTTTTGATTAAGTTCATATAAAATAGTTTAATTAACTCGTGAAGTTGTGTCTGACGTGGACGTAACATTGATAATCACACAAAATCTACCAAGTATATTTAAACGATTTTTTTTCTAACTTACAGACAATTTTATTATCTATCTTTTAGTATACGCCTTTTTTTAATAAAGAATACTATCTTTTATTTAATTTTTTCGACAAAACTTTGAGAGTTTCGGACGCAGCGCATACTATTTTCTGGTCGCTCAAGGTCGCCGGCGTATATCGTCGCCTTAACTTTAAGTACAGGTTTCCTCACGATGTTTTCCATCACCGTTGTCAGTAATATCCAAGATAAACTTAGCAAGTACGTATAAAATCCTCTAATACCTTTAAAAAGCTCCAACATCAAAACTCAAACTCAAACTCAAAATCATTTATTTCAATTAAACCATTTACAGGTACTTTTGAATTGTCAGAGTCAGTCAGTCAGAAAGTTGAAGCTAGTTGCTCGTTCCAAACAGTAGGTTTCTATGGAGAAGAACGAGCAAGAAACTCCATGAACACTCTTTTAAAATCAGTTAAATTTTACAAATTTAGGTTACATCATTCATGTTGAATCTAAGGGTACAATGTGAGAACAATGTAACACGTCTTGCATGTTAAAAGAGGTCTAGAGAAAAATATAGTTATAATAACAATTCAAACCAAAATTTAAAATAACCGAGGCAGCTAAGAGATGACCAGTCCCAACCGACGGCGTCCGTTCACGAACATGACGCATGGATCGGCACCATTTAGCTCAACCATTTTGAAGGGAACCGAATGATCCAACACATGCGCCACCGGCAGCGAGACATTCAAGTGAGCATGACTCTCCCAACCGCCAGGGCATATTCAAGTCAATGAGAGGTATACCTCGTAAATGGTAGCTTTAAAGAACATAGTGCTCACATGTATGTGCTACGAAAAATTATATAATACTAACACATTGAGTTTATACAATGCAAAGATAATATAGATCTACATCTTCAGCAGCTCCAAAAATTGTTACAAATGCTAATCAATTAATCTATGAACCCTTATGGCTGTGGAGCTAGACCAGCATCCAGCCAAGCATTTTTATCAGTGATGTAATCACTCAACTTATAATATGCTCGGTTGCATAGCGTGCGTTTAATACAAGACTTAAATTTTGTCTCATTTAGTTGAACAATGTGGGGAGGTATTTTATTGTAACACTTTAAACAGTACCCCATGAAAGACGAATCTACTTTAGCCAGTCTGAAACCTGGTTGAACTAGTTGGTCCCTATTTCTAGTATTATAATTATGTCTGTCACCTCTTTTATCAAAAAGATGCAGATTTTTTCTAGCGTACATGATGTTTTCATAGATGTATTGACAAGGCACCGTCATTATGTTAATTTCCTTAAACAGTTCCCTTAGAGAATCGCGCATACGCAGATTGTAAATGGCTCTGATGGCTCTTTTCTGCAGAATAAAAATAGAATCGATGTCTGCAGCTCTTCCCCACAATAAAATACCGTCATCAGTAATCAGATCTCAATTAGCTGTAAGCGTGTTAATTGTTATTAATCTGATTCTACCCTTATATGTTTTAGTTAATGCTTTTAACAGGAGAGTGTGTGGAATACCCTAAAGGTTGTATAGAAAAGGGTACATTTTACAACGAATTGGTCTTAACATTTTACGGTGAACAGTTTTTAATGGGGTAGAAAAATTAGACTCTTTACGGTTTCAAAGAGGTTTGGATAAAAGGGTTTATGTGTTTTAGACATGTGGGTAACCAGAGAATAAGGAAACAGCCTGCTTTAGTGGGTCTAACACTCCGCACGTAAATGTAGTCGATTCTAGTTGATTTACAAATTGGAAATTCGATTATCTTATAGCGTTATGGTTTAATTTAATGAAACAAGCATAATATGTATCACCCATAGATATGGATAAAGCCTCAGATTATGAAACAAAAGGCAGATAGACCTCGCGGAACACTGAGCCAAAAAAGCAAATACAAATTCAAAAACAAATACCAATCTCGTGATTGTATTCGCTTTCGAATTTGTAATTGTATTTTTATTGGGTTTTTTTTTGGAGGTGACGTTTTGTGCTATACTGGCTCTTGTCAGTACTGCACGAAGCGTGTTGTAGATATTCGCTATTGAATTTATATTTGCTTTTTTGGCGCGGCCATCACACATTAGGACTTTGTGCCTCATCGGTCATTGGCTCTATGGGCAATGTGCCCAGCACACTGTCACCTTAGCTTGGCCATTCTTCGAAATACCTTCTTCTTAATAAAAAAATCGATCGAATTTATAATTTTATTTTATTTATTAATTTATTTCAGACATAATTTCTAGTCCATAGTTTTAAACTCATACATTAAAATAACAAACTATTTTATTTAAATTCTTATCAGATAATAACCTAAAATAAGCGTGTGATTTATTAAATTTGAATATTCATCATCTCATCATCATATCACATCATAATCATCATCTGTTATCTTCAAAGTCAAAGTCAAGTCAAAGTCAAATAATTTATTTCAACTAGACCGTTAAAATGCACTTTTGAACGTCATATTGTAATATTTGAATCTAGTTGCCCATTCCTAATGTTAGTCCGTGTATGGAGTTTCCTGCCCATTCTTCTCCAGAAGAATGGGCAGGAAACTCCATACATACTCTTTTAAAAATAGGATGTTTACAATATTTTCATTTACAAGAATGATTATGTTATGTGAATACGATGTACCTTCTATAAAAATCACTATATTATGGTATGTACAAAGTATCACAAGTTAAGGAATGACAGCTAAGTTATGTACATAGACACACAGTGTTCACATATTTACAATTAATAATACAGTAGACGACCACTTCTTCTATTCCAACAAACAATGAATAGTGTGTGAGCCACAGTAATCTATTAAGTACAATAAAGAATAATAATAATATGTACAAAACTTCTGCTCTACGCTACGCTTACTCAACCACGCAGAATGCTTCACTGATGCACCTACGCAGATTGTATATATAAAGTATTGAATCTAGTAATTTGAATTAGTTTGATTACGTCTACACTGTAGATTGTCCTATGGAGCTTCTTATCTCTCACTATGTTCCGTTTACTCCGCTGGTAATTAGCCATGGTGGTGGTTTTCGGATAATGGAAAATTCAAATTCCACACGAGAAACATATTTTTTGAGTAACGTGAAAGAGCAATGTAGCCTAGTTAAAATTGATTTCACGATGAAATGTAACATCATACAATAACACATTTCACACTAAAAGAAAAACCGTTACAAAAATCTGACGCTTTAACCTTGTTAAAATTCACGTTTCAAATTAAAACATTTGTTACAAATAAATGAATCAACGTTTTACAAAAACGAGCTAACACAACAAGAAGTATAAATATTTTTGACGCATATCCTCTCTTCAAAAAACGGATAAAAAATTTGCACAAAGCTTTGTTGTACAGTACATAAATGGCTACGAAGCTACGAGGCTACGAGTTGTAGCTGTGACGTCATTTCGTAGCCGAGGTGCTACGAGCTACGCCACTTGGAAAAACCGTATGCATTTTTATCGAGTTTTTCTGTTGAAACTTATTAAATGGTATTTCAGAAGTGAAGTTTAGTTGGAAAATAAATAGCTATTTGTAGAATGTGTTGAAATAATAAGGTGCTATGCTTTCTTTATCAGGATCTTACAGCAACCATAGGAAATGCAAAATAATGCTGTCGATAAGCCTAAGTAGCATGTTAACAAAAAAATAATAATGATAATAATAACTTCCGCCTATAATTGTCCTACAACAATCAAACTGGCAGACAATGCCGTCTTCTCATACAGAGAAGGCATGAGCAGTTATCACCACATTTCCAGAATGTGGATTGACGATTTCAAATTTAAATTTATTAAAAGTTCTGAATTTCTCACGGTGTTTTCCTTCACCGAAGTCGGCAAAAAACAATTTACTAAAGTAAAATGTTTAGAGATATACATATTTCACACATAATATTCAGTATTATTAATAATTATTGTTTGTCTTTTGCATTCGTATTTTTTAATTTTCAATATTTAACCACTGAGGCCCCGGCTGCCTTCGATCAAAGCTACGTCAATTGTGTTTCCTTTGTTTTCAGTAGTCATCAAACTTTTGACACATAGTTATGTTCTGTACATATCAAACCGCCGCCGTATTAATCAATCCGTTGACAGTTATTTGACGATTGAAAAATCGGCCCATAATATCTTCATGCTTTTGTGACTTAAAAAAAAACAATTTTTAAATCGACTCCTTGACCTTTCCCCCTTCAATATGAAACAGAAATATTAAAATTTCATACTCCATTATTTCCAATAACCATAACACTTAAATGTTTAATAATCACATTGATAATGGGCTCTCCTTCCAAAAAACTGTAGAAACAGACACCTTATAATCTGTTATACTGTAATTATGGAATTAATTAGACGGAAAAGTGAATTAACCGAAGCTGTGTATAGCGTACAATTGTCACCATCTGCCATTCTTAACAAATGTGAGACACGGTTAGGATGTTTGGCGAGCGAAAAATGAAGAAGAAGAATATTTGCGTTTATTTGCGTAAAAAATGTGTAAAATAATTTATGATTTAATAAATATAAACATTATGTTTCAACATGTCCTGGGGTTATAAGCGTATAAATAAAATTTTGCAAAAATAAACCATATTTTTTGGTGCGCGGTGAAAATCCTCGTGTACTTTGATGGCTTTGGTGGCTTTGTTCTGTTGGTTGTTTTGTATTGCCGCTGGCTTCTGAAACTGAAGAGGAAAGGTTATTTATCACTTAAGGCGGTTGTCATTTTTGTAAAAAAGCGTTTTATTTACTACTTTTTAGTACCACCTTATTCAAATCTTATATATTTTTTTGAGTTTTGTGTTGACTTTTTCAATATGTGGTATCAATTTCATTATGTGTATGGGACTACCCCTGAGGCATATCCTATCTATTTCAAAAGAGAATTTTCAAAATCGACTTACATTTTCGAGAAATCGCGTAACAAATGCACAAAAAAAGATAATATATGCAGTCGAATTGAGAATGTCCTTCTTTTTTGGAGTGGGTTGATAAAACAGTTAAAAATTAAAGGGTGTAAGTGTTAAATTTTGGTCTGTGGAACCATACCGTGGGTGGAACGGTACCCTTTATATGTCAAAGTCAATGCATTTATTTCAATTAAACCATTTACAGGCACTTTTGAAATTTCAAAGAGTCAGTTAGCTAGTCAAAAAGGTGAAGCTAGTTGCTCGTTCTAAAATGTAGGGTAGGTCTATATGGAAAAGAACGAGCAAGAAACTCCACAGACACTCTTTTAAATCAAGTTTTCACAAAATACTGATTACATAATACATTTTGCTTCTATATGTGAAACCAATACAATGCATATAAAAAAAGAATCAAGATAAAAAGATAAAAGCCATGGCAGGTAAGAGTTGACCAATCTCTACTGACAGCACCCGTTCACGAACATGACACGTGGATCAGCACCATTCAGCCTAACCATTTTAAAGGGAGCCGAAAGATTCAAAACACGCACCACCATCAGCGAGATATTTGAGTGAACATGACAATGCTGGCTGAACTTAACCGCCCTGTAAGAGATGTTATATGAGGACGCCACTGCAGCATGGAGTCAAGCGTAATTCCTAAGAAAATAGTCTTTTCGTCGAATTCAAGTATGTCCTTATTCAATACAATGTTACGTTCACTACTTTTAACATTCGGTAAAGCGAATCTTATGTATTTAATTTTCTTCTCATTTAATACTAAATTATTTATAGTAAACCAATTATGAACCTTACGCATGGCGTCATTTACTTTGTCATGGTGCTGTGCCCGTCTATTTATTCTAAACATCAATAATCAGCAAACCATTTGCAGCAGCCATTTGTGGTGGATTTTTCAGTAAATAAGGTAAATCGTTTATATAAACTAAAAGGAGGAACGGACCCAATATTGAGCCCTGCGGTACCCCCATTTTTACTTTTAAGCCCAATGAATTTACGCCGTTAACTTGAACTTGGTGCAGTCTATCAGTCAAATAAAATTTTACTAAGCTAAATGCTAGTTTAACCAGTCCGTAATGCTCAAGCTTTATGAACAGGGTTCGTGATTTACGCAATCAAATGCTTTGTAGAGGTCGCAAAAAATGTCAGTACCACCTTGCGAATTTTCCCATGCCTTAAAGATTTGTTTAATTAAGGTGACACCGGCCAGCTATAACCACTATGCCAATTCTAACTCGGACTTGGTCGGTTTTTATTTGTTTGTTTAATTTCAAACCTATGTGTTATTTGCATTGATGCATAGAACAAAAAAATTATGAATGATCTAGATATTAGAATCTCTATCTCTCTCGATCGAGGCAAAATGTTTTTTGGAAACAAAATTATTGCGTGATAACAGTGTATTTATATTACAGCATATAGAATGTCTATCAAAATGGAAAGAAGGTTGCTTTCTGTTGTGGCAGCTGTAATGACAATGCATTGTAATCCTACAGAGTAACAACGTTCGATTCTACAACTATTCGCCAAACATTAAACCCGTGTGTCTCAATAAAGGCTATTGCAAGTCCACATTATCATAATACATTAACATAATTCGCGACATCCATTCCCGGCTGTGCGGTTATGGAGCAATTTGCTAGCCGCTCCGAACGGTAATGTGTAGTACTGTTATTACATTGATTAGTAAGAAACTGAATTAAAGAGAGACGTTTTTAAAATTTTCCTTTTTAAATTTCTGCATTGTATTTGCATTCTTATTTCGTTGAATTATATTTCATTTCTCTTGATAGTTTGCAGAGAATAAACATGGCATGGTCTGGTCATGAGTCAGTGTTCTTATAAAATGGGGTTGTTGGACTTTTATTTAATACATTGGTCGTGTATTATTATTTTCTCACCACATTATATAAGTACAGAGGCCAGCACATCAAGCTACAATAATCCTTCAAATTTCTTTGATAGATTTTCAACTTCATTACAATAAAATAAGATTCATATTCAATTGGAAAAATTTTACAGTTCGGTATGGCGTTAAACCACTTTTATTTTTATTTTTTTAACGTGGAGAAATCCTCATGGACTGTCTCCCGTCTAGGGAAGACGGGAGGGTGTGCCGGACTCCTACCGGCTAAACCCACCACGGTGTTCCTCGACTGACCTATGGGCGGGGGTACGGGATTCGCTCGCGCATGCACCGCGCTCCCGCCAGGCTATGATCCGCCTACATGGCGGATCCCGTCGACCTCGGCGGTCTGAACGCCGCCGAATCCTCTAGTGTGGCGCGCGCGGAACACGGCGCGCCGCCTACACGGGCCTGCATCTGGTCGGGTGGTGGACTGCATCTGGTCGGGTGGTGGACTGCCCCTAAGTCGACCACCCGCAGGCCGGCAACTCATGGAGCGCCCTCCGGCGCCCGGTGCGTCTTCTCCTGGAGGGAAGCGAGGCAGTTGCTTCCCTCACCCTCTCTGCCGCCTCTTTTGCGAGCATGACATGCTCGCAAAAAGAGGCGACAGCCTCCCACGCACTCTCGCTCCGGACCATCGAAAGAACGATGTTCGGGAGCGAGAGGTCACCTACTGCTGCGGAGAGTTCACGGCGCTTGTCTGCCCAAGCTGGGCACTCTGCCAGCGTGTGCTGCGCCGTGTTCTCCAGGCAATCTCCGCAGTGGTGACAACCGGGCGATTGTTCGCGGCCTATGCGACACAGATACTTCCCGAAACAACCATGTCCGGTCAGTATCTGCGTCAGCCGGAACGTGAGGGCACCGTGTCGGCGCCCTAACCAATCCTCCATGACGGGTCTTACCGCCGAAATTACGGCGTGCCCTATGGCGTTCAACCACTGCGCTAACCTTGTTGTCATAGTAGCAGCCGGGGATTTTGAAGTTGGTGGTGTAACACCCTCGTGTCTCAATAATCACGTAGAGCCGTTGTTCTTGCGCAAGACCGTTCCTCTGTCATGTCGAATTGCCGTCCCATCGGCCTATGAGAGTGATTGAAGAGGGAGTGGAGAATTACTCTTGCGTACCTACTTGACTAGTCTCCATTGAGATTCTTTTTCTTTTTTTCCCCAAACTAGAAATTTTTCCTGTATCGTGAAGTGTAGGCCATACAAATATTTGTTCCGTGCAAGATTCGAACTCATGATACGCAGCGCAACAGCCAATCGTTCAACCACTGCACCAATCGTGTCGTCAGATTGACTGCCGTCACCAAAATACGATCGGGAGAATATTATTTATATAGCTATAATAATATGTTTGTAAATACAATATTTTTTTTTTATATCAAATCAAATCACATTAAATACCACAGAAAAAGAAACAGAATGCAAAAACACAAACAAAAACACAAACATAAAAACACAACTCAAAAACTGTACAAAACTGTTTTCATACAAAGTTCATTCACCCTTGTTATGATCCTATCTCGTGTACCTACACCCGCATAAAGTATCACTATTTAGACCAGGAGCTAACAAGTTAAGGTATGATATCTATTTAGAACTTCGGCTTAGACATTATTATAATTGCCTTCATAACAACTACAAAATGGGAGCGAAACTTCTCGGTACGTATTTGACCCTCTAAATTACCTTTGCTACCGCCTAGAAATTTGAAATGGCTCATTATTTTACTTAATTGGAATTTACAAGGATGAGATTAAATTATCACTTTGATTATAGAGGAGGGTTGGTACCTGGTAACAGTTGTGTTTATCTTTATGTTTGGCCTTGAAAGAGGAAACTGTCTCAACATTTTCTGGTATTATTTTTCTTTTATAATCGAACGTAAACGTTAACAGATTATTAATTGACATAGTATATTTTATAGCACTTTTCCAACGACTTCGTTCGCGTGTTTTTTTTTTACAAATCACTATTTTTTATAATTAAATATAGCCTACAGAAAGAGCCAAACATGGCGATTACGGCTGGACCTCCCCTTGGGGGGCCACCTATCAGACCTGCAATGGTCGTCTAAAGGTATCTAAAGGTTGACACCTTTAGACGCCTATTGCAGGGCCTAGGAAACTAATTGGCTAAAAGGCTATCATCGTCAGACGATAAATTTTAGTTTGAATTGTTATTATAACTATATTTTTCTTTACACCTCTTCTAAAATGCAAGACTTGTTACATTGTTCTCACATTGCACATTCAACATGAATGATGTAACCTTTTGTAATATACTGATTAATGATTTAAAAATAGTGTTCATGGAGTTTCTTGCTCGTTCTTCTCCATAGAAACCTACTGTTTGGAACGAGTAACTAGCTTCATATTTCTGACTGACTGACTCTGATAATTCAAAAGTACCTGTAAATTGTTTAACTGAAATAAATGGTTTTGAGTTTGAGTTTGACTTACTGATTACGAAGCTTCCAATTAATGATAGAATTTTCGGAATCGGAGATAATCTCGTTCGAATAAACAAAAAAAAAGTCAGCTTTATTATATTAGTAAATATAGATTGTTTTTTATCTTCTGTACTTTCATTATAAAGATGTTACGTTGGTTTGTCTATTTGTTTATTTATAAGAGATAATCTGTAATAATACTAATCCGATTTAAAGAATTCTTCACTGAAAGAAAGCTACTTTATTGCCGAGTGACATAGGCTAAATCAGATTATAAATCAGATTTATAAATGCTAACATTTTTTTAAAATTAAATCACAGCTAATATAAAAAATATTAGCATTTATAAAATGAGATGCTATAATGTAATAATATAACATAATTTGCCGTGTGTTGCCGGCCGCGAATAGCACCACCCCATTTTTCCCCTTTGGTGTCGTAGAAAGCGAAAGAGGGATATTGACCAGAGGATGGACAGCTGAGTAATAAGTAATTGCTGTGCCTGACAGGGTCCACAATGATCTATTTTACAGTTAAATTACCACTTAATTTCATACTGTGGAAAGCAATCAATGTGTAGAGTACCATCGGGCAGCAGCCCACTAGATACAACACCCAACTGGTCTGAGGATACTCCTTTTTCATTAGCGGATGAGGAACTGTCCACTCTGTTCCATATACCTCTAAAGTATTGTTGTAGGTGTATTATATAGTTGTAATGTTTTGGATTCGTCAAGCTTCATTGCCTCAACGCGTTTCTAGTGGTCGCTACTGTTTATTCTGGCTTTCAGGAGTTTTATACCCTGTTCACAATGAGATTAGACATAAACACAAACCTTTTTTACAGTCCCTTCAACCGATTTTGACTTCTATTCCGTAGGCTTAAGGATAACATTAGAGGCAAAAAAAGTGGTTACAATACAACTGTTTACTGCAGTTGACATTTGTCATGGTAACGCAATAGAAGTCAAAATCGGTTGAACGGACTGTAAAAACGGTTTGAGTAAATGTCTAATCTTATTGTGAACAGGGTATAGTGGTTTAGAAAGTGTGACGGGCATGTCCCACAAAAATAAATACCTGTAAAGTATCAGGGTAATCAAAAGTAACAAAAACAGTTTCGATCGGAAGGTGTGAAACCCTTTTAAAAGCGTACTCAAAACTGAAACGGAACGGTTTTGAGTACGCTTTTAATAGTGTTTTTATTTATTTATTGAAGCTACTTCAAAATACGCACATTAGTTATTGCAACAATCGTTGTTGGAATCCCAACACTTAAATGTTACTAAAATTATACGGAGATCACTAGCGTGCGCCCTCGGTAGCCATATCGTAATTTGAATGTCTCGTTGCTCTCGTTCACTTTCCTCACGGGTCGGATCGCGATAGGTCGACACGTGCTCCTGCCTCTGCAAACCCTCCATACCTCCATTGTGATCGACTGATTGGTGATTTGGTGAGATTATATTTCATTATTAACGAACTGGCTGTTTTCCTTACCAAAGTCCACTACACACAAACACACAACGCTCCAATCGTCTTTGGGTCTAGTCATTTAAATAAAGATTTGAATAACTACTTTTTAATATTAACAAATTTTCTCCTCAAACAACCACAACAAATTGTAATTTTTCCAGCCAATGAAATATAGTAGCACAAACAAAGAAAAAACAAATTCCACCCAAAACTAAGCTAACACAATTTCCATACATATTACGCAAACCCATACATAAATAATGCCAAACCAGCCGTACAGAAGCGAAAATAAATCCACATAAACTCACAACTGCTTACAACTACAATACGTCAGTAAAAAAACTTCCTCCCTCAAAGAAAGGGGGAAAACGTAGAGACAAAATGGATACGACCCCGAACAATCCATCACACGTTTGAAAACTAGTCGGCGGGCTTGCCGATATCAAAATGTAGTTACCATTGTCCCCGGACTTGATAAAATATGAGCGTTGACGTTGACAAATCGGCGAGGCATAAGAAAGAAACGTTCACAAGTCAGCCTTTACTTAGAACTCTCTATGGCGTTTGAGGAAACCGTTCTATTCATTATTTGTGAGAAAATTCTTGTGTGACATTATAATATTGTACAGTTAATCCGGGGAAAATTGTGAGAATATACTGTCGGGTGTGAAAATTGTTGTAGGGCGTTGCGAAAAATACGTTACCAGGGTTAGTAATGAGAATCATAAAAAAGTTATTACAAGATTTTAAATAATATGAGTTGATGCAGAATTTAATTTCTTTTCATATTTCATTCTTGCTGGCCACAAAGCTATGCAATGCCTAAGGCGCCATCTTCACCGTTCCATCAGATTAAAATTGGCCTTATAAATTCTAATCGTCTGCCTAGCCTTTTTCCAGCCATGTTGGGACTGGGTGCGGCCGCTATGGAAATGGCCGCACGGGGAGGTGGGACCTGCTGAAGAACAGCAGGTCATGGCCTGTTGGGGGAGCGGTGAATGCTCATGCGAATCCCGCACCCCCGGCCATAGGCAGAGGTGGAACACCGCGGTGATTTTAGCCGGTAAGAGGCCGGCATGACCCTCCGTCACCCCTACGACGGAGGAAGTCCATGAGGATATCACCCGCGCAAAAAGAAAAAGAGGCTGGTTTCTGTTTAACCGGATGAATACTAATGTTGTACATAGAGTGACTGCCTATCTAACCTCCACAGCCCAGTGTAACTTAACTATGACCAGTCAATCTGTACTGCTTCTACTAAGACTAGCCGCCCATTGTGATTTTCTTTTACGGTGACTTTTTGTCACTGTCACCTACTGTATAGGTTGGGTGACGTCACGTAGTGTTGCATAGTCATCTTCATAGCACTCGACTTGGTGACAAAAAGTCACCATGACAAAAAGTTACAATGAGCGTCCGGGCTTAACCACGAGTTAAATCCATAATTTATTAATATTATAAATGCGAAAGTAAATCTGTCTGTTACGATTTTACGCTGGATCGATTTTGATGAAATTTGGCATGAAGATAGATTTAATCCCGGGGAAGGACATAGGCTACTTTTTTTCCGCGACTTCGTCTGCATCCACTATAACCGACATTCACGCGGACGAAATCGCGGGCAAAAGATAGTGAAAATATAAAGACAAAACTTCTTTATTATGTCTATTATTCTATACTATTCTTTATTAATATTAAAACAAAGTAAAGTTTATTGGTTCTTTTTATTATCTTCTTTAGTTTGTACGATGTTTTTTTCTGGAAATACGGGTCCAATTACAATTATGTTTCACTGATAACAAGCTGTACAGTCAACAGCAAAAGTAGATGATCAAAATCAGAAATTCAATACTAATGAACGGAGTCCACGTCAGAACTGTAGGTCGATTCTGTAAAATTCGGACAACAACTCGCATCTCACATCGCTATTCACTCTCAGTTTGCATAAGGTTCAAAACGACCTTGATATATTTGACACTTTGAATCGGGTTCGAGTGTGAAGTGAGCGTCGAAGTGACGGGGAAATTACTTTTCAGAATGAATTCTTACGTCATCTCATACTATATCTGTCAAAATCTCCCTGTCAATGTAGTTCAACTCGCTGACACACTCGCAAGGGCGCCACCCTTGCGAGTGTTAGTGTAAATTCGAATTATCAACCGAGTTTTTCGAATGCCAATCAAGAAACTCACAGCGGATTCAGATTCGAAGTTTAGAATGACGTCTTGCAGAATCACACCCCTGTGTGGTGTCGAAGTGATTCAAAAGTATGCTTGTGACAATCACATACTTTTAATAAATAAACTAGTAATAAATAATATAAATCAGTGTTAGTAAATTAGTATTGAATTTCTGATTTTGATCATCTACTTTTGCTGTTGACTGTACTATTGAAGAGTGTTATATAAGGTGCTATAAAAATATCTGCCACGGCTGCAATGGGAGACAGTATTGTGTTTATAGATTACAATAGTAAAGATAAATTATTAATCATTTGTCATATTTTTTTTCATACAAAAAATTGTACGTATAAATTTGAATTGATTTATTCGCATAAAACCATCACGTAGACTTGCTGTTGCCAGACCGCACCGAATAGGTACAATTCAATCGTTTCGCAAAACGCCGGCGCCGTTCATACACTGTTGCCATTCTTAACATTTATCAAACGATGCCGAGCGCTGCGCATCGGCACTCGTCGGGACGTCGCGTCGTCAAAGAGCCGCGCGCCCCCACCCTGCCTGACCCGCACTACCCCGTTCGTCGCACGCGCAAGCCGACCGCCCGCTCGCCAGTCGCCCGGTCGCTCCCCGCCCGCTCGGAAGTTAGTTTTAATTAGCGGTTAGCGACGGGATAATCGCTCGCGCTTCCTTTAAAAATGCCTCCCAGACGACGGTATTCCAATCAAGAATATCTTGAAATGGTGTTGTGCTACCGCGAGTGACCGAGTGTAACTCCATAACTGCGCATGCAGTAAACTTATACCAGCAGAGGTTTGGTGTGCGAGTGAGTCATCATACCATTCTGGATGCCGTGTACAGATTTCGTGAACACGGCCGCTTTGACCCGCCTCCGGTTGACGCAGGCAGGCCTCCATATTCTGCCGAACTACATTTGCCTACATTTGTGTGCAACGCGAAGGCGGACTCGTGCAACAGTTTTGTAGATAAGTAGGTAGGGAGTGTGTAAATAACTGTAAATACGATGCAATTATTGTAAATAAGATGATTAACTTTTAAACACGCCAAGTTACTGTAATTTATCGTTATTTGATACCTAAGTATTAATCTAAGCACCTACTGTTTAAAAATAATAAGAAAAAAATTGCGATTCTTACACTAACTTGTCAGTCCAAAGCCTGTTTTAAGTGTGATGGGAAGTTTATCATCTTATTTACCTACGTCAGTTTTTTGGAAGAATGCGGTAGCTGGTAAGTAATTGCACTTTTAAAACACTTTTTTCCCTGCGTATTATTGTGTACCTAGTAGGTTAGATAGTGACGAACTAATCAGCTGATTTCAGTTTTCATTCACAGAACAGATTGAAAGAGATAGCAGTTGTTTTCATTGACGAAGCGACACATCGCGCGTAATTTGTGAAACGCGTTATGCAGAGTAGAGTCAATGTTTATTAAACTACTTTATTTTCTCAAATTAAATTAACTATTCTGGGGTACGAAAGTTCTTCACTATTGTAATCTTTGAACACAATACTACCTCCCATTAAAGCCGTGGCAGATATTTTTATAGCACCTTATATGGATATATGTTTTATGCCATACCTACTTGACTTCTACACGGACAAGGTCGCGTGCATGACCTAGTTACAAATAATATATGATAGTGACTGTTCTAATCACCAACAACACTGCCAAACACGAACTAGAGAACATGCCACGATTACAACAAACTGATCTAACTTGTCAGTTTGTAAACGTGACAGCTACCAACTTATCGGGCCTAAGTGTTTTAAGTAAGTTGAGCTTACATATGTTGACTTGATTATGTTACTAATGACCCGTCCCTTTGCACGGGTAACAGATTAAAACTTCCATTTGCCAAGATTTTTTCCACTACCTTTAAAAACCATCGTCATATTTCCGCCAATTTACATCAAACCTTCATTTACACCATTACCTTTCTCATGAATGACTCTGTCTACTAGTGAAATCCGAGTGAAAATCAGTTTGGTAGTATGAGTTTATGGCGAACTGATAGACAGGCGCGGCGGGGGACGTTGTTTTATAATATGTAGTGATTTTCAATCCTTCTCATTAATTAAGTATGATGATTTTTGCTCAATTCAAAAGTTTAAAAAATATTTTTGTTTTTTAAAAAAGCTAGTCATGTTTAGATGTTTAATGAAATGAAACTAAAAAAAAAGCAATAATAAACCAATAAAAAACGAATGCACTAATTAATAGCATTGAAATAATTTGAAATACAATTAAAAAATTAAATGGTTTATAAAATTAGTAGAAATAATTATATTAAAAATCACGATTATGATTTAATCCTTTGTTAACTCTTTATGCATCGGATCGGATGACAGTTTACTCAACTTACTTCATCTGAAAGAAAATAATAGAATTGAATAAATCTTTATTTGATCAGAATTCATATGTATAGAATTCTTATACCTATATTCTGCTTTAAAATGGCATGCAAATGTGCTACGAAAAAGTGATTCTACATGCTGAAGAAATTCAGACTGGTTTTAAATAACACAATCTTAATTGAAATATAATAATATAAAATAACTAGTAATTATCCAATACACATGGAGTAAAAAAATGAATCGCTAAATGTGTTGGTAAGCGCATAACTTGCGAACCGCTTGACCAAATTGGATAATTCTTTTTTTATAATATTCCTTGAAGTACGAAGATGGTTCTTACGGAGAGAAAAAAAAAAAAAAAAAACTTTTGTAGAGTAGGTGTAGGGTAGGCGTAGGGAAGTCGTAGGGTAGGCGTAGGGTAGGCGTAGAGTAGGCGTAGGGTAGGCGTAGGGTAGGCGTAGGGTAGGCGTAGGGTAGGTGTAGGGTAGGTAAATAGGCAGGTAAGTAGGTAGATAAGGACAGGACGTCTGTCGGGTCAGCTAGTCTATATAATAAAAATGAATCGTTGTTCGTTAGTCTAGCTAAAACTCGAGAACGGCTGGACCGATTTGGCTAATTTTGGTCTTGAAATATTTGTGGAAGTCCAGGGAAGGTTTAAACGTTAATTGAAAAGTTAATTGACAGGACAACATCTGTCGGATCAGCTAGCATAAAGCTCACAACACTAAAAAAAAAAGTTAGTGGTTAAAAATTGCTCGGAACTTATCGTCCAAGAAATCCTGCACAGAATAATTACATTTATTAAACAGTAATTCTGTTAAATCTTCTGTTTATTTCACCAAGGGAGCGTTTTATACAAGAGCAATTCAGGTGTACCACTAAACTTAAGCAATGTAAAACATTACTACCTACCCTTCTTTTGTTCGTCATCCAACTTTTCCAATCAAACTTGACAGCCCAACTGTTTGTTTCCATAGTTTTTCCCATCAATCGAGACACTATATCATACAAATTCCCTCCACCCGTTTGTCATCCCATAAAACTGACTACATAAATGTTTTTGACGTATCAAAGCATTAATCAAGAGAGAGCGGGACAAAAAATGTTTCAGAGCCAACATAGTGGCGTTTGGAGTACAATGTTTGTAGTCTCTCTCTTATCACGTTCCGCGAGTATTTATCTTGGCATGAATAGGCTCCACGACGACTTTGACATATCGTTTCTACCCGTGTTTTGTTAAATAACTCAAGATTGGATACAGTTGGTTTTTTGTATGTCAGCTCTTAGACTATTTGGTGATGTTCAATTTGTTTTATTGGTGTTCTTGGCTGATTGATATGTTATTTTGTAAATTAGCATTATTATATTGTAGCAATTTTTTTTGCTTGAAATATTTATCATGGCCAAATATTATTACGTTTTTATTATATTACTGACAATCTAAGAAGTCCCATTTGACATATCATATTTGAATATGAATCACCGATTAATTAGTGTTTTTGAATGCATTTTTTTCAATTAAATCAAAGAAGTCCCATTTGACATATCGTCGTGGAGCGTGCAATTCCACGGAACTAACATTTTTAAATACCGCAAATTACGACTTTATGTTAAATCAGCGAAAGTGTCGTTTCGCGGTAGGTATTTAAAAAAAACAGTTACGACGATATCATATTTAGGTATGAATCACCGATTAATTAGTGTTGTTAAATGCAGTACCTAATCATTTTATCAAGCGATTCTGATTCGTTTTTAATCATTGTAAGATTAATAAGCTTGAATAAGTGCTTCAAATAAATAAACAATATCTATTCTATAGGTTAAACTAGATCAACATCTATATTATGTTACCATGTTACCGGTTTATCCTAAGTAAGCGTGCTCCACCTTAGGCCACATCATCACTTAATTTACTATAAATAAATAAAGTTTAGGTGAGTTGCGGCCAAACACATAAAAGACTATAAAAAAATGTGTACCAGTTTTCAGCTTATTAATTTCAGCCGTTTAAGCGTAAAAGAGTAAATAACATCCATCCATCCACAAAAACTTTATAGACTTAATTTATTGCTATGTTGCGATATCGCGTTGTTGTTGTAAACCTTTCATGCAACATCATTCAAGTATTTCTCTTGCATGAATATCAATCAAAGAGTCCTATTCTACAGTTCCACCAACATTTCTTTGCCAACTGCCAACCATACCTATCTACACAGGGTGATATAGTCAACCTAACTCAATCCAACTAGCCGATATATCGGGCCTCCCCAGCTATATCACCTTAGGGGGTAAATAATTGCTAAGCACATTAATCACGTGAATTCGAGCTGTTCAATGACATACTAATGATTCATTGCAATCGGTAAGGTGTATGGACTGTTGCTTGCTATATAATGGGACTGGTTTTGCTTGTCTTAATCCTGGGATAGTTTAGGCGTTAATCCAAAGGGAAATGTTCTGAGAAAAGTAGTTTTTAAGAATATGGATTGTTATTATGATATAGGGAAGCCAAGAAAGTTATAAATGATCGAGGTTATGATTGGATCGTGTGAAAAATTATCATCATTTTTTTATAATTTCTTTAAACATGACAGGGTGTAATACTGAGACGATGGCTCATAGAGGTATGTACAAGAAAATAAATTGAGTTGAAGGTAATTTTCAACATATATCAATTTTTTCTCGCATTTTAGCACCTTATGTTACGCCATATATATCATCGTTTCGTTTTTCTGTTATTTACTAAGTTTCATAAGTGCAAGTGAGAGACATGTTAAAATGTTGAAACAGCCGGTCTATTTTGTAAAAATCTCCCTCTATGAATCTAGGTAACGTGCACTTGAGTTGAGGTTGTGTTCCCACACGAATAAAAAAAAAAAAAACTTCACATAGCACTTACTGATGCTAAGGATTGAGAGCTTATCCTATTGTCATCATCATAATCGCATATTACCAACCTATTATCTATTTCTTACCTATTACCGTTCACTGCTGAACGTAGACCTCCACCAAATATCGCCAACCTACCAGGGCCTCAAGTCTGCTATTACAATAGTGTCAGAATGGTATATCATTGATTTCATAATTGTTGATTTTGACAAGTTTGGTAATCTATTAATATAATGGCGTCATTATGACTTTCCAATGGTCAACCACTGACAATCTCGTACAAAATGACAACTGAATGGCTGACCTAGGCGGTACCTAATCTGCTAAAATTTTGACAGTTCCTTTGATCAGTGACCTACCATTAGAACGTCATTGTGCAGCACACAGTAGACCAATGATTGAACATTATGAATTTAGCAGATTACGAACTTTAAGTAAAATGACAATGGAATCGTGTTGGAGTGACGAAATTATAAAAATAGCAGACTTGGCCCCCTGGTCTAGGACAACATGCCTGGCAGCCCACTGCCTGCCACCTCATGATCTGTTTACCTTCATTTACTGCGAGAGATTTTCACAGAATAGCTCTGCTGCTTGTACTCAGAATTGACAGCTCACCCCAAGCTGACTTCATCTAAATTTACTAAGGGGAGATTTTGACAAAATAGCACTGGTCGGACACTAACACACACACATCCCCAAATTCCTTTCACATACTGAAGAACATTATGCCGGATAGAAGCTATGATTTACTACCCAACTTATCGATTCTGTGTCGCTGCAAAGCAAATGATTGAGGGCGATGTTACATAAGGTACTTTTGCGATATCTCTTCAATAGATAATGTTCTACGTGTGGATTGCGAGATGTACAAAATATGAAATGTGTTTCACTTCAAAGCAGAAACGTTCATACCTACCTACCTTGGGGAATATGAGAGGAGCGGTATTCATTTAAAAGTTGGACTTTGAGTTGAAGTCTATTGAAAATAAACTAAGTTCGTCTTTTAATTTGGTTTCAGTTACAGTGACGATATCTTTCAGTTTCAAATCAATTTACGGCTTAATGACTGAGATCTCAAAATCGCCAGAACTACGCCATATTAGAACGGCTGAAACTTGAAGAATAAATAGAAGAATTTAGTAGTTAAGATAATTTTAGCCAAACGCTATAAAGTATCAGGCTGCAGCTATGGACAGCGCAAAGCGTCTAGCATATAGCGAAGAATGGTTTATAAATCTAGACGTCGCACTTTGCCGTAAGTGAGTAATTAATCTGTACCTGAAGGGTACAACATTGGAGCAAGTACCACTAACCTCCATAACTAGATACTTTTTTTTATCAATTAATAGGCATACGTTTGACCACTATCTCACCTAATGGGAAGCGATGATGCGGTCTAAGATGGAGCACGCTTGCCTAGAACTTTACTTTATTGCTCTATACACTCTTAAAATTTCAGCCGTGTTAAAATAACAAAGGTCTAGCGATCTTACGATCTTAGACCATAAGTAAATTGTAACGAATATCTTATTATTATCATCATCATAACAGCCCATTGCCATCCACTGTTGAACCTAGGCCTCCCCCAGAGATCGTCAACCAACCCGGTCTTCTCGGCCAGCATTCATCCGCTGCCAGCCACCTTCTTCAAATCGTCGGTCCATCGTGCCGCAGGGCACCTCACACTACCCTTGCCCTAACGTCGTCTCCACTCTAGAGCGTATCTGCTCCATCTACCGACTGTCCATCTGCAGACGTAGCCACCACTTCCACTTCAGAGTGCTAATTCGACTAAACTTAAATATCTAATTTATTTATTATTTATTTATACTTCATGCACAAAGGCACAAAGGCGGACTTAATGCCTAACGACGCTTAAGGGGCTATTAAACGACTTTTACAGATTTTAAACTGACAATCACGTCAAAATGTATAGTGTAAATGATTTGAAAAAAATATATGTTAAACTAGAACATTCTCCTAATGACTTAGTAAGTGAATATTTTTAATTATATTCATATTATATAGTTTAATTAATACGTGAAGTTGTGTCTGACGCGGACAAAACATTGACAATCACACAAAATCTACCAGGTATAATTATCCGAAACTTACACTATCTTACAGACAATTTTATTATCTATCTTTTAGTATACGCCTTTTTTTTAATTTTGAAAGAATACTACTTTTATTTAATTTTTTCGACTAAATTTTGAAAGTTTTGGACGCAGACTGCGTCCGTTCTGCATCAGTTTTGCGTCCAAAACTCTCACTCACTCTCTTTTGTGTTATTGTCAATGTTTTGTCCGCGTCAGACACAACTTCACGAGTTAATTAAACTGTTTAATATGAACTTAATCAAAAATATTCACTTTCTATATGATTAAGAGAATGTTCTAGTTTAACATATATTTTTTTCAAATCATTTACACTACACATTTTGACGTGATTGTCAGTTTAAAATCTGTATAAGTCGTTTAATAGCCCCTTAAGCGGGGAATTCACTACACGGACACGCCCGCGGGCAAGTCTGCAGACATGCCTGCCGGACCTCACTACTATAGGTCTGTGCAAGTGTAGGACCGTTACAGTCAGTCTGGCAGACTGCCCGTTGCTTGTAGAACTGAGAGCGGCAGCAACCAGTACAGACGTTATTTATGATTAATGTATCGACATGTAGAGTAGGAATTAAAATAAAATGAGTTTAAATGTAAATAAATTATTCTGGGAAGATTTTTCTTTTCATCTAAGAGTGTTATTGCGGTATCAGCAATTAATTTTTTTTCTTTGTCTCGTTGACATCGTAACAACTAAACCGTGTAGCCGGCTGAGGCACAGACAACCAACTGACGAGTCTGTATAGTGTATTGCAGCGCCAGACATGCCCGGACAGACTACTCGCGGGCGTGCCTGCGGGCATGTCTGGTAGTGAATTCCCCGCTTTAGCAAAGTCGAAAGTCATAAATTGTTCTTTTAATAAAGAGAGATCCACGCCACAAAAATTCCTAAGTTCCTAAAGATCCTCCTTCAACATCAAACTTATAGACAAAACATCCTACATTCACACACGTCTGACATAATGATGTGCCGCGAACTTTGTTAACAGCCATGGTTTCACCAACAACAATAGTTCGTCATGTTGTCTAACGGTGTCAATGCACTGCGTTCCTTATTACACTGTAGAGCAAAGGAATGGGAACACTCTGTTTGTTGTACCGTGTCTTAGTGTAGGTAAAATCACGTTACGAAAACTTTAATCACTTCTGGGTGCTTGCTAAACAAAACAAGTTTTTTTATTGATGAAGCTGTTTATATTGGGACTTAAAATACAATAAACAAATTACGTAACCTTTTCGAAGCTACACAATATATTATATTATGTTGAAGTCGGCTTCCAGTCTAACTAGATACAGCTGAATACTGCCTGTCTGAGCTCACGCTGCAGAGTACACTATAAAAATAATGAACAATTATTTACATTTTTATATTAAAAATTAAGACCCATATTTTTACGATACATTAAAATCTGTAAAACTAAAAAGTAACAATAATACAATCCAAATAAATTATGAGAGCCCAAATAACATAAACATTTAGTCAATGAAACCAAATTAAATAAACAAATTCAGATTCAACAAATTTATTAAATAAACCACCGTCAATTATCAACATGAGCCATCCTTTGTCTACTTTCCTACCTATAGCCTACATGCAGCCTAGGTCTCATCCAGGTCTTACTAACGATCTAGGTCATTCACCTATCTAACTCTTGATTTACAAACACTTCCCCTACGGCCTCGGGATCCATTCCATCAAAATAGAGTTACGTTTGAGTATTTATCCGTTATCGCTGCACCATCTGCAAACTTCACTAACTTAGCCAATACATCGTTTCTTTGGTGTTTGTAAACTTTCTTTTTACTTCGATAGCTAGTTTACGGCAGTTACCGATAGTAAATCCTGTTTAATCGATAAAATGTTAGGCACTCAGTAATAATATGAGAATTATTTCCTCACTAGCTTTTACTTGTAACTTCAGTCAAGAAGGTATACCTTAAAACATTGCTATCTTTGTATTTTTTTGTTCCTACGTTTCCTTAGGCCATAGTACTGTAAAGGTTGCATGTATTTGGCATGCTGGTCGAACCCTTTGATTATATGGCTTCGTCTAAACACCGCATTAATTCTTGAAGTAGTTCTTATTTTAGTTAGTCTTATTTTATTATGTCAGGCAGATTGTTAAGCCAGCAGCCGTCACAGGTACACGTATTATTCTATTACAGAGCGATTATGACTAGAAGAACCTCTTTCATTAAAGTATCCCACTGACATCCTCCCATACTAAACCACGTCCCCGTACCGTAAGGGTTCAGCAGTGGAGTTCTAACAGTACCTAATGTCCTAAAACATAATTGGAAATGTTCTGTATTTTATAAGTGAAGACTTCTTATTGACTCAGTCAGTCTAATTTGCTGATTTTGATCTGTGAGTTTTCGCTGTAAGTCTTCTGTACTTTTTAATTAAATTAATTCATAATTTTAAACATATTCTTCTAAGCATAACTTTGAGACATATAACCGTAGGTACATTGAGAACCTTCTCCTATTATTGAAGTCGGTTCAAAATCATTAGTAGAAATACTATAACCGTCACTTACACCTTATATTGGTTAGAAATGTTCCTCTTACATCCTAAAATACAAATATACCTAATTGTGACTAACATCACAAATTATTAGTTAATCTAGTACACATTACCATTACGACCTTAGTTGTATGTACATAAGCATTTTTTTTTAGCGTAACCGACATGTTTTATTTATTTTAAGGGTGTATAGGAACCTCATTTTTTTATTTATTAAATTTACTTTAAATGTTGTTCTACGACGTTCTTTATCTCAAAATTCTAAGACCTTTTGTTATTCATTATTTTTCTATAGTTATAAGCACTTAAAAGTTATGTTCAAAAGTCGTGTTTTGGTGGATACGCCCTGTGAGCCTAAAGGTATCGATATGTACAATTTAACTGTTATTGTAAGATAGTAATATAATAACACATTTGGCATTTTGAATTACTTCAACGTAAGTAATTAATTTCATTGTTGAGAGATTGCGGGGGTTGTACTTTTTGCAGGACCAAGCTTAATATTATAAAAATCATAATCATTTTTTTTCAATTAATATGTTTTATTATTTCTAATTTTACTATATTTATTTAATAAGTAGCCAACCATTATTGGGAGCAAGGAATAGGTTAATTTTAATATCGTTTGTACAAGGTCACCCTTCTCTAACTCAAGAAACAAGGCTTAAATAGATAACAGCATTTTTCATATTACTAATTACGTCTATTCTTATGATTTTTTGAACTATTATGTGTCCATTTGCGAAAATAGTGCATGTAGTGTTTATCTTTAATTAGATATACGGATACTACTGTTACTACTAATATCACAATTCAATGTTATTGTAATAAAATAAATAATATATATAACAAATATACAAAAACCTAGAAAAAAAATCGCACTTAAGTTAGGAATATTATTCAAGAACAAGAAGAACACACAAACATTCATGCCCTAGCGTGAATACACGGAAAGAATTTCGAAGTGAAAATCGGATTTCACAAACACAGTCAAACACTGAAAACAATCCGTGTCGGTGAAGAAGTTAGTGCTACGACTAGTGATGTGTTACGTCTGGTGTAACACCCCGGGATTTTTAGATTTTTATTACTTTGACAGATGGGGAAAAATTAAGCGTATCTAAGAAGAGCCTTTTTCACCTTATACAATAATACCATAAAGACATTCATAGTAAATTCAGAAATAATCAGAAAGAAAAAGCTATCATGTACTGGTTTAGATGTTTCTCCTAATTATTTTTCTGGAAAAATTAATGCATGAGATGCCACCTAAAATCTAGCATGCTACTGTTTACTACTACAAATTGAATATATACGAACACCTAGAAACACCCGTTCAGTTTTTATTACAAAACTGGGTTATTTAAATTGTTGTCACACCTAACTTTTACCCAAAATGGGTGTCGCTGCTAATGCAAACAAATAAAAATAGTTTGCAGTTTCAATTCCCGCAACAAAGTTATCCCGGACATTTAATCCCGTTGCCGAAATTCACGCACATGTCCACCACTACACGCTAGTTTCCAAAACAAAGTACGTTTTGAAAAACAAAAGATTACAAACATACCATTTAGGTTGTGAGTATACTGAGAACATTTTGACTTTGTTTTTGACTTAGAAATTACTATCACTACATCATCACTAATCACTTAATAAATATTTATATTATACCTAGCTTAATAAATAAAATAGAATAAAAAAAAAACTATTTTTACTGGCAGATAGCTGATGATTATTATAAAATATGTGATGATGATTATTATAAAATATTTTAACCTTATTTTTACTTATCGTATTGATCACACTTACAAAGAACACAACAAACATTTCTCTATACAAAAATATATTATGTACATTATTATTTCGTAAGTTTTATACTCAATTTACTCAAAAACAGGAAAATTAGGAAGTATATTAAATGCTACATTCATTTATGCTGTATTCATGTATTTACTATAATTAATCTAAATATATTAAAGCGAAAAGTCACTCATTCACTCATTATGAAATATCGAAAACCGCTTGACGTATAAAGATGAAATTTGGCAGGAAGGTAGTTTATACATAGTTAGTAGACATCCACTAAGAACGGATTTTGTTACAGAGCCGGATTAAGGAGGTCCGGGAACCGGGACCCGGAACGAAGTCGCGAACAGCAGCTAATAATTTTATGAAAACATAAAATTATCCTCTATTTTCTAATAAAATTGTGCTAAGTGCTATTTTTGAGACATGCACATTTTGCGTCAAGTGCACATTTTGTGAAGTGCACTTTCTGCGTCAGTCCCAAAATTTGAAGTGTCTACCTATTACGACTTAAAAGATACCTACAGCCTGCTAACAGACAGACAGACGGACTGCGGAGGCTTAAGCCGGGTCCAGACGGGTGTGATGTGTAATGTAATCCACCGTGTAATATAACACGAAATCTACGTGTGGACGGCACTACGAGCATTACAAGTAACGCTCCACACGTAGAATTCGTGTTACATTACACGGTGGATTAAATTACACGTTACACCCGTCTGGATCCGGCTTTAGTAATACAAGCCTGTTGGACACCCTTCGAGTGATCCTACAAACGACACACGACTACAACTAAATCCTAAAAACGATTAAAAGTGTTGTGTAGTGTGACTCACCTCAGTATTGTATTGTGTTCGGTCGCGAGATGCTGGTTCGACTCAGTTTGATTGTAATTACCTACGTAGTGCTGCGACAATATGACTGTATTCACGGACATGGTATTAACTATATTACTATTAAGTATATTGCAACTTGCGTGTAGTTATGGCCCAGTGGTTAGCAAATAACATCAACTTTTTTTACTGACTGACTCCTTGACAATTCAAAAGTGCCTGTAAATGGTATGTTTGAAATAAATGATTTTTATTCGAGTGTGTTCATGTGTTGCTTATGTACTAGATTGTGAGGCAGGCGGGCAAGAGCAAGTACCAATGTCACTGTTTCAATTAGGGCAAGACAAGCGACTTGCAGATTTTAAACTGACAATCACGTCAAAATGTGTAGTGTAAATGTTTTTTTTTTTTTTATATTGTTATAGGCTTGCGTTTGACCGCAACTCACCTGATCTTAAGTGATGATGCGGCCTAAGGTGGAGCACGCTTGCCTAGAATAAACCGGTTCACTCCTGCCTTGAAGATACCCAGATTATATGTATCGGGGAATAGAGAGGCGGGCAGTGAATTCCACAGTCTGGCAGTTCGCACAATAAATGTGGAGTCAAAGCGCTTGATTCGAGACCGTAGAACTTCAACCGTATAGCGGTGACGCTTCGCCGTTTCATTTAAACCATTTACAGGCACTTTTGAATTGTCAAGGAGTCGGTCAGTTAGTCAGAGAGTTGAAGCTAGTTGCTCGTTCCAAAACGTAGGTAGGTCTCTATGGAGAAGAACGAGCAAGAAACTCCACGGACACTCTTTTAAATAAAGTTTTTACAAAGTCTGGTTACATGATTCTTGTTGCTTCTATATGTGAAAACTATGAAGGTAATCTAACAATACAAAACACAAAAAAGAAGCAAGATAAAGTGGCATCTAATCCATAGCAGATAAGAGCTGACCAATCTCTACTGACAGAGCCCGTTCACGAACATGTCCCTCAATGTCGCCGGTGTATATCGTCGCCTTAAATATCACATTATACTTTCTAAGTTTTAGACATACTGTCATCGGTGAAGGAAAACATCGCATCATGAGGAAACTGGAACTTATCATTTAAGCGTGAAGTCGATAATTTCCCCCTAACAAGCGTGATGATCCTTGTTCGTGACTTCTTTGTATGAGAATCTTCTCATACAAAGAAGTCACTATAGATAATAGGCTGGTATTATTATTTCACACCTTCGACAGGACATAACTGAACTTTTTGTGATTTTACAGCAAAACTTATTTTACATTTTATGTTGTTTTGTTCTGGATATACTACGAGGGTGATGGCGCAACAAACCGTTCAGACTTTGTCGCGTCAAAATGCACTTATATGGCAAAGACATTGTTGCCCTCTGGTGGTAATGAACTGAAGTTAATACGTGTCTTTGTTCCTCCAGATATTATGGTGTTTCTGAAGAACTTAGACACATTTAAATCATTTTTATGAATTCTGACAAAAAGACCCTTGTTTTACCGATGCCGATTGTGCGATATATTTGACTGCCCCGTTTTATTGTTTTCCTTTCATTTGTAATATATACCTAACAGTCGGTAAGATATAAAACCTGTAACTAAGCATACAATTTTAACTAGTGGTCTGCTAACATCGTTATTTTTGTTTTGTTAACAGTACTACCAGACTACATTAGAAAAGCACTTCTACAGAAGGACCAGGTACCACCAGAGTTGCGAAGGGAAAAGATCAAAACTATTAATAATTTAACCATGCAAGAAGTCTTTGACAAGATAAAAGACATTACTAGAAGCCTAAACCTTAATGCCATGAGAAATGGATACAAAGTCGATTATAAGTTTAGAATGTTAGACCCGGAGTAGAATAAAGATGATTTTTTGTAATTTTTATTTTAGTTGTTTAAAAGCTAATATGTGAAAGGGAGGAAATGTTGAGGAGCTCACGACTAAGTAAATGCCGTACATATCGATCGTTCAAAGGTTAAGCTACGCTTGCCGCGGTCGGTCTGTGGATGGATGACCATCCATTTCATACCGAGTTCCCTCCGTGCCTTGGAAAGCACCTAAAGCCGTTGGTCTCGGCTGTTACTCGTAGATCTTTGGCAGTCGTTATGGGTAGTCAGAAACCCGAAAGTCTGACAGTCTCACCAAGGGGTATCGTGTTACCCAGTAACTGGGATGTGGAGGTCCGATACGCAATGAAATAATTAATAAAAACTTTTTACAAAATAAAGAACCGTCTTCAATAATTAAAAAGTGATAAATAACTTTAGCACAGAACACATGACTTTAGTTTCGGAAGTCGGTGGCAATACAAAACAACAAACAGATCAAAGCCACCGACTTCCAAAACTAAAGTCATGTGTGTTCTGTGCTTAGGTTATTTATCACTTTTTAGTTTTTGCAGGCGGTTCTCTTTTTTTTTGTAAAGTTTTTATTTTCCGCTTCTTAGTGCCTCCTTATCACCCAAATCCATTAAAAACGGCAACTCAAAACGGATATTGAAAGTCCTCCAAAGATGAAAGAAACGAAAACGTCATATTTCTTTTTTGGTTTTTGTTGATTTTTTCAAAAGGCGCTGAATAAATATCTGTTTGTTGTATACTAAAACCTTCTCCAGAATAAAACAAACACTTTTTTGAATACCGCATCAAAACAACCTCACTGCGATCCGCAAGACGCCTGCCAAGTGTGGAGTTTATGGCAACCCAACAAGGACAAAATTGTGGCGTTCTATGGGGGAAGCTATTGTTCAACAGTGGACGTTTTTTGGCTGATAATGATGAAAAAGAAATACATTTCCAAACAACTATTTTTCAACATAAAAAGCAATTACCTATTCACGAAATTGAAACTGTTTGCAAAGTAGCAGAAAATCGTAATAAAACATGGATTCCTTCAGTGTGAGGAAAATAAACAAAATATATATGTATGCACACAAAACTTTCGTACAAGATTACTGACTGCCAGATATTGTTTTATCTCATACAAGTACAAGGTAAATATGATTTAACTCCATATAAAATAATGTTTGTTACTACTATTGGGTTTTGTCACGAAAAATTCACAAAAGCGACAAAACAGTGAATGTGCCTACATGTTTTTTTTTTTTTTGCTTTCCACTATTGGCCCCATATCCCAAAACTGGGCAAAGGTCTTCCCAGAGTCATCATCATCGTCATCATGTCAACCTTTAGACGCCCACTGCTGGGCATAGGTCTCCCTCAAGGGGTATTCAGCCGTAATCGCCATGCTTGACCGATGCATGTTGGCAATCGCAGTAGGTATAATAGTACTCAGAAGGACGCTGCTGCCCATCCTCTGGTATTTTCCCAGAGTCAGTAAAGGCTGATATGAAATAAAAGGACAAATTAAATTAGCTGGTTGCACTTCACCTTCGAGATGGAAATCGACCGTTAAAATAAAAAGAAGGGATTATTGGTACCCCCATAGGGAGAACCAATTTTTAAATAATAATATATAATTTCAATGTATATTTTATTATTGACTCAAATGTATAAAGAAATTTATTTTACTAAAAAATACAGATAAAGAGCGAACTCCTAAATTCATTTGAATTTTTAATTTAAATTAATTCTTTAATAGAATTTGCGGTTAACTTATTCTTATTATTACATATATCATTAAATAACAACATTTAAAAGAATTAAATATGTACAAAGCTTAAAAGTAAATTTAAAAATATATAAATATTATGTACAATGGACGGCTCACAGGGCATCAAAAAACTCGTATTATTCTTTAATTATTTTTTTAGGTTTCAATATCGACCCAGATCACGTCTGTGAAGTAGAGAATTGTAAAAAGTAAATATTATGGGTCCAGAAAGTAGATATGAACACTGTAAAAGGAGTAGGTTCCTATAAAGCAAAGACTTTGGTACATCGCTGTCTGTTTGTATCGTTTTAACATTTCAAGCAAAATACATCTAAACTACATAATATTACAAAGAGTATGAGTATAATAAAGAGTAAGTTTGTTTGTAAGATGAAAATGTCTGAAAACCCTGGTCTGATTACAAAAAAATATTTACTCAAAGGGAGAATGGGCAGCAGCGTTCTCTGTGCCTTTGTAACATCCATACTGCGATCGCCAATCTGCCTGCCAAGCGTGGCGAATATGGCAAAACTCCCCCTTGGGGAGGCCAAATCGTCGGTCCATCGTGCCGCAGGACGTCCCATACTACGCTTTTTTTTTTTTTTTTTTTGCGGCTTTTTTGCCCAGATGATTGTTGCGCTTGTGCATTAGTGCTCCGCATTCCCCCAGAAGGTGAAGTGGCGTTTCATCAGCCTCATTACAGCGTCTGCAGGTTTGCGTAGCAATTAACCCCAGGTGGAACATGTGCTTGTTTAAGCAACAATGTCCTGTAGTGGCTCTAGCTACAATGCGCAAGTTGTTCCTACTGAGTGCTAGGACTTGGTTACTAAGCCTTCTGTCATAGGCTTTGATAAGTGCTTTCGAGTGTAACATGCCCGGAGACTCCTTCCATAACTTTCTGGAAGCTTCGAGGCATGCTTTAATCAGGGTGCTCTGAGCTAGGCTTTTCGGTATACCACAGAAGGGCTCCGGACCCTGTTGCGTGATATGCGCCCCCGCCCTTGCAAGCTCATCGGCACGTTCATTGCCAATAATGCCTGCATGCCCAGGCACCCATCTTAATACTACTCTATTCTTATTGCCTAGAGAGTTGAGTTTAGCCATGCATTCCTCTACCAGTTTCGATGAGACTAAATTCGAGTCCAGCGCTAGTAGAGCAGCTTGGCTATCTGAATTAATGTGTATGGTTAGGTTGACGTATTGCCTTTGCAGATTTATTTCCGCACATTCTAGGATGGCGTACACCTCTGCTTGGAAAATGGAGGCGTACTGTCCCAGGTTTACACTTTTGCTGAACCTTGGCCGCACTCCATTTATCCCACAACCTACTTTGGATCCTATTTTGGAACCGTCCGTGTACCAGATCATGCAGCCTGCCACCTGAGGTGGCTGACTTTTGGTCCAGTAGTCCCTTGAAGGAATTTCCACGGAATATCGCTTCTCAAATACATGCCGCACTAGCATGACATCAGTTGTCATGCCGAGAACTGGCATTTCCAATATTGAGTCCTGTAAGGTCCTCATTTTCTGCGAGAGCCAGCAACCACTGCCCCGGACCTTGGCCCTGTACATGCTTGCTTTCGCCTCCTTGAGTATATATAAATGTAGAGGCGGTAGTCCAAGCAGGGCGTTCAGTGCCATTCCCGGACTTGTTGACATAGCTCCTGCAGCCATTTTACTGACAGTTCTCTGAAGACTGTCTAGTTTCTTTATAGTGGTGATCTGATGTGCTTTATCGTGCCACACTACTGATGCGTACTTTATGATCGGCCGCACAATAGCTGTGTACGTCCACAGAGTGTTTTTGGGGTTAATACCCCAGTTGCTACCCATCATTCGTCCACTAATACCAATTGCCATCTTGGCTTTTTTTAACACATTGTCTATGTGAGGGTTCCACGTCAGCTTTTGGTCGATTGTTACGCCCAAATATTTAACCTCCGTGGAGAAAGCTATCTCCTTCCCACTCAGCTTTGGCATTGCCAGTTTGTCCAAACGCCGTTTTTTCGTGAAGGGTACAATAGATGTTTTGTCAGGATTAACAGAGAGGCCACTTCTGTTACACCAATCACTGACAATGCTAAGGCCTTTTTGCATTCTACTGGAGATAGTAGATTGGCAAAAGCCTCTCACAATGATTACCAAGTCATCCGCATAGCCTTGCGCATCAATGCGAGATTCTGCCAATTTATGCAAAAGTTCGTCCACTGCAAGGGTCCACAGAAGTGGCGACAGGACACCACCCTGTGGACAACCCTTTGCTGTGGGTACCTGGATTGAAGTCTGATGAAGGGACATTTTTACTCCTCTGCTGGTGAGCATGGATTCTACCCACCTTACAGTAGTCGGGTCGACACTCTTGCTTATCAGCCCATTGACTAGCAAAGGAGTCGGTGAGTTATCAAAAGCCCCTTCAATGTCTAGGAATGCACATAGCGCTATTTCCTTATCTTCTGTAGCTCTTTCCACTTTGTCCATCAGGCTCGTGAGGGCAGTCTCCGTAGATTTGCCCTTACGATACGCATGTTGACTGTCGTGGATTGGTTTACTTACCAGAGCTACATCTCTAATATACCTATCAAGCACCTTCTCCATCGTCTTGAGGAGGAATGAAGAGAGGCTTATTGGTCTGAAGGACTTTGGCTGGCTGTAATCCTTCTTGCCAGCTTTAGGTATAAAAAGGACTTTGGCTATAGTCCATCGTTCTGGTACATGTCCCCAGGCAAAACTTGCTCTGAAGATTTTGACCAGATGGGGAAGAAGGATATTTACCCCTTGTTGTAACAAGGCTGGTGTTATCCTATCCTCCCCGCAGGCTTTGTTGGGTTTGAAAGAGTCAACGGCCCACTTAACCTGATTGGGTCTTATGATTTTGGCAGCCCTGCGCCAGTCCTCGTTCCGAGGTCTATTGAACGCTGGCTGTTGTTGGAGCAGGTCTATGCTCAGAGACCCGGGAAAGTGAGTCGCGGCCAGCAACATTAAGGTCTCCTTTTCATTGTTCGTAAAGGAGCCATCTTCCTTTTTAAGGAGTCCAATCTGATTAGTCTTGGTTTTGGAGAGCAACTTGTGAAGTCTGGCTGTTTGAGGAAGGCTTTTTAGCTCCCCACAAAGCTTCCTCCACGATGCTCTCTTCGCCTTCCTAATCAGTATACTATATTCAGTTAATTCTTTCAAGTAGACCTCCCATTCGCGAGTCTTTTTAGCCTTATTGAATAATTTCCTGGTTTTTACCCTAAACTTTTCAAGTCCAGGGCTCCACCAGGGTACTTCTCTAGTTGAGGTCTTTATTTTCTCCGGGCAATTCTCCTCAAAGGCTTGATTCAGTCCTTTGGTTAGAATTTCCACAGCTATTTCTAGGCTCTCAATTGTTCTGATTGTTTTTGGAAAGGTGTCAAGATTTTGTCTGAGTTGGTTCCTGAAACCCACCCAGTCAGTTGATCTTGTGTCCCTATAAGTTATGGTTTGGGCGTCCAGAGCGGCCCTAACCTCAAAAGCAATATGTCTGTGGTCCGACATTGAATTTTCACTGCTGACATGCCAGTCATTTATGTGTCTGGCCAGGTTAGTAGTGGCGATCGTAATATCTAATACCTCCTGAGTAGTATATTATTGGGCACCTCACCCCACCTTCCGTTCCATCGACTCTCTCCGTTCGTCTCAGTCACTCACGGTGTGGTGAGATGCCCAATAATATCCTACGGAGTGGGCGCCGTTCAACAATTCCGTTTTATTACATACCGTTCCTACGTCTCACTTCGACTGAATTTGCGTTTGCGTTAATACTGGTTTGGCGCCTATTCCACACGAGAAAAAAGTCAGTCAGTTTGACACATATTTCGTTTACTAATGGAACTTTACGAATATAGTAAACTAAAATTTTGGGACAGATTGTCTCATGTCTCTTCACAGAGTAAAAAATAGCATGCACCTACAGGTACACACACATTCTTTTTCTATGACCCAGATTGGGCACCAAGGACATCCAAATTTTAATTTAATTAACTCATACAGTTGACACTTGCTTACATGTTAACAAATAAACTAAAATTTGGGACAGATTGTCTCATGTCTCTTCACAGAGTAAAAAATAGCATGCACCTACAGGTACACACACATTCTTTTTCTATGACCCAGATTGGGCACCAAGGACATCCAAATTTTAATTTAATTAACTCATACAGTTTTACATGTTAACAAATAAGTGTGCTCGCTGTTAGAACCATTAGCCTAAAATTCAGGACAGATTGTCTCATGTCTCTTCACAGAGCAAGAAATATTATGCATCTTCAGACACACGTACATTCTATTTCTATGACCCCAGATTGGGCACCAAGGACATCTGAATTTTAATTTAATTAATTCATACAGCTAACACTACCTCACACGTTAACAAACAACTACTGGTAGCTCTGAAATGTTCTGTTGTTACTCTGCGACTCTGCGTTGCGCTTGATTAAGATCATCGCACACTTATACAATTGCCATCGAAACGGTTCGTGTGCCGTCCCGTGATCATCTATTGTACCATACTCCTTATAAACCGCCGGACGACGGCGTCGGATCGGCGACCGTGTTAAGCTTCACAGTATAAGTGTACGTGATTCTTTACAATCGCAAAGACTGCAAAATTGCATTATGTAAATTTGTAGTGTTCGAACTTTGTTGTACCAGGTATATGTTTGAGTCATTCCCACGTATTCAACAATTTAGCTGTAAGATGATCGCTGTGCATGTTGCAGTCTCTGATTAAAATTGGTATTTTATAGAACTTCATAATCAATGCAATTCATTCAAATAGAGGATGTTCCTTTGATAACTTTGCTAATTATTTTATATTGTTTATTTGCTATATTTATTTATAAATAACCAACCTATACTTACAGTTTACACCAGACATACAAGTTTTTGGTTAATACATACTGAACAAGCATAAAAACATATAAGAAAACATAAAATGTTTCAAAATACATTGATAGTTCTTTAACAATCTAGGATTTGTTTGAAAGATGAATCTTAATACTAGTACCTACCTACTGAACTTATGCATGAATCGATAATAAAAAGTTCGTTTTAGTCGTTAGATGATATTACTTATTTACGATAATGTCAAGTTTTACTGTAGCATATAAGTGGTTAACTTTTTGCCGCAAGTTTGTTTACATGGATTATTCTACACAAAAAATGTTTTCAGGATGATTTTCTTTCAGCTCTTTTCCGTCAAAAAAGTGATTTTTATTTTTTAGTTCACATGTGTGATATCAGGCGAAGTTTTACATCACATTTTATACAACAAACATACATACTTTATTATATATTAATGTATTAATCATAAGCGTCATGTGTCATCTTTGTCGGCGAGCGAAAAAAGCTGGTTTTATATTTCATTTCTCACGATAAAATTGCAATTAGACGGAAGTGATTTTCAATCACTACGGTTTAATTAGACGTAAGTAACATAAATTAGTCATACAACTGTCAATATATGTAGTTAAGGTTTAATTTTGTAATGGGATAAATATTGCTGAAATGGTATTTTTTATGTATAAAATCAATCAATTTTGATCATAATATTACATTCGCTCCAGTATCTTCCAGTGATAACCACCGGTTACCTTCAACTATATAAAATGTAAGTAAGTAAGTACTACTAATTTAACTGAATTTACTAATGTACTAATCGCTACCCAGCTACGGACCTGGTTCCTGCCTGCCGGCTGGTGTATTGGTTAGCCTTAATTTCATCGCATAGATGTTAGAATTTTGAGCGTAAACCATATAATTTTATGTAATAACATTATAGGGAATTTCATGAACTAAAGACATGTCTATAAATTATTCCACTGAGCCATGTATTTTTCTCACAATTTAAAGAAAACTTCGAAATTAATGTTATTTTGTGGTTATCCGATTCAACTAACATCAAACGTATCGCTATTATGAACCTTATTTGTTGCCGCGATGCGATATTGTCAATTACCGAAACTTAAGTCATAGTTATTAGTTACAAAATTAATCTTTATGTGTTCCATTTCAGGTCTGACTCCGATTCAGAATACCGGTCACAGTCCGCAACTGTAGCCGAGCCGAAGCCGCAACCAAAGAAGAAGGTGTCGAAGCGCAAAGCTTCCGAGAGCACCACACCGTCCGTACCGAAGTCAAGGTAATTTTGTGTTACTGTTTTTACCTTTAGGTGCTAGTTGTGTATGTTATGTCAATTAAAATGTTATACACCGATAAACGTTGGTTAGTGGATTTAGAACTGCAACGAAGAGAGCTCTGAAATCAATTTCCAATTATATTCCTTGTCGGAATGTTTACAGTTAGTTCATGAGATATTTAAATTATTATAACAGAACATCATGCTTTCTATCCCCGTAGGGTTCAACAGAGGAGTAATACACCATCAATTTGTCAATATTAAAAAATAAATGTAATAAATAATGTGTTAAATTGTTTACAGTAAAAGGCGCAGCTTGAGCTCGGACCTCTTTGGTTTGGAGGACTACGTCCCCACCAAAACCTCAGTTGCGGACTTCGGTTCGTCACTCATCAGCCGTGTTGCTAACGGTAAAGTGCGGCGAACGGCAGACGTATCCGGGGACTTCTACGTGGAGGTTAAAGTCTATAACAAGGCTGAAGTTGCCTCCACCCCAAAAGAGGAGCGGTGGAAGAAAGCCTCGGTGGCACTAAAAGTGCAGCTTAACCGGAACACGCCGCAGTGGGACGGGTTACAAGTTTTTATGAGACGGACTCATGAGTTTTTTGATAACTCTGAGCCTGTCTTTTATAGCAATAATATTAGTTTAAAATAAATATTTAAGTTGTTGGGGCACCAGATGTTTTTGTATTTCTGCGAGCGTAAATCATAATCGTAAAAATAATACATTGCAACATCTAATAGTAAGTTTAAAACTATTACATTTTAAAATGCCGTTCTGTACTGTTTGTAACACATCTGTTGAGCGCAGTCACTGGACAGGTCACCTACGTAGTACTAATCATAAAAACAAAACTATTTCGCATTTTTGCGAAGGTGTTGAAATAATACATTCTGCATTTCGTAATCGTATAGCTTCTTATAGAATTGTCGCTCCGTCTGAGAATAGTTCTCTACAACCATTTCTTATTAATATTTGGGACAAAATTAAAACGTTAATTAATATTTCTCTTAAAGAACATACTTGTCTAAAAGTTAATTTCGAATTTTTTGCTTTATTTTTATTGTTTAAAAATGATTCTCAGGAGATGAAATCATTTGCCACAAAAAACTTTACTCTGCATCAGAATTATGAAATTGATTCATTATTAACTCAAGTAAAAAACATTTTATCAAAAAAGATAGAAGAATTTCAGGACCGAGACAGTGGATGGACGTTCTTGAGCAGTTCTCATTTGGAAGTCAATGTTAACAAATATCAACCGTTGCATGGTTCAGGCTTTATCGAATTGCCTTCTGCAATAAAATCGAAAAGAGCATGTGTTAATATCCACAATAATGACGAGTATTGTTTTTTGTGGTCTGTTGTTGCTGCTTTATATCCAGCTAAAAGTCATCCTGAAAGAGTATCTTCTTACCCTGATTTTCGTAACGTGTTAAATGTAAAGGATATGTCATTTCCAGTGAATTTCTCAGATATTGCGCGGTTCGAAGTGAATAACCCCGAAATTTGCATTTACATTTATGGTTTAAAAAATAATACCGTCGTAGGACCGTTTTACAAACCAAAAGCCTTGAACGGAAAGGTGATTCATTTACTTTATTTAGAAAGAGATAATTTGTCACATTACTGTCTCATTAAAGACTTGCCGCGACTTGTTAAAAATCAAATAACAAAACACCACAGTAAACTGTACTTTTGTGATGCTTGTTTAATGTTTTTTAATTCATGCGATGATCTTAGTTCACATAGTTGTGGAGGTGTTGTCACTGAACTACCTCCAAAGGGTTCTTTCATACAGTTTAAAAATTATAATAGAAAGCAAATTGTTCCATTTGTTATATACGCAGATTTTGAAACAATGCTAGAACGGTATGAATCTTGTGACCCTGACCCCACTAAGGCGAGTACTGTAACGCGACAGCGACATGTGCCTATAGCTTTCGCTTATCATATTACGTGTACGCTAGACGAAAGCCACAATCGTTACGTTTCTTATCGCGGTTCGGATTGTGTATCAAATTTTGTGAAGTCTATCTATAAAGATGCACAAAAAATTTACGATATTGTAAAAAATAATGTTCCTATGATTTATTCAAATGAAAATGCTCGCGACTTTGAAAACGCGTTGACATGTCATATTTGTGAACACTTCTTGTTCGGCGATAGGGTTCGCGATCATTGTCACTTGACTGGTAAATATCGCGGCGCAGCTCATAGTTATTGTAACATACAATACAAACTACCATCATTTTTGCCAGTATTTTTTCATAATTTGTCTGGATACGATTGCCATCTTTTCATAAAAGAATTAGGCGAAGCTCCTGGATCTATAAAAGTGATACCTAAAACAAAAGAAAACTATATTTCTTTCACTAAGTTTATTCCGATTGCTACCGGGGAAAGCATCCAAGTTCGGTTTGTAGATTCTTTCAAGTTTTTAGGAACTAGCTTAGAAAAGTTGGTTAGTACAATGAAAAAACAAGACTTTAAACAATTAAAATCTTATTTCCCTAATAAAAAACAATTTATCCTACTCACTCGTAAAGGAGTGTATCCATATGACTATATGTCTCAATGGGAACGTTATGAAGAAACGTGTTTACCCTCAAAAAAATATTTTTTTAACTATTTAACAAATGACGCAATTACGGACGAAGACTATGAACACGCTCGGTCTGTTTGGTCAGTATTTAATATTCAAAACATGGGTATGTACACAGATTTGTATCTCAAAACAGATGTTTTGTTGTTAACAGATGTATTTGAAAATTTTCGAAAAACTTGTAAACTACATTACAATCTCGATCCCGCGTTTTATCTTACAGCACCAAGTCTATCTTTTGATGCAATGCTTTTAAAAACAGGAGTTCAATTAGAATTGATTAGTGATGTTGAAATTTTTAGAATGATACAAAAAGGTATTCGAGGAGGTGTTTGTATGTGTTCCAAAAGACATGTCAAAGCCAATCATAAATATTTAGATACTTATGATCCAGCCCGTCCTAATTCATTTATCATTTATTTAGATTGTAACAATTTATACGGTTATAGCATGTGTCAATCCTTACCCTATTCGGATTTTAGATTTATGAATAGACAAGAAATAGATTTTTTACAATTGAACTTAGCAGAAATTAGTGATACTGCAGAAAACGGTTACATCCTTGAAGTTGATTTAATATATCCGGAGAATTTGCACATGGAACACAATGACTTTCCCTTTTGTCCAGAAAAATGCTTACCACCGGGTGGTAAGAATAAAAAGCTAATACCAAATTTGTATGATAAATATTACTATGTTATTCATTACGTACATTTAAAAAAATGTTTACAGCACGGTTTAGTATTGAGAAGAATCCATCGCGCTATTATATTTAAACAAAGTAGTTTTTTAAAGCAATATATTGATATTAACACCCAGTTACGTCAAAAAGCAGAGTCAACGTTTGAACAAGACTTTTTCAAATTATTGAATAATAGTATTTTTGGAAAGACCCTAGAAAATAATGAACACCGAATAGACGTTAAGTTAGTAAACAAGTGGTGTGACTCGAACAATAAAACAAAAAAGACTACTTGTGCTGAAAAATTGATAGCCAGCCCATATTTTCATAGCGTCTCTGTATTTTCTGATGATCTAGTAGCAATCCAAATGAAACCTGTGCGTATTATACTTGATAAACCAATTTACATAGGGTTTGCAGTATTAGAATTATCTAAGGCTCACATGTACAACTTTCACTACTCCATCATTAAACCTTTTTATGGTAACCGAATAGAATTATGCTATACTGACACAGATAGTCTAGTATATGATGTACAGAGTAATGATGTTTATAAAGACTTTAAGCTCCATTTTCTAAAATATTTTGATACCAGCAATTATGACTGTAACAATGACTATAACTTACCAATTATTAATAAGAAGGTTCCAGGACTGTTTAAGGATGACATGGGTGGTGACATTATCAAAGAATTCGTAGGACTGCGCTCAAAGCTTTATTGTATTAAAACGTTAAACAAAACAATTAAAAAGGCAAAAGGTACAAAAAAATGTATTACCAAAAATTTTAATATGTTAGATTATAAAAATGTTTTATATGATTGCAATGTTATTCGTAAAAAAAATGTATTGTTTAAATCAATAAAACACGAAATATTTACTCAGGACTTAAATAAAGTAGCACTTTCAAGCAATGATGATAAACGATTGCTATCGTTTGATAAAGTTTCTACTTTAGCCTGGGGTAACGCAAGTATATTTAAGTAATACATATTTTAACATGTTTTTTATTGATTGTGAATGGTAAAACTTATGACGTCCTAAATGGAAAGTTAGATAATTTTTCATCCTACCTACTGTCTTACTTACTATTATAAAAAGTCTGTAAGGGTGGGTGGATGGATGTTTGTTACTCTTTTAAAATGTGAAATAAGTAGTATTGCTGTGTAATTTAATTCAAATAGTATCGATAGAAGTTTCTTTTGAACCTGGTTTTATTATGTATACAATTCTAAATTGTGTGTATTCTTGGTGTCCCTTTTACTAGTTAGAGCTAAACAGTGTAGGTATATAAATATCTATTATGTGCCTACAAAGTATAAAGTTGAATAAATTAAATTGTGTATATTCATTACATACATCTGTTTCATTTCTGTTCCTGATGACAAAGCACACAGCGCTCGCCGCGTGTCGATACAGGTTCCAACTTGATAAAATATGTACCTAATGTCCAGTTTTGATGACAAAGCACTCATGAGTCGAGGTTCACACGCGCGGTGTAGAATTTAACACCGATCAGGTGCTCATCAGATTGAACTTGTTGAAACATGAAATTGATTCACATCGCAAGGTTTTATGGAGTTTGCATTTCATAATAATATGATTAGTACATACATCACAAGGCAGTCAGCCGGACTGGTCACATCACGTCACTTAAAAACGAAACAAATTGTAAGTATTGCACAAGCGTATAAGTACTTATAAAATTATGTCTTATTTATGTGTTTGATATAATTATTAATAATTATAATTTTCTTTGTTTCAGATCATCAATAATGTGCGATTCTCCAGATATTATTGACTTCTCACAATACGGTCAAGGTTTTCCGACTCCGAGTTTAAGCTGGCATATCCCAGATATCCAAGATCAACAAATACCTGTCAACAAGGAACCTAGAGCAAGACAAGACTGCGGACCTGCTAGCAAGAAGCCTAGAACAAGACGGGAGTGTCTAAAACAGAAGTCATCTCTGCCTAATTATTGTGAATCATATGTCATAAACAATGAGAAGAAAAAAGGATTACGACTGATCCAGGTACAAGTGTTGGATATCAGTGAACAAGAACCTGCAAGTGACAATCAGAATGTGATGTTAAGTGCGCAGTATGTAGTGACTGAACCGGTGGACTATGTTATGGAGGAGACGCAATCGTTAATTAACAAAATTTCAAAAAAACTTTGTGGGGACAGTTATTATTAAGTGATGTAATTATTTTGTAAGTACCTACTTTATAAGTTAATATGTGAGTAATATTATAGTTATTAGGGTATAATAATAGGTTTTTATGTTGTGTAAGTTCTGGATGTATAAATTATTAGAATATCATATATGTAAGTTTTATTGTAATAATCTTTTAAATATACAAAAGAAGTTACAAAAATATCAAAAACAAAAAATAATAAAGAGAGAAAAAAATAAAATAAAATATCTAGATTGTTTTAATGTAAATAGATAATATTAATCTCTTAGTTTAATTTTGTTGGGTAGTGCTCATACATCACAAGTTTTTATGTTATAAGTATGTATGTACGCGTAGAAAACATGTGGGGACAGTTATTATGATTATTGGGTTGGTAGATATAATTAGTTTGTAATAATTTTAAATAATTTAAAAAATAAATAAAAGTATATTCAGTTATAATTTAAATTATGTTTTATTTTGTATTACTTATTTATACTCGAACTCTAAATTAGCTCTAGTGTAATGATATTATTATAGGTTAATTGCTTTAAGGATTTTTTCTTACAATAATTCGTTTAATAAATATCATTTTGCTACAGCTCATTTAAAGTTTAGTATGTATGTTACCCTGATTATATTAAATAAAACACTCATAAGTAGATAATTACATTTTTATTAACTGAACATTACAAAATAATTTTAAATAGATTAATGAACATTAATTTTAAATAGATTAAATATAGACATATTATTATCCACATACCATTTTCTAATACATATAGCATTATTCAAAGCACAATTTATTTTATGGTTCACACAATTAAAATCAGTTTTATTTTTACAGAACTTCTTTTTTAATGTCGCAAAATTAGGGCACCCTTTTTCACCTATGTCAATCACTTCACAGTTTGCACATAACTCTTTAATCCACTTAATCTTCTCCAAACCCTTTGTAATAATTTTTTTATTTTCTAAATACGGTACGATGACGTGTTGAAACTCTCTGTAGTCTATAAAGCCCTCACTCCAGAAAATTCCTCTATTTCTTTCTAACCATCGCACCTGCTTCTTTTCTTCTTGAGTTAAATAATAAAACGAATGCGGTGGTTTAACCAAGAACGTCTGTGTGTGGTCATTACTTACGATAGCCACTTCTTTGACAATAAAATTATTGTCTAAATATTTGAATCCTTGGAGTTCGACAATGATAATATCCGCGTTCATGATAACTTCTTCACTGTGTTGCTTAATGGTTTGTATTCAACAATGCAATCGTTGAGAATGAGACAGTATGCCGAAGTTTGATCTGGTATTTCTGAATCACTCTCAATTTCTACCCTTACATCCACAACGGGTCCAGTCTTCAGATTATCGGTCTGTCTAGAGCAATCAACAACAAACAACGGAGCTAATTCTTTAAATTGTTTCTCGCTTAATAAAGACTCCGGACAACGTCCATAATATGACTGTTGAAATCTGATGTATTGCTCATATAATAAAGCAATTCTGTTATTGGCGAAGTTGACATTGATGTTTTCATACGGGAAATATGTCGAATTAAGGTATACTTTAATGTCACGAACATAGCAGTGATCAAACTGCGACATGTCAGAACTTGCATTATTTTTTCTACTTGTTTGTAGACCAATTATTACATATCTCGGTTTTTCTATTTGAGATGAAGTTTTGATAGACCAGGTGTGCTTTGTAGTTCTTGGTAAAGTGGGGTATTCATATAGATCCCAGTTTCTAAAAACCATCTGAAGCGGTCGATCTTTTTCCAATAGTTTTAATAAACTTATTTTTTCTTTGTCCGATACTTTAACATGGGGTACGCGCCATATGATTTTATTGATTTGAATGTCTTCCACTATTTCGCCGGTATTTAATTTTACAGCGTTCAAATTAGTGTTGCTTCGTAATAATATTAGTTCATGTCTACTATTTATTACAACTTTTTTAAAATCTTCTGCAAAACCGAGGATATTCCGAAGTGGTATAGACGCAGAAAAACTTCCTCCATTAATATTTTTTATGCCATCGATACTCCAACCCCAAGCTCTAGCTATTTTTGATTCATTCTCATTCATTGATATTAATGATTTCATGGTTGTAGTTATACCTGCATTTTTTATTTTATCAATCTCCACTCCGTTTAATTCGTACCTAATATCTTGGAACAAGAAGAGTAGTCCATTGTTCGTAAAATTGACACTAGTAGCTTTCTCTTTTGAATCTTTTTTGTTAACGATAACGGTTCCTTCCAAATACAGAGTGCTGGCTGATGGTAATATGTACAGATCCTGTTGGTTGATAGGTATGCGTATTTCATCGTTCCTGTTGAAACTCGTTACATAAGGTTTGTACGAATGAAATTCGATTCCTTCTATACTGTTGTCGTAAGTCGGAGTGGATAAAACGTCTAAGATATTCATTTTAACAATCCAATCGCTCTGAGAAATATCTTATTGTCTTTAGTTAATTTTATTTTGCTCTTAGAACGACGTCTTATTTGGTAGGCAGCTTGAGTAGAACTGGAATTTTTAATTTGATGAGACACATATTTATTGTAGTCAATCATTTTTTCTTCTAAGATGTAAATACAGCTGCACTTCTTCACCACGCAAATTAATTAAACGATTGTTTATATCTAGTAGTCGGATATGTATGCAGCTTATGCTGTTTCGATTGATTGGAAAATATATTGCGTTCTTCGGGATTTCTACGATTCTGTATCCAGGTGGTACGTTGAGTGCGAATTCGTGAATTATGTGACTTGGTTCACCGTTTATGTAAGAGCCGCTCACAATGTCACATTCGATCCTTACCACTGTCGTCGGTAAAATGTTGACTGGATGCTGTGACACATGCCATTTATTTGCTTTCAGAACCTGCTTATCAAATCCTAACAGTCTACTGAAAGAGTTTTCTTTCTTAAAATTAACGTCTTTTGAACAGTATATGGCAGTTTTTAAAGTATTGTTATTACATTGTAATTTGATTGAGGCATCTTTTATTTCGGATTTTAAATAATCGTAAATATCTTGCAATTCGTAGGTGCCTTCCGGTATTTCAATAACATCGTTTGAGCCATAATAATACTTGTTATTACTTTTATCAATATTTGGTATAGAATTAAATGTTGAAAAATGCAATAAAGCACACTCATATTCTCCATTGAGTTGCAACGTATTAGGATAGTACGTAGATAAAATTGATGAGTTTCCAGTTATTGACAAAGTGAGTGACATCTTGCAAATGAATGAAATAAAATAAAAGCATTCATTTTATATATTTTTATTCCAAAAAGTTCTTAGATATTTTAAACATAAATGACCACAGTTTACAGTATTAAATTTTTGATATCTTGTGTAGTTATATGAAACTTTACAATTCTTAAAATATCGTACCAGTTCTAATGGAGGTTTTAAATTTCCATAGCTATCAAAATATTCACAATAGTCATATACTTTTACATAAGCTACCCAATGCGTTCCTTCATTTTTAGAATCGTCTAAGTTAACAATACCACATTCCATACGTTTCGGCTTCCTTGGTAATTGATCTTTCATATATACTCCTCGGAAATATGGGATGTCTCTTGCATAGTATTGGATGTCTACATTAGTTAGTGCGCGATTTGGTAGCTTCTTGTTCAGTTTTTTGTTGATTTTATAAACAATCCTTTACCGTTTTTATAAGGCTTTATGTATAAACCCTTGCCCACTGCTAAACCCTCCATAGTTCTATTGTGTCGTTCTGTCTCTCGCAAATTTTGTTGGGCTGATTTGTAATCATTTACCGTTTTTGCAATGCCAGCCGCACCACCAGCTAAAGCTCCTAAAGCTGATAAGCCAGCAAAAATTGGAATTAAAGGTAGAACTCCACCAGTCTTCGGTATGGGGATCACTCTCGGCACTTTGATTTGATGTAATTTGGGGCATAACTTTTTTGCAGCTAAGTAAGCGAAGTTTATTAAAGACTTACTATCCTTGGGTTTTAGCTTTTTTATTTTAGATTTTATTTTTGATACTAAACTCTTAAATGTTTTGGCACCAGAACCAGATTTCAATTTGGCTTTCATGACTTTGCTTACTAACCATGAGCTTAATTTTTCACCTTTTCCCGCATCTTTTGATTTGAGTCTATGTTTAGCCATGTTCAATAGCTGTAAGTCGGCTTTATGACGATTAGGTAAATCTGTATGATTTTCATATGCTATATCGTGGTGCATACAAGCTTCGTCTAGTTTATTCACACCTCGATCACCTCGCAACAAACGTTTATGAAGTTTAGTTCCTGGTCCGCAATAATTGTATCCAGGCAAATGAGCTTCGAACGGTAGGTTATTAATTATACTGTTAACTAGTCCACCACCTTGCATTACTTATATTATAATGATACAAATATAACAAAGTACTTCTTTTATATCTCAATTTATTAATGCAGATTTATCAATCCAACTGTTTTCATCATTACTGAGACCTAACCATTTAACGAATAGTTTCTTTCCTTTCTTTTTAAGTATTTTTTCTACTAAATAAACACCAGGATAGTTCGATTTTTGAAGTTCTTGTTCGTAAAAAGTTCCTAATATATCTTGCTTTCTTTGATCTTCTATGTGATATGTTACTGGTATAGTTTTATTAATCCTTTTTATTGTGAAGAGTTCAGTTGACCAGTTAGGAGTATAACCTTTCTCGAAATTGTGTTTGTATTTACTGATACGAACACAATCACCTTTTTTAAATTTAGGTTTCCACTGGAGGGATACATGATTACATATATTTTTTATATTTTCTTTTACGATTGCTTCATTAGATTTATTCACATCAATAGGTTTAACTTTAATTGTACGATGTTTTGTGTTGTTATACGTATTAAATAAATCTTCTAAGGGTGATCCTAACCACTTATAATTTCCAATGAGACTAAAATATTTATACAAATTATTTTTAACAGTTTTAATTAGTCGTTCTACAATTGAAGCTTTTTTAGTAGAGAACGATGAGTAGTGGTTAATGTTGTACTTCTTCATTAGCGTTTGAAATGTGTTGTTATAAAACTCTGTGCCCATATCTGTTTGTAAATTAACAGGATTTTTATTGCTGCTTAGTAGTATTCGTTCAAACGCTCGAGTTACTTCAGATTTATTTTTAGACTTTAACGGTTCTGCCCAGGCATACTTTGAGAAGCAGTCAATCACCACTAAAATGAAATTGTAACCTTTATTATACTTTCTTAGGTTTTGCATGTCCATTAGATCTGCTTGCCATAAATCATCGATCCCTTTGAGAATAACAGAACGTCGAAGAAAGTTTCTTCGTGCCGCTTTGTGTATTTCATTTACAATTTGTTGTTTTGCCATTATTGAGATTTTTAAGTAATTTATCTATATCTGCTTTGGTGTAAAACTTCTCTTCCAAATGAATCAAAACCTCAGGCTCCTTTGCTTTTAAAGTAGACTGAACAGTCTTTTGTGCATCTAATATGATTTGAGCACGCAATGAAGCAATCAGTTTATTAAATTGTTTTATCGTATCAGCACTCATTCGATCTACATAATCCTTGTTCACAGCATCGTCTGCTTCTAATGGAGGTTTAATTCCTCTCAATCTAGATGACTTTAAATCAAAATCTCCATTTTCTGATTTTAACAACGCGTTATCATTGAAATTAATCAGTTCTGACAATCGCATTCTTTTATGAATTAAATGTCCAAATTTATCAATATTCATGTTTCAGGTGTACTATATGTAAAGGCTGATGATCAACTGAACAATAGTAAATTTTACACCTATTTATTTATAAGTTTACTTTCACGTAATTCTTCAATAATGGATATTATTTCATTATCTAATCCTGTGTTACCAGCATCTCGAGATGCTATTAATAACTTTAACCTTTCCACCAATTCATTAGGATTATCCCAATATACTAAATCTATGTTTTTTTTCCAGATTTTTGTTAATGGTAGTCCTTTTCCTTTTGAATGATTACCCTGAACAGTACTTTGCAGTTTAAAAAGAGGTTTAATAACTTGTAAATATTTTTGTCCCTTATTACTTTTTATTGGTTTACTTGGGTCATTATCACGACGATGTGCGTTTGTATCAAGTAACATTTTCTTATAATATAGCAAGTCATCTTCAGTAATCAGACTTAAATCAATATCTTTCTTAAGCAGTAGTTGTTTTAAACCAGGCGTATGTCTGTATTTATGACCAGCCACGATGATATAATGATCGTCGATTGTTATGTGAGCAGAACCTAACATCAATTTCCCGCGTTCTACTCTAACACCAAATGGAATGTCTGTTAATGCTTCTGAAGACACTGACCAGGATGATGTATCGCGACCTTCACTTTTTTCAACTGATTTATACGAAGATTCACTGCTGGTATCAGACTCGTCTACATCACTACCAGTTGCAACTTTTTGCAAAGTTTCGTCTATAAACAGATCTTTAGATTCTTCATCTTCATTACTATGCAGCAAAGGAGTTTGCATACTAGCTGTAGCAATTTGGTTGAGAGGCTCTGTTACAGGTTTAAAAACTGTTACCAAGGCTTGCTTACGCTCATTCTCAATATCTCGCATTTTTCGCACCTTCTTCTTTACAGCTGCTGCAGCATCAACAATTTGCCTCTTTAAAGATTTTTCCATAATCGATGAATAGATTGTAACCGGTTAAGCTCTGTTTGGAGAGTAATAATGTCGCACAGGTAAAGCTCTTATATATGTGTTCGTGTTCTTAGTCAAAAACTACAAACGTATCAAATTTACTTCTATAACATCCTTTGTTTTTGGAACAATCTTTATTAATTACAACATAATTGAAAGGTACACTCCATATTTTTGAACACATTTCACGGAATTCAATCCAAGTCATATCAGTGTTGACATGTTCATCGTAAACAAGTCTCATATTTCTTTCATCTTGCTTAAAAAGTACGATTAGGTTCGCGTTGTCTCTTACTAACTGCTTAGGAATTTTACTATATGTCTGATTTAGATAAAAACAATCGATGAACTTGTGTCTTCCCATTGCAAAATAATCCCGCATGCTACTTTGATTTTCACAAGCAACAACATCAAATACAATCACAGAATTCGGTTTTGCGTCCTGAACACTTAGTACTTGCTCATTTTCATGATATTTCTGAAATGACGTGTCTGGTACCCGTTGCAAAACTTTTTCTAAAAATACGTACTTGGGTTGTTGCAAGGTTTTTGAATAAACATAAACATTTTGAAACCTTAAACCATTCTCGTGTATAAGGAGACCAATTAATAAATTAGTTTTTCCACAATTTGATGGTCCGCAAATGATGCATCGTACCGTTTTAGGTAATAATTTTCCATGGCGAAAACCGGTCTCCTGAGAGTGAACACAAAGTTCGTTTACATGTAACGATTGTGGTTGTTTTACAAATTTCATGACGACTGTTAAAGCGGTTTTATTAATAATGAATAAATTAACGTATTACATTGACATTTATAACTCATTGTCGCTAACTCGAGCAAATGTACGACTCTCACCATAGCTGTCCTTCAATATAAGATAGCGATTGTTTGATTTTAACCAATCAAGCATCTGCTGGTAGAACAAATCTTCGGTTTGGGCTGTATACGAGTCCTGGTATTTTGATGAACCGTTATCTGTATTTTTCTGTCCAGTTTGCAAATCTTGAATAAATATAATCTCGCCGCTAGAATTCCTCATAATAAGTTTACAAATATCTTTAATATCAGATTTCTCTGAGCTATGCATTGTAGTTAACTTGGTTGAAATGTATTTAAATCTATGATATGAAATACAACCTTCTTACTACAATAGTAAGAATCGAATGTGGTGTTAAATTACGGCGAACAATTATTTATAAAAGTTGTTTTCTTTCACTGCGTCTACTCTAGGATATTATTGGACATTGTCATACTCCACCTTCCGTTTCATCGCGTGGAATAGACGTCGAACCTGCGTATTTCATTTATATTATTGGGCATTCTACTCTTCGAGAATCTGCAGTACATGATCGAGGTAAGCCATCGGTAAGTAGTAATAATGTGCTCAGCCCCTTTAACCGTAAATGTTCGTGTGGAATAGGCGCCAAACCAGTATTAACGCAAACGCAAATTCAGTCGAAGTGAGACGTAGGAACGGTATGTAATAAAACGGAATTGTTGAACGGCGCCCACTCCGTAGGATATTATTGGGCATCTCACCACACCGTGAGTGACTGAGACGAACGGAGAGAGTCGATGGAACGGAAGGTGGGGTGAGGTGCCCAATAATATACTACTCTCCTGCCTTGCTCGAGTCACAAAAGTTGACTCACAGCCTACATTTAGCGTAATTAGGTTATTAGTTAGTAAAAAGTCAAAGGGTAACTCACCCCTTTTGTTGGTGTCTGTACTCCCCCATGAGGAGTGATGGGCGTTGGCGTCACATCCTATAAGAAGCTCAGCGTTGTGTCGGGCGGCGTATTCCACCACCCTCACCAAGTCTTCCGTCGGGTTGTCCCTCTCTCCAGGAAGATATGCGGAGCACACAATCACCCTGGCCCCGCACCACCCTTTGAGGTTGACAAAGGCCGCTACCAAGTCGTCATTGCAAACTTCTGTAATTGGCAAGAAATCAACACAGTTGTTAAATAATATACATGCTCTGGGTCTTATACCAGTACCGTTACTAAGGATCTTACCGGCACCGTTCAGTCCCAGAACCTGGATGTTGGCTACCCAAGGCTCTTGGATCAGGGCGAGGTTGGCTATGCCCTTCGCAATACAGCGCTCCATTACCGCAGCCGCTGCCGCAGCATGATGGAGGTTTGCTTGCAGGACCCTCACCATTCCCACCTGGGTAGCCCCCCCTAGTTTCCCGAGCGTGCAGGCTTGGGACGTGCTCGCCCCCGACCTGTACGCCAGGCGTCCCTCTTCTGTCCCGCGGACCCCGCCCCTCCTGCCCCCTGCTCGCGAGGCACCGCGCTCCGAGCCCTTCCGCCCGCAGCGAAGTGCGGCCAGGCTCTCCCAGAGCCACGCCCCCGCAATGCAGGGAGCCCTCTGGAGGTGGAAGGCTGAGGTTCCGCGTGTCCAGGGTCGCTCCGAGGCACTGGCGTGGGAGTCACCTCAGCCGCGACTGGTCGCGGACCAGGTTCCTCTCCACGCCGCCTCTCCGCGCCCCCCGACGTAGAATTTTGCGGTTCCCTCACCGGTCCCGCAGCTGTCGTTGAAGGGCCAACCTTTGGGTCGCTCTTGATTTTAAAATAGAGCACTTTAAAACCAAGCACGACCCCAAAGTTCCTAGCCCTAAGGGCCGCGACAGAAGGATCGTCAAGGAAAAAGGACACCACATGCCCATTCCCCTCCGCCCTGCTGTGCGCGACTCTCCAGAGCCCCGTGTTGAGCCCTTCATTCTGTAACCCCAGCAAATGTACAGCTTCGTCAATCGACTCTGCCTCGTTGCTGGGGATAAAGATGGTCCCTACGGCGGGTTTCGGCAAATCACTTTCCGGAATAACGGAAAGCGATGCCCCGCTCCAGGGTTTGATAGAGGGGACCCTTTCGGACAGCCATTTTAGGCTGGCCTGGTCCCCGCAGGTAATAATAACGAACCCAGGTCTGTGCGTGAAGCCCGTGAATCTCGGCCCCTTACCCATATCGTTTAGGCTGAGCATCGCCAGAGTAAGGGAGCGGTGCAGCAGCTTCATTTGGTCCTCGCTCATGGGGATCACATTTCTAATCCCCACGCGCGTTTGCTCCAAGACCTGTTTGAAGCTGGCCTGCACTACGGGCTTTTCCACCCTAGGAGCCTTCCTGGGTTGCTCCTTTGGTGATTCATCCTCTGACCTTATACGCTTCTTAGCCTTCGGGTCCGGAGGAAGGTTGGAGAGCGGGATCTCGCTCCAAGGCTTTTTAGCCAACGCACGGGCCTCTTCGGCCCGAACATTGGCTGCTAACAGCCTTCGGAGCCTTTTCCGCGCTGCACCACCTAATCTCTCATGGCGGTGAGAGGACTTTTCCGTCCTTTGGGCAGAGTCACAGGAGCCTCCTGCCCTGGCCGGACTAATCCCCTCACCCGCCACCACGGTTGTCCTATCCGGAGAGGCTAGTAAAACCTCCTCCATTAGGCTTATCGTCTCCCCTAAAAGGGGAGAGAACTGTTCTCCTACTGGAGACGACGATCTAGAATTATTATTTTTATTTTTATTAACTTCCATTACTGAACCCACGAGAAGCTAGGGAACTAAAAATGCCCATCAGCAGAGCCCCGCATGCCAATGGGAGGACTAAAAATACTACCCGATTCGTCCAGGTGTCGGATAGCCACCGTTAGCGACTGAGCTCCCTCTCAGCCACGCATCCCTCGGCACGGTACGGATAACACCTTGGATTGGGTGATATATATGAATAAAATAAAATAAACCTTACATAGATATATACTATATATATTTTATACAAAAAGCGCTCGGTGTTTTCTGTTTTGAGTCTATTTCCTAATGAGCTAGACCCAGTAACAGGGCTGGCAACCTCGAGAAGGCTAGATCCGCCGAACTTGCCTTGGGGATCTTTGCGACCAACTTGTCACTCTCCCCCAAGACCAAACGCCCCCCCATCACCTCTGAAGGAGGTGATAGGGTAGGCCTGCACCTATGCTAACATGTTAAGCATGCCGTACGGGAACCGTTAAAGCATAGACCCAGACCCGCCCCACAATTAATACTACGCTTGCTCAAACGCGGTCTCCACTCTAAAGCGTGTGTTCTCCATCTACCGTCTGTCCGTCTGCAGACGTGGCCGGCCCACTTCTATTTCAGCGTGCTGATTAAACGCGCGAGTTGGTGACTTTAGTTCTCTGGCGAATAAATTAATTACGAATTCTATCCACCAGAAATACCCCGAGCATGGTTCTCTCCATAGCACGCTGAGCAACCTTGAATTTGTGGTCCAGACCTTCGGTGAGTGTCCACGTTTCAGATACTTAAGTCATTACGGGTAGAACGCACTGGTTAAAAACGAAATAAGGTATAAAGTCTTAAGGGATTGTGAGATTGAAGATTTAAAGATATGACATAGCTTTCCCAATACTAAAGAGGAGTACTATAGACTATATTTTTATGATGTACTTGGCTTCCATGGAAACGAAATCGCGGACAAAAGCTTGTCTTTAGGTACTATAAAGAGATAAAGTTTGTTTGTTTTAATATATTTTTTTAAAGAAGTAATTTCCGGAAGTGCTGATCCTATAGCAAAACTTTCACTCATAGACAGGTACACAAATACAATCTATACCCTGTTCACAATAAGAATAGACATTTACAAAAACCTTTTTTACAGTCCGTTCAACCGATTTTGACTCATATTGCGTTGGAAGCATGACAAATGGCAACTGCAGTAAACAGTTGTTATTGTAAACACTTTTTTGCCTCTAATGTCATCCTTAAGCCTACGAAATAGAAGTCAAAATCGGTTGAAGGGACTGTAAAAAAGGTTTGTGTTTATGTCTAATCTTATTGTGAACCGGGTTTATTATAACACAGATTTCTCTTAAGTGGATAGTTGTATTTAACTGTACTAAACCCTCATTGACAACTCCGTAGTCCAGGTAGTAATGAATCTGCCTCTGACGTACAGGATCGCGAGTTCGAATCCAGGACAAACATTTGTGTGATGAACACTTGTGTTTACCTTGTGTCTGGTTGTTGTTTATATATATTTATTTATTTCAGGCTACATAGGCCCATAGATAAATACCTGAACCTAAACATACAAATTTATAATTTATAACTTGTGTTAATAGAGAAAACTCAAGACTATGTTAGTAGCACTTCACAAAATTGCACTAAATTGTCTTTGTGCTGTCCTGTAGCACTTGTCCGCGGAAGCGACGGAACACCACGTCCTGCGGCCACAAGTCTTCTTGCATGACGAGGGGCAGGAAACAATTCGGTACTCGCACCACGAACGCCTTGAAGTTAACGTTGTGGCTGGCGACTCCAGTAACTGTACCCTCGGCGTTTACTTCGTCTTTCGGCGCTCTACTCGCTTACTCTACGATGTCCTCCGCCTTAGTGGTGTAGTGCAGGCGGGAGATAGACCCCGGTGTGTTCGGCTTAGCGGCACGCAGACTTACATCGGGCTCCGTTGGTGCTTTGCCGCAGCGGTTCGCGTTTTATCTATTTATGTATTTGAGTAAGTATATCAGCTGCCTAACACCCATAGTAAAGGGTCTGCCTAGTTTGGGGTCAGATGGCAGTGTGTGACTTGTTGTCCCCATATATTTATTTTTATTCCAAGCGTAAATTATTAAAAACATAAAACAAAGGCAAATGACAATACCTAGACCCTACAACCAAATGAATAAGTAAATTGTAACAAAATTTTAAACTTAACTACAGATACTTACTATTATACCTAACAGCTTTTAAACCTAAATGTTTTTTAGTAGCCCGGTCGCATTATTTAATACTTACTTTATTTAAACAAGGAAGCCTATTATTAGTCATACAATTATAATATATTATGTATCCCCGTAGGTTACCCAAATAAACAATAATTATGTTAGTTACCTAGTCTGATAATCTGCTACGGACGCTGTAACACTGAATCTAAATTGTAAATCTGGTTGTAAAGCCTAGCTGTCTAGCTTTACTGGGAGTTGTGTGAACAAGTAGGTCACCATGTTTGTATTACTTACAGCTATGAGCAGGATATATATTAGCACTTAACGGTCTTAGCATACTTCTGTAATGATCGGTATTACTATGGATATTACCGTTGTGGACCCACCATAATACCACTAGGTATACCCCTGGTGAAATGGTGGGTATCAATTGGAAAGACGATTATATAGGACAATAAAAAAAAAAAATCTTTGTTTCAGATATACACGATCCATAAAGAAACAATTAAGTAGAAAAAAAAATCAAATCAATAAAAAAAAAATACAATTAAAAAATTAAATTAAAAATGAACAATAAAATCAATTTATAAATAATAAAAAAAAAACAATAAAATCATTAATAAATAAAATTCAAACAATTGAAAAGACAATTACAATAATCGCCTTCCCAATTTAAAAATGGACTGGAAACGAATGCTCCTGCTAGAACTTCTAAATGCTTGCTCTGCAAGATTTTGCCATTAATGTTGAGAAACCGTTACAACAATAACCTGACCCAGTTCGGAGTTAGTTGCCCATTTTTCTCTATATCAGGACTGCCTACCTTTTGGAAAAGGTAACTTAATTAGATTCAACTTTTCTTATATGACCTTTATAAGTCTAATTTAAATAAATGATTTGACTTTGACTTTGACTACCTATACTAATTAACACACTTTTGTGTTACTGCAAATAGACCTACATCCACATTCCTAAAAAATCTTTATGCAGACTTTAGTACATATTTAAATAAGAGTACACATTTCGAATGACGTCACTTCGTGAACACATAGTAGTTCAACTAAGGTAAGTTCTGTTATTTCGAAATGCCTAAGTAAACAGTCTGTGCTGTAGCATATTTAGGACAGGGTTCTGGTTAAACAATAATTCTGTTATTAGATTTTCTCGTGGGGGCAAAAATTTGCATTCACTTCCATATCATACTCGTATTAAAACAAAAGAAACGAGTGTTTTATAGTTTTGTATTAATAATAGTATTATTATAATAGTATTATTAATACAAAACTATAAAACACTCGTTTCTTTTCGATTGGAATTCGTTTTTTGAATCTATTTTACGAGAATCCTATAGAATTTTGGTTGATTACTCAATTTCTTTATTGCATTCCAAGATGTTTTACAATATTTGGTGAGTATAAATAATAGGTATAGGAATAGGTATAGTTCTATCGGGTACAACCACAGATATAGATAGACCTAGATAACGCAAGAGCAACTACTTCGCGTGCCTATTTTTGTGCCTAACTTACGATAAAAAATCGTAAGTAAAAAAAGTTAAGTAAACGTTTCCTTCCATCGGTAAGTGATTTTGTGATTAATATTATGCGTAATTAATTTATAAAACAATTATCTTTAATCTAATAGGTACCCACAGTAATAAAGACACTTGGTAATAAGGAAATAAGGAATGATAAGGAAAGAATTATATTACATTGTGACGTCCAAAAATGGCACGCTTGGTTTTCGTGATACTTGCGTTATCTAGGTCTATCTATATCTGTGGGCACAACATAGGTTAGGAAGAAGAGAGGAGGAAGATCACGAAGTGTTAAAATATGATTTACCTACAATGGTTACCAAGTACCTATTATTAATATTTAATCCAAGGATTTCTAAACTTATTTGTATAAGTATAATACGTTAATCAACACAACCCCAATCAATTTTTTTATATACGTCAGTTGACTTCTGAAATGTAAAAATAAAACATATATTCATGAGTACTTTCATCCCCTGATAGATCGTTACTGAATTAAAAGTCATCCTGTATAGATTTACTAACTCAATAAACCTCATATTTATGTTATTCACAAAACTATAACGGTTGTTCTCATATCGTAGCCCAGTACGCCAATATTTACTGTGTTCTGGAACTGACAACTTTACGATCTCCTCCCCATTCCCTTTTATGTCAAAAACACACATTGGCTAGGTTGTTAGGACATTTTCTTTATTTTATTGTGTTTATTGTACTGATGTGAACTAAATGGGTTGTATTTCCGATTGAATATGCCCCTGAGGTGGGTTTATAATACTCTGTTTTTGTCGTGAATCTCTTTATTTTTTCTGAATGATTTTTTTTTTTTTTTGTTGGGATGATGTACGTACTTGGGCAGGATAATAGGTTTGAATTAGAAATAGTCTTTTAAACTTTAGTGTCAATAAAAATAGTAACTAGACATGAAACCGAATTCTTGAAACTAAAAAATAAAATAAATAAGAAATATTTTTAATTGACACTTAGAATAGTATCATGTTACAAGCCGGTCATCATTTATTGGCACAAAAATATATTTCCACAAATCTGATCCTAACTCCCAAACTAGGCCTGGACCTGTTTAGATTATAAAAGGTAGGAAAACCATCATCATTATCATCATTTCAGCAGAAAGACGTCCACTGCTGGACATAGGCCTCCCCCAAGGGGGGGTTTTGCCATAATCGCCACGCTTGGCAGGCGGGTTGACGATCGCAGTATGGTTGTTACAAATGCACAGAGAACGCTGCTGCCCATTCTCTGGTAGGTACGTCCCTTAGTCGCTTCTTACGACACCCACGGGAAGAAATGGGATGGTGCTATTCTTTACGTCCGACACCATACGGACAGGTATGAAAACAACACGGACGGTAGGAAAACCACATAAATATCGGTATTAATTATTAATAGCACAAAGAAGTTAAACATGCTAAAGAATTATGTGTGTTAAATTAGCAAACTCCAAATAAAACAGGAGCAGCGCGATGTTTTTTATTTGTAAATAAAAACATAGGTTCTGTTGTTCATGGGTGCTTGAAACACCGGGAACATATCATATCTGGAAGTTTACAAAGTCTCATTGCATGCAACTAAATTGGCATTCTCTTCAGCAATAAACTGTAGTACAAGTAGCGCGAGTTCTTTCTATTTAGTATTGCCATTTTTCGCGTGTTATATAATATACTGTACTATTTTCGTACCTTTGTTCTTAAGGTACACTGTTGGGCCACAATTATAGGGGAAAAAAACATCTCCTTTATAAACTTTACCACCTTATAAAATATTGATGTTCACAACGGACGAAAATAATTTAATAAAGACATCAAACACATATCCAATCTTCTAAAATCCACCTCAGTAACAAGGTTCACACAAGATCGAAATTAATCCTTTGACAAAGTAAACTACCTACGAGTTTGATCCTTTGAAACGTTATCGACAGTTTCAATTAAAACTTCAATTCAAAGGAGCTATTTAATTGTTACTGCTCTAAAGTACAAACATGCTAGGTGCAATAACAATCATGGCGTAGAGAGAGTTAGCATCCGCTTCATGTACTGCACTGTGCTCCAAATGACGCGGAACCTGGACAAAATATACTTGCTATAAAATAAATATCAAGCCAATAATAAAGTTTACATTTACAGAGGAATGTTGTATAGAAATAGAAATATAAATAGACAGAAATAGATTTATTTATTTGCATTGAATGTAGGTAATTACACTGAGTTCTTAAATACTAAATAAGCGCCTGGTACATTCTGCCGTTAGGTATTTCTGGATTGATGATTCTAAAAGATTACAATTTATTTGCTAAAAAATCTGATGTGAAATGAAAACACTTTTTTATTAGAAAGGATGTCAGTTGTTTCTTGAACAGTCCTAGAGGTTGTTCCTTCATGTCATCTGGAATCTTATTATGTAATTAGTGGTTTCATGCTCATTACACTTTTTTTCAATAATGAGGTTTAAAAGCTACCGGTACATAACAAAATTTTGGTGTTTGGACCTCATTGTGGTTGTTCGTTTTCGTGTGCCTCTTAAAGTAGGAAATAACTCACTATCATTTTTACAAATATGGCAAATTCCAGTACGTAAAGACATGGAGGTTAATAAATGTTGAGTTTTGAAAAACGGTTTGCAGCTGTCTGTAACTTTTAGTTAAGTTAAGTTTTGTATATGCACTGTGTGTAGCAGGATAAATTCGTTCACTGATTCAAAACTTATTGAGTTAATTAATTAAAAAACACATCTATTAATTATGTAGAAAATGACAATACGCATTCTACTCTAACCTAGGTACCTACTTCCTATTCAAACGACCTAAAACAATTTTAGGTACCTAGTTTACCTCCACTTTCTATAAAAAGATGGCAATGCTGTCAATTAATAGCACATAATATATTATAAGCTTAAGAGATCAGTTATAAAAGATTTAATAAAAGTTAGGTTACACTTGAAATCGACAACAGCCTTTGTTGCAAACGCATGAAAAGATCGATACGAGATGGGTGATCATACATAGATTATGAAGAAGTAATGAGCTAAAGAGTATCAACACAAATTAAAATACTTCTCAAACATAAACTATTTATCTCATAGAGTACCGATAACCTATTTTATTCGTGACATAAACACATTTTTTTTCTTGTCTTATAATTTCTAACTATTTTTATTATATTTTAAAATAGAAAAATATGACGCTTTTTTAAACAATATATCAACTTATTACTCTCCGGAAATTCCCATTTCCATCACACGAAATAAATAAAATATTTGTCCTCACATCGGTTAAACGGCACACTGTGCTAGAGTTTAAGATTGATAGCTGTACTAAGTGTTCCCCGGGTATCACCTGCTGAACTTTACTTGTTAACTTCAAGGGAAATCGCAAGTAACTGCGATACAACGTTTCAAGGGCTAGATAAGAGACTAGAGTAAGTATGCCCTAAGGTACAACCACTCCTGAGTTTTATTTTTCGGAAAAAATCTTCTGCAGTTTATAAATGATTTAAAGGTGGTGTAAACCTGATTTAGGAGGATAATCCTTTGTTAGATGTGTTTATGTTGCTAGAAAGTTCTTTATTTTAATTCAGCTGAACCTGTAAAAATCTAACCTAGAATTTATTGATTTAATGCGAAAACACGGACATCTAGTAGCCATGGTAGATTCTCAAACATTAATTATGAAATCTTGAGAATTACTTGAGCTATAAAACTACTTAAATACGCACACACACATACACACACACATTTTTGACGAATTTTAAAGTCGGGCTTGTCAAAACCATCTAGTACTATTATGAAATAACAAAAAAAACTTAACCTAATTTTGATTATTTTCTTGTTTAGTATGAAGAGAACACTGGCCCTAATATAAAAATTATTTTACTGATATCTCAAAAAAAACGATAAGCACATAGTTTAAATTCACCAAAGGTTGTATAAACAAAAATCATATCCAACGACTACGTATTTGAAGCAACCTAATCACAAAAACATATATTTTAAACCTTGCCAATTTAGTACAAGAAAACAGGATCCGAGATAAGAAAATTCCAAGTAATTGGTGTTCGCTATCATTTATCATGATCCGTCTTCCGCAGAGTGGTTCCATGTAAGCGTTTAGCTAAATGGGATACATTGCTCCACTTGCGAGAGAGTAGACTATATGTAATATGTCGCTGTTTTTAGGGTTCCGTAGTTAATAAAGAACCCTTATAGTTTCTCCATGTCCTGTTTATCCGCGGCTCAATTCAAAGTAAGTAGTAGTAGTAGTACTAGAAAGCTGTAATTTGGCATGGTTAAATTAATCACGCATTTTTTGACGTGACAACGTCTTATAATTCGATAGAGCCGGCTGCACGCACGAAAAAATTGGTTGTCTGTAAAGTCGGTTTACTGACGATAGTTGAACGTGACAACGTCTTAAGAAAATACGGCGATACGGCGTTACCTCAGAGCGAGGTAACGCCGTAACGCCGTAACGCCGCATGAGTCATGTTTTTTCGTGCGTGCAGCCGGCTCTATCGAATTATAAGACGTTGTCACGTCAAAAACATGACTCAGGCGGCGTTACGGCGTTACCTCGCTCTGAGGTAACGCCGTATCGCCGTATTTTCTTAAGACGTTGTCACGTTCAACTATCGTCAGTAAACCGACTTTACAGACAACCAATTTTTAAGGGTAACTCCCTTACACGTAAATTGGAACTGTTTTCTTTTTTTCGTCTATCCAAGGGTAATATAGGTCATTGAAACATAGTCAATGTATGAAAACTATTTTTCGTTCAGGAATCTGTTTACGAAATATTAAGATTTAAAATGGTAATGCCCAGTTTCTGAGGTGATTTAACTGGACTACATATATCTATTTGATAGTGCCATTGGTTCGATATTGCGTTTCCGAGCACACAGTTAAAGAAGAAAATCACTCAAATAGATAACTTTGTCGAATGAATAGCTATCGAAAGTTTATCCGAAGACCTCGGGCATAACTGAAAAATTTCACGGCAGCTATAGTATACAACATCTAAATTAAAAGAAAAACTATCGCAGTTAAATAGGCTTTACAAGTTAGCGAGTAATACGAGCAAATACGGAACCCTACACAGCGTGTAGCCCGACACGCACTTGTCCGGTTTTAACGCTGTAAGACTCCTTATAAGTGCAAAGATGATGTAGTGGGTGTTTATTTTTAAGTTGTTTTAGAACTAAGAAAATGCAATGTTTCGTGGTGATTAAAAGCGTGATAATTTTAAAGACATAGAATTTCGCTAAGGCTTTTTTAAACCTACATCGTAATTGACACAACGCTAATGAAAATTGCTTTAATTTTCACTGCTCGGGAATATCGTTTACTGTTGGGCAAGGCGGGGTTAAAAGTAATGCATGATTGAATTGAAGCAAAATATTTAAAGGATTTTTACGTAAATAAAATAAATGTACAGTCACCAAAATAGACAAATGACCGTCAAGTGGTCGTCAGATATAGTTGAAATTTACTTAGAAACCAATGGATATTATCGAATAAAATTGAATTTTAATATTGAACTGTTTATTCTCTATTTTTTTTTTCGAAAACGTCTATCTGTTTCTAAGTAAATTTATCTCTTCTTATCTCTTTTGGTACTATACCTATATAAACATGTAATAGGTATCTATTACATCAGGCTATATTATAATTTTACTTGCACTAGTTTGTCAATAACATGTTGCAACGGCAGGTGTTATTATTAAATATTACAACAAAATATGTAGCAGGATAAGGCAATGAATAAACAATACTTAATTGAAAAGAGTGCCCGTGGAGTTTCTTGCACGTTCTTCTCCATTTATTTATTTCAAGACACTCCAACGACTTATCGACTAATAACATACTTATGTAATTAGGCGAATATTCGTTAGGCTTATAGTGAATTTGTCACTTATAGGAGTACACAGCACTTACTTATTAAAAAGTTATACTAAATTTAAAAATACATGTAGTGACATAACAAAATACAATTATAATAGAACAAACACATATCATATAGACATACCTGTGTTTAGAAACGGGCAGCTTCAACATTCTGGCTAACTGACCGACAGACTGACTCCTTGACAATTCAAAAGTGCCTTTAAATTATTCATTTGAAATAATGTAAGCTTTGGCTTTGAGTAGCACTTCAGAACACCCCAAACCTCAGAAGCCTACAAATTACGTCAACATTCTTCCACAAAAGATATCTACATAACTACAACTAACAGAAACGAACATTAATTACCCAAAAACATCACAATAATTCGCTATCTTAATTTATTAGAGCAAAAGACATTTTCTACAAAGCAAACACGAATCTGAGTGGGGAGCTTCAGGCCCGTAAATGTGCCCACTATCACTCAAAGTCAGACCTCTTATTTATCACTAGACATATCACCAAAGTGGTTTTACCATCAAGAATTTAGTACAACAACCTTGTCTCAAGGTCATACAGCGTAAACTCCCTCGATTTTGAATTCCGTGGCTGTTCACGTTAAGTTGTGGGACAGTTCCTATATTTTTATGAGCCTGGTATGACGGCTAAAGGTTTTGTTGATTCCCGTCGGCTCGTTTAGGCTTTTTTACTTTGGTTTATTGACTTTATTATAAGCCTAAGATTTCAGTTAGGGTATGCGCGGAATATGGATGTCCTTTGTGGTATAAGTGGGCAGCTGAAAGCTTTTTCTTTGAATATCTGTGACGTAAACAGCTATACAAATGTAGTATTTATTGATGTTTGTGCCAGAAAATGTTTTTATGTTGGCGGTTGGTCATTGATGTAGTTAAGGGTAGATGTGAGCAAACGTTATGATGTCTTTCCGAGTTCTTGAAACCTTAGTAACATTGCTACCTGAACGTGAATAGCAGTGGCCTAAAGATAATACTAAATCGATTGCGTGCAGCAAAATGGGGGTGAGCAATGAAATATTGTTTGATGTGAGTGCCCCAATCCAGAACACGACCCAAATGCTGGAGTATCCCAAGTAAACCTACTTTGAAGATCTAATGAACGTGGTTACCTTCTTGGCCCAAGTAACCGCCGGCCGTTAGCATGGACCCTGTTCCCGATACCGATGGGATACTTGTTTTTCTTCTTTTCGATTGGATTATATACCTTACTTTTGTTAGGGAAGTTGGGCCCTGTAGGTAAACACGTTTATCGCGGCATCAGTGGCTATAAGTGCAGGTGGGTTATCGTCTGGTAAGGAAGACCGCACTCACACTGGGCATTGGTGGGATCCCCCATTTTCAACCGACTTCCAAAAAGGAGGAGGTTATCAATTCGTCTGTATTTTTTTTTATTTTTGATGTTTGTTATTTGATTTCTTGGAACTGGGTGAACCGATTTTGATGATTCTTTTTTTATTTGAAAGCTAGCTAGTGTTTTGACAATGGCATCCATGACAAAACCGTATAAGTCTTAAATTTGCATTAAGTATGTGCGCGATTTGTTACGCGATTTCTCCGGCAAACGTAAACCGATTTTGAAAATTCTTTGTTTTGTGGATAGAGTATGCTTCAGGGGTGGTCCCATATAAATTTTATCGAAATTGATTCAGCACTTTTTGAAAAATCAACAAATACCCAAAAATTGTACATAGACGACGTTTTAGTTTTATCAATCTTTGTAGTAGTTAACTTTCAATCTCTTCTTAATAGATTTGGATGAGAAGGAGGTACTAAAAAGCGGAAAAAAAAGGTTTTACAAAAGAGACAAACGCCTTCAAAAAGTGAAAAATAACTTTAGCACAGAACACACATTGACTTTAGTTTCGAAAGTCGGTGGCAATACAAAACAACAAACAGAACAAAGCCACTGAATTTCGAAACTAAAGTCAATGTGTGTTCTGTACTAAAGTTATTTTTCACTTTTGTGAAGGCCGTTGTCTTTTTTGTAAAAAGCTTTTTTTATAGATTGTGTTTGTAGCGGAAAGTTACGTAGTCTATTGAGCGCTTTCCATATGGGTCACTGCAAATCAATCTGAGTAGCGGACGTTCCTGAGGTTAAACGAAATTGTATGGCAACTTACCTCTCAAACAGTAGGTGTTCTTTATTTTATTATTCTTAAATGTTTGAAATGAAACAATTAAAAATGTAATTATGTCTACATAACAGTTTTAAAATGAATAAAGAAAATATAAATAGTTATTTATTTTAGTTCGTAACTAAATTGAACATTGAATTGGTTTTTTCTGACAAAACGCGGTATTTTTTGTGATTAAAACCACGCAAATAAAGGCGCTATTGTAGATGTCATTTCGCACATGGAAACACATTTTATACATGTGAACGAGAGCAGTGCGTTCAGTTTGCGTTGCGGTCGCTTTCTCATGAATATTCTGACCGGATAATTTGCGGCCCGCTTAATATCGCCCGCCGAGCTGCAAACTGCGACACTTCGTGTTACGGATTTTGCTAACTTGGCTCGAGTTGCCTGGTTTTTGTTGGATGGTCTATCAATGAGCTGATGTCTTTGGAATTCGAATAAGCTTATAATGTAATATCAACGTGTTCATATCGTACCTGAAACTTACGGTAACGGTCTACCTACCACAAACTTAAAAGTTTAAATAAAATAGTTAGAATAGATTAGTTTAAGCAAAATAGGTTGTCTACTTTTACAATAATTGTAAATAATATGTGAACACTATGTATCTATGTATACAACTTAGCTGTCATTCTTTATCTTGTAATACTTTGTACATACTTCAATTTAATGTTTTTATGCAAGGTCCATCGTATTCACATAGATAACTGTAAACTGTAAATGCAAAATATTGTACACATTTATTTTTAAAACAGTAAGTATGGAGTTTCTTTCCCATTCTTCTCCATACGAAACTACCTTTTGGAATGGGCAACTAGAATCAACTTTATATATTATTTTTTAAGACGTTCAAAAGTGCCACTTTAATCGTCTAATTGAAATGAATGATTTGACTTTGACTTTTGACTTTTAATAATTGGAATAAATCAACTCATATCTCAATAACATCATACATCATCACCTGTTTAGCCTTTTTCCAGGTATGTTGAGGTGGTTTCCAGTCTTACCAGGATGCAGCTAAATACCAGTGTTTCACATGAAGTGACTACCTGACCACCACAGCCCAGTTACTGGATATCACGATACCCTTTGGTAAGTCTGGTAGTCTGACTATCTAGCTTTTGACTACCTATGACGGCTGTCTAAGATCTATGAATTACAGCAGGACCAACAGTTATACGTGTATCATGATATGAATGGCACCAATCCTCGGTCAGATCGCGGCAAGCGTAGCTTAACCATGATCGATCAATACGTATGGCTTTTACGTGGCTACATGCTCTTTCGTGAACAATTAGTCTGCATACCAAATGACAAAACAACGGCGATATCCAAACTAGCGATAATTATACTCTAAACGCCTGCTCAAATATTCATAGCACTCACACACGCGAACAGATTATTCTAAATCTCGCAGGCGCTCACAAAATGTTTAACGAAAAATACTGACGCAATATCGGAACGAACAAGGAATATTCTAGGTTCACCTTTTAAAAGATTCAAATCTTATCTCGAATCTTAATCTCAGGTTAAAATCAAGCGACTTCGAAGTAGGACTACTTAAAATCATTATGCTGTAATGAAAATGGAGATAGAACACTTAGATTGCAATCGCGGAGTTTATCTTTTTTTTTCTTGTCAGTAATTTAACACGACTCAACTTAAGTGAGCACTTAACGGGTGATTCTTCGGTTACGGAGCGGTGTTGGAACGGTCCGTTAATGTCCTGGCTTTAGATACAGACAAACCAGGAGGATTGAAATGGGGTTTTTGGAACAGCAATTTTGCAAAGCGAAAAAATTACCAGTGGTATTGTGTAAAAACCTCCCTTTGATTATTAAAGGCGAATTAAGATGAGCTGTCTATTCCTAGCACCAGTTGAGATGACAGAAGCAGCTCATCTTTAGCTCACTTTATCTACATTCATGTACATCTACACAGCGGACTTCTCGAACTTGGAGTATAGGACCAGCGATATAGTGAGACATCGGCATAGTGGTTGTCGTAGAAGGCGACAGAGGGATATTGACCAGAGGATGGGCAGTAGCGTTTTTCTGAGTACCATAACACCTACTGCGATCTCCAACATAACATCGATCAAGAATGACAATTACGACTAAACTCCCCTTGGGGAGACCTATTCCTAGCATTGGGCGTCTAAAGGTTGACATGATGATGATGATGATACATCGGCAGATTGGCTAATTTCAGTTTTAGCGACACGTGTCTGCAAACTTTAGAGTTAATAGTAGTAGAGTTCTTTGTGAAAGACATCGTACGAGGCTGTACTAGCATCATAGATAAGATAAGATTAGATAAGATGCATTTATTTGTTTGAACATGTGTGATATATACATAGAAATGCACATAATTATGAATTAAAAAATACCATTAAAAAATCATTGAAATCATTCAAAAAATCATTAAGACATCATTCAAAAATCATTAAAATCATTCAAAAAAATATTAAAATCATTCAAAAATTAGGAAATCATTAAATTATAGTTGTCATTATTTCGTCAACGTCATTCAACGTCACTGTGTTTTTGTAGGGTATGTCCATGGAGGAAGTCCATGAGGATTTCCAACGCGCAACAAAATAGATATGTGGTGCAATTACAGGCATATGACACATTTCAACTTGGTCTCTGGAAGAGCAAATCATTTACAAAACTTCTAGTATTGCAGATGTCTATTAGGCTGCGTTTCCACCAGAAATGTATGAGGTTGCGTAGCGAGGAATGTGTGTGGAAATGACCAATGATACCGCTTTATTATCAAAACTTACACTAAGCTAGCGCTCTAATTAGCTAGTTTCACACACAGTTAGACGGCGGTAAATATTTAAATTTAAAAAAGGTGACCAGAATATATTTGTACCTTACTGTAGTACTACTTATCTAAACACTAAGTACCTAAGTGCTTGTTCTTCTATTATTTCCAGTGCTCTGAAAATTTCCACCACCTGAAAACGACCCGTCCTTAACAAGAGCGTCCCAAATGGCTGAGTAAATAAGAAAATATTCCCACCCTTCTAATGGCGACCTACCCGGAGTCGTTCGCGTGGCAAACCAAATATACCGTCTTCCTACGATTATAGGGGTCCAGTTGGCCTTCCGGAAGGTTCTTGAGACCTTGGATCATAGAAACTGGAGATATGTTGACTTTGAAAACTAAGCTGGGTTGTAATGTCGTTGGGTTTTTGTGATTGCGCGAAGACTTATCTTCCATCTTGCTTTTTATACTCGATTATGGTCGGATTTTAGAAGACTTTTTAGTAACGTCAATGTTTCACATATACATTTGAATTACTGGGTTACAGTGATATATTTACTGACTGTTGCAAGCATGCAGCATGCAAGCGAGCATGCAGCATGCAAGCAAGCAAGCATCATGCAAGCAAGCATGCATCATGCAAGCGAGCATGCAACATGCAAGCGAGCATGCAACATGCAAGCGAACATGCAACATGCAGCAGGCATGGTTTCTGTCACGGCTACGGCGTTGCGGGGCTCCGGCGGTACCACGCGAGCTTATCGTCGCAGATGGTATTCACGCTCACCACCGCAGCTTCGGCTTACTGTTCGGCTTACTATTTTTAGTAACTAGGTTCATCTTTCTGACCGACCCCTTGACAATTTAAAAATAGGCCTGAGTATATTATGGTTTTTTCTAATGATTGGTTTTGATTTGTCTATATTTTTGAACCCTGTCGGCTACTGTCTTTCGATAGCACATGAAACTGTCCTCAGATTTAGTCAAAACTGTCCATTAAGTACGAAGTTTTCAGGATGCACTTGTAGTGTGCAGCTCGCCTAACCTTATATTTGTAACTGCACACACTAATTAAGGATTATTATTACACGAACCGTTGAATTGAACAGTTCTCTTTTATTGTGCCTACATCACTCCAATACATGGCGACCCTTAGCCAGCAATTAAAATTTTGCAATTTACGTGGAAAACGAAAGCGTCAGTAGCTGACGAAAGCATGAAGATTTATATTGATAGAAGTTTGAGAAGATAGAAAAGAAGAAGAAATTATATTTTGAAGAATACGAATTCTGAAGAAAACCTTTAACTGAAGAAATAAAGATAGAAGAAAGCGAAGACAGTTTTTAAACTATAGAAGAAACAGAAAACCCTTACAGAAGAATTATCATGAAGTGGTGAAAATATCAGAAGAAGACTGGAAAAGTGTTGCTGCCGGGTGCCGGGAGAATGCTCAAGCCTTATGATGAGAAGGTATGCAGGGTGCCGGGAGATAAATTGTACGGGTCCGATGTGGAGCAGCTGGGAGTAAGTTCGAGTCCAAAGCTGAGGAGTCAATCCATCCGCGCCACATCAGACGTCATGACCTACATATCCGTTGTCGGTAAATACGTACCTACTGTAATGTAAGTTTTTGCACGGCAAACATTTAATTTTATTCTACAATATTTCATATGTTATTGTAACTAGGTCATGCGGTGTTATATTATATTTTATTTAAGGGATTAGGTATGTCCCAACAGTTGCAAGATTTGCACGGTAAATTGAAATATTTAAGAGAGTACTTAGTGAAACTTGGTCCAGATAGGCGTAGACAAGATTTAGCTTTTAAGAAATTAGCGGAAGCTGAAAGGGAATATAGGAAATTGGATTGTATTTTGACTCAGTTGAATCAAGAAGTAAAAGATCGCAAGCTAAGCAAAGACTCTTGTGAGGTTTTCCAAACATTAATTCATGAGATCCAGTCAAATTTTCAGAAAATAAAGAGTTTACTTTCTATGGTAGATAGTAGTAGCCAAACTAGTTGTAAGGATTTAATAGAATACTCAGATTGTGTTACAAAAATGGCTGACTCATTTGATATTAAAACTGCAATTACCCTGTTGCCGGTGATGAATGGCCAGGAGCAGGTGACAAATCAGCTTATTGATGGTATTTTGCTTTATAGTTCGCTCATCAATGATGCCGGTAAAAATCAATTGATTGAGTTTGTGTTGAAAACACGCCTATCACCTAGTGCAAAACTGCGTCTTAAAACTGCTTACGCAAATATTGACAGTTTGATAGAGGATATTCGCAAATATTTGTTGCCGAAAAAATCAGCTGTAGCTTTACAGACACAGTTGTTTAGAGCTTCTCAAGGTCGTAGAAGTATTGAAAAATTCGGTACAGAGATTGAGGAGTTGTTCGTGAATCTCACGATCGCTCAGGCTGACGACAAGCGTGATGCCTATGAGGTTTTGCGTCCTCTCAATGAGAAGATTGCAATTAAACGGTTTAGCGATGGTTTGGCTGATAATCGGCTCAGCACTATCATTGCCTCACGACAGTTTGCGTCGTTATCAGAAGCCATTAGAGCTGCGGTAGACGAACAGTCCATGTCTGTCCAGTCACAACAGCAGGTTATGCAATTTAGGGCTAACCAAAACTACAAACGTGGAAACTTTAGAGGTTCTCGAGGCCGAGGAATTAGTCAGTTTTATAATAATTATAAAACTAATAATCGTAACTATAAAAATAATGAATTAAACACGGGTCAAAGAACTTCATTTAGCGTAAATCGAGGTAAAAACTCAAGCGGTCAGCGTCAGCATTTCCGCGGACGTCCGGAGCAGCGTCAGCGTGTTCAGCATAACGCGCGACAGTCCAATGTCCAAGACAACTTGCGCAACGATCACGCAAATAACCATGAAAGCGTAGAGTTTTTTCGTACCTAAACCGTACACTCATTCGATTTTTAGTTATAGTAATTTTTGTGTAATTAATTGTCAACTTAAAAATAGTAATGATGATCTTAATTTACTGATTGATAGTGGAGCTAGCTTATGTGTACTTAAGTATGACACGATAACGCGACACAGGAATTTATTGAATTTAGTAAAACAGGATAAGATAGTTATTAAAGGAATTAGCGGTAATTTAGAGTCCTTAGGATACATTTATTTAGATATTATGATAAATAAGGTAGCTTTTCAACAAAAGTTCTATATTTTTGAACACTTATCTTGCGCCGCAGAAGGTATACTCGGGCAGGATTTTTTCGAGCGATATAACGCGGTGTTAAATTATAAAAATGGTACTCTGAGTTTAGAAACCCAAGACCAGTCTGTTAGTGTTCATGTAAATAGGAATTTATTTACAATTCCGCCCCGTTGCGAAGTGATTAAACACATCCCGACGTCACATAATAGTGATTGCGTCATTTTGTCAAAGGAAATTTATAAAGGTGTGTACACAGCGGGTGTTGTATCGAAGCCACATAATGGGCTTATCCCTGTTAGGATATTAAATACAACTGATAGTTCGATTACTATAAGCATTTCAGATTTAAGTATTAGTTGTCTAGATAATTTTTATGTTTGCAAGTTTGACGACGATAATATATCCGTGGATAGAGTCAAAACATTGCTTACTACTTTGCAACTACATACATATCTAAACAAAGAAGAACAACGAAGCATTGAGAATGTATGTGCCAAGTATGCCGATTTGTTTCATTTACCAGGAGATACGCTCACTACTACTAATTTAATAGAGCATTCAATCATACTAAAGGAAAATACGTCGCCAGCGTACGTCAAGCCTTATCGATTGCCTAAAGCGTTGAAAGGTGAGGTGCAAAGGCAAATAGACGAAATGATCAAAAACGATATTATTGAAGAGACTATTTCAGAATGGTCAAGTCCTGTTCTATTGGTACCTAAAAAATCAGATAGGTCAGGAGAAAGGAAATGGAGACTTGTAGTGGACTATCGTCAACTCAATAATAGGATACAGGATGATAAGTTTCCGTTACCAAACATCACTGAGATTTTAGATTCGTTATCTAATAACATCTATTTTTCAAAATTAGACCTCAGTCAAGGTTATTATCAGCTGTCTTTAGAAGAAAAGTCTAGGAAATACACTGCATTTACTACAGACAAGCAGTACCAAATGAAACGATGTCCAATGGGACTAAAGACATCTCCTAGCGCTTTTGCACGTCTCATGACAATAGCAATGTCAGGGTTAAATTATAAATCATGTTTCCTATATCAAGACGACTGTATTGTTGTTGGTAATTGTCTTGAAACGCATAACAAAAATCTTATAAAAATATTAGAATGTCTAAGAAAAGTAAATTTGAAATTAAATCCGCTGAAGTGTGAATTTTTACGTAAAGAAATAGTTTACTTAGGCCACAAGATCACTTCAGAAGGTATATTCCCCGATCCATCAAAAGTAGAATGCCTACAAAAATACCCTGTCCCGCAGAATGTAGACGAAGTCAAGAGATTTGTTGCATTTGCTAATTATTACAGGCGTTTTATTCCAAAATTTGCTGAAATAGCTTATCCTTTGAATGCGTTATGTAAGAAAGATGTAACGTTCGTGTGGAGTGATGAGTGCGAGCGAGCATTTTATAAGTTAAAAGAGATCCTTATTAGTCCGACCATACTTGACTATCCAGACTTTAGTGACAATAATACGTTTACGTTACAAACTGACGCATCAAAACTTGGATTAGGCGCCGTGCTGTCTAATAGCAATGGCAAGGTAGTCGCGTATGCCAGCCGTAACTTGAAACCTGCTGAGACGCGATACCCTGTGATTGAGTTAGAATTACTTGCTATTGTTTGGGCAGTACGACATTTTAGACCTTATTTATATGGGAAAAAGTTTTACATAAAAACAGATCATAAGCCGCTGATTTATTTATTCAATATGAACGATCCTTCAAGCCGACTGACAAAGTTTAGACTTTATCTTGAGGAGTACGATTTCGAAATTAGTTATGTCCCAGGACGGCACAACGCAGCTGCAGATGCATTGAGCCGAATACCTATTACATCTAACAGTTTAAAGGACATGCACAATCATGTAGTATCGGTCATGACCAGAGCACAGGCTCGTAGATTACGTCCTGACTGTGACAACAATGACATGACTATTGAGGTTTCCTCTTCTCCAAGGCCTGATCAACCTAAGGTGGTGGAAATCCTCAAACGACCAATTGACAGCGTTGAATTGATTTTATCTTGCAATAAGAATACTTTAAAACAGATAGGAAAATTAAAACATTTCACTAGTGAAAATGGTAACTACAAATTTGTGCCTGAAAAATCAGCAATTTTTGTAATTTCTCGATCGTTATCAACCGTAAGTGTGTTAGCGAGAGAATTACAACGTTTTTGCAAGCAAATCAAATTACCCGAGCTCATAATAATTAAAAGCAAGTGCTATGAGCATTTTATAAACAATATGATAAAGGAAATGAGTAATTTAAATGATACACCTAAGTTACTTATTCTTAAAGATGTGACAAGAGTTACTGACAAGGACACAAAAACAGTGATCCTAAATGACTTTCATCTGTTACCAACGAGTGGCCACGCGGGGGTGAACAGAATGTTAAATAATATTAAGAAGTATTATTATTGGTCAGGAATGACTGAAGACGTAACACAATTCGTTAAGAAGTGTAAAAGCTGTCAGATTCAAAAGCATTCCAACAGGCATACGAAGGAGCCAATGGTCATCACATCCACGGCATCCACTGCTTTTGAAAGAGTTAGTTTAGATTTAATGGGCCCCTTAGATATAGATAATTTAAATTATAAGTATATTCTGACGTTACAGTGTGATTTAACAAAGTACGCCGAAGCTTATCCCTTAGAAAAGAAAGACACTGTTTCTGTAGCTCAGTTGTTTGTTAACAATTTTATTCTTAGATATGGTATCCCTAAAGAGATCATAACAGACCAGGGAACAGAGTTCATGTCATCAGTATTTACAGAGATTTGTAATTTGTTGCATATAAATAAGCTGCATTCAACAGCTTATCATCATGAAACTCTGGGAGGTTTGGAAAATACACATAAGGTCCTTGGTGCTTACCTTAGAATTCAATGTGAAAATAATAAAACAGATTGGAGCAGTTGGCTTCCATTCTGGAGCTTTTCATTTAATACTACAGTTCACTCTGAGACAAAATACACTCCATTTGAGTTAGTATTTGGGAAAAACTGTAATTTACCATCAAACATAGCACAAAGTCCATATGTTGATCCTTTATATAACACTGATTCCTACCCTTTGGAGCTAAAATACAGACTTCAAAGAGCACAAGCTGAAGCTAGAAATAATTTGTTAGTAAGTAAGGAATTAAGGAAAATTAATGTAGATAAAAATGTAAATCCATTAAAGTACAAAAATGGAGATTTAATATTAGTAAAAAATCAAGTAGGTAACAAGTTAGATAAAATGTACTTAGGACCATACAAAGTCATTGAAGATGACTCACCAAATGTTAAAATTTTAAAAGATAATAAAGAATATGTAATTCATAAAAATAATACAAAACTGTTTATAACTTAAAATAGGTACTTTGGTTTTGTTTTAGATGTTTTATTTATTTATTGCTATATTTAAAAATTATAAATTGAATTATACTTTAGTTTTGTTTAGATGTTTTAATTAAATAATGATATATTAAAAATTATAAATTGAATTTATGTTGATTTGTTATTAGCTTAGTTTAAGAAAAAAAAAACATTTTTTTTTAAAAAAAAGGGGAGGTGTAGTGTGCAGCTCGCCTAACCTTATATTTGTAACTGCACACACTAATTAAGGATTATTATTACACGAACCGTTGAATTGAACAGTTCTCTTTTATTGTGCCTACATCACTCCAATACACACTGAAAACATGTTTTAAACCGACTTCAAAAAGGAGGAGGTTATCAATTCTAATGTTTATATACAGGGTGTCCGGTAATTAATGGATAACCTTGAAGTAATTAAATTACTTTATTGCACTACGACGAGAAATATTTTTTTTTTCGTAATTTTTTTCTGAATGGCCATAACTTCTACTATAAGTCATTACAAGGTTATATCCATTAATTACCGGACAACCTGTATATATATATTTTTTATGTATGTTCGGGCATAACTCTGTCATATATAGACGGATCTGCAAAATTCTTTTTTTTGTTCGAAAGGGGTTTATTTCGAAATGGTCCCATATACATTTTATCAAAATTGATGTAGCCCTTTTTGAGAAAATCAACAAATTCCCAAAAAAAATACTTAGACGACGTTTTAGTTTCTTCAATCTTTGGAGGACTTACAATCTCTTAAGTGTGTTGCCGTTTCTTAATGGATTTGGATGTTAAGGCAACACTAAAAAGTTTTTCAAAAAAAAAAGAAAACCGCCTTCAAAAACTAAAAAGTGATAAATAACTTTAGCACAGAACACACATTACTTTACTTTCGGAAGTCGGTGGCGGTGGCTTTGTGTTTGTTGTTTTGTATTGCCACCGACTTCCGAAAGTAAAGTAATGTGTGTTCTGTGCTAAAGTTATTTATCACTTTTTAGTTTTTGAAGGCGGTTTTCTTTTTTTTTTTTAACTTTTTGTTAGACATGAAAAACTTTTCTGTCATGCTTCCATCTATGATAGAGAAACTGTTTCATTTCTATTGAGCACACTGATAGGCTGCGGTCACACTATATTTTGCCACCCTTAGCGCGCCGGCCGCGAGCTGTCAATGTTCATCTTGTCATTGTAAAAAATATTCTAACGCACACGACTTAAATTACTAATTACGGTATAACCGGCTGGTGTCCACAAATCAACGTCTAAGCGTATATTTTGCGAATAAGTGGAAAGAAAATTATTCGATCCAACCCAACTCCTCGAATAAACTCAGCAGCGCCTTGACGCTATATTGGCGATATCTTGTAGTAGTTACCTGGGTTACCGAACTAGTTTGCTCTATGAAACGACCTCAGGGCACTTTGGGAGCACATAGACTACTATCTCGTCTGCCTCCATGCAGGATCTACACAGTGGGTTGTCTGTAACTCCTACGGCAAAGATATGTTTATTAAAAGACCCATGGCCGGTTATACGGTTGAGACCATACTTGAATGGAAAATTATTTTCAACACTTACTGTAAATTGTCGTACAGTTTAACAAAGCTGTGTGAACGTAACTTTAAAATTCGATACCATTCTTATCGAGTAAACAAATGCAACGCGCCTTTTGCGCATCTCTTTTGTTTCTGTGATCTGAGGTGTAAACTTACGACAATACGGGCAACCAATTTGTGGCTGGACCTAAAAACTAGGATATTCTGGAACGGTGGAATATCACAAGTTTGTTTAACACAAGTTAGAAGTGTGTGTGTGGAGTTTATTAGAAACTAGCGTCCCGCCCTGTCTTTGCACGGGTGCAATTTACTAAATGTCACTTTTAATATTAATATTTTCATACAAAATACCAATGACAACTTTTCCAGTGGATTTCTTGCAAACCTTGTCTTGTCTATTTCGAAAACAACAAGAAAACAGTAAAATTTATCAGTTCTCAAGTGATAATTTTCCAAACATAGAGATGCTTAGTATAAAGTTACCTGAAATAAATAAATAAAATAAATAAAAATAAACAAAAACGTTTTGGCTAAATCAGCCAATTTTGTCAATAAGTAGTGAATAGTAGATAGTGCTTTTATCAGCTGAGCCAAGGTCAGAGGAAAGGACATCTTGGATACACGCATTGCGTGGAGTGTCTTACTCTGGATCACTATCCACCGTCAGATAGGGTCATACCCGATACAGATAGTGCAATCCACAAAGACGCGCCCCACTATTTTTTGGTCGAGGAAGCCGCGGGGTCTGGGGAGTTTATCCCGGGCGTTTATGTCATCGTAGTGTGCGTGCGCACTTTCATAGACAATTCATACGTATCGACAGTACTACAACACTAGCGAAAGGATGCACACTTGCACTGCAAGTGATTAGGAAAACGAGTGGGGCGCACGAACACGATTTCTTCGTGAATTGCATTATCTGTATTGCCCAATCTGACGCTGCAGGCGGACCACTATTTACCTATTTGAATTATTTTTATTAATAACCAATTGCTGTTATTGTTATAATTAAAAATAATAAAGGCTAACGAAGGATTAAAAAAATAGAACTGATCTTACAAAGCAATAATTAATTTGAACAAACATAATTACAATTCCTTCGTAGATACTACGCGTGGTACTTTAAGTTCATTACCATGGCAACAGATGGCGTTACCAACTGTAACTGGTACGGTACTGTGTTATTAACAAGACTTTCCCCAGGATGTTCTTCTTTACCATGCGAAGCTTATTACAAATTTAAATTGCGAGAACATACTTGCAAAACAAGTCAGTTCGAAGCCGAACGATTTTTGCTTAGCTTTGACTTTGGGGAAAGTTTTGTTGATCCGCGGGTTAAGATAAACTTGAGTTGTGTTTTGAGTACGAAATACAAATAGCTGAAAAGGTGCTACTTATTCTTAAAGTGAAAGCGCTGAGGTGGCTCGCTAAATTCAAATAATCTTACGTTTTTTTTTGCAATTTTCAGCTTAGTGTCTGGTTGTGTGGTAACAAAAAACTTTGATGCAACAGAAACTAATCATTATGTACGAGTATTTCGACAGTTATTTTATTTAAAACAAATTTTTGTACGTCTGTCCTTTATTTATTTATTTATTTTTAGGTTAACGCGTCTATCCTCTATCCGAAACCAATGAATCCGACTTTTAAGCAAAGGTTCTTGGTCCTAAAAAACAAAATTGGTAACTAGCAGCTAGCTTCAAATAAATATAATAATATGTGGGGACATTTCACACACGGCCATCTGACCCCAAACTAGGGAAATCTTGTACTATGGGTGCCAGAGAGCTAATGTACATACACAAATCCATTTTAAATACATACGTATATAGATAAGCAACAACCAAACACAAGGCAAACACAAGTGCTCATCACACAATGTTTACCCTAGGCGGGATTCGAACCCGCAACACACTGCGCAGCAGTCAATCGTTCAACTCGTTGTCCTGTAATTAATAATAACTGTTACATTTTCTGTTCAATTTACAGGTGGGAAAACAGATCTTTACATTAAAAAAAATACAAATGATTGTACTTAGTTCTCTAAATTTTGTTCTTCAGTAATCTTTGCACGACTGCTTTCAATCAATATTTCAATATGTGCAAATATAAAATAACACCATGACCCGCTGTGGTAAGAATACCTATATCAATTACTGTCATCAACCCTTAGAAACACGAAGCCAAAACTAGCCACCAATAATATTGATTGATCACTACCACCATAAATTAAGCTGGATGTACAGTCGAACAAGCTAATTGGTTTACAGGCAAAAATATTCATCTTTTAACTACACTAACATTTTATTTATTTATTTTATATTTTTATATTTATTACGTAGGTACCAGGGATACCTACGTGCTCGAGATAAGAAAATGGAATAAAATTAAATATTGTGAGTGCAGTAGAAAGATGAATATGTTTAGCCTGTAAACCAATTAGCTTGTTCGACTGTACTACAGAATATCGTGAAAGGGGGAGAAATTAATATGTAGAAAAGTTGTTGTTGTCGAACATCGCATAACATTACGACTGTATACCGCCTGAGTAGGCAGAGAAGCCCAGTAGCCGTAGGAATAAGTCCTATGTAAGAAGAGGCAAGCCTAATGCTATTATTTTATGTTTTTTTTTTGTGTTATCTAGTTAGATAACACAAAAAAAATATCACCTGACCTGACCTGTAATTATAGGCTGTATAAGTCCGAGAATGATTATGTGTTATACCGTGTGTCATACTTAAAATCCAATGTACATAATTTAGCAATTCTTAATGTAAACTTATATTACAAAGAGAATAGATTTTGTTTTGTATGTTTGTTTGTAATGGATTAACTCAAAAAAAAAAAATACTAAACCTATTTTAAAAATTATTGCACCATTAGGAAACCACGTTATCCCTGAGTACTTAGATATTTTATTTTCAAAAATTAGGGATTCACATGAAAATTCACGCGTTAGTAGTAGCAGTAAAAAATAAATAATAAATAAATGAAGTCCTGTAATAAATAAATAATATAAATAGGCTTCTACTAAGTTTCTGACTGAAAATCCAATTATCAGAATAACCATCAAGATAATTTCAAAAGATAGCATTTCAGTCCACGATCTCCGTCGAACCATCTCAATATGAACAGAAGCTGCAATTATCATGTGTCTGAGCACCACAATAATCCCGCAAAAGCCACAGACACGACTTTACAGAAGAACAGACTAGAGAGTGTTCTCACTTAATTATTATCATTGTTACCACGACACAAATACGACGACATCTTTATTTAAAAAGTATCCCCTCTGCAAACAGTCGACAGTTGATTCACAGAATAAGTTGGTACAGAAGGATAGGTAAGACGGCTGCAATAGACGCGTACGTACGGCGATCTCAAACAAATATCGGTAGCGAGTGCGCTTTCTCTCGCTGTATATGAGCCATGTATATAATCGTATTATTATTATTATATTTAGCCCATACTGTCCCACCGCAGGGCATAGGCCTCTCTCCATTCCTTCGCCGGGTCTCGACTTCTCGCTATCTTTTGCCAAATCTTAAAGAAGCCGTCGAAGTCATCCCGCCATCTCCTTTGTTTTCTACTGTGGTCTGTCAAGACGCGAAGGAAAATTTTAAATTTTGGGCCTGAAATCGCCATTTCGGGCCCAAATTTTGGGATTTACGGGCCCATAGGTCGTTCGGCATGCGGCAGACATGTTGTCCACGTCCAGCGCAGTCCAATTAAGCAAGTAGCCTTTTAGACTTAACTTTACTTACGTAACGCAGTATGGTGTTTTGAACGCGCTTGGTGAATTTAACATCAAGTATGCCGCGCTCCATTGAACGTTGGAAAATCTTAAGTTTTGACTTTTGGATGTTAGTCAAAGACCAAGTTTGTGCTCCATAGGTTAAGATGAAGAGAATACACATATCTATTAGTCCATTATTGTAAATGGGGTGTAAAAACCGCCGTTAATTAAGTTTACTCCCCATCAAACTAAGTAACCTTGAACAAAATATCTTGCTGGAAAATGACTTTAATTTTTGTGTGCAATGTAATGCACGCAACGTATTATTATCATAATTACGGGTGCATCCACGGTATAAGGGTCGGGGGGGATATATAAAGTCTAGCTATCACATTTAAAGATTATGTTTGTAAAAAAAAACGTAAAACAATGTTGGAGTTTTGATATTTAACATCTAGGTTACCCTGAAGGTATGATCTAGAACAGAAAAGTGAACGCAATTATATAAAAACATACAACTTTCAGCTTCGTTAAGAGTCTATTAAACCAACTCTTCCACTTTCTTTCCAAACCGCATCTGATTGTAACTTTGTCACGTACCCAGTTTATTATTTTGTTATTTTGTATCTTCATAATTAATAATTATTAGCTTTTTGGTGGGGGCACCTGGTGTCCTGAAATACAGGCTTCGGCTTAGTTTTGGCACCAGTCTCCCACGAATAAAATATTCTCACCTTTGTAACACCTTTCTCAAATTCTCAACTTAAAAGAAGGGAAAAAAGGAGAAGGTTCTCAATACAAATGTATTTTTTGTTGTTAAATGTATGTAGGTATATCCGTTCGTCCATATATTATCTTCCCAGCAAACCGATTTCAATGATTTCTTGTTCGATAGCATAAAATGTTCCCAGGTTAATTTCACATAATATATTTTGTTTTATCAACATTCGTTCCGTAACTAGGTACTAATACACACTTCTAATTTTTACTAACAACTACTGAACCGATTTTAATAAATTAATTGGCGTATGTTTGCTTTACTGTAGCTTTTTAGTGTTACCGTTTCTCAATTGATGTCGATGATAAGAAGTAGACATTAAAAAAAGAAAATAAAACCATTTTTTTCAATAAAGACAATCGCTTTCAGGAACTACAAAGTTTTTACAACCGTTTTGTCACATACTTACGGGCCGTTTTGCTCCGTGTATAAAGCTGGCTTTCTGTATCTATTTATTCCGTGGTTGTTTGTCCGCCATAAAACTGAGCAGTAGCAGTAATTAATGAAATGCTTTGCTCGATAAATTCTGAATTAAAATTGTTATTGTTGATAGTGTGTTGTTTGTTTGTTCTCCATTTTTCTGGGGTGAAAGTAAACAAGTTGGGTTGGGGTATAAAAGTTTTTGCTTTGTATGTAGCTGTGGCTAATTAGCTATGTTTAATCTTCTTTTTGACTTTGTTTTTAAGTTAAATATTTAATAAAATTAATATCGTCAAAAGGCACTTAGATTGCGGTAATGTACTGTCTTTTGTTGACTAACAAAAGAGCTACCAGGGTCGTCAGATACAGTTAAAGTTTTCGAAGAAACTGAAAAATTTATAAGAATGAAATTTTACAATTAAAATTCATTTGTTGTTTGTTTTTCATTTGTTCATGTTCATTTTAATATTATGTTCATTAATAATGTTCATTAATCAATATTAATGAACATTATTAATGAACATAATATTAAAATGAACATTATTACAATATTAATGAACATTATTAATGAACATAATATTAAAATGAACATAATTAATGAACATAATATTTTCTATTAACTGAATTAAATTTCATACGAAAATATTCTTCGTTTTCTAAGAAAACTTCTACTATCTCTCTTGCTAATTGTACTCAGTTTCTAACAACACACGAACAAACTAAAAATATCAAAGTCAAAGCATTGATTTCAATCAAATTATTTACAGACACTTTAGAATTGTCAAGGTCAGTTTCAAAACGTAAGTTAGTCTTTATGGAGATGAACGAGCATAGCGTATCTCTACGGATACTCTTATCAATCAAGTTTAAAATTCTGGTGACATTATTCTTGTTGATATTGAGATGACATAGGTAAGCAGCAGTATAGACAAAATAAAGATAAAACCCATGGCAATTAATAAATGAGCAGTATCAACTGACGGCACCCGTTCACAAATCTGACGCATTATAGATCATGACGAATGAACTTCATAGTACAGGTAGGTACACCAAAAAAGTCAATATTTTATTAGATACGCGTAATTACGAAAGTAAAAGTGACTAAGAAATTGAACAATGAATGAAAAATACTACCAGAATCGACATCAGGGTCTATTCCATTCTTGATACACCAGAACGGTTTCATACAATAGAAAAGGATGGAAGGGACGAGTAAAAAGCAATAAAGCCGGGAACATATTGCGAACACAGTTACGTTAAACAAGAAGTGATATTTTTATCATTCGCACACATGGGCTCAAATGGGATGGGATTTTTTCTAGATGCTGTTGAGATGTTATCGGTAAAGCTAAGACCTATGTGAGGATAAAATATGTACGTGGCAGGTTGTTCGTAAGATTTGATTTGAGTTTGGTTATATTATTGGTAGATTCCTATTAGGAAGAAAAGTTAGGATATTCTTTTACTTCTATGGTCCAAGATACCAGAGAGATCTTAGCTGCACGACTGAAATTTTGAACATAGGTACTATAGTATATGTTTACATATGATATAATGTCATTTTTTTATGCATGAAATAATTTTTCTCAATTGCTGTTTCTATTTGGTAATACTTGTTTTTATAGATTCTTAGAATGTTTTATATATTAATATAAACTAAAAGTACTTACATTATTTTCCATGGAGCATAAAGATCGTGTGTCTGCTAATTAAATATATTATAGTTCCTTTTTATAAATCGGGAAAATAAATAATGTTTCTTGTGACATGTTTTCTAATGACAGTTGTCAACCTTGACAATTGTCAGTAATTCTTTTTAATTAGTTTTTGGCATGCGTAACTTAAAACCTTCGAACTGTTAAATTGGTAGTCGAATATATGTGTGTATTGCTGTATTTTATACTAAACAGCTGTACACCCGCTAATGTATCTGGTGTTCTTAAAAATCCTTTACGCAAATAAAAATAACTGGCAGACTACAATAGTTGAGTCTGGCCGGTACTATAATACCCCGCTATATGACGATACGTGCGTTCCAGAAATAAAATTTATACTTGGAAAATAATATGAATTTCGGAAGAGCCGACTGGAAAGAAACCTGTCAAATGAGTCAGTCTAGATCTCGCTGTCCATTAAGTAACACGCTGATTTACTTAAAAGTCTACCGGTCCACAACCAAAAGTCGGTAACGGTCCTGAGTCGTGCCATCGAGCTGTCGCGTGCCTGCTGCTCCCCGGGCGGGTCTTACTGTTAAGATCCCCTGGGGACCTCCGTCCCAAAACTAGGAGCCGACCGCGGCAGTCTTATCTTCGGCCGATCCTGTTTCCCGGCCAGGCTGTGGAGCCTGGAAATCTCTGCCGCTAAGTTAGTGCGTCTAGGTTAGTGTTTTTTATATCTCTGTTTTTATTCTCATCGCATTCTTGTGAGAGCTATTAAATTTTAACGTACAAGCCTACTTAGCCTTTTATTTCATAAAAGCGGTAGAACTGTTACAGTAGTAGTCATTAAAAAGGCATGCATACTTGCTAGTTTTCATGTTGGCCCCTTTTTCAGATATCTTGTATAAAAACTACCTTACTAACTAACATTCAAGGATGGTGCCCACTTTTTTTTTTGTATAATATATCTAGCTTTCGCCTGCAACTTGGTCCGCGAGAAGTTTCTTACGAATTTCTAATTTTATTATAGTAAAATATACTAGAACTACCTAGTCGTCAAACTGAATGAAGATCGCTTCAGTGGTTACTTTCACAATTGTATAATAATATTAATGCGAATGTCCTGATAACTTTTATTGTAGGTTGCATCAAAGTTAGTTAAAACCACTGTTTGATTTGGACGGACCAGTTTTTTAAAGTAACCAAAATATTCTCAGAAAGCAGTAATTTTTTGTTTCTAGATTACGTCTGAAAATGGAAATGAGCACACCGAGCTTAATACAGCCCTTTGTCAATAAAACTTAGTTATAATAGTAACATTAATGCTGAAAGCGGTCTAAAATTGCACTCCATTTTCATCGTGACGGACCTATCGGTACAATATTGATGCATCGGAGCTCAAGCATTCAACACAATGATTGATATGACCCGATTAATGCAATGACCTCACTGCTCTCAGGATTTACCGAACAATGCTTTGCTTGTTGGATATACAGTATAATATTTTTATTAAGAATTTAATATCATAATATCAGCTGGACTATTCTGTTCATATCTCCATCATGTCAAACATCATGGCATAAGTCTCCCCCAAGGGGGAGGGGTCCTACCGTAACCGCCATGCTTGGCCGATGCATGTTAGCGATCGAGGTAGTTGTTATGGTATGTATTCAGAAAGTCGCTGCTGCCCATCCTCTGATCAATATCCCTCTGTCGCCTTCTACTGTCGTAGAAGGTACGGTAAGGTACCATCTCAATTCTTTATTTTTCTTTCATTGAATCTCAATTCTTCTTGGGACATCCACGGCTAGAATTGAGATGGTGTCATTATTTCGTGGCCGGCACCACACGGCTTGCACTAACTTCATCTAAATTCATCGAAGGTGATTTTTACAGAATAACACTGCTGAATTTGATTTTGAATCAGAGTTATTAACTGACCAACACCTTTCTCTTTCACTCCTACACAATATTACAATGTGCGATTGAGATATGAAGCTGCATTGTCGCGATATTGTGGCTGAATATTCATTCAGTTCACCGGTTTTCTGCGTTGAACACATTTTTCTAATACCCACCGTCTCACACCATTAGGTTATGCCTTAATGCCAACCTTTTTCCATTGTGTACCAAAACCGTAATGTGGGAGAAGGTTTGGGTATTTTGCTACATTATAATGCTATATATTTCCATGTTGATATGGGAATAAAAAATTGGTATAGTTAAGGCTTTTTTCAGGTGCTTTTTGAGTAGATTTATTTAGGTTTGCACGTGAAGACGTATTTGTGGTTGAAATATTTATTACTTACTAAAACCCAGATAGTATTAGCATGAGAAGGTTGTGTCTATATTAACTGAAGATTTACAACACATATTTTTGTTTTTTAGAACATACAAAATTACATCACATTACATTACCGATTACAAGACCAACAGTCTTCACACTAAACACCACAAGCAATTACCAAACCGAAAATTGAAAAACGCATACAACCTTTTCCGTGAAAGAATAAAACAAAAACAAAAATAAAATTCGAAAATTGAAAAGAACAAAGGCGAGCCGAGCTAAACAAAATTGTCTGGCCACAAAGGATACCAAGTTTATTTTTAAAAGTAGCTCCAACAATTCTTAGGTAAGCTAAACAGCATTGGCACAATGGCTACATGAATCTAGCCTCCAGGCTTGCACTTCAAATCGATTTGGCTACTACTTGACCTAACTTTTACTGTGACATATAGCGGATGTTCATTTCGGAAGATATCGTTTTGTTCGTCGTACATTGCTGCTTAAGAGATTGAGAAACAAAATCGAAAAATAATATTTTTAAATTATATTTTTATTTGTCGAATATACGAATCTACGGTTGTTAATGTTATGTAAAGGTACTAATAAAATATATTAATTCGTTACTTCGTCTGCGCCCACGGTAACCGATATTCACCGACATAATTCTATAGAAAGGCGACGTCAATTTCGACGACCACGCGGGTGAATCTTGGGCAAGAACTAGTGGTTATCTAAAATGTAATAAACATGAAATGCGATCTGCATTCCGAACTGTCCAATTCAATGAATATTGAATAGGAAAGCCTCTTTTAAGACCCATAATTAATTTTGGACTAAAGTCCGTCAACGGTGATTGGTTATCGCCAGTTGTCACCTTCTGAAATTAATTTCGCGAATCAATAATTGGAATTTCGTATCTATTTCACTGTGTTACTGCAGTGGTATTACGTATCATTTCTAATTAATAACAGCATGTTTTCGTCTTTATGTTGTTGTAATTGTTAGGTTCAATGTTGTTTGTATAATTATGAAATTAATAAATTATAGGTATAAGTACTGTCCGTGTGGTGTCGGACGTAAAGAATAGCACCATCCTATATCTTCCCGTGGGTGTCGTAAGAGGCGACTAAGGGACTTACCAGAGAATGGGCAGCGGCGTTCTCTGTGCCTTTGTAACAACCATACTGCGAACACCAATCCGTCTGCCAAGTGTGGCGATTATGGCAAACCCCCCTCCTTGGAGGGCCTATGTCCAGCAGTGGACGTCTTTCGGCTGAGATGATGATGAGGTATAAGTACTTAGTTTACAAAAACACTTACTATTACTATAAATTATGCATTGTTATTCAACATTACCATCCAACCTGTCAGTAGGACAAATGAGTTGATTGTTTACTTTGAAGTAAACGAAGTCGTTGACGAATTTGTCGAACGGGTTTTTTGATGCCTCCTTGATAGCTCCTTTTTTATAAATTCTACATAAATATGATAATCTATTGAAGGGTCATTTAGATGGAGAGAGTCAGATGATGAGAGTTAGAGAGTTAAATGGAGAGAGTGTTGTGTTAATTTACTTTTGTTTTAATGTTGTAAAAATTTATATTTCATTGTGGAAATACGAGTAAAGGTTTACGAAAAGTTTCGAGAAATGCCTAAGAGCTGTATGACAAATTGAGCATCTTCAAAATCTATCGTCTAGTTCTGTAGGATGAGAATGGAAATGGAATAGAGCGTATTGGTGATGTGCGAAATTAAACTTAAAGGTGTGTCTATGCATGGCATGCCTACGGCCGGCTGGAGGCGCGCGGTCGCTGAGGGAGCGCGCGGGCTGCGGCAGCAGCATCGGGCGTCGGCGGCGGCTGCGGGGTGTACGGGCGGCGCGGGCGGCGCGAGCGCCGTCACCCGCTCCGAGCCGAACGTCACTTCATTTTTTACCACGACGACGACACTGCGTTTTATTAATCTTGTGTTCCTGGATTACACCAATTTGTTATTTAGTCCACGCTTTTGATTATTCGCTCCCACCACTGAGCAATCGACGTATTATCGTCAACATATGGTCCTTCGCAAGTAGAACGTAGCGGCAAGATAATTTGGCGTTTGCAAGAACGCAAGACACTGACGTTGGTGGACATTGACCCCGCGTCGCTTCGTAGAAAAAAGCAGAGTCATCGTCGCCTACGGTTGAAGATTTGAAGTCACAAACTACTGGGACTGTGGATAAGGATTCGGATATTCGTGAGATCGTTCCAATTATTCCTTTTATCTGTCTTTTTCCTATTCATTATTTTCAGTTTTTGTTTTTATAACATTACTCTTTCTATTAGTTACCGATTCATTGCCCTATTGAGTTGGTTAATAGCAATTTCATTCACTTATTACGTCTTTAATCTTTGTATGCAAAAGATTTGCTCGCTTATAACTGCCTTTCTTTAGCGGTTGTACGAGTTAGTGTAACGTATAGCGTGACCTTGACACATTTACAAGGCAACAGCTGTTCATTTTTTGCGTTGCTTCGTGCGCTGCATTCTATCTATACAGTTATTTTCGAGCTTATTTCATTTGTTGCATTCTTACCGGTTTTTCTTAACCGTTATTTTAAATTTGAATTTTTCTTTCAAAACATTTTTGTATAACGGCATAATGGCCGACAAATTAGTGAAAAAACGCAGTTCTATGAAGGCTAAGCTTACAAACTTTAATGCTTATTTAAATGTGCTTAAAAGCTGCGACAGTCTTTCTAAGTTGCAAATAATCGAGCTAGAAACCCGCTTAGACAAATTTGAAGCCATGTACACCGAATTTGATGAATTACAGACGGAGATCGAGGTGTCGTCGGACAAGCCGGACGAGGCCTACGCGGCGAGAGGCCAGTTTGAGCAGCAGTACTACGTGCTGGTTGCGCTGGCGCGGAGTTTGCTATCCGGACCGGACGGCAAGCGTCGCCGTAGTGACTCCGCAGGTTCCGTGGCAGGTTCAGAGGCAACAATGTCAGGTGGGACTAAACATAATTTTGTTAGATTACCTAAAATTGATTTACCACGCTTTGATGGCAGTTATCAGTGCTGGCTAGAGTTTAGGGACACTTTTATTTCTTTAATTCACGATAGTCCTTGTATCGATAGCATAAATAAGTTCCATTATTTACGCGCTTCTTTAAAAGGCCAAGCAGCCGAAGTTATAAAAAATATTGATTTTAAGGCGAATCATTATCAATTAGCATGGGACTTATTGTGTGAAAGGTACAATAACAGCCGTCTTCTTATAGATAAACATATGCAAGCTTTATTCGATGTCGAACCGGTCACAACTGAATCTAGTGTTGCTTTGCGTCGACTTATAGATGTAACCAATAAGAATATAAGAGCGCTCAAGTCATTGGATGAGCCTACTCAGTATTGGAATACTATCATTATATATATGATGTCAATTAAATTAGATTCTAATATTAGTAGATATTGGGAAGAGTATCGAAATACATTATCTGGTGCTCCTACACTTGCTCAATTCACTACATTTATAAACAACAAGGCGGACTTACTGGAAACGTTGGAAGATAATAATAAGCATAGTAATAAAACAAACAATAATAATAATAAATCCAAAAGTTTTGCTATAATTTCACAGAATCTAACAAATAAAGATAACAATAACACTAATTCTATTTCAGATAAAAAGAAGTTCAAATGTCCTATGTGTTCTGGCGATCATTTTCTATATGTCTGTGAGTCTTTTAGAAAGTTAACACTAGAAGAACGACATAAAAAGGCCAAAGACCTCAAAGTTTGCTTAAACTGCCTAAGATTGGGTCATAATGAAAGAAGGTGCAGAATAACCCACTGCAAGTACTGTGCAGCTAGGCACAACACCCTATTGCACATGGAAAAAACAGATACCCCTCCCTCATTAAACCCAATGCCTAGTACTTCCGAAAGTATTGCTCTTTCTGCTAACGCTTCAGCCAATATGCAACCATGTACTCGCTCGTATGTTTTGCTTTCCACAGCGCTGGTGAAGGCGGTGAGTGCCAATGGTGACCGGTGCGATGCAAGAATCCTACTGGATAGCGGTAGTACAGCCAATTTTATTACCGAGAACTTATGTGATAAGCTGCGTTTGTCCCGAAACGGCACGGGCTCTACGATAACAGGTATTGGCAACCAAACTAGTACTAGTGCACAATCATGCAGTCTAACCATCGAGTCTAATTGCGGTGACTATTCGGTTAACATTGACTGTTTAATTTTGCCAGAAATTACACATCTTTTACCGTCAACTCCAATTAGTTTAAAACAAATAACTATACCTGTGGGTCTTCAGCTGGCGGATCCGACATTCAATACTCCATCAGCTGTAGATATATTGGTTGGTGTAGATGTTTTTTGGAGCATTATATCAGCCAACCACATAAAGCTTGGCAAGAACCAACCGAGGTTATGTGAGAGTAGACTAGGATGGTTAGTTTCAGGCACAGTAAGCTGTCACTCACGTACGTCCCATTCACATTTTGGTAATCTTGCTAAAACTAAGCCAAGTACAGATTTATCAAAGTTTTGGGAACTCGACACAGTATCTGAAAAGCACTCCCTTTCTTCGGAAGAAAGGGCTTGCGAAGACAGTTTTTATAAGCATACAAAATGTAAGGATGACGGTCGTTTTGTGGTCACTATACCTTTTAAGTCTGATCCTTCTGTACTAGGGGATTCATACGGCATCGCAAAACGCCGTTTTTTATCGTTAGAAAAACGATTTGAACGTGAGCCTAAGTTCAAGTCAATGTATTTAGACTTTATGTCAGAGTGCGAGGGTTTAGGTCATATGACTGAAAATGATTCTAGTTTAGAGCCAGCAGGTAAAGTCAAATATTTTTTGCCTCACCACGGGGTCATGCGCGAGTCTAGTACCACTACTAAGCTACGTACCGTATTTGATGCATCTGCAAAAACCACTACAGGTATATCTCTAAATGACTTGCAGTCTGTAGGTCCGACCGTTCAGGACGATTTACTTTCTATTTTATTAAGGTTTCGACAGCATAAATTTGTGATCTCGGCAGATATCGAGAAAATGTATCGGGCTATTGAAGTAAATCCTATCCAGAGGTCACTACAACAGATCATTTTTCGTAAAAATCCTACGGAACCGTTAAAAACTTATACATTAAATACGGTGACGTACGGTACAGCGTCAGCTCCATATTTGGCTACAAAGTGTTTAGTGAGCTTAGCTGATAAAGCATCTAATCCTTTAGTCAAGCGTTCTATTCAGCATGACTTTTATGTAGACGATTACCTTAGTGGTTCAGACACAATTTCAGGTGCACTAGACTTGTGTCAGGAAACGCGGGCTATTTTGGCATCTGCTAAATTTAATCTAAGAAAATGGCAATCAAATAGCCCAGAAATTTTAAAGGAGCTGGGTAGCTCAAATGACTCAAGTCATGTAACATTAGATCTGTCAGACAACAATACTCCTTCTAAAACGTTAGGTGTTCATTGGTTATGCGATTCCGACAATTTAGGATTCTCTATTAATATCGAAGCCAATAGCAAGATAACAAAACGACACATTTTGTCTGTAATCAGTCAGATATTCGACCCACTAGGCTTGGTTAGTCCCTGTATTGTCGAAGCAAAAATATTAATGCAGAGACTCTGGATGGACAAATGTGAGTGGGATGACGAAGTGTCGCAGGAGGTTATCGACTCATGGCTAGCATTTGCGAGTACTTTGCCATGTTTAAATTACATAAAAATTCCGCGATGGATTTCATGTAATAACTCTATAACCCATGAAGTTCACGTATTTACAGATGCGTCTGAAAGGGCTTATGGCGCATGTGTATACGTTCGTTCTGTAACCAGTTCAGGTACAGTCACTGTTCACCTGTTAACTTCCAAAAGCCGTGTAGCACCAATCAGGCCTACTACTACTCCACGGTTAGAACTGTGTGGGGCTCTGTTGGGTTCCAGATTGTGCACAAAGGTAAGAGAATCTCTCACGTTGCCGATCCACCGAATTCACTATTGGTGTGACTCCACAATAGTGCTGGGATGGTTGTCTACGCCGACCCAGCAACTAAAGCCATTCGTTAGAAATCGTGTTAACGAGATTCAAGAAAGTAGCTCGGGTACTAAGTGGAGATACGTGCCGTCTAGGGACAATCCGGCGGATCTTGTCTCTCGTGGGCTGAAGGCTGATCTCATCAGCGATTCTGCACTTTGGTGGTCAGGCCCTCGGTTCTTATTAAATAATGAAAATGCTTGGCCACAGCAGCCCAATAAACACGTGAAGCAGGATCTACCTGAAGTAGTTTCTAATTTAGTAGTAGATAGTCATAATAATATTAATTCTAGTTCTAACCCAACATGTAGTTCAATCATACAACAGTTAATACACAAATATTCAAACTTTAATTATTTACAACGCGTCGTAGCTTACATTCTAAGATTTATACACAATTTAAATAATAATAATTCTAAAATAACGGGTTCCCTTGCAGCTGATGAACTTAAAAAGGCCTTGTCTCTTATATTACGTGTAGCTCAACCTGAAATGTTCACAGATGAGTACGCTGTCCTTAAATCCGGGAAGTCACTGCCACTTAAAAACAGGTTAACTTCTTTGACTCCTTTTTTAGACTGTGACAATATTATTCGTGTAGGGGGCAGGCTAGATAACTCCCCGTATGAATACGACGTAAAACACCCAATCTTACTCTGTAGTAAGCATCATTTGACGAAGTTGCTATTTCAAATGCAACATCAAAAACTACTACATGCAGGTCCACAATTGCTTTTATCGACTGTTCGCCAAACTTATTGGCCTTTGGGGGGTAGAAATCTCGCTAAGTTAACAGTAAACAAATGTCTGAAATGTTTCAGGTTTAAAGCTCAAAATGCGCAGCCAATAATGGGACAATTACCCAACACTAGAAGCACTTTAGAGTTTCCTTTTCTTAATAGTAGTGTCGACTATGCTGGGCCTATACTGATATCTGACCGGAAAGGTCGGGGATCTAGATTAATAAAGTCCTACTTGTGCATTTTTGTATGCATGGCTACTAAAGCTGCGCATCTCGAGCTTGTCACGGACCTCTCTAAAGAGGCCTACAGGGCTGCCTTAAATCGTTTTGTCGCACGTCGCGGCAGGCCACGTACTATCTTGTCCGATAATGGTACAAACTTTGTCGGAGCATGTAATGAACTATATAAATTTTTGCAGGGTTCTGATGTTGCACATGAAATAGCTCAGGAAGGAATAGAATTCAGGTTTGCACCGGCGTACTCACCACACTTTAACGGCCTCGCTGAGGCCGCGGTTCGTTCAACCAAACACCATTTAAAAAGACTCTTGCAGCTTACTCATTTTACTTATGAGGAAATGGCTACGTGCCTAACTCAAATAGAGGCAATTTTAAATTCAAGGCCCCTTACTCCTCTTTCCACTAATCCTCTCGATTTCTCTGCCCTCACTCCTTCTCACTTCCTTATTGGACGCTCACTAATGTCTGTTCCAAATCCACAGATCACCGACGCCAACATCAACCGTTTGGAGCGCTATCAACGTGTAGAATGCATCAAGCAACACTTCTGGAAGAGGTTTAATCTCGAATATATTTCCAACCTACAGCACAAAACGAGATGGCCTGCTTCTACCAACGGCGATATAGCGTTGGGATCGCTTGTTCTTGTGAAGGACAAGGCGCTTCCGCCGCTCTGCTGGTTGCTGGGGCGCGTCGTGCAGGTGTACCCCGGCAGCGATGGCGTCACAAGGGTCGCTGACCTGAAGACGAAGAGAGGGACAATTCGGCGCGGCTTCAACAACATCTGTCCTCTTCCTCTTTGAAGTCCACTTCAACCCGGGGAGCATGTCTATGCATGGCATGCCTACGGCCGGCTGGAGGCGCGCGGTCGCTGAGGGAGCGCGCGGGCTGCGGCAGCAGCATCGGGCGTCGGCGGCGGCTGCGGGGTGTACGGGCGGCGCGGGCGGCGCGAGCGCCGTCACCCGCTCCGAGCCGAACGTCACTTCATTTTTTACCACGACGACGACACTGCGTTCTATTAATCTTGTATTCCTGGATTACACCAATTTGTTATTTAGTCCACGCTTTTTATTATTCGCTCCCGCAACTGAGCAATCGACGTATTATCGTCAACAAGGTGTAAGTGAGACAAAAGATAGTGAGAGAGAGGGAGAGGAAGAAATTAAACATGGCGAGGACAGTTGAATAATCAGTGTGTGTAAAAAGTAATTTAACTGTAGGAAGGTTTTAAAATAAAAGCCAGTTCTAATTACAATCGTTTTTATTGCCACGATCTCCAAAGTAATAAGATCGGTTTTAGTAAAGTAAAGTAAAGTATTAACCAAAACGCTAACCAGCCAGCAATGTACATCAAACAGCCGAATAAACCCGAAGTTACCCGAAGCCGCGAAGGTAGCGCATCCACGGAGGAAGAGTAGCAAAACTAGTGGAAGGATGCCAATAGTCCGCGACATATGCTCGGCCTTTTCTCAATTCTGAGACTATTTTCGGAAAGTGTGCTTGTAAAACATTTTGTTAAGAACTCATTTTACAGTTGGGAAATTGATTTTAGTTTTATCTTAGGTAACGTAAGATGTTAATCCTGCCCCGTTGGTCTCGTGGTCGCAAGCGCGACTGCTGAGCGTGGGGACCTGGGTTCGATTCCCAGGTCGGGCAAAGTGTTATTGGGTTTTTCTATTAAGAATTTCTCAGTTTAACAGCCCGGAGTTTGGAAGTTGGCGGTGTAACACCCCCGTGCCTCGGAAAGCACGTAAAGCCGTTGGTCCTGCGCCTGATCTCTCTCCGGTCGTGTCGTATTATCGTCCCACCGGACTATGAGAATGAGGGAAGAGGGAGTGCATCTGTATTTGCGCACACGCTTGTGCAATATAATATCTTCTGCGTACTTGACTGATCTCCATTGAGATTAGCCGCCGTGACCGAAATCCGGTCGGTAGATTACATACAAGCAGGGGCGTGCACAGAGTTTTTAGACAGGGTAGGCAGAAAAAAATAGGTATGCAGGGTCGACAGATATAGTTAAAGTTTACTTAGAAACCGATGGATGTTTTTGAATAAAATAAAATAAAATTAATAGAGAATAAACATTTCAGTGATTTAATTAAACATTCGAAAACATCCATCGGTTTCTAAGTCAACTTCAACCATTTCCGTCTTTCCGATGACCTGCATACCTATCTCTTTTGATGACTGTACCTAAGTGATTTGCCACTTCAAATGATTCCTAGATTGACTGAATTTATAGACATCAATTAGTTTTTTTGCTGCCGTAGAAAAAATATGAATAGGACTGTATCGATGTAATGCCTCGTTTCAGGCGATTATATTATTTGAAAATAGTAGGAAAGGTAAACAGAACAACCGCTGTATAGGTACTCAAGCGTCAGGCCCGCGTCACAGAGTAGGTAGGTATGTACCTCCTCCTAAAGCATCATACGAACAGATGTGTTAAATTTTTTTTAATCGATTTTATGATAGAAACTCAAAACAGGGTTAAAAATAATATGCGTAGAAGAAAAACGTTTTGCAATCTACTAAACAAGGAACATTAGGTACTTACCTAATGTCTTTTTTTACCAATAAAATAATCTCAAGTTCACAACTTACTAGAAGTAGGTATTACAAGCACCTACCCTTTTCCCTTTCATGTGATGATGAGGTGATTATCTATCATAATATTGAGTAGGTACCGAAACCTAAACAAAATGTAGGCATTTTATTCGGGTTCGGTTCTACAACAAAATCTCGCGAATCTTCTACCTACTTTAATTGATGTAATAAAACAGAACTGTACCAACCTCTTACGACCTAATCGCATGGTTTGTTTGTATTGATTGAAATCTAGCGGCTATCCTCGATCAGTGTTTTTTCACCGAAGCCGAGAGAAAGTTTTGAAAAGGAATCATTTTTTAAGTATTGTCTGTACCTACATAACTACACAACAAACTTTCACAGTGAAGTTATTCCATTTTACACACTAGTAACAACGTTGAAATAATATAAAAATGCATTCACAAAACCATGAAACAAACCAAAACAAAAAAAATGGCGACTCAGAATAATTCACGTATATTTTTGTACCTACACAATTGTCGTATTCCGTCGTGTAAACTCGTGTACAAAATCTAGTAGTAAAATCTAAAATGTTAAAAAGACAATGTCTTCAGTTCGCGTTGTGTGCGTGAGTTGTGACATTAGTGTGTCATGTACGAATAGAAAATGCACACGCGTGCTACGAGCCTGTCACGAGGCACACATCCAAACAAAATATAATAATCTAGGCACAAATATTTTGTGTCTCTCCCGTAGGATCCTAGCGGCGCTAGTGCAGCGCGAAGCGATCGAAATGCGCGGACTAAGGCGCGAACGTATCGATGAGACTTCGTGTTACCACCGTTACGCGACAGATGGAGCTGATTTAAGATTTTTTTATTAATTGAGAGTAATTACTCGTGTATAAAATATTAGAGATATCAAAATAAATTAAAACAAGATAATAAATATTTATCTGAGTTGTAGGGTAGGCAATGTCTATGTGACTGTATGAACCGCACGCCACTGCATACAAGATGTTAAGATAAGTTTGAGTGGAATTGGTAGCATTGCGTAAATTGAAGAGTTGATCAAGTGTTGCACTACCCAGTTAGGAAAGTGTTGCAGGCGTTCTGCAGACGGAGCAACTTCGATGTCTGAGTGGTGGCAAAAGACAACTCGGAACTAGGTGTTAATCACTTATCTACTTCTTTTTAACCCTCGACGAAAACGAGGGGTGTTATAAGTTTGACGTGTCTGTGAGTCTGTGTGTCTGTCTGTGGTATCGTAGCTCCCGAACGGATGAACTGATTTTGATTTTTTTGTTTGAAAGGTGAATTAATCGGGAGTGTTCTTAGCTATGTTCGATGACAATCGGTCCAAGATGGCCGCCGCCACAAAATGACTAATCACATATTTTTTCACAATTCCCTCAATATGGATATCAAATGAAAGGGCTGGACTATTAGAATACTAAACACTATGACCAATTGCAAATCCAAGATGGCCGCCACCACAAAAATGGCGAATTACATTTTTTTTCACAACTCCCTCAATATGTATCTAAATTACGTTTAAGAAAATTAAATTTAAAATTTAAAAAACCCCCAGCGCAAAACATAAAATGATTATTTAAAAAGTCAAAAATAATACCTTTTGTTGAGCCATCATACGTTTTCTTAGTGTCTTTCCATAATTTGGGATCGGCACTGTTTGTTACTACTGCACCAGCAGCGCAATTTTGTAAGAAATCACCCGCGTATTGGAATCCCATCTCATTTCCGATTTCACTAACCCGAAGTGAAAAGTACATGGTGTTCGCTAAAATAGTAACGTAAAAATAGTTCGCTTCACCTATATTCTCACTTACTGGCGCTGGCGTTATTTTCATCGAGTTCATCATCGTTATCGTCATCACGTCCACTGCTGGACACAGGCCTCCCCCAAAATGGGGGGATTTGCCTTAATCGCCACGCCTGTATCTGATAACTGATCGCAGTCTGGTTGTTACAAAGGCACAGAGAACGCTGCTGCCCATTCTCTGGTGAGTCCCTTAGTCGCCTCTTACGACACCCACGGGAAGATATGGGATGGTGCTATTCTTTACGTCCGACACCACACGGACCATCGAGTTACATCATTTCATCGAGTTACAGAATACCTAATACAGTTCCGCGCAATCAGAAGTGAAAAGTGATGTGAGTTCTTACAGAATACCATAGCAGGACGCTGTATCTTGGGCTGTCTGATTATCAATATGAAGGGTTTTCAAGTCACGGGTCACTTTTGAGAGCAATGTGGCGGGTGGTCGACCTCTGCCGCGCTTTTTCTCACGAAGTGCTAATGCTTGAATTACGCTATGGTCCGGTTCTTTTCTGTTTATGTGTCCGTACCAATTCAGACACCTTTCTTGAAGCGTGTCTGCAATAGGAGCGACTTAAAAACTTTAAGGTACTCATTTCGTACTCTATCAGTTTAGTTACCCCACTGACCAATCCTAAACATCTTCATTTCGTTAGTGTGCAGTTTTTGTTGGTGTTTTGCATTTGTCGCCCAGCATATGGCTTCATACGTCCCGTAGGCCATGCTGCTACTAAATGACTATTTCCATATTTTAATTTAAGAAACTGTGTGGATGTCGGTGTTGTTGTCAGTTGTGTATAGTTCAACTAAGTTTTCTATCAAATGAGTAATGGAACTGTTCGTCAAAAAATTAAATGTTTAAACAAAACCGGGTCTTTGGTTTTGCAGTCGTTGGTTCCAAAAACTGCAATTTATTTACACTGTTTATCCTAATAATACAAGCAATGTGATACAAGCATAGTATACAATATGATGCGATTTGGACATTTGATTAGTTTTAAGAAAATTTATTTATTTATTTATTTATTGATCTATCTATAATTGTTACACAGTTTATCCTAATAATACAAGCAATGTGATACAAGTATAGTGTACAATATGATGCGATAGACACAACATGCATAAACAGAAGTATTAGGTACAGTCAACAGCAAAGGTAGATGATCAAAATCAGAAATTCAATTCTAATTTACTAACATTAATTTATATAATTTATTACTAGTTTATTTATTAAAAGTATGTGATTGTCACACACATACTTTTGAATCACTTCGACGCCACACAGTCCTGACGCGAACTCCGTTCATTAGTATTGAACTTCTGATTTTGATCATCTTACATCTATAATAAAAATACAATAATAGTGCAGAAATAACACTCAGCAGCCATAGGTAAACCAGCGGGGTAACTAGATTTTGTAGTACGAAATGAGTACATCAGAGGAATTTTTAAAATCGCCCCATAGATAAGACATTCATAGATAAGTCAGTAAAACTATAAGAACTAAAGTTACTCTGTCATCTAAGCATCTTATATCATCCCAGCACCAACTTCTACAGCTCTGCTGCTGAAAAATTTTTGAAAAATTAATGGATAAACCCAATAACATTTTGTACGAACCCGGACCCTACGCTCAGCAGTCTTTTTTTTTTTTTTTTAATCTATTGGTAGTCATACGTTTGACCACTATCTCACCTGATGGGAAGCGATGATCCGGTCTAAGATGGAGCACGCTTGCCTAGAAGTAACCTATTCACTCTTGACTTAAAGACTCCCAGGTTGTAGCTATCAGGAAACACAGACTCAGGCAGAGAATTCCACTCCTTAGCAGTACGCACAATGAATGTATTTCCAAAACGTTTCGTGCGTGTGGGTGGGATGTCCACCATGTACCGGTGGCGCTTCGCCGTTCGTCTTGTGGTCCGATGATGGAACGGGCTCGGCGGAATTAAATTATGCAATTCCGTCGCACACTCCCCAAAATGCAAACGATAGAAAACCGACAGGCCAGCAACTCGGCGCCGATGCTCAAGACTTTGGAGCTTTGACTCGACGAGCCTATCATTGCCAATGATCCTCTTGGCTCAGTCGCTCTTACTACCACGAAACCAACAGAGTAGTTAGTTATATATAAATATACTAGCTTTTGCCCGTGACTTCGCCCGCGTGAATGTAAGTTATCACGAATGCAGACTAAGTTGCGTATTAATAAGTAGACTATGTAATTTTCCAGGCTTCAAGCTATCTTAATACCAAATATCATCAACTTCGGTCCAGCCGTTTCATCGTGAAACCGTAACAGACAGAGTCACTTTTGAATTTTTAATATTAGTATGAATAAAGTATATAAAGTATGGAAGTAGGATGAACTACAGTAACCCATTACCTTGGCATCCATCTTCTCGATTGCAACAGAAATCGTCTGTGTGCTAATACACTACAGCGATCGCCAATTTACTGCTAAATGTGGTGCCTTTGGCAATATTCCAGGACTTAAAGATAGTAGAATCTCTTTGTAGTTGAAGTAAAAATGTTAGACTCACATATATAGTCAGACCTAGATAACGCAAGTATCACAATCTGTATGAAAACCAAGCGTGCCATTTTTTGGACGTTACAACGTAATACGAATGTTATGTTTTTCCTAAATTTGGTATTACCAGGTATTACTGAGGGTATTAAATTGAAAATAATTGTTTTTTAAATTAATTACGCATAATATTAATCACAAAATGACTTACCGATGGAAGGAAACGTTTACTTAATTTTGTTAATCAACCCTATATGTTAACATGAAAAAAAGATATGGCCGTTTATGTCGCAAAAACACATTTATATCATAAGTAGATTAAAGTATGGATAGTAGGTATGGATTAGTATAGAAGTATGGATATGTACTCCTACAAATATGTACGGAACCCTCGGTGGGCGACTCCGAGTCGCACTTGTCCGGTTTTTAATGGATTTGGATGATAAGGAGGTACTAAAAAGCGAAAATTAAAAAGCTTTTTTACAAAAACAAAGACAACCGCTTTCAAAAACTTAAAATTGAAAAATTAATTTAGCACAGAACACATGACTTTAGTTTCGAAAGTCGGTGGGTTTGTTCCATTTGCAGCCACATTTTATGTTCAAATCTTATATTCTGATTCATCGCAACGGAGGATCATAGCACAACCGACCTCTTTGCAACAATTAAACCTTCATTCATAGATTTAAATCATCAACCGCACGATCGTCGAGTCATAAACTCAGGGTTACAGGGTTAGGTAACTTTAGGTACTGATATTTTAGGTGAAGGTTGTGTGTTTGTAACTAAATCACACTAAAATAGCTGAACGAATTTAGGTACTAGTTTTATCTAATTTTGTTCCTTTTCAACCGACTTCAAAAAAGGAGGAGATTATCAATTCGTCTGTATTTTTTATTTTTTTTTTATGTTTATTACCTGATTTCTTTGGTCTGGGTGAACCGATTTTGATAATTCTTTTTTTATTTGAAAGCTAGTGCTTTCCGTGTGGTTCCATTTTAATTTGGTCCAGTTCTGACAATGGCATCTATGAGAAAACCGTATAAGTCTTAAATTTGCATTTAGTATGTGCGCGATTTGTTACGCGATTTCTCCGGCAAACGTAAACCGATTTTGAAAATTCTTTTTTTTATGGACAGGGTATGCTTCAGGTGTGGTCCCATATAAATTTTATCGAAATTGATTCAGCACTTTTTGAAAAATCAACAAATACCCAAGAATTTTACATAGACGACGTTTTAGTTTCATCAATCTTTGTAGTAGTTAACTTTCAATCTCTTATCTCTATTCTCATTTGGATGAGAAGGAGGTACTAAAAAGCGGAAAATAAAAACAGAACACACATTGACTATAGTTTCGAAATTCAGTGGCTTTGTTCTGTTTGTTGTTTTGTATTGCCACCGACTTCCGAAACTAAAGTTAATGTGTGTTCTGTACTAAACTTATTTTTCACTTTTTAGTTTTTGAAGGCGGTTGTCTTTTTTGTAAAAAGCTTTTCTTCTTTACAGTTTGGTTTCCAATGTAATTGGATGCAGCTCAGTAACAGTATTTTCCATGGTGCATCTGCCTATCTGACCTCCAAAACCGATGCAGTTACTTGGGAACACGATACTCCTTGGTAAGAATGGTTGTCAGACTTTCGGGCTTCTGACGACCCATAACGACTGTCAAGGATCTACGGCAGATAACCGGGACCAACGGCTTTACGCTCTTTCCGAGGCACCGAAGGAAGTCGGTATGTAATGGATGGTCACCCATCCTCGGACAGATCGCGGCAATCATAGCTTAACCATGACTGATGGAAGTGTCTGTTTGTAATGTCAAAATCACAGCTTTTTACTAAATGCCGTTCAATGTTTACACGTAGGTACTGTAGAGAGTTACCCCACCAGGGAGGCTTTATGTAATGAAGCCATAACTATTTAGTCTATGATTAGAACCTTCTGGATACCTTAGAATATATTTGAATGATGTAGAACATAGTTTTTATATACTATGACATGTGATGTCAGAGTGAGACCCAGCTAAGCTCAGAGCTGCGGTGAAAAACATTTTTTTACAGTTTTGCCTATCTGTTTGATCCGGCTAATCTCTGAAATGGCTTGTCCGATTGATAGGACTTTGACTGGCAGATAGCTGAAGTTATCAGGAGTAACATAGGCTACGAACGAAGTCGAACACGAAGTCGAAGTCGCGGACTTCAGCTAGTAAACAATAAAAGTAAAAGTTCTCCTACGGTGTAAGTAAAACCACAGCCAACAGTTAGTCCTCTCTTGTAACTTACACATTTAATATTTACTAGTATTTGTGTAGGGCGCGTATTTCAAGCGCATATTTCATGAGGGGTGTGCGGTTTGGCCGTAAGTCATAACGCTCCTCGTAAGGGCGTGGTCTCATTGGTGGCTTTAAAAAAAGTCTAGTAGGTATTATCTAAGCAGCAAGTAAAAACTTGAGAAAATAAACGAAGAGAAAAAACTGGCCCAAAGCGAGTCGAATTCACGCGCAAAGGGTATCGTACCATAATCTACACACGTTAGACACTATATTAAAGCATTTAGTTTGTAGTATGGTTGCCCCCTTTAAATATTTATTTTATTCTGTTTTTAGTATTTGTGCCTACTAGCCGCTAACTAGCGGCTACTACCGCTAGTTGCCGTATAGCGGCAACAGGAATACATCATTTGTGAAAATTTCAACTGTCAAGGTATCACGGTTCATGAGATACAGCCTGATGACAGACATAGAGACAGACGGACAGTGACGGAGTCTTAGACTACGAGCGCACTCGACGGCCAGGTTGCGGCGGCCAGGTCGAGGTGGCCAGTGAGATCTAGCTATTTGCTTATAACTTTAAATACGGCGCGCATTTAGCGACAAGCGCCTAGTGCGCGGTATTTAAAGTTATGAGCTAGATATCACTGGCCGCTGCGACCTGGCCGTCGAGTGCGCTTGTGGTTTTAGTAATAGGGTAACGTTTTTACTCTTTGGGTACGGAACTCTAAAAATGGAGTGAGAAAAAATAATGAAGAGAAAAAAGTAATAAATTACAACAAGCAGATAGGATATTTAAATCGTGTAATAATATTCTTCTGAACGAATTTTGGTTACTGCGGCCAATCTCAAAGGAGACTGGCCAAGTTCGCAGGAGATATTAAAGTGCTCAAGTGTGTGCGCAAACAAAGGTGCACTCTTTTTCCTTACTAGTAGGTCGATTCTGTAAAATTCAAACAACAACTCGCATCTCACATCGCTATTCACTCTCACTTCGCATAAGGTTCAAAATGACCTTGATATATTTGACACTTTGAATTGGGTTCGACTGCGAAGTGGGCGTCGAAGTGACGAAGAAATTACCTCACAGAATGTCACTTCTTACGTCATCTCATACTTTATCTGTCAAAATCTCCCTGTCAATTTAGTTAAACTCGGTGACATGCTCGCAAGGGTGGCGCTAGTGTAAATTCGAATTATCAACCGAGTTTTAAGAATGCCAATCAAAAAACTCGCACTCGGATTCTGATTCGAAGTTTAGAATGAGGTCTTACAGAATCACACCCTAGGACTGCGTAGTCTGGGCTTCTGTGATCGTTTCATACAGGGCAAAGAGCAAGCGTTCTACACGGGCAGTTCGTGGGTCAACTGTATGCGGAGGGCTCTAGATGCTCTGCGTATGCAATATAATAATGGCTTCAGCTGCGCTGTTCAGGTTGCCTCGGTTCTGCAGCAGCGCATCTAGCATGTTTGCTGTTGCACGAACTGACGACTTTTACGCTATTTTAAGGAATAAGATCGCATCCTTAATAAGCAGAATGAGAGCGAGCAGCAACAGCATATTTTTGAAAAACATAGTCGAGCAATATGATGCACTTATAAACACGCTGTCCGGTAGCTCGTGCGGCAGGGGTGAATGTAAATTTTGTCTAATTATTATTAAATACTAACCACTGGACCATTGTTGTCAAGTTAAATAAATAAATTATTATTATTATTAAAGTACTTCGGTAACCCAGGTAGCCTATGGGAGATCGCCAGTGATTTCAGGGCGCTGCTGGCCTGTCTTGAGAAGCTGGGGTGGATCTAATGATTTACTTCCCACCTGCTGAGACGTGGAGTTACGGACACCAGCCTGTTAAAGCGTGTAAAAGTAACAAACATCAATTGAGCCACTATACATTCTCACAAACTGTCGCGGCTGTAATAGTAGTAGGATAAGATAGGAAGTAGGATTGACCTGTTATAGGTCAAACAAAATAAAAGTAAGCGGGAAAATCTACATCGGTACAGATGTTTGAGCCCACATACTAGTAAAACGTCATTTATTTAAAAAGTTTGTTGGTGGTCAAGGCTGTCATTCGTAGATCTTTGACAATCGTTATGGGTAATCAGAAAGTCTGTCCACTAAACAGACTTTCTGACTACTTTTTTCTTGGTCAATCAGAAGCTAGAAACCGGTCTTACCAAGGGGAATCGTGTTACCCAGTAACTGGGGTGTGGAAGTTAGACAAGCAGCCATGTAAAACAGTAGTATTCGGTTATACTTTCGGTTAGAATTACGTTTATACAGATTAAAGGACCATGTCCATTTCGGACTCTAGATGACCTGCAGTCGCTCACAGTAGTAAACTAAAGACCTTGTTTCCAGGAACATAAATACACATTCGTTCTGAAGAATAACATCACTACTTCAATAGAAACCAAGCTTAAAAGAGTAGGTAAGGAACGCACGCACTGGTGCGGAATAAACGTCGCGTTTGTCCCGCGGTTTATGCCAACGCAAAAATTCACAACGCTGGAAAATCCCTGTATGTTGGTATAAAACAGGCGATTTCATCCGTACAAAGATTAGTCTTAATACGGTGTGTCTTTCACTGATCTTTAATTCACTTCAAAGGTATTTTGATGATTGGGGGTTAAGTAGAATATTTTGATGGGGTATTTAGTAGTAAAAAGGTGGATGGATTGTGTGAGGAATTAAATCAAATGTCTTTATTGCATTCATGTGTGTACATTTAGTTGTTACTAGCTTCTGCCCACGAGTTCGTACGCGGATCCTGTTGCTTATGCCAGCGACAACGGGGTCGGCAAAATCAAAGATCTGAAACGTCTGATGTCGAATTCTAAGAGCCTGGGGACGGGAAACCAACGGGATGCGCGAGAGGATTCGAGACGTTCAAAAAGTACAATTTTGAATCATACCTCCGATGGCGGAATATGTGGCGTAGTCAATCATAGGAGTATATGTAAATGAACTCCGTTCCTTATCAACCCAAGGAAGGTCGCCATGACCTACGGTTATATCTTGAGACACATCCGATTCTTCAGATGATATCGACATTCTGTTCAGAGAATGTCGAAGTCGATCAGAATTCAAACGTTCGTTGCGCTCTTCTTCTGTCTCGTCATGCCGTACTCCAGCAATTCTTTTTCTCTCACTTTCTAACTGATTATGAATATTTTGTTGTGTGTCGTGTTCGGGGCAATCTATACTATAATATTATAACGCTGAAGTTTGTTTGTTTGTTTGGTTGAACGCGCTAATCTCAGGATCTACTGGTTCGAATTAAAAAAATATTTTTGTGTTGCATAGTCCATTTACCGAGGAAGGCTATAGGCCAATGCGAAGCTGGGTCGGGTCGTGAGTGTATGATAATCTCGATCAGCAGTTAGTCGTGCATCACGTTCATCATTCGGTTCAAAAGACTTGTTAGTAGATGTGCGAATACGCTCAGAACTCAAGCGTGATTCTGTATCGGTAAACGTTTCCGATTCGCGAGACAATGCATGTCGCTCACGATCAGCGGACAGTCGCGCATCACGTTCCGCAGCAGATGCGTAGATACGCTATGAACTCAAGCGCAATTCTCTATCCGTGAACGTCTCCGACTCGCGAGACAATGTATGAAGTTCACGATCAGCGGTCAGTCGCGCATCATATTCTTCACTGGTCTCTAGAGACCTGGATATAGATGCGTAAATACGCTGAGAACGCAGGCGTGCTTCGCGATCTGAAGAGGTTTTCACGGAGCGAATTGCAGCCTGATGTTCTCGAACAGCATCAAGTCTCTCCTGACGCTCTTCGGTAGATTCTTGGGATCTTATGATCCTCAATCTTGTAGCTCCTTTGGAATATTGGGAAAGATTTGACCTCTTTCTAGGCATGGTTATAGTTTTATTTTAAAGATACCTGATCAATTAAAATCTAAGTGACTGCTCCCCTGCGTTACCGGGTAGGCTACCGTGTCACGAAGATAAATGGAAAAGGAAATTAAACACCCAAATATCATAAACCCAAAGGCATATTTATTCGATAAAATAAAAAAATAAATGGGAATTTTGGCCAGTAGAGTCAAATTTTCAATGATATACCATCGTCATCAAAAATCAGTCCTAAACTGTTACCGCCTTCACCGCATGGAGGTACTCCCAGCTTATGTTATTTTATAAGATACCGTGAAATTAGTGATAGCTTTGATTTTCACATCAGATGTTTCTGATTTTTATAAGTCAACAGGAAATGCCCATCAGACCGAACAACTTTTGCTAAGACGTCATTCCTATATGAGTCATGGTGTAGCTGGGCTCTTGGAGTTCCACAACAGGTGTTCCAGATCTTCAAATTTATTCTCTCAGCAGAAAATGCTCATCACGTGGAACAATTTTTGCTATGGTACCATTTTTGTATCTCTTATAGTTTAGCTGGTCTGTTGCGGTTCTGCATCAAAACTTCAAGGTTCCAAGATAAATTATAGCCTATATGTTGCCCAGACTTAATACCTATACAACAAAAGAAAAATCATTCAAATCCGCCCAGTAGTTCCGAAGATTAGCGTGTACAAACAAACAGACCAACAGACAAACAGACAGAATTTTTTTTTTGAATTCTTGCTCTATTACTGTTCCTAAGCCCCCCTCAATTTTTATTTTTTAAATATATTCAATGTACAGACACAGTTTTGTTACTGTTTTATTATATGTATAGATAATAGTGTAAGTTCCAACATGAAACCCGGTTAGGGCACGGCAACATAATAATAATTTATCACAATATTTTTTACATGATACTAATTTTAACATAATTATAATTTTAGCATAGCTAAACATAATTTTAGCATAATAATGACTGATGAAATGATATTAAGGGCAACTCAAAATCTAAACGATTGCTAGAACAGCGTAGCAGCATTGATACACACTAGTACAATACAATGGTCTGTTTGTGTGCATCAGAAAAAAAATATGCACGAAATAAGCACGAATCATTGAAATTGATCGGCAAACCAAAGCGCGCGATGTTTTACATTGCTTTTTAAAATAATTGTCTAAAATAAATGAGCTCGTATAACGGACTAAAAAATATTCTGTATATTAAGCATAACTTTTACTTTCATAAAATAAATATATCAGTTATGTTTTTATTCAAATACTGGTGAAAAAAAATTGACAAAGTGAACCGATTTTCTACTTTTTCAACATTGTTTTTTAATAAACAAAATATTTTGGCATATTGTAATGGTTGTATTGGTCCTGAAAGTTAACTCTGACGTCTATTTTCGTAAAACGATGTGAAAGAATTGTGTTCGCTTTAAAAAACCATAATTAAAAATTGTACTTTAACTTTTTTTTTTTTTTACTTTTTTTGCTGTCTAAATCAAGACTTAATCTTTCTAAAACTGTAAATTGTCTTTAAATAATCTACTCACATAATTACGATATTGCTCTGGGCAAAACGCAAAAACATGAAGTTTTCGTCACGAATCGAATACGCGCTCTTAATGAAAAGGGAGTTAATGAAACCACGACTGTTGACAGAAATAGAAGAAGAAAACATGTTGTGCTGACCCCAGTAACATGGGACAAGGGCAGGTAGTTAATGATGATTTGGCATTCAAAAACAAGTTTTGTTATAATGAATGTTTTTTTTACTGCTAGCGCTATCCTTCTTCTTACTCAGGTATTTTCATCATCATCATCATTTCAGCCAAAAGACGTCCACTGCTGTACATAGGCCACGCTTGGCAGGCGGGTTGGCGATCGCAGTATGGTTGTTACAAAGGCACAGAGAACGCTGCTGCTCATTCTCTGGTGAGTCCCTCAGTCGCCTTTTACGATACCCACGGGAGGATATGGGATGGTGCTATTCTTTACGTCCGACACCATACGGACAAAACACACAGGTATTTAAAAAAATTATATTTTTTGAGTATGAGTGGATGGAATAACATTTCTTACTCTTTCACGTTTTGAAGGCTGAATGGAATTACTATAAGTAATTTATTCGACCATCTTATGCCAGAATAACCTTACCTTTGAATAATTTTACTCATTGGTCTTACTCAACTTTGGTTGCGTTTTTTCATCACACGTTAATATAATTGTTTAGAAAATGGAACGCAAGATTTTATGTTTCCACTAGATTCTGCCCGCGACTTCGTACGCGGATCCTGTTGCTTATGCCAGCGACAACGGGGTCGGCAAAATCGAAGATCTGAAACGTCTGATGTCGAATTCTAAGAGCCCGGGGACGGGAAAACAACGGGATGCGCGAGATGATTCGAGACGTTCAAAAAGTACAATTTTGAATCATACCTCCGATGGCGGAATATGTGGCGTAGTCAATCATAGGAGTATACGTAAATGAACTCCGTTCCTTGCTAACCCAAGGAAGGTCGCCATGACCTACGGCTATATCTTGAGACACATCCGATTCTTCAGATGATATCGACATTCTGTTCAGAGAATGTCGAAGTCGATCAGGATTTAAACGTTCGTTGCGCTCTTCTTCTGTCTCTTCATGCCGTACTCCAGCAATTCTTTTTCTCTCACTTTCTAACTGATTATGAATATTTTGTGTGCGTGTTCGGGACAATATAAACTATTATATTATTAAGCTGAAGTTTGTTTGTTTGTTTGGTTGAACGCGCTAATCTCAGGATCTACTGGTTCGAATTAAAAAAATATTTTTGTGTTGGATAGTCCATTTACCAAGGAAGGCTGTATGCCAATGCGAAGCTGGGTCGGGTCGCTAGTGTATGATAATCTCGATCAGCAGTTAGTCGTGCATCACGTTCATCATTCGGTTCAAAAGACCTGTTAGTAGATGTGCGAATACGCTGAGAACTCAAGCGTGATTCTGTATCGGTAAACGTTTCCGATTCGCGAGACAATGCATGTCGCTCATGATCAGCGGACAGTCGCGCATCACGTTCCGCAGCAGATGCATAGATACGCTGAGAACTCAAGCGCAAATCTCTATCCGTGAACGGCTCCGACTCGCGAGACAATGTAGACGTTCACGATCAGCGGTCAGTCGCGCATCATACTCTTCACTGGTCTCTAGAGACCTGGATATAGATGCGTAAATACGCTGAGAACGCAGGCGTGCTTCGCGATCTGAAGAGGTTTCCACGGGGCGAGTTGCAGCCTGATGTTCTCGAACAGCATCAAGTCTCTCCTGACGCTCTTCGGTAAATTCTTGGGATCTTAATTATGATCCTTAATCTTTTAGCTCCTTTGGAACATTGGGAAAGATTTGACCTCTTTCTAGGCATGGTTATAGTTTTATTGTAAAGAAGATACCTGATCAATTAAAATCTAAGTAACTGCTCCCCTGCGTTACCGGGTAGGCTACCGTGTCACGAAGGTAAATGGAAAAGGAAATAAACACCCAAATAACATAAGCCCGAAGGCATATTTATTCGATAAAATAAAAAAAATAAATGGGAATTTTGGCCAGTAGAGTCAAATTTTCAATGATATACCGTCGTCATCAAAAATCAGTCCTAAACTGGTACCGCCTTCACCGCGTGGAGGTACTCCCAGCTTATGTTATTTTATAAGATACAGTGAAATTAGATCTGATCTTCGATTTTTATAAGTCAACAGGAAATGCCCATCAGACCGAACAACTTTTGCTAAGACGTCATTCCTATATGTGTCATGGTGTAGCTGGGCTCTTGGAGTTCCACATCAGGTGTTCCAGATCTTCAAATTTATTCTCTCAGCAGAAAATGCTCATCACGTGGAACAATTTTTGCTATGGTACCATTTTTGTATCTCTTATAGTTTAGCTGGTCTGTTGCGGTTCTGCATCAGGTATTCAAGTTTCCAAGATAAATTATAGCCTATATGTTGCCCAGACTTAATACTTATACAACAAAAGAAAAATCATTCAAATCCGCCCAGTAGTTCCGAAGATTAGCGTGTACAAACAAACAGACAAACAGATAAACAGACAAACAGACAGAATTTTTTTTTTGGATTCGTGCTCTATTACTGTTCCTAAACCCCCCTCAATTTTTTTTTTTTAATATATTCAATGTACAGCCACAGTTTTGTTACTGTTTTATTATATGTATAGATAGAAGATAATTTTGCCGGTCTTTAATGGTGTCATTGTCAGTGATAATAATATTCACATGAATAGACAGTTATTCCGTGATTAAAATTTGGTAAAACAGAAAGTTCTCTAACTCTAAAGAAAGTGATATTATACCCAAGATGAAACTTATACGAGTTTGGTCAAATCTGCCCTTACAATGTTTAATTCCTTTCCATCTCACAACCTGCACCCATACAATGTTCAAACAATTGTGTATAATAATTATGTCATTGCAAGTTCGAACCCAATGTATGAACGAATGTATTATTAGTTATAAGGTCATTTTTGTAATAGTGAACTATTATTTCCTTATTCTTATTTAGCTATATATAATGCCCACAATTTCGATCGGGTCAATTTTCTAAGAGGATCTATATTTTTTTATAGTAAAATATAGCTCATAGTATTCAGGGATAACGTACCTTCGCATTAGCAATTTTTTTGAATCGGTTTCTCTGTTCTAGATAAACAAATAACCAAACTCTTTAGTTTTATAATAGTCATCATCATCATATCACTGCTGAACGTAGGCCTCCCCCAGAGATCGCCAGCCAACCAACCAAATTGTGTAATACCTATAAGTACTGTGGAGATCTGATGTGTTTCTGAGATAATAGCCATTAGATATTATACTCTATGACGGAACACTCAGCAAACTTCTAGAATAAGTTTGAATAGTAGACTTGTATTGTTTTACATTTGACATTAGGTCTTCCTAGCCTGATCTTGTCACGGGCACACGACAAGTATCTGATAATATAAACCAGTACCGACTATCAGTGCTTTTATTTATAGAATAAACCTATTACAATCACGCATATCCCGGTACCAGTAAGAATCCTCCATAAGGATCTCTTACAGTACCGATGTATTAATTACTATTAAACCGCTTAATTCAAGTTCTCCACACAATATATACGATCCTACAGGAACACATAACTAGTAATCCTGTACATGCCTTGATACACTTTGATGTTCCGTCTAGTTAAACGAAGAGCAGTGCGAAAATCTTATTTCGCCACTATTTTCATATCTTTCCTTGCTGCCTCTTGGTCTCTTTTGTGACTTTTATAACTTCAGTAATGAGATAGCTACCATACCTAGTGTGCTATTTTTTTATTCTTTAGCGAAATATTTTTCCTTTTTTTATTATAGGTATCTTTAATAGTTATGTTATAGATAGGCACACGAAAAATTCGACTCATGCGTAGAATAAAGTCCGATCTGCAGGGTTGATGGTTTTCAGTAGAGCTTAGAGAAGTTGTAAACTTGTGTAAGTCTTAAACGGTGAGACTTGACATTTAGATTTTTTGGTATGTTGTAACAACACCCAAGTCTAATTAAATGCTATTTAGTGTATATTTCTTATTCTTCCTAGTGAACATTATACGTTGTTCTACGGAGACATCTGAATTAAATGACGTTCTATATCACTATGGGTCATTTTTTGTTGGAATTACCCAGCCATTATGAGTCCTTTGTGAATATTCAAATAAAATATTTAAATATTATGTGAGTCATATTATGACTACTCTCCTATGTAACTAAATAAGAAATGAAATAATTATTTAAAATGGTTCATTCATTTAAAAAATCACAAAATCGGTAAGAAAACCATTAGATGGCATCACTTTGAACAGCAATCACAGTTAGGTACGGACTTAGGATTAGCATAGTCTTAAACGTACAGATCTATATACCTAATAGAACAATACAGGAGACGCGCGTAAGAAATATAAACTTCGCACTAGTTATAAAATCAACAATAACTTTTTTTTTTAATTATCATTCAGTCTATAATTTCAGATTTTTATTTCAGAAGTATTGTGACCTAGACGGTGACTTAAGAGGAGAGAGAAGAGTTTTGGACGCAAAACTGATGCAGAACGGACGCAGTCTGCGTCCAAAACTTTCAAAATTTAGTCGAAAAAATTAAATAAAAGTAGTATTCTTTCAAAATTAAAAAAAAGGCGTATACTAAAAGATAGATGATAAAATTGTCTCTAAGATAGTGTAAGTTTCGGATAATTATACCTGGTAGATTTTGTGTGATTGTCAATGTTTTGTCCGCGTCAGACACAACTTCACGAGTTAATTAAACTATTTAATATGAACTTAATCAAAAATATTCACTTTCTATATGATTAAGAGAATGTTCTAGTTAAACATATATTTTTTTCAAATCATTTACACTGCACATTTTGACGTGATTGTCAGTTTAAAATCTGTAAAAGTCGTTTAATAGCCCCTTAAGGGCGCGTATTCGATTTAGCGCAACTCAAAATCTAAACGATTGCTAGAACGGCGTAGCCGCATTGACACACACTAGTACAATACAATGGTCTATTTGTGTGCATCAGAAAAAAAAATATGCACGAAATAAGCACGAATCATTGAAATTGATCGGCAAACGACAGCGCACGATGTTTTACAGTGCTTTTTAAAATAATTGTCTAAAATAAATGAGCTCGTATAACGGACTGAAAAATATTCTGTATATTAAGCATTACATTTACTTTCATAAAATAAATATATCAGTTATGTTTTTATTCAAATACTGGTGAAAAAAAATTGTCAAAGTGAACCGATTTTCTACTTTTTCAACATTGTTTTTTAATACATAATAGTAAAATTTTAATACATAATAGTAAGGTTTTTTAAAGCGAAGACAATTCTTTTATATCGTTTTACGAAAATAGACGTCAGAGTTAACTTTCAGGACGAATACAACCATTACAATATGCCAAAATATTTAGTTTTATGCGTTTTTCCAACAGTATATACAATCATAAAGACAGTGACAGAGCCAAAATTACGAAAATATTACTATTTATATATATTTCCTGTTGTTATGATAAATATTTACGTACGTACGGTACGTAAATATTTATCATAACAACAGGAAATACGTACCGTCAACTGCTGTAACATTGCCTACACGCCCAACATTGCCTACACTCCAAAAAGCTCAATTATTGCCGCTGAGAAATGTTTTTGCTGTGTATGGTATTACTAAAAGCAAGTGGGCTATCTATATGGCAAAAAATATTTCTCAGCGGCAATAATTGAGCTTTTTGGAGTGGAGTGTTTTTGGAGTGTCGGTACATTAAGAAATTTAAACGTCGCACTAATTACTCAATTCAAAATAAATCATATAACAACCACCCTTCTTTATAATATTAAGAGTTAAAGTATGAAATTGACGATTTATATTGCAAAATAATTAAAACTCGTTTTTCCCAAGACGATATTCATTTAATCAAAATTTTACTTTCGTTCTGTGTGTGTGTTTTTCTTTCGTTGTCGTTTCGTTTCGTTTCGTTTTGTTGCCATCAAGTCGGAAGTTTATGAATTTGCGATAGGACTCCGAAGATCTACTTTCGACAAACTGTGTGAAAGCATTTTGTACTGCCTCCTTGGAAGTTTTCTTGCTACTTAGATTGTCCAAATCACGCAAAAAATGGTAGTCAGTTAGAGCAAGGTCTGGCGAGTACGGAGGATGAAGTATGGTGTCTAACTGCAGCTCCTGTAGAGTTACAACGGTGTCCCGTGCTGTGTGAGGTCTTGCGTTATCATGGAGCAATAATGGTGAAGATCGATTCACGAGTCGGGGATGTTTCACTGCCAGTTTCGCAATTATTGTTCGAAGTTTGGCACAGTAAACATCTGCTGATATTGCTTGACCAGGCCTGAGAAAGCTATAGTAAATAACACCACAAAGAGACCATCAAACTGTTACCATGTCCTTTTAATTGGTAGACTTTGCTTTAGGGCACTGTTGCGTTTGGCCTGGGGTCAACCATTGCATTTTTCGCTTACGGTTATCGTAAAGAATCCACTTTTCGTCACATGTCACAATTCGATCCAATATTTCTTCATTCCTCTACCAATTCAACAAATCAGCGCAAGTTTCAACACGAGTTTGTTTCTGCAGATCAGTCAAATCATGAGGCACCCATTTTTTCATATGTTTTATGTTATTGATTTGATGCAAATGAGTCAATATTGTAGGTAAGGTAACGTTAAAAATGTTGCTTATTACTGGGTCGTTTGACTCGAATCGGCTTCCATCATCTCCTTCAATTCAGCGTTATTCACCTGTGTGGGCGGGCTTCCACGTAGTTCGTTCTTCAAGTCGAAGTTTCCATTACGAAAGTGTTTAAACCAATGACGGTTTCGAAATAACCGGGGTAGATCTGTCTTGAGACTTCTAACAGCTTTTCAAGCTGCATTAAGGGTGAATTTAAAAAAATTGAAGGCACTTCCAAAGAAAGTGTACTAGAGTAATTGCAGTAAGCCTCCTCGGCAGAGGGATCAGGCATGACATTCGGTATTGAGCTGTCGCAGCTAATTTCTTTGGTTCCACTATCTTTATGCAAAACTTCTTCCCATGTATAAGCTAGTTTCTGACTGATTTTTTCTCCATCAGGAGGCAAAGGTGACGCTTGCTATGTCATGTCGTTGCCAGCAACATTCACAACTGAAATAAAAAAAAAATGTATAGTTATTGTTATAAGTATTTATAAAATACTACTTTATAATAATGTATATTGCAAAGAAAAATGTACCTAATAATTATTTTAACAAATTTTAAATAAAAATCTTTATATTTGACGATATTTTTAAATGAATAACGTCCTAACTGATTTCATTATCCCAGTAACAACGTCCCTCTTAATATCGAACCAACAAATAGTATCACAGATTTCGTAGGAAAACGTCCGATATTCACATGAAACGCTTTGAAGTTAAATAATGTTCGTATAAAATCGTACTAATATTTTAAAAGACTCCTCCTTTTGACTGCTTAATAATACCGAATGAATGATTTCCCAGTGAATATGCATTACGCTAATCATATTTTCGCACTAAAACTGCGTTTCTATACCTCTTCGTAAAAAAACCGTCCTATATCAAAATATGTAGATCGCTCACAACTGTTTACTGAGATAAATAGCAATGTAGACAATGTTTATTAATTTAAGAACTTAAAAGTGTGTATCGCGAAATAATACGACTGAAATCGTTAACTTACTCGGCATTTACACTTTTCTTCATATAAACAGCAGGAAAATTTAAATATGATGGAACAAAGCTCTCTGCTCTTCTGCATCTTCTTTAAGCATATTCAACATTTTTCTTGATCGTGACATCTCTAAAAATATGTTTTTTCATGCAAATCGCTTGATAAATTATTTTTGAATGACACAAAAACGTTACCCTCCAACAAACAGCGGCCGTAGTGACGAACGGACGGGCCGCCTGCGCCGGTTCCGCTGCCCGCGCGCCGTCGCTTGATCACTACGTGCGTTTTTATGCGGAGCTAATGTCAGATTGAATGTTATTCGATTTTATATCTCCGAAACTAAAAAAGACACGAACATTCTAAAAAACATGCGTCTGTAGAGTTCGTATTCCTTAACTCGTCGAGCTATTAAACTCGTTTTTGCACATTGGACTCTGTTCTACGGATAGGTCGATTAATAATGCTGGTGATAATTATACTTAATAAGGAAAACAGTAGTTACGTATACTAGCTGATGCCCGCGACTTCATTCGCGTGATTGTTATCAGCAAGGTTTTTTTTGGGCGTTACCATTTTTTCCTATTTTTTTTCCATAATAAAAAATCCCATTAAAATCGGATCAGGCTTTTCAAATTAGCCAAAGCAAACAGACTGAAAGCCAGTAAAACATTTTTAAAATTATTTTTTTGTTCTAAGTGCCTTAGATATACTTTTTTGTGCATTTGGTAAAAAGCTGTTATTTTGATATTTCAAACAGACACTTCAATTGTATTTATTTTATAATATAATAAATAAATAAAAATAAAATAAAAAATAAAAAGGCCTTTTATTTCTTCCGCAAAATGCTAGTTTACAAAGTTTTGTTAGTATCAAGTTTAATTTAATAGTTAGTAAGTAGACTCAGTTACATAAAAAGAATTCTAGATACGTTAATATGTATTATAGTGAAATTAATCTGCAAGAACCCCTCTGCAGGTAAAGGCCTCCTCCAAATTTAGCCAGTTTTCTCTGGATTGCGCTGTTTGTATCCAATTTGGACCCGCTGTGCGTTTAATTTCATCTTCCCATCTGTTGCAAGGTCTCCCTTTCTTTCTTTTGCCCGCTGGCCCCCTCCATTCTGTCACTCTTTTTGTCCACCTTTGATCTTGCAGGCGTGCTATGTGTCCGGCCCACTTCCATTTTAATGCAAGAGCTTGTGCTAACCCGTCTGTTGCTTTTGTGATGTTGCGTATTTTTGTATGCCTTATTTTATTTATTCTTTTTATGTTTAGCATACTCCGCTCCATTCTTCGTTGGCACGTTATAATTTTATTTTTGTTAAATTTCATAATATATTATGTATTAAAGATGTATAGATTTATAGATAGATTTCGAGATCCGAGAAACCGAGGGGACCGGGGGTTTCTAGTTTTTTTTTGGTTCTTTTTAAATCAATGTGCTCCTATTACCAATTAACATATGGTCCTTCCTTAAATATCTCTCAAAGATCTACGAATGACGGCAAGGAATAACTGCATGGGGGTGTCACACCACCAACTTCTAAACACCGGACTGCGACTGAAAAATTCTTAATGGAAAAAGCAAACAAATGTTTGCCCGACCCGTTAATCGAATCAGACCGAGAGCACAGTATAAATATTAGTACTATCGTACAGAAGCGATTGAGACCCGATCCAGCCTGTCCCTTTGCTGCCCTCTCCTAGTGACGCCCTAAGCCGAGGCTCGTACCCTACAGGTGGTACCCTTAGCGAGTAGTAACATTGTTTATAAGTTTTTTGCCCTGGCTGGAGGCCCTAAAAATGATTTTTTAAGGCATCACTGGATTGTCCCGTTAAGCAGCCAACAACCTCATAGGTTGAACTGCGAAATGCCATTCAGAAAAAAAAAACAGAAGCGAAACGCCCGCCTCTCTCCGAAACACTGTTCCTCACCTCTTCCCGCGTCGAACGTGCTCTCGAAACTGATTTTAGTTCAACCGGCACGTAGACTCGCACACACACGCACGTATTTGTGCAGTCTGTTATTTTGGTTGTGTGCCGGGAGAGCAAGAGTCTTCTTAATATCGTGCTGTTTTAGATACGCAGCGTTTCCTAAACCGAGTGCACAAGTTAATAGGTCCTGCAGTGAGAAATTACAGAGGGTATCCTAGAGTACAAACGAGGATCTATGGGCAGCACTACGCTCTGTGAAGCCCTGCCCCATATTTAGCTGTAGCAGTGAGGTGAGAGGCAATGTCGTAAATACAAGGTTTATGCTACTGCCAGAGTGTGAATCGGACCGCCTGCGGTGATACTGTTTGGAGTTACGAAGGGTTGCTGGTCCGAAGTTTAATTGGGATTATAACCTGGTTTATTGATATTGTACGATATGAATTCATGTTTATTATAAGTTCTTCAAGTGTTCGTAACTTAGAGAGAGAATAGAAAATGAGGAGGTGAGTAATACCTGTAATATCTGTAAGTTATTTTACTAGCAGCTCAATGTTATTGCTTTGATTTGCGACGAATGAGAACTTCCTAAATTGTTGTTTATATTCAATGGAACTTTGTTTATTTTTGACCAACTACAAAAAGGAGGAGGTTGTCAATTCAGAAGATACTAATAACAAGCGGAAAATAAAAGCCTATTAAAAAAATATACTTCAAAAGCTAAAAACTGATAATTTTTTTAGCACAGAACACACAATGACTTTAGTTTCGGAAATCAAAAAACAAAAAATCAAACAACAAAACAAAAAACAGAACAAAGCCACCACCACCGACTTCTGTATATTCAGTGCTAAAAATATTTATCACTATAGTTTTATAAGGCGGTTGTCTTTTTTGTAAAAAAAGGTTGTTTATACCATCCCATTCTTTTCGTATCAAAGATACAATATTTACACGTAGGTACAATAAAAAAAAGAAAAACCTATAACTGAAACCAAAAATAAACTAATATAACAAGGCATCAAAATGACGTGTTCTCTGTATCCACATTCATCCCGGCTTTAGTGTACTGAAAAATACTTTAAACCCCAATAAAAAACATTTTTTTTTTTATTATTATTAAATAGCCTTGCGTTTGACCGCAATTCACCTGATCGTAAGTGATAATGCGGCCTAAGTTGGAATACGCTTGCCTAAGATGAACCGGTTCACTCGTGCCTTAAAGATACCCAGATTATACTTATCAGGGAACAGAGAGGCGGGCAGGGAATTCCACAGTCTGGCAGTTCGCACAATAAATGTGGAGTCAAAGCGCTTGGTTCGAGACCGTGGAACTTCAACCATATAGCGGTGACGCTTCGCCGTATCTCTGCTCGTCCGATGATGGAACATAAAGACATAAAGACTTAAATTGGTTTCTAAAAGTACCTAACTCTTACACATCAAATACCTACACAAATTATGCAAAACCAAGGTATTCCATTATAACTAAACAACTTGCTAAGGTGAGAACAGGAAAATTTTGTCCTCACCTTTACGTCTATGGTGGCAAGGTAGAACCGTTTTATGTACGATATAATATACAGTCGTTGTAGTTGTTATTTTATTTGTTTTTATTAACCTGTTTTGTCGCACTCCTGGTCAAAGTCCTCCCTCTTCTCCTTCTATCTTTTGAGGTTCCGTGCTTCATCTCTCCAGTTTTGGGGGAACCCATTCAGTCCCCTACTGTATTTTTATTTGTCCTAAGACATCAGTAGGTCGATTCTGTAAAATTCAAACAACAACTCGCATCTCACATCGCTATTCACTCTCGCTTCGCATAAGGTTTAAAATGACCTTGATATATTTGACACTTTGAATCGTGTTCGAGTACGAAGTGACGGGGACCTTACAGAATGCCACTTCTTACGTCATCTCATACTTTATCGGTCAAAATCTCCCTGTCAATTTAGTTCAACTCACTGACACGCTCGCAATGGTGGCGCTAGTGTAAATTCGAATTATCAACCGAGTTTTTAGAATGTCAATCAAGAAACTCACAGTGAATTCAGATTCGAAGTTTAGAATGAGGTCTTACAGAATCACACCCCAGTTCAGCGTTACTCAAGCCCACACACATATTATTGTAGGTACTGTAAAGGTTGCATACATTTGGCATGCTGGTTGAAACCATTGGCTATAATTATGGTTTCGTCTAAACACTGCATTCTTCTAGAATAGTTTCATAAATAGAATGTTTCTTTTGAATATTTGTACGCCAATACTTACGGCTAAAATGACTGAACTTTTAATGAATGAACTGACATAATATCTTGCATGCTCTTGTATGTGCACACCATATGTTTAAGAAATATCTATTCTATTATCTTATCTAAAATCTATTCGTTTCTATTCTCATTTTTATATATCAGGCAGATTATGAAGCCAGCAGCCGTCACAGCACACGTATTATTCTATTACAGAGTGTTTATAACGAGAAGTCCTTCTTTCATTAAAGTAAACCTCCTTTTAAGTCCTCGGTACCGTAAGGGTCAAGTCACACCGGAATGGTAGCGCAGCGGCCGGCAGTTTTGCTGCCAAACCATTTTCAACTTTATCTCTAAACCTCAAAGCATAGTATCGCTTCGGCGGTCATCGGCTCGCAGAGCCGCCCGGCGGCACGAGCTGCCGCTCGATGCATGGCGGTCTTCACGTTTAGAGATAAAGTTGAAAATGGTTTGCCATCAAAACTGCCGGCCGCTGCGCTGCCATGCGGTGTGTTTTGACCCTAAGGATTCAGCTAGTGAGCTCTTATAGTACCTACTGTATATAGAAATAAAAAAAAACGCAATAAGATTGTCACAAACTGACATCCTCAATCTTACTAACTAGACAGGCGTCTAAGACTTTATTTTCCATCCATTTATTTTATCTATCAGGAAATAGAACGACTCTCTATTTTGCGTAATTTTGATTGAACTTACTCAAGAACAATCAATCTTATTAGATCGGCTTGCTGTGCCATTTTAAACTTAAACTCCTTTGCGCAAAGATGAGAATGGTTCGAATTGACAGCAATAACATAGATTGCCGACTCGACAAATGTATTAATGGTTGTATTGATTGAGTTTTATGACGTCTGAATGTAGTCTTTGAAATTACGTCATGGCTCTGAGACAGAAATACAGTGATTCAATTTTATAGGAGCACTTAGATAAAATACATTTTCATGTTATTTTAGAAGTCTCTGAAGTTTTTCATCGAATTACTATTTTTATCAAGACTAATTTTCACTGATACGAATATCATACAAAATAATTTTTTTCAGGGTAATAGTACTCAACCGTGAAATTGAACACCTGTAAAAAAATATTCGATCCTCCCATACAAAATCGATCAGTTGACTATTGATTTTTATTTTATATTTCGACTTATATTCCTTGGAGAAAGTTGTTCAATTTCACGGGTACTATCACCCTGAAAACTTTGGAACGTGACTAAAAAATCATCTTGTATATAGGTATGCTAAGCATGGGACTAAAGTATCACGGATGAGTCTTAGCCTTAGCCTTGCAGTTACTGGAGAATATCGTAAACAAAACATTGGTGTTCAGCTGCACCCGGTTAGACTAGAAGCCGACCCCAACATAGTTGAGAAAAGGCCAGGCAAATGGTGATACTAAATGAATAGACGAATAGGCAGTTGATCTATGTAAAACACTGGTCCACTGCATCCGGTTAAGCGGGGAATTCACTACCAGACATGCCCGCAGGCACGCCCGCGAGTAGTCTGTCCGGGCATGTCTGGCTCTGCAATACAGTACACGGACTCGTCAGTTTGCTGTCTGTGTCTCAACTGGCTACACGATTTAGTTGTTACGATGTCAACGAGAAAAAGAAAAAATATAATTGCTGGTACCGCAATAATACTCAGATGAAAAGAAAAATCTTCCCAGAATAATTTATTTTCATTAAAACTACTCCACAGTATAATTCATAAATCATAAAAAAACGTGTGTACAGGTTGCTGTCGCTCTCAGGTCTAAAGCGGGGCATTCACTAACAGACATGCCCGTGGGCATACCCGCGGTTATGTCCGGGCGGGCAACTTTACCAGATAACCTTGAAAAGTTGATGGTGATGGACAAGGTAGATGAGAAAAGACCTCGCGGACGGTCACCTGACCTCTGGTCAGGCCAAGCAACCGCCCTCACTGGACTCTCTGTTACGACCGCCCTGAGACAAGCAGATAACCGAACGAAATGGAAAAGCGTCATGTTTTAAGTCACGAAGGCCTTTCATGGACACGACCTTCAGTAACTAATGAAGAACGCGACTAAGAAGATGAATGGTGCCTAAAGTATGTCAATAAATAAAGTTGTGAACACTGGAATCACTGTTCCTCTCCTAACTACCTACTACAATAATCTGACATAGAAAATATGACATCTATTCATTCATCAGCTTTATGAATTTGACCCACTTTTCAGTGTAGTGGACATTGTGCTACAAATATATAAAGATTCTCGATTAATGACGCGATGACAAGTCGGCCTAGCATGGGCGTGCTAACGTAAAAGTATTTGATTTGAGTGGATTTTTGAATTGGAAATACGACTATCCTTTATTATTTGGGTTTAATTTCATATGACAAGCACAATTGTTATTATTTTTTTTCGTCATTGGGTGGCAAACCATCCGATACCCCATCTCTGAGGTTTTTGTTGTTGTTTTCTGGAATGGCGTCTCGCAGGTCAACCGGAGGAGATAAGAGGTTGTCGTCGGCTTAACCCGACTTACTTGTGGTGCTTTCAAGCGAATTTAAGGCCTCCAGCCAAAGCAAAAGCTTACAAACTAAACGACTACACGCTAAGGGCACTCCCTGTGAGGTACGCTCGACAAAGGGACAGGCTGTATCGGAATTCGATTATTTAGGGACGAATTTAAAACTACAGGCACTAAACTAACTAACTAACTAAGAGTTAGAGAGGGCCTAATGTTTCATGATTACCGCTGCCTATAGGCGTCTTATGTTGCCATCCCAGAATATCGCCCATTAATATTTATTCAGGCACACCAAGAACATGTTTTCAAATATTACTAAAAGTTAATCACAAATATTCAATACTGTGTAAGTACATCAGTTAAAGGCAAGAGAAGGTAAACAATTCATTAAAAATATAACATTAAAACAAACAACACCTGAGCGATCGACTGCTGCGCAGCGTGTTGCGGGTTCGATTCCCGCCCAGAGTAAATCTTTGTGTGATGAGCACTTGTATTTACCTTGTGTCTGGGTGTTGTTTATCTATATACCTATGTATGTATTTAAAATGTATTTGTGTATGTATATCAGCTGTCTGACACCCATAGTAAAGGGACAGTTTGGGGACAGGTGGCCATGTGTGAAATGTCCTCCTATTATTATTATTAATTACCTATTGTAGTGAAATAAATGTGTTTTCTCAATTAATACCTAATGTTATTATTGGATTTGAAATTACTTTGGTCGCACGGTCGCCACATAACATTCTACGCACGATGGTGTCGGCTGGGAAATACTTTTTGTTTAACTTTAGTATATAATTGTATTAATCAAAGTTATATTTTATTACTATCAACACATACCTTTGTTACCTTTATTGTACAATATTTTACACGAATAATAAAAGAAAACATATGATTTTTTTACTTTTAATGACTAAATAATAATAAAGACCTCAAACTGAATTAATATTATGTGCGAAACAGTAATTTCGATTTAAAAATCGATCTAATTTTCAACTAACTTCAAAAAAGAAAGAGGTTCTCAATTCGACAAGTATTTTTTTTATGTTTGACCACGCGTATCATTTTTCAATCAAGTCTGATTTCGATGAATCTTTAATTTGATAGTGTATACCTCAAAGTTGATCCCATATAAATTTCATGAAATATTCCACCCCTAAGGGTAGAAAATTAAGGAATGACTGAATTTTTTTGGGGTAAAGGTTTCGTAATTAATTTGTATAATAAGAACAGCGATGCACTAAATAGCGAAAAAAATACTTTTTTACAAAAAGACAACCGTCTTCAAAATGTAAAAAATAACTTTGAATTCGCTAGTCGGTGGCAATACAAAACAGCAAACAAAACCAACCGCCGACTTTTGAATTTAAAGTTATTTTTTACATTTTGAAGGCGGTTGTCTTTGTTGTAAAAAATAGTAATTAAAATAACAATTTTTTCGTTTTCTTTTACTCCCCACACTAGTGTTAGGCCAGGAAAGATTGAAATTACACCTAGTGTAGGATAAGGAATAGTGAATGTTAACGCGGCAAGTTAAGATTTATAGCTTTGTTTTTGGGCAAAATTGGATTTGTCATGCGAAATTATGTCGTAGGGACGTGAACTGAATGAATGATTTACTGTGGATTATATGTCAAAACTACTAGCTTAATTTGCGGGATTTTCTTAATTAGGGTTCCGTACTTAAAAGGAAAAACTAAACTTTTATGAGGTTCGTCCATCTCAACGCGGTTTTTAGGATTCCGTAGCCAAATGGCAAAAAACGGAACCCTTATAGATTCGTCATGTCTGTCTGTCCGTCCGTACCTATATACTTTTTTCCGAAACTATAAGATACTGTTGAAACTTGGTAAGTAGATGTATTCTGTGAACCGCATTATGATTTTCATACAAAAATAGAAAAAAAAACAATAAATTTTGGGGGTTCTCCATACTTAGAACTGAAACTCAAATATTTTTTTTCATCAAACCCATACGTGTGATGTATCTATGAATAGGTCTTCAAAAATGATATTGAGGGTTCTAGTATTATTTATTACTAAATTGAATAGTTTGCGCGAGAGACACTTTCAAAGTGTTAAAATGTGTGTCCTCCCCTGTAACTTCTAAAATAAGAGAATGATAAAACTAAAAAAATATATGATGTACATTACCATGTTAACTTCCACCGAAAATTGGTTTGAACGAGATCTAGTAAGTAGCTTTTTTGTAATACGTCATAAACCGTAAATCGCAATTTACTATTAAAAGATCGGTCAAAGTTACAACGAACTACAAGAACTTTTATATTATGTTACTTGTTTTTTGATCTATGCAGCGCAGTAATCTTAATATTAGCACATTGCTGCAACTAAATAACGTACAAAGAATTTGTCAAATACCAAAAACATTTTCTTTTAAATTGACTAGTATTTAGGCAGTTACAATATGACGTTCAAAAGTGCCTATAATGGTCTAATTGAAATAAATGATTTGACTTTGACTTTTGACTTTGTTTAATTCTAAAATAAATAAGATGTTTTTTACGCAATGCATATTTCACTCTTGAATTAATTCTATGTGGACAGAGTTTTCTTACTATAGCACAATTTTATTTTATCATCATCCAATAGTAACAATATTCAAAGAAAATCACAATAATTATTAATAATTGGGTCATAGAGTAAATAGAATCATGAAGACAAAGACACAACCATGAAATAAGAGAATTTTATTAATTAATTTAATTAATAGACAGATGGATGGACCAAGGGTTGTCGCTCATCAATCAAAAACAATCTCAAACCAGTTTAATTATGCTGCCCAAGAAATATACCTACTAGATCCCAATTTGCCTGCCAAGCATCCCCCCCCCCCCCCTCCCTTATGGAGGAAGCCCCTGTTACTCATATTGTGGACCCAAATTTAATTGTCAAATAAATAAATGAATTATTATTGATATTATTGTCCGATTGGACGTTAACCCGACACGATAGGAGAGAGATCAGGTGCAGGACCAATGGCTTTAATAAGGGCGGGTTGCTTCAATAGGTAATAGTCAAAAATGGCGCTAACTATCGTCAAATCAAAAAAATGGGTTGTTTCACAAAATCATACGTCAATAAGTTACTATTACCATAACCGACCAGTCATCGTAATTTTGTGTTGTCAAACCAATGACGTATTATAAATAGACGCGTCATACACGAACATTAGTGCACTTTAAAACGGCGCAAACTTTTATACCTACACACCAGTAGGCACATACAATAATATAGTGCGAAGAAAAGGACAGAAGCATACAGCGTATACCTGTTGGAAAAAGATAAACATACGTAATTTGTTACGTCAGTTATGTGTGAATTACGAGCGATACTGACGTATAGCCGCGACACTGGGTGGTACGTGACTAAGTGAAACCCCGGCAATTGCCTTGCGTTAATATTGCCATTATTGAGCGCGGGTAACGCATCTAACGTGTTTAATATATCATTGTGTCAAACAGCTACTTCAAACATCAAAATATTATGGAATCTCTTTTTGAATAACTTTAACTGACGGATTTTTTTGTCATGAAACAACCCGTTACATTTAACGTACGTTAAACATCGCACGTCTTAGTAACTTTTTAACCGTCCGTATGTAACGTTAACCGACTGTTTGAAACAACTCGCCCTAAGTAATAGTGAAGTGATAGTGTCTGGGTATGGTTTATCTATATTTGTATGTATTCAAAAAAATGTATTTGTGTCTGTATATCAACTGTCTGACACCCAGAGTACAGGGTCTCCCTAGTTTGGGGTCAGATGGCCATGTGTGAAATGTCCCCACATATTATTATTTACATTTATTCATTTCTTACACATATTATATTACATTTTTAAATATTAGTAACACATTTAACATTTAAAAATATAAAAAATAGTAGCGCACCGGTATCGGGAACAGGGTCCAAGCTACCGGTGTTCAGGGCTCCTGAGAGAGGAATCTCGTAACAATACAATACAATATTATTATTATTATTATAGTGAAATGATTGTGAAGTGATAGTGAAAGTGATAGTCAAGTGATAGTGAAGTGTTAGTGAAGTGATAGTAAAGTGATATTGAAACTAAAGCATGTATGAAAGATCGTCCTTTGATAACGGCTCCACCAATTAGTACAAGGTTAGTATGGAAGATTTGTTTGGAAAATCCACCGGCATTAGCATGATTATAAAATTGAGGCCATTTAAACAAAAATATAGAAACCAAAGGAAGTCGTAGACTGCTTTAAATGACTGCCATGTTTCTCACTGTTCTTTGAGTTTCAGACAATACTCCTAATGCAAGTGATTATTACGTTCGTTTTCTTTGAATACTCTACGTAATTATTATAACTCGAGGCCACATTATGAAAAACAGTTGCTTGTGTATTGAAATGTATTGAAATGTCGAGTAGTATAGCATGACACGGCAATGATAACCGCGGGGAGGAGACGCGAAGGTTTTTTCCTACTTTGTTTTTTTATTTATTAGTACCTAGTTTCGGTGTGAACTGGTTCGCGTACGAATCTCTAATATTTAGCTTCCAATTAGCGAAAGAATTTTTAGAATCGAACTAGTAGTTCTACTGGATATTAGCCCGTTCAAACAAACAAACAAATGCTTCAGTTCTATTATATTAGTAGAGATTACCTAGTTGCTACCGGCGACTATCCGCGTGGAATTCCATAAAATAGCATACCTAAAACAATTATTCTATGAGACTAGGCAATATTTCCTACTTAGTTTTCTATCAGTGAATATAATCCGTTTTTATCTTGATTATTTTTTATATTTTGTATTTCTAGATTACCTTCATTGTTTTCACATATAGAAGCAACAAGAATAATGTAAGCAGTATTTTGTAAAAACCTGAGTTTAAAAGAGTGTCCGTGGAGTTTCTTGCTCGTTTTTCTCCATAGAGACCTACCTACGTTTTGGAACGAGCAACTAGCTTCAACTTTCTGTCTAACTGACTGACTCCTTGACGATTCAAAAGTGCCTGTAAATGGTTTAATTGAAATAAATGCTTTGACTTTGACTTTGACTTTGAAATATTTTTTAGCACAATCTTTTTTCCCTTTTTCGTTTTTGCATATGGAATGATGATCGTCTGGAACCAATTTTCAAAACATAGGGAATCAAACCACCCGCTTTTGGATTTATTGTATCTTGTATCTTCTGGGCCTTCTAAGAGCCACGTGTCGTGCTCTTTTCAATTCAATTTGAGACTGTCCCAAAAAGCCCCGCATCGGTGTCCCAAAAAACCTCAGACACACTTTCAATCATAAACCGAAAACTATAACCATATCAGAATTAATTACAAGAAAGAAAACATCGTTATTATATATATATTCGTAATTTAAAAACAACAGCACTCTTACCAGATAGGATTTTGCGTTGTGGTAGAAGTTCAAGTAAAAAACGGTCTCCAACTCTTTCACCAAAATTTGTACCTAAACTGTAAAATATACTGAAACTGACAAATGACAATATGACGTAAACTATTAATGCGTTGCTAGAGTTTATACAATAAATCCTACCAAACATCAAACGAAAGTTATCAATATTTTTGTACGAAATCTTGGGTTGTCCCAAATAGGTACTTTAGAATATTGCCTTTTGCAATCAAACTTACAAACTCTACCTTCTTATAATATTAATATATAGATAATAAAAATACCAGCCATGCTGAGTGATTTCACACACGGCCATCTGACCCCAAACTAGGGAGAGACCCTGTACTATGAGTGTCAGGCCGCTGATATACATACACAAATACATTTACATACATACGTAGGTATATAGATAAACAACAACGAGATACGAGGCAAACACAAGTGCTAATCACAACTGTTCACTCTGCTGTATAGTTCTCATAATTTGTGTGTGAGTTTATATGTTTGTATATGCACCCACGATACCTACAGGAATCATTATTGGAACTGTTGTTGGCAAAGTTTAAAAAGTAGAAGAAGTTAAAGAGCTTACAAACTTTGAGTCTATACAAACAAATCGATGGCCTATCACGATACACTTATTAATCCTAGACTGAAAGGTTTTACACAAAAGCAAAAAAAAAAAGGTAAATCAAAAACTATTCCCTCTCGTCCCGACTATACAAAGAGTATAAAACAGTTAATCCTCGCAACGGTCCACTCCATTCCCACGTCAGCATAGATATTAGAAGAGTTCTTTTCATCCCAAAAGCAGTAAAAGCTAACGTTCATATTCTGAATGCACTCACAATTTATATTCCCGATCTACGCAACCCGACCGAATAAAAAACACATTCGCCTCTTTACTATACTCCAATTTCTTAACATTCTCAATTTCCCCGCATAATCTCAGATAGAAAGAGCAAAATTGAACTCAAACGTGAATATTTACAAGTGAACATGGCAATATCTCGTCCAAATATACGTGCAACACTCTATGCGAAATTAAAATTGGCTTGAGGCCAATATAATCTTACTGTGGGTCCGTATTTATCGCTTTGGATAGGGCAGAACGGGCGGCATTATGAAAATCAGGAGGAAGCTAAACCCGTATCTGACCGGTTAGTATTTTAAGCAAATAAAAACAACTTTTATCAGGTTTTGTTTTTCGTTCACAAATTCAAGATGTTTTCATTCAACGTCAAGGGTCTCAGATAAAAAATAAGCGCTAAACAAAAAAAAAAATCTCTTCCAACTACGCATCATTTATTCATTCAAAACTAGCTTTTGCTAAGATTTTTAGATTAAGCAAAAGTACAAATTATCCAAAGGGAACACAAAAATGGGATAAAAATATTCAGTATGTAGACCAATATCTACACGTAGCATATTTTAGCTATTCATCCAACCATCGGCATCCATGCAACTTTCAATAGTAGTAGGAGTAAGATTATAATAATAGTCAATGTACACACGGCTACACATCAAGCTATGCATTTCCAGTATACGCTCACCTCGCATTGTACGGAAATCCTATACAATGCCAGATCAGCAGTAACTGGAAATGTATCTATAGCTTGATGTGTAGCCGTGTGTACCTATGAAGTTGCTATTTTACAACACTGGCATACTAGGGCTTACAATAAATTAAAATTAATTATATTTTTAAAATATGCAATTATATTTTCGAATTCAGTAATTTGTTCATTGATTAGTGTTTTGTTTTCACTACATTTGTATCTTTTTCATCAATACAGACACGATAAAAATACGAGTAATTATGAAATACGTATAGTTCCGTCACGGTAGTAATGCCGCACAAACGGCTAGCAACATTAATTACGTGTATGGTGTGAATACTACAAACCAACGCAACTCGTTCTTGGTTTGAACGCTTCTGACATGGAAATTTTGATCTAAAAAATGAACCCCGTTGTCGCCCGAAAACTAAAGTCAACAACGACGAATTAAAGGCGATAGGATAGTTGAAAGTGACGATACTCAATCTACGGCTGAGTTAGCAGCAGCTTTCAATCTTTGGCAACAAAACAATATTGGTCCATTTGAGACAACTGGCAAGGTAAAAAAACTTGATGAGTTGGTGCCGTATGAACTGAACGATCGCTAGCGCTACAAACGCGTTGAGGTAAGCCTTGCGTTGCTTAACAGACACTAAAACTAAGGGATTTTGAACCGCATTGTCTCTTGCGATGAAAAATTGATTCTTTTTGATAATCGTAAGCGGTCATCATGTTGGTTAGACCCTGGTACTAGGCAATGCCCCAAACGAAAACTTAACCCAAAAAAGTCATGGTCACTGTTTGATGGTCTAGTGCCGGTATAATTCATCACAGCTTCTTACCAATTGCACCAGCATTACTGCGGATGTGTACTGTTGATGATGGAGATGCTCGCAAATTTTCGGCCAGCCTTGATTAATTGCTCGTCCCTGCTTCTCCTATACGACAACGCTCAATCTCATACGGCACAACATAGACGGTCTCTAAGCTGCAAGAGCTAGGATTGAAAGTTTTGCTTCATTCACCGTACTCATCAAACCTGACCTTAAGCCGACAGACTTCTAGTTTTTCCAAAATTTGGATAACTTCTTAGCAGGGAAAATGTCAATTCCCAAAATGCTTTTGTTGGCCGTACATCTGATGTTTTCAAGTAGGGCTTTAAAAAATTAACGATGCGCTGGCAGAGATACATTGGGGAGTATTTTAAATGTTAGATTAAAAAAAATATTCAGCTATTTATTGAACAAAAAAATACTAAAAAAAACAGCTTATAAAAATTACTTCAACTTTTTTGACTAAACGGCAATTTCATAATTAAAGAACTTATATTAGGATTTGTACATGTTTATTTGTGTTTGTGTATGTGTGTGTTGGTCCCATAGTAAAAAAATCTTTAATATGAAATTAGTGATAAATTATCACCTCCGAAAAGAAAAGCGTACTAAATTTAAAACCAGCCTATATAAACTCCATCCAACAAGGATAATCTAAAGGTCTATTTAGCCTAGTCCACTTACGGACTATATAATTGTATTGGCTTCAAGCCAGGGATGCACAGTTTCATCTCTAAATGGCTACGTATATAATTTTTATTGCAGTGCTTATGTCCGAGTGCTTGTTTGTGGGAAGATGTTTTGTGATGCTCATTTTAGCCAACTTATAGTGGCCGATGGCGATCATTTGAGTTAAGAGCTAAGTGAAATTTTATTTGCCGTTTTAAGAGCACTTTTTCGTTGGGCGGGATTTTTGGAGACAATAAACAGCCGCTATTTCGTGATGGGTCAGTGGTTTAAGAGGCGTCTTATGTCACGTGTAGCTTAATGTGCCTCTCATGTACGGTCGAACAAGCTAATTGATTTACAGGCAAAATATTCATCTTTCTACTACATTGACATTTTATTGTACACTAATACTGTCTCTCAAGATACAGGTCTCCTAGTTTAAGAGACAGTGTGCATAATTTTGGTTATGTAGATTTTCTTGTCACCAAAATTTTTTTTGATGTGTGTATAAACTGATAAAAGTTTAGTTACTCTACCTCTATTTTGTATAATCTGTGTCTATGTAATACTTTTTGAATAAATAAACAATTATTATTATTATTTATTTATTTTTAGCTTTAGTATATAGGTACCAGGGATACCTAGGTGCTCGAGATCGATTCAAAAAGAAGAAGAAGCTTGTTCGACTGTTTTACCTATAGATGTTGGGGGCAAGTAGCAATATAGCTTTTTAGGGGTATGAGGAACAGAGTGGAAAGTTCTTCATCTTCTATAGAAAAGGGAGGATCATCATACCAGAGGGGTGTTGTGTCTGGTGGCCCAACAGTGTTGTAGTCGGGATTTTGTATAATAGAACCTGTGTAACAAGTACATTTATCATGTTTCTCTTTGTCATCAACAGAGTACCTCTCACACGTTAAAATTCTTTAAAAATGGGGTAACCAGTTGATGACGTTACCCGCACTAAAGACAGAAGTTTTAAACTTTTTAGATTATCTTGAACTGCCGTTGGAGAGTGAAAAACATCGTAAGAATGCCTGAACATAATCTATAGGTATATATTCGTTTTAGAAAAATATGGTCACGTATATTTAAGTAGGTATGAATGCTAGAGACAACGCTCTACAAACAGATTCTACAGATTTTTATCAACCCGAATTATCAACAGCAACTAGATTGAATTTTTCTTATAGAACTTCAAAAGTGCCTTTTAATGTTCTAATTGAAATAAATAATTCTACTTTGACCTAGACTTAGCTTTATAGAATCTTAGTTTCTGTTTGCGACTTCATTAGCGTAGAAGTCAAATATATCCAGCGACACTTGGCAAAAGTTCAGCTTTCTATTAGTTAAAGAATTTTTGAAATCAAATGACAAGTTTTGAAGATTAGCTGCAAATAAACATACAAACTTAGTGTCTTTTTAATATTAGAGTATCGACAAAAAAATAAAAAGCGCCGTGTTTCACTTTCTATTGTTTTGAAACGGGCAACTGGCTTACTGACTAACTAACCAACTCCCTGTTTAAAAGTGCCTGTTTTATTGAAATAAAATAAGCTTTGACTTTGAACGATCATTACTTAAATTTCTAAAAAAAAATTACATCAAATATGATCAAAGGCAATAAAAAATATTATAAAATGAGAGCAATTTGTACCCTACAGTTATTTAAAGTCACTTTAAAGGTCACTATAAAGGTCACTATAAAAGTCACTTTTAAGGCACCACAGGATTGTCCGGTTAAGCAGTAACCAACCCTCAGGTTGAACTGCGAGATGCCATACAGAAAAAAAAAAAAAAAAAAAAAAAAAAAATACCCTACAGTGATTAGACGAGCAATTACTCGACTAAAGTGATGATTAAAAGTATGATCACCAACACTATGCACACTTACTACACTGCAAGGCAAAGTCCTGTTCTTGTATCAGAAGCCACGAGCATTAATCACCACGCTTGCTCAAGGCGGATTAATAATGGCTTATGTTTAACGAACCTCCAGATATAGTAAATGACCTCCGAAAATAGTAAATGATCACCAACATTTAACCCCATTTTAATGTTTAACGAACCTCCACACATAGTAAATGACCTCCAAAAATAGTAAATGGTCACCAACATTTAACCAAAGTATTGTAGAAATGTATTAGTTTGAGTGTAAAAAGCGATTTGTTTCTGGCACCCGGCAGCCGCTGCCGCGGCACGATCGCTCCGCTCGCTCGCCTCGTGCCCCTACGCACGAGGCGAGCGAGGTCACAGTTCTAACCTAACCTAACCATATCGACCCAGGGGGGAGTTAAGGGTCCTAAAATTTGGTGACTAAGATTTGGTGATTATTTACTATTTTTGGTGGTCATTTGGTGACAAAGATTTGGTGATCATTAACTATTTTTGGTGGACATTATATTTATTCCCATTCATAATTATAAGTCCAGGTTTCTTCGTGATGTTTTCCTTCAATAATATCGAAGACAAATTAAAGAAAGTACATATGTATGAAATTGAAAAAGAACCCTCGTTCATTAGAGGCAGGCAAAAAGTAAAGTTCGCTTTTTGTTTCTAAGAAGTCATTTCTGGAAGTACTGGTTCGATGGTTGAGTCCATGTTCAACCACCACCACAGGGTAAAGAATGTGATGGCTGAACATGAACTAGTACGGTTCGATTACAAATGATTCCACTATATGAAAACTAACGCCGAGTGGCTATGTTTTACAGTATTCTGACTTTCATGTGAACGAAGTCGTGAACAGAAGCTAATAAAAAAAAATGCAGGTGTTTAATGGTTGCTAAGCAACTAATATTATTGATTACACTGAATCAACCTGTTAGGGCCATCAGTTATCGTTTATCTACGCTACGGCGAACTATATTTTCGTGTTTGCAAAAAATTAAAAAATGTTTGTGATGTGTGTTATTGTGATTGATACAGTTTCTTGATTTTAATTTAACGTGCCTAGAAGCAGGATTTGACGGCCGATGTAAGTATTAAACTTGGGTAATCCACTCATATCCGTCCGTATGGTGTCGGACGTAAAGAATAGCACCATCCCATATCTTCCCGTGGGTGTCGTAAGAGGCGACTAACGGACTCACCAGAGAATGGGCAGCAGCGTTCTCTGTGCCTTTGTAACAATCATACTGCGATCGCCAACCCGCCTGCCAAGCGTGGCGATTATGGCAAAACCCCCCCCTTTGGGTGAGGCCTACGTCCAGCAGTGGACGTCTTTCGGCTGAAATTATGAATCCACTCATATAAGGTTTAGTAGATGAAACAGCTATTTATCTATTACAACCGCGATTACAACTCATATACCAATTCTACTCTATAAATCTGTGGTTTTGTTTAGATTCATACGTACTAATTATTTGATGGTCTTTGTCAATTGATAAGAATTAAAATAAATTAGAAGTTTCACTGCATGACATTGAACGATGATCAATGATCACACACAATTAATGAGTGCAATGATTCAAGATTCATGTACAATGACGTAATATGTTTGGTCGCCTCACCACTGCGAGACAGTTGGCGCAGCGGCTCAGCGATTGACTGCTGCTCAGCGTGTTGCGGGTTCGATTCCCGTCCAGAGTAAATATTTGTGTGATATACACTTGTGTTTGCCTTGTGTCTAAGTGTTGTTTATCTATATACGTATTTAAATGTATTTGTGTATGTATATCAGCAGTCTGACACCCATAGTATAGGGTCAGATGGCCATGTGTGAAATGTCCCCACATATTATTATTATTTTTATAATTACCTACAGTATTTTTATGCAATACATTTAATAAAAATAACTAATATACTATACCTATATACACAAACCTAACAATATAATGTATGTATTATTTATACATCCAATTTAGCATAAATATCTGTTTTTTTACGGTAACGTTGAAAGAGAATCGTTTGTCTTGGTATAAGCATGTAAAGAGGAGGGATGAAACGTATATAGCTAAAAGTTATGAATACAACTATGAACGTATACAGAGGGAGGGGAAGGCCAATTAACAGATTTATGAGTTGCATGTTTGATGGGACTCTCACTCGAAGAAACTCCTATAAGCCAGAATCAACAATTTCGACCACCTAAAAAGGCAACCGAGGCAATGAAGCTCAATGAGTCTCGATGAGACGATTCCACTGTTTTAATCCCGCAACGAAATTAATCAGAAAAAAACAGCAGGGAATTAGGAAACAAACATATTTTCCACTTACCTCAATATCAAACAGAAGACAGAACAGGCCCCTTATTCACAATCATTCGATTGGATTCTGTACCGAATCGAAATTCAAAAGATATCGAAGATGTCCTTCAAACGCAATTCACAAATCCGAAACCGAATAATTTTGACAGTTCTAATTCGATACGAAGACTGAAGTCGGAAACGAGATTGTCGAATACGGTTCCTTACCGACACGGAAACGTATCGAATGGTTGTGAATAAGGGGCCAGAACAGGAAACAGAGTTACTTTTCATCATCATTTCAGCCGAAAGACGTCCACTGCTGGACATAGGCCTCCCCCAAAAGGGGGACGAGGGTTTACTATAATTGCCACGCTTGGCAGGCGGGTTGCCGATCGCAGTATGGTTGTTACAAAAGCACGGAGAACGCTGCTGCCCATTCTCTGGTGAGTCCCTTAGTCGCCTCTTTCGACACCCACGGGAAGATATGGGATGGTGCTATTCTTTACGTCCGACACCATACGGATAACGGTTATAACTTTGAGAATCCCAGTTGCCAAGCATCACGGGTTAAAATCCGATTACGGATGGATTAGTGATCAGGGTGACGGTTGATAGGATGAAATATAAGAAGAAAACAAATTGCACCGATCCCAAGAAATATGTTATCAGACAGGGAGATGATGTGGTGAACCTTATAACGTCAATTTTCACAAACGAAACAACAAAATGTAGCTCCTGAAATCATATAATTTTCAATAAACTTGGTATATCAATGTTCGCACTTCCCCGTACCAAAGAGTTTTATCTATTTGTAATATAACAAACAAGCTAAGATAACAGCACTGTGTTATCATTACCAACTGTCGATTAATCAAAATGAAACTCATTCCGATAATGACGTGTTAAGTATTAGTATTAGGTCCTGATAGGTGCGTAATGGTAATTGTTTTTATCTAGCACCTGACCATATTGACATTTATTTTAGTACCTATTTATAAATTGAACGGATGGAAATTAAAAACAATGAGTGTATGAGTTATGTTAAGTGGTGATTCATAACCTTTAGCGCCAGTGCTCTGCCCACACCTTCTGTGCAATTCTGTAAGAATTCATCCGCGAACTCGAATCCTATCTCATTTCCGATTTCACTTACCTGAAGTGAAAAGTATTTGGTATTCGCAAAAATAGTAACGAAACAATAGTTAGGTTCACCTATGTTTTCACTTAGTGGCGCTAGCGTAGTTTTCGTCGAGTTATAGACTACCTAAAACAGTTTTCACCGCGGAATCAGAAGTGAGAACTGGAGTGAGTTCTTACAGAATAACATAGCTGTTTGATTTGGAGGGAAGTGTAAAATATGTTTTTTTACTCCTCGTCTGTTCTTTTCTGATTAATTTCGTTGCGGGATCCAAGACAGTTGTAATGTTTCTCCGGGACTCGTCGAGCTTCATTGCCTCGATAGTTTTGTTTGATTCTGGCTTTCAGAAGTTTTAGTGGCGGAATTGACCCATAAAAAGGGCCCACATCTCATCTTGCGCTGCATATCCACCTGCATACGTAAGAACGAATGCAGTCATTATGCATCAGTAGATGGCGTTGCCGCAGCCGAATACTGCAAACTACAAGAAAAATATATACGAAGAAGAATGGCTATTGTGAAAATCTTATACATTTTCCCTCGATACGAATAACGTTAAGTAGATACTTAAGTAGTTACTATCTGAATTATCAGCAACGCAAGAGTGTGCACAAGCATGCGCGCAAAACATTCTCTGTTCCCTGACTTTCGTACTTCGATGGAACTTTAACTATCCGAACATGGCCAAAGAGTGATCTCTCTCGCGTTCACACCGCTAACTTCCTAACCCAAGACTGCTTCTAAGAAATTCCTGACAGAAAAACCTAATGATACTACCAGACTGGGAATCGAAAACTAATCATAGAGCCATAGGGACCTACCTAAGTTTTGGAACGAGCATCTAGCTTCAACTTTCTGACTAACTAACCGACTCCTTGTCAATTATTCAAAAGTGCCTGTTTAATTGAAATAATTGCTTTGACTTCACTCAGAGTCTTCACTCACACACACTACAAAAGGCCCCAGTCACAGGTGTGAGAAGAAAATATAAAACCATCATAACTTTGAGAACGAGACCCTGAAATATGTGCTGTTCAAGTCGTAAGTACTAGTCTAGTAAACGTTAGTACCTGGTCACTGTTGCAATTTATACTAAGTAAGTGGCGCTATAGATCTCCTCACACCAACGCCTCTAGAACTGGGTCAAATGGGAAGCTGGACCTATCACTCTTTATGCACTTGGCTACAATTTAAAAGTCGCTGTATTGTAAATGGATATTTCGTTCTAGCTAATTTGTGATTTTTCCTTTTTTTGTTTTTGTTTTTCGGGTTTATTTTTCGGTTGTTATCATACTTCATGCTAATGTTATAAAGAGGTAACGTTTGTTTGGTTTTTTACGCCGTGTGGTGCCGGCCGGAAGCGAATAGCACCACCCCAATTCAACCCGTGGGTGCCGTCGAAAGCGTCAGAGGGATATTGACCAGAGGGTGGGCAGCAGCGTCCTTCTGAGTACCATAGCATCTACTGCGATCAATAACATGTTTTGGTCAAGCCTGAACCTCCCTGGGGAGACCTGTGCAGCTAAGCAGTGAGCGTCTAAAGGTTAATATGATGATGATCGTTTGTTTTAATTTTTGGTAATCTCCGAAAGTTTATATCACTGATAGAAAGCCATAGACTATGTCTTGAGATAAAGTTGACATCTATGCGGACCGAGTCGCGGGCAGAAACTTGTGTTGATTATATTGAGAACTAATATTTCACGGTTCACCCAATTTTGTTTAATGGTATGTAAGACTGTACCACAGTCAGGGGGACCTGGATTGAAAGTCTCATTTATATTGTTTAATGTTCATTCAATTCTTTTTTTAGATATAATATTTTAATAAAAATGAGCATTATCTCTAATCTAGTTTAGAATAAAATAAAGACGTTTTTCGCAAACATTACTATTATACTCATTCGCTTGTTCAGTTTTGCTGTCATGGCTGCAGTGACAACCAACCCGTGATGCAACCGTACCAGGTCTCCCCTATTTGACTCTATTCGCCATTTCGCCTTTTTGGTTGGAGTTGACTAGTTTAATATTATGTAGATTTTAGTTTCGTCACAATAATTACGGTTAGCTTATTCGTAATTTACTTACTACTTAAAGTTCGTAATTAAACTTATATCTAATAGAAAAGCAAAGAATATATGACTAAGCATACAGGAATCGATAATACGAGTAATATGTATAGTTAAGAGGAAATTATTGCGTTTTAATAGACCAGGAAATTGCAATGTTATTATTTTATCGGCAATTCTTAAAAAAAAAACCCTATATATTTTCCTGTAAAATAGTACCTAGTTAAAAGTATAGAAAAATATTTTGATAGTTACTAGCTGAAGTTGATTTAAATTTATTATAATAACATACGAATTGTTTGTTACGTTATTTATGTACGATATTTACACGTATAATAAAAAGAAAACCCATTACTATTATTCTAAAAAACGAATACAATAAAGCGTCAAAAAGTTCCTCCACATTGCCGTAATCTGGGAATGGCCCAAGAGACTGCCGGTATTGCGACGTTGGATGACAATGCTTAACCTCTGACCAAGGTAAAAACCCAGTTCTTAAATCAAGGGAAATGTCAACTAACCTTTTTGACATTTTCTTAAAAAGAAGTTGAGCACTCGGACCGACGACCCAAGGGTTTCAACGGCACAAAAATAAAGTTACCACCTAGGTTACCATACTTTCGCAGTTTAAGGTCTTCTGCAGCATCAGCACAGCACGCTGAACTAAGAAGATGGGAGGATGTGAGGATGCAAGAGTATCGACGCACGTAGCGTCCCCACACTAAAGACCTCCAAACTTAAAAAAAAAACAATCGGTCTGTACCTAACAGTTTCACATTGCAGCGAAAATGAGCACACAGAATTACATTGATCAATGATCATTTTCTTGCGTTCAGTTATGCTGTTCTACAAAAATCTCTCTCGATGATAGGGTGAAGTGAGCTGTTAATTGGCGTTTGGGCAAGCGTAGTGTGGGACGCCCTGCCGCACGATGGACCGTCGATTTGAAGAAAGTGGCTGGCAGCGGTTGGATGCGAGCTACCGAAGCCATGGTCGGTTGGCGATATCTGGGAGAGGCCTACGTTCAGCTGTTGACGGCAATTAGCTGGTATGATGTTGATGATCAGCTGTCAACTCAGAAGTATTATTTTTATTAATTTAAAAAATAATTATACTTATACGTAATCGTATTATTTGATTATAGAAAAGATAAAAAGCAATCCATCAATATTATCGTTCAAAAATCATTTAGCTATAAGTACCAAGCATAGAGTAAACAAGTACAGAGGTGACATTTTATTGCTTTTGATTTTCTATAGACAGAGTATTCAAAATACGATGTTTTATAAGATCACTAGCGACCCGACCCAGCTTCGCATGGGCCTATAGCCTTTCTCGATAAATGGACTATCCAACACAAAAAGATTTTTTCAATTCGAACCAGTAGATCCTGAGATTAGCGCGTTCAACCAAACAAACAAACAAACAAACTCTTCAGCTTTATAATAGGTATTAGTATAGATTTATAAATACAAATTTTAAACCGACTATATCATTTTACGCAGAGTTGGTAGGCCTCCCACCAGATGAATTGACGACATTGTCAAGGTCGTAAGCGGCAGGTTACCGTACGTTGTGGCGTTCCATGGGAACTCCTTTGTTCAACAATGGACGTCTTCTGGCTAATGATGATGATGATGTAACTATTAAAAACAGTAACCGTATACAGTTTTCTCCATCTCAGGTCCTAATGCCACATTTTTGATGTGAGTGAAAGAGATGGCAAGAGAAGAGGAGGAATGGCGGACGGTCGCGATAGAGAAGAATTAAGAAATTTACATGTGTTAAGGCTTCCAGTCTAATCAGTCATTGAATGAATTAATGCAACTGAATACCAGTTTTTTACATCGAGCGACTGCCGGTCTGATCTCCACAACCCAGTTACTGGGTAACACGATACTCATTGTTAAGACTGGCTGTCAGACTTTTTGGCTTTTGACTACCCATAGGGACTGTCAAAGATCTACGAATGACAGCAGAGACCAACGGAGGGGTCCGGTATGAAATGGGTGGTCACCCATCCCCGGACTAACCGCGGCAAGCGTAGCTTAACCTTCTAGATTACTTAATAAATAACAAAAATTAATAATCAAAAATGTTTCCATCATTAAGTCTTGAACTTTACTTCTAGTGCAAAATAGTTGCTTTATACATAATGAAATGTTTTTTTTTTAATTACAACGATAATATTCAGTTTTATATTTGAGTATAATGTAAAGGTTATTTACGTGGACTTCAAACAGTCAGATTTTAATTAGAACACTCGATTCAACGTACTCTAACAATACAATGTTTTACATATTCAAATTCTCATGACCTGCAGTGTTCATAAATAACAGTTTATGTTACAAAAATAACACAACATTCATTTAATAGGTTATTTACTTGCATGCCTGTTCTTTGCTAGTCTCCACTGATATTGGCCGCTGACATCCGATCGGGAGAATATATTAAAGGTTAAACAAAAAAAAAAGACTGGGGTGTGATTCTGTAAGACTTCATTCTAAACTTCGAATCTGAATCCGCTGTGAGTTTCTTGATTGGCATTCTAAAATCTCGGTTGATAATTCGAATTTACACTAGCGCCACCCTTGCGAGCGTGACACCGAGTTGAACAAAATTGACAGAGAGATTTTGACAGATAAAGTATGAGATGACGTAGGAAGCGGCATTCTGTAAGGTAATTTCCCCGTCACTTTGACGCTCACTTTGCACTCGAACCCGATTCAAAGTGTCAAAACAAAAATATATATCAAAGTCATTTTGAACCTTATGCGAAGTGAGAGTGAATAGCGATGTGAGATACGAGTTGTTGTTTGAATTTTACAGAATCGACCTACTGGTCCTGGAGCGTCTAATATAGACGAGAAAAATCGTCATTTGCCCAGCAGCAAGAACACAAAACTACATTACTTTTAAAAACATTAGAATATTTGAGATTTTGTGAGATGATGGACGAAAGATGAGTTTTCGTTATTTTAATTTACTTTTTATTCGTTCTTTAATTATTTTTTGTTTTCTTATTGTTAAAATTTACTTATAAATGTTTAAATAGCTGACACAGCAAACATTGTATTGCTGCATAAATAAAAAAATATAAATTTGCATACGACTGATACGGCGGCTACGGCTTAGACCTACCAAATATACCTACACAAAAAAACATAAAAATCAGCCATGCCGTTTCGAAGTAGATCGATAGCAAGGACTACACGAGATTTTTACATTTCAGATTTACTGTTCAATTATTTGGGCACTGCCCATTATATTGTACACGTTTCTTGTAAATAAATGATAATTTCCTTCGTTTTGAGCTTTACGTACTCAGACAAAACTAAGCTTATTCTATTCCAACCAATACTCAAAATAACAACATTGAAGTGGATAAGGAATTAATGATTGATAGGCGACGATCAAAGAGAATAAAACCGACGATATACGCCGGCGACCTTGAGCGACCAGAGAATCGTATGCGGTGCGTTCAAAACTGTCAAGGTTTAGTCGAAAAAATTAAATAAAAGATAGTATGCTTTAACTTTAAAAAAACGCGTATATTAAAAGATAGATAATAAAATTGTCTGTAAGATAGTGTAAGTTTCGTTTAATTGTACTTGGTAGATTTTGTGTGATTGCCAATGTTTTGTCCGCGTCAGACACAACTTCACGTGTTAATTAAACTATTTAATATGAATATAATCAAAAATATTCACATACTAAATAATTAAAAAGAATGTACTAGTTTAACATATATTTTTTTCAAATCATTTACACTACACATTTTGAAGTGATTGTCAGTTTAAAATCTGTAAAAGTCATTAATAGCCCCTTCAGGGCGCGTATTCCATTTAGTGCAGCTCAAAATCTAAACGATTGCTAGAACGGCATAGCAGCATTGACACACACTCTAGTACAATACAATGGTCTGTATGCGAGCATCAGAAAAAAAAATATTCACGAAATAAGCACGTACTCATATCATTGACATTGATCGGCAAACGACAGCGCGCGATGTTTTACAGTGCCGTTTAAAATAATTGTCTAAAATAAATGAGTTCGTATAACGGACTGAAAAATATTATGTATATTAAGCATAACCTTTATTTTCATAAAATAAATATATTAGTTATGTTTATATTCAAATACTGGTGAAAAAAAAATTGTCCAGGGGTAGCGACTTTGTACGTTTACATCATTGTTTTTTAATACATAATAGTAATATTTTCGTAATTTTGGCTCTGTAGTAGACTTTAAGACTGTATATCCTGTTGGAAAACGAATAAAACATAATATTTTGGCATACTGTAATTGTTGTATTCGTCCTGAAAGTTAACTCTGACGTCTATTTTCGTAAAACGTTATGAAATGATTGTCTTCGCTTTAAAAAACTATAATTAAAAATAATACTTTTACTCTGTAGTTCCTTAAGTCAAGACTTAATCTTATTCAAACTATAATTGTCTTTAAATAATCTGCTCACATCATTACGATATTGCTCTGGGCAAAACGCAAAAACATGAAGTTTTCGTCAGGAATCGAATACACGCTCTTAAGATAATCCGTAAAACTGTTTCCTTACTGGAATATCCACAAAGCAGAGCAATATCACTTCTGTAATGTTCCTCATCTATGCCACGAATTAGCCTGTAGTTGGCAACATAACAAAGCGAACGCACGCACATTGCGCCCGCGCCTTATCGCGATCAAAGGGCGATCGCAACGATTTAATTAAATCCGTATTATTTTTAATGCACTGTTTGATATACCAATTGAAGTGAATCGTAGTGAGTTTCAATTGACGAATAGAAGTGTGATTTTTTATTGAACATAATTGGATTTTTGGCCAGTTGTAACTGTGGTAAGTCTACTTTTTATTTCTTCATTATACGAAAACTTACAGCTTATAATATTTAAGTAAAATGTAAGTTTTCGTGTTGTATTTATTTAATAAAAACGCGCCATATGTTATTCTGCCGCGCTCGAGTAAATTATAAGACCCTAGATAATTACAGAATATGATTTCTGATTCTCTGCGTTTGCGAATTGTGTTGTCATTTATCATCGAGTACTTAGCACAAACCAGCTATATCTATGCATTTATGAATAATTTGTTGAACGATGAAACGTTATCCGATGTCATCATCATCTACCTAGTCGAATCTTTTCAACAGCAGACATCATACTTAACCTTTTTTTTATTTATTTAAATAAACATGTAATAGTATATGTACATTATACGGTTGCACTTAGAGTTTAAAATTCTAGTTTTCTTCTAATTTAGTTTAATTTATATCATTATATCGCTAAGTCAAGATTCTTTGATGGCACGCATTGTGAGTTTTTAATAAATCATGGTACGTTTACCAATAAAGGTTCGCCATCCCTGACCTAGAGCAACTCTCGTTGTAGTGTAAATTTTTAACTAGCTGTTCCCGCGGATTCACTCACATAAGTGTGTAGGTATTTGTTTGGCATTCATTTATGGGAACTTGAAGTCATAGCGTAAAATAATAATCTGTGAATTATTATTATTTTTACCAGTTGTTCTCGTCATCATCATCTACCTGGTCTTATTCGAACTATGTTGAGGTCAGCGTCCAGTCAGTCAGTCAACTGCATGCAGCTGAATACCAGTGTTTTACATGCAGCGACTGCCTGTTGACCTCCAAAACCCAGATTGGGTAACACGATAAAACTGGTTGTCTGACTTTGTGGCTTCCAGCTACCCATAACGACTGCATAGGTCCACGAAACGGCACGGAGGGGATTCGGTATGAAATGGATGGTCACCCATCCATAGACCGGCCGCGGCAAGAAAACCTTACCGATGATCGATCAATCTGCTGCTGATGTATATAGCATGGATACGTAAGATCAGTCTAGGCCGTAACTTGAACCGTTTACCCAGAGACATTTTCTTGGTCAAGGATCATTATGTTTATAGCAATGATATGTGAGACTTGTCTGTTTTCAAACAAACTCTACGTGTAGACATGTATTAAATAACTCTTCTTCCTGTCCTTATCCTATTTTAACTTCTTCTTCCATTCCGTCCTGTCCAACGTCATGCTTCCACCGAGTCCCTTTTCATTCATACCATTCTTCACACAATCCATCCATCTTTTCTCTGGTCTTTCTCTCCCTCTCCATCCATCCAAATTAATATGTATTAAATAGCATAATATTTAAAATGTATCTATGTATTGTTTGTGTTGTTGTACCATATCACGGTAAAACCACTGAAACGGTCGTGATAAAATGTTTCAAAAAGATAGCTTTAGTTCTGGATATGAGCATAGCATAGAGTACTTTACTCTCTCTCTCTCTTTACTTTTTCCTTTCTTTAGTCTTTTTTTACTTTACTTTTCATTGGTTTTTGTTACCTGAGACCGCTAGAGACCTTGTCTTCTATGACGATTTACTTCTTTTCAACCGACTTCAAAAAAGGAGGAGGTTATCAATTCGACTGTATTTTTTTTTGTTTTTGTTTTTTTTTTGTTTGTTACCTGATTTCTTTGGACTTTGTGAACCGATTTTGATGATTCTTTTCTTATTTGAAAGCTAGTGCTTCCCTTGTGGTCCCATTTTAATTAATTTGATCCAGTTCTGACAATGGCATCTCAATCAGCAGCAATGGCAGTCAATGTGTGTTCTGTGTTAAAGTTATTTTTCACTTTTTAGTTTTTAAAGGCGGTTGTCTTTTTTGTAAAAAGCTTATTTCCTTTTTTTTCTTTTTCTACGGGTTTTTGTTACCTGAAAATAAATGGTGTTTTTTTAACACACGACCTTGTCTTCTATGACGACCAATATTTACGCGGATAAAGTCGCGGAAAAAATCTAATTATATTAGACTTGTTTCTTAAATCAACTTGCTAACCTTCATTGACTATTTATACTAAACTTCAAGTTCCCACAATTGAATGCCCGAATAATACACAGTCATGTGAACGAAGTCGCGAGCACAGCTTCCAGTTGAACATAATTACACTATGACGAGAGTTCCTCTAGGTAGGTAATTGCCTGTATTAAGATTGTTTAGCGGAGCTGTCAGCTGTTAGAAAGCTTCTTTATTGCTGACTGACTGCATGTTGAATGGTTTAAGTAGTTGACTTCTACGCAGACGAAGACATAGGTAGAAACTACAAAGTATGATATCACTGAGTAACAGAAACTGTTTGATAACAATGATAACGCAGATTATGTTTATCCAAAATATTTAAAGCTGATTCAAATAGTAGATATTAAAATGATAAATTACAATATTATTACGCTAATTGTTGCTATCGTTGAAAGTTTAATTAACGAGGACATTTGATTTAACTTTAATGTGCATTAAGACTGCCTGGGTAATTACTTACATAAATTAGCTTAATTTTTTTGCTAATAACCCTGGAGTAAAGGGTAATGCCCACCTTGAAACAAATATAGTTAAACCAAAGTCAGTCAAATAATTATTTTCAATAATACTTACCATTAAAGAGCAAAATCTAGTTGGGACTAAAGGTAGTTTCGTAAGGAGAACAATTTTAATTCATTATTAATTATTGATAACTGCAGCAGCTCTGTCTGTTCTGGTTGTAAAGTCTCAGTGAAGATAATAAAAGATATTTTTAGAAATACATAAAACAATGAAGTTTGTTAAGTGTTTGTGTATGTATGTAATTTACATAGGTAATATTATACTCATATAAGTAGGTATCCAACAAGAATGACAGGCAAATTACGTTTAAATCACTTAGTTAATATCTCATTCTTGAATGCTTACATTACATAACAATATCGAAGGTAAAGATGCAGGACCCTGTCAAATATTTACACTTGAATAAATTTAATTTTACAATTTAAACAAAATCCTATCATCCTATCCTTTTATCCTACTATTCTATTCTACTCCTACTGTTCTCCTTATAATAAATGCAAAAGTTTGTGAAAATCGCGGCTGAACGGAATAAGCTGGAATTTGGCACACATATAGATATTGATGTAAGCTTAAAACATAGGAGAAATTATATCAGACGTCGACGAATTGGCACGCGAAATCCAGTCTAATCTAATCTATACTTCTTTAATTCATATTAATATTATAAAGGTGAAGAGTTTGTTTGTTTGGTTGAACGCGCTAATCTACTGGTTGGAATTGAAAAATTCTTTTTGTGTTGGATAGTCCATTTATCGAGGAAGGCTATAGGCCCATGCTAAGCCGGGTCGGTCGCTACTAGGTAATATAGAGAGGTTAAACTGTGAAGGTTGAATGTATCAGGTAATCTCAGAAACTACTAATCCAATTTCAATAACTTGACAACCAAAAAAAAATACAGGTAATTACTTAATCAATTTATTTATTTATCACTAACACAAATACTTATATTTATTAGATTTTCTCTAAAGATTAAATAACACTTTAAAAAGATAAGATTATAATTTCAATTAACCTACTATCATATATTTGAAATAACATTTCTCTTAATAATAATAATAATAACCCCACCGCCGTATCTCTACGTTGTCGTCGTGGTGGGGCTTGCGTGCTTCAATGAACTTTAGATCTATGCCGGTAGAGTTTCCTTTGCCGACATAGGTCTAGGGTGAGGAGCCAGACTAAGAGAGATACAATCCAAGCCAAGGTCGCACACGCCGAGGGCTGCATGGCTAGGGGAGAAGCCTAGTCGCTAGTGTGCCAACTCTGGATAATAGGGGACCTCCAGTTTTATTTACCCTTGCCACAGTGAACGCAGGGCTCTGCTGTGGTTGACTTTATTTGTCCCTAGCTACTCGTGGGAATAATTATGATAACAAGATCAAAATCTAAAAAACAAATTCAGGCAAATATGCCTTCATCAGATGATGCAACATCACCGGTTTCATCATTAACCTCTACGAGGTCCAATCTTTCATCATTAACATCATCACCTCCATCATATTTACCACCCTCATCACGGCCATCATCATCAATATCAGCAATGTCAGTAGACGTTGTGTCGGAGGCTATTACTGCCAAAAACCCTTCACCCGCTACTGTCACAACCAATACGCGTAAAAAATGGAGTGAAGACATGAACCAATTCATTTGGCGTACGTATCTAATCATCACTAATCTAGAAGTTGACACTAATTCATATCTCACATCACTGCATCAACAATTTATTACCAGATTTCCGCAAATGAATGTCTCTAAACAAAGAGTCGGAGATCAACGAAGGGCAATAGTTCATAAAAGATTACTTTCGACCACTACACTTGAGAGAATTAAAGTAGAAGTAAACGAAGAACTGCAAACACACAGTAACTTAAACACTTACAATCAGATAACACCACAGTTAGATACAGATCAAAGTAACACACAATTACAATCGGAACCAAAACGAAGAATGAAATGGTCAAACGAAATTAATGAATCTCTCATAAAGTGCTTTTTCATCGTTACTAAAATGGAAACAGATATGACTGTCTGGAGAAAAAAGTTAAGAGAAATGTTCATTGAATCCTATCCACAGCTGTCACATTTATCCGAGCAGAGAATATCAGACCAAAAAAGAATTATTCTTAATAACAAAATGATATCAGACACGCGACTACAAGACATAAAAACGCATGCAGAGAACACACTAAACCAATCAAATCCTGTTATATACTTACAAAACCACAGTTCATCTATAGTTTCTGTAGATATATCAACACAAGCACATTTAAGCAATAACACAGAAACTGAATATTTTCACCAATCACGTACATTAGAGGCAGAAATAGAAAATGAACCTAATCATTTGAACAGTATTGATATTGAAGCCCTGACGCATACTAATGTAAACACAGAACAGAATATAACAAACGTTGAAATAAGTGTGGGCAGAAATCAAGAACTAGAAGAAACTTTCACAGACGCACTACAATATTTCACAAATATTCATCCCACCAAAAGAAATTACATACCTAAACAAAAATCATCAAAGAAATTAGCGCAAATAGTAAGTTACATTAACAATATTATACTACCAAAACATGTTAATGGTGATACAGATTTTCAAACCCTACAAACAATAATATATAGTGCTGCTTGGACAGCTGCTAAAACAAATGGGTGTAAACTGTCGTTTGAAACCTCTGAGAATATAGCTTACCTCAATCAGAAAAACCGTAAACCTAAATGGCAGAAAAGATTAGAATTAAGAGTTAAAGATTTAAGAACTAAAATTGGAAGACTTACAGCATACATGCAAGGAAACAGAGGTTGGAGGCTTGTTAGAGAGGTAAACACAATCATAGAAAATTACAGAATACATTCAACCCATGAAGAACCAAACACACAGATCACACACTTCTTAGATACTCTTAAACAAAAACTGACTCTTATTAATAGTAGATTAAACAGATACACTAATTGCACACTTCGCAAAATTCAAAATAATAAGTTTAGGAACAACGAAAAGCAGTTTTATCGAACACTGAAAAAATCTAGCACAAACCAAACAGTATTTAATAATGACGAAGTTATCACAAACAATAGTTTACCATCGATAGATGAACTTAAACAATTTTGGTCAAAAATTTGGGAGAGGCCAATATGTCATAACGCAGAAGCCGATTGGATTAAAATAGAGACAGAAAACCATTTGCACACTGAGCAAATGGCATTCGAATTTATACCAATAGATACTTTTCATGACGTCCTTCAGAAATTACACAACTGGAAAGCACCAGGTTCTGACTACATTCACAACTTTTGGTATAAAAAATTTACACACACTCATCCACACCTACATAATTACATAAACACCTTCATTAAAAATCCAACAACGATGCCTACATATATAGCGGAAGGAATTACGTATATGATACCAAAAAACAGCAACGACAGCGCCAACCCTGCAAATTACAGGCCAATAACATGTCTACAAACAATATACAAAATATTAACATCATGCATTACTCAAACCATTTACAAACATCTGGAATCAAATTCAATATTATCCGAAGAACAAAAAGGCTGCCGAAAATTTAGTCAGGGATGCAAAGAACAACTAACAATAGACTCAGTAATACTCAAACAAGTCCAGAGACAGAAAAAAGATCTACATACTATGTACATAGATTATAAAAAAGCGTATGATTCTGTACCACACACATGGTTACTAGAAATTTTAAAAATTTATAAAATAAACCCTCAAATAATTGCCTTTTTAAGTAACACTATGACACAATGGAAAACACGCTTACATATCACTACGCCTACAGGAATTGTGGAGACAGAACCCATTAGGATCCAACGAGGCATATTCCAAGGCGACTCTCTTAGCCCACTATGGTTTTGTCTTGCGTTGAACCCCTTATCAAACCAACTAAATTCATTAATGCCAGGATATAACCTACGTTATAATGACAGTACCGATGACATACAGACTGACAGACAACATTTTAAAATTAACCACCTTCTTTACATGGACGATATCAAATTATATGCGTCATCACCAGAAGACTTAAATGTACTTGCATATGCCACAGATAAATTTTCGAGTGACATAGGAATGGAATTTGGAATTGATAAGTGTAAAATCAATTCAGTCAGGGCAGGCCAAACATACGAACATTCATATACCACACAGACAGGTGAAAACATCGATTCCTTGGATGAAAACGGAACGTACAAATACTTAGGATATATTCAGGCTAAGCAAATTAAACATAAAACCATAAAAAATAAACTTACACAACAATTTAAACATAGACTGAATTCCATTTTAAGTACCCAACTACACTCCAAACATACTGTCAAAGCAATAAATAGCTACGCGATCCCTGTTCTCACATATTCTTTCGGTATAATAACATGGACTAAAACGGAACTTAAAAACTTACAACGCGTCATTAACACTACTCTAACCAAACATAGAAAACACCACCCTAGAGCTTGCGTACAGCGACTAACACTACCAAGGAAGGAAGGAGGACGAGGCATAATAGATATTACAAACCTACACAATAAACAAGTTAGTACCCTTAGAACATATTTTAACACAAAAAGCAATACCTCTACCTTGCACAAAGCTATAGTTTATAATGACCGAAATCTAACTCCGCTAAATATGTCCGACAAAAACACTCAAGGGAATGAGAAACAGATTGACAGACAGACAAAGATACTGGAATGGACCCAGAAGTCACTTCATGGAAGACATCGCCAAGACCTGTGCCAACCTAACGTCGATAAGTTAGCATCGAACGAATGGCTCAGGAGAGGAGATTTATTCCCTGAGACTGAAGGGTTCATGACAGCAATTCAAGATCAAGTAATAGTAACCCGTAATTACCAAAAGCACATCATGCGAATTCCCCTTTCTTCAGATATTTGTAGACGATGTCATAGCTCATCTGAAACTATTCAACATATTACTGGAGCATGTAAAGCAATAGTTCAAACTGACTATAAACATAGACACGACCAGATAGCCAATGTAATCCACCAAAAACTTGCTATTAAATATAAATTGATTACTACACCCCCAGTACCTTACTACAAATATAATCCTGAAACAGTTCTTGAAAACGCAACACACAAGCTTTACTTTGATAGAGCTATTCTCACAGACAGAACAATACACTACAATAGACCAGACATAACTTTACTAGATAAAAATAATAAAACCGCACAAATCATTGACATTGCAGTACCAAATACACATAACCTACAAAGCACTATAGCAGAAAAGCTGTCAAAATATACAGACTTAAAAATAGAAATTAGTCGAATGTGGCGATTAAGTAGCGTTGCCATTATTCCTGTAGTGATTTCAACCACGGGTGTCATTCCCAAGCAACTGCACCAATCTTTAAACATCCTAGACCTAGCTCCTTCCACTTTCCAAACCCTACAGAAAGCTGCAATCCTAAACACTTGCAGAATTGTTCGAAAATTCTTGCAAAACGACAATGACGCACACATATCATTCACCACACGAACACACACCGACCCATCGTCATTCGCCCATATACACGGTGACAGACATGCAACGCAAAATCTCATCACATCACCACACCACATATTATCATCTACCACATAGGTTAAAATTTTTAGGGTAGCACTTGGCTTCGGCCCGTGTTGCCCTGTAAACCGGCACATAAGGGCCGAGATATAAAAATATATACCAACAAAATAATAATAATAATAATAATAATTCTTTAATTCAGATCATTGATCCATATAGTGTTAGTTACATCTTAACCTAATGTTAGTAAAAAAAAAATAATTTAACAGCACAACTAAATTTAACTTAATTGGGGACATGTACATCTGCGCGCACATGTCTCCCCGCCCAGTGCTTTATAAATGGCCCGTCAATTTTGTCCGCCAGTGTAGCTAGAATATTGTTGGGACTACCCCTGAATCGCCGCAGCATAGATGCACATCGCTTGCGTATGACTGCATAAAAGTCGTCTATTCGCGCCTCAGCAAACATTCCCGATGCACTGCAAAACCGAGGCAGTCCCAACAACATCCTCAGCGCATTATTATATTGAACACGCAGAGCGTTGTAAGCCCTCTGCGTATACCTCACCCACAGGCTGCACGAGTAAAATGTCTGGCAATATGCTCTGAAAAGTGTCAGTTTAACCTGTTTAGTGCACCGTGCAAACCTGCGAGCAAGCATATTGCATCGGGCTGCCAACGCCCTACGCTCCCTATCAATATCTTGGTCATCCGTGAGACCATCCGTGACCACATGCCCGAGGTATTTAACTTGCCTTACGACCTTCAGCGGAGCTCCTTGCAACTTTACTGGTGGAATATTTGTAGGTGTATTGTTACGCACTTTAAAAACGACTATTTCACTTTTGGTGGCATTATACCTCAAGCCATGCGCCTCCGCATAACTCTCACAGATGGCCACCAGTTTTCTCAGCCCACAGATTGAAGGGCTGAGCAGCACCATATCATCAGCGTAACTTATGTTGTTGATCATCGTTCCATCAATAGAGCAGCCAACCATGGCGCCGCTCAGCCTACCAATCAGCCCATCTATATATAAATTAAACAAACTGGGTGAAGTTAAACCCCCCTGCCTTACTCCACAATCTAGCCCGTATGACACAGATTGAGCATCTCCCCACCTAACATAATTTTTCTGATTTCTATACCAACATTTAAATATATTAATAACCTCAGCAGGTAGATCTGTATCATCCGACAGTTTTTGCCACAGAATGTCATAATTTACCAGGTCAAATGCTTTTGACAGATCAAGAAAACAGCCATACACAGGTGTCTTCCTGTCTGTGTAGTACCGAACAGTCTGCTTGAGACACAGGATTGCACTTTCAGTAGACAAACCGGTTTTAAAACCAAACTGCGCGTCGTTTAATTTAATATGCAGCTTCAACTGCTTCTCAAGCAGGCTATCCAGCACCTTGCCAATGACTGTGGCTAGTGAAATTGGCCTATAGTTATTTTTGTCGGATGAATCACCTGTCTTATTCTTCACTATAGGAACCACAACAGTTTTTACAAGATCCTCAGGCAGGTAAGAGTGACCTACACAAAAATTGAATAACATTGTGAGCACTCGGGGCAGATGTACACCGGCGGACCTTAAATGCTCCACACTCAAACCATCATGCCCTGGCGACCTACCTCGCTTCATATTATTTAACGCAACTTTGATGTCCTTCGTTGAGAATCTTACGTGTATGTCACCCTCACATAAGGTCCGAGTGTCTCGCGCAGATGTGCTTGTATTGAGCGGTGTGACCTTAAAGCTATTCATAAACATATTGGCTATATCAGTGTTATGTGATAGGCTGTCCACGTTCGCTGGCAAATTTGGCTGAGGGTTCAAAGAGTTGGTTTGTTTCCAGAAAGAACCAAATTTTTTTTCATCATGTAGCGTTGCAATGATATCCATTTTAATCTGGCATTCATTGTTTTGGCACCATTTCAGTTTACTTTTAAATATTTGTCTCGATACTTTCATGTCATTATACACATCCCCCGATGTAGGCCTTCCATGTAAAATCCACCTTTGAAACCCCAACCGTGCCATCGCATGAACCTCCTTTACGTGTTTGTTCCAGCCAGTTACATTTCGATTCTTTTTCTTAACAAATGTATTATGACTCGAAATAGCAGCCACTTGTAAGTTAGACACAATCCGTTTGTACATCTTATCAATAAGTAATCTGTGATAATCACTGTTACATATTTTATCACTACATTTCATAAACTGACTAGGGAAATCAATATCACGAAGTGCTTCATGACAAAGTTAAGAGTAGTATTGTGTTTGCTCTGTATTTCTAGTTCCCCAAATCACTTTATTTGGCACTATATATTTATTGCAATATTTTGGCACGAATACATTAAAATTACAAGTTATTTGCAACGGAAAGTGGTCAGACCAAGACACATCATTAATTACATTTACTTTTACAATAGAACTTTTGGTAACACTTGTAACCAAGCAGTGGTCCAACCATCTAACGCACCCGTGGGAGTCACTCATATATGTGTAGGTGTTAGAATGTATACCGAGTACATCAATGTCTGCGCATGTTAATTGATAGTCAGAGCAAAACTTTAATAATTCATTACAGAATAACTCACCAGGGTGTGCGTTGAAGTCCCCTAACACAAACACATTTTCAACACTATTACATTCCACAATTGCATTTATTTCTGCCAAACATTCCGTAAACTCATATAAATTATTAGTGTTACACACAGGCATATATACACAGAAAAAATAAGAATATCTCGATTTTCAATAACCACTTTAATCGCGGCTAGTCTCACATTATTACACTTTATCACCGATACACTATCAAACGCACTGGTTCTCCATAACAAAGCGACTCCCCCATAAGGTCGGCCACGCAGTACCTCTGACGGTTCCGTTGCCGAAACTCCCGTAGAACCAAAACCGGGACAGATACTGCTCAAATATGCCAAATCATGCGAGAGTAGCCATGTCTCCTGCAGTGCAATCACATCAGATGTTAGACATAATTCCCTTACATAATCAACTGACCTTTTAATTGATTTACAATTAAAGCTTATAAGCTTACATTCCCGTTTTAAATTATTTACTTGTGATTGAATCATTTTTGTGTCTAGTTATTATCTGTGCCTCCCTTACTTCGCGTCTTAAATACAAAGTATCGTCTAAAGAAAACACCGTCCGGCCACATATTTTCATTCTCAAATACCTCAACTTTATGTTTAGGAATCAAAATCTTATAAGAATCGTATTCTTTAGAGTGTTTCATTTCAATCCTCTCCGGAGCAACGATAACCTGTGTTTTATCCTTCACGTAGCTTGCAATATCCTCTGAGTTCACTTCTTTCGATACATTGTATAACAAAAACGGAATTTTTACATCCGCAGCCTTAAATTTTGTAGTTAAATCAACATTAGCAGTTCCTTTTCTTCCCATAAAACGAGACTGTTTTTTACGTGATTGTACCATGATCCATCCACCCATATTATCGGGCATAGGTTTATGTTGTTGTTGCTCGTCACTTATAGTTTGACTCGTTAACGGCGCAATCACTGCATTCCGTGAATCTGTTTGCTGGTTTTGCTTTTCCGCAGGCATTGTATGCGCGAGTGACAAGGAAGGGTCACGCGTAGATTGCTCGGTCAGCGGGACGGCAACATCACTAATGCTCGTGGATACAACTGGGGGCGACCCATGTTTTGATGAAATAACACAGCTGTTATTTTCCTTGTTCAAAGAATCCAATATACACATAGGTTCACTATCTACTGTGTTATTACACGAGATGTAGGTAGATGCACCGCGCCTTTTGTAGTTTACATTGCGCTCAAAATCATATGTTAAAGACTTGTCACTGGCTTTTTTGACTTCTTCAAGTTGTTCCTTAGTTACATAGACTTCCTTAATCTGTTTAATCTCCGTTTGCAAAACGATAATATCCTTCAACAACTTTGATACATCTACATGATCAAATGTCAAAGGAGGTAGTTTTTGCAAGTCTTTTGCCACAAAAATCGGCACACTTTCCGGGTCTGTATTTTTAAATAAACTAATTATGTCCTCCAAGTCCCGACACAATTTGTTTTCTTTTCTACGCGTAATTTTCTTTGTCGTTGTATTCACTGATTTAAAAAATAACGTCTTTGCAGTGTCCACATCTTCACCAGTAAATGCGGAGCTACACACTTTGACGATACTCTCCTCATCCATAATTTGAATTTTATTTTGTATGAATGCGAGTACTTCACTGATCACAATATTACACGAATTGCACTTTAGCAACGTCATGGTTTTTCGCACTAAGGTCAGCGACCTCACGCGTCCGTACGATAACTCGTTACGAACGAGACTTAATATCAGGTAGGCACTAGCATTTTGCCCGCAACTTTAGTCTCGTAATTTTTTTTCCACCACCATGTCAACCTTTAGACGGGCGTCTAAAGGTTGACATGGTGGTGGAAAAAAAATTACGCAATTATGCAGTGGGCACTGCTGAGCATAGGTCTCCCCCATGGGCGGTTTAGTCATAATCGCCATGTTTGGCCGATGCATGTTGGCGACCGCACTAGGTGTTATGGTACTCAGAAAGACGCTGCTGCCCATCCTCTGGTCATTATCCCTCTGTCGCCTTCTAAGACATCCACGGGTAGAAATGGGATAGTGCTATTCGTGGCCGGCACCACACGGCTTAAATATACGGCGTAAATATTTTAAGGAATCATTAATTTATTATTATTAAATACTGCACCGAACAGCTGCAGGCTCTCAGGATAACGTAGCTTCGTATAGGTGAAATCATTTTTTAAACCGGTTTAGTATTTTTTGAGTTTTCCACCAGAAAATCGTAGTCGTAGTAGCGATACAAAAATACCGCGATCGAGATACTGTCGATGGTCGTAAAACGTAAAGTCAAAGTCAAAGTCAAATCATTTATTTCAATTAGACCATTAAAAAGGCACTTTTGAACGTCATAATAAAAAAATATAAAGTTAATTCTAGTTGCCCATTCCAAAAGGTAGTTTCGTATGGAGAAGAATGGGCAAGAAACTCCATACTTACTCTTTTAAAAAAAAATGTGTACAATATTTTGCATTTACAGTTTACAGTTATATAACTATACGTGAATACGATGGACCTTGCATAAAAACACTATATTGAAGTATGTACAAAGTATTACAAGATAAAGAATGACAGCTAAGTTGTATACATATACATAGTGTTCACATATTATTATTTACAATTATTGTAAAAGTAGACAACCACTCCATACATTTCAACAAACTATGAACCTATGAACCAGTGTGTGACCCAAAGCAAGAATTAAATATAATGTATATACTGAGTATAAATTAAGTAGTTTTAATTAGCAATCCGTTTGATTTTGTCTAGACTGTAGATTGTCCTATGGAGCTCGGACCAGCATGTTTCCAAGCATTCTTATCATGGATATAATCCTCTAAACTGTAATATGCTTGTTTACAGAGTGTACTTTTAATATATGTTTTAAATTTTCTTTCATTTAGTTGCAATATATCACTAGGAATTTTGTTATAACACTTAACACAGAACCCCATAAAAGATTTATGAACTTTAGACAATCTAAAATATGGTTGAGCTATTTTGTCTTTGTTTCTAGTATTAATATTATGTCTATCACTAACGTTATTAAATAAATTTAGGTTTTTTCTTACGTACATAATATGTATTTTCATAGATAAATTGGCAAGGCACTGTCATTATATTAATATTTTAAATAGTTCCCTAAGAGAATCGCGGCGACGTAGATTATAAATGGCTCTAACAGCTCTTTTTTGTAAGATAAAAATGGATTCAATGTCGGCAGCCCGACCCCACAGTAAAATACCATACGACATAATGCTGTGAAAGTAGCTAAAGTAGACCATACGCGCAGTTTCTACATCTGTCAACTGTCTTATCTTTCTAACAGCATAAGCCGCGGAGCTTAGTCGCCCCGCAATAGATGTTATGTGAGGTCCCCATTGCAACTTCTCGTCTAGCGTGATTCCTAGGAAAACCGTTTGACTATTAAATTCCAGTTTCTCTCCATTTAGAATGATGTCACAATTGCTATTCCTAACATTTGGTAAAATGAATCGAATACATTTGGTTTTTTTTTCATTAAGTACCAAATTGTAATTTCTCGTCTAGCGTGATTCCTAGGAAAACCGTTTGACTATTAAATTCCAGTTTCTCTCCATTTAGAATGATGTCACAATTGCTATTCCTAACATTTGGTAAAATGAATCGAATACATTTGGTTTTTTTTTCATTAAGTACCAAATTGTTTACCGTAAACCAATTCTGAACCTGAAGAATAGCGTCATTTACGTCGTCAAGATGTTGTGACCGTCTGTCTACTTTAAAAATCAATGAAGTGTCATCGGCAAATAACACCATCTTCGGTTGGTTTTGAAGTAATTGGGGTAAATCATTTATATAGACTAAGAATAGAAATAGACCTAATATTGAGCCTTGAGGAACGCCTATAGTCATTTTAGACCCCAATGAGTTCACACCGTTAACCTGAACTTTTGCCTGTCTATCCCTCAGGTATGACCTTAGTAAATCAAGAGATACTCCACTAATCCCGTAGTGCTCCAGTTTCAGCAATAGTGTCTCGTGGTCAACGCAATCGAACGCCTTTGAGAGGTCGCAAAAGATTCCAATGGCATCTTGTGATTCCTCCCAAGCGCTAAAAATGTTCTTTATTAGGGTGACACCGGCGTCAGTTGTACAACGCCCTTTGGTGAAACCGTATTGTTGTTCATGAAAGATGGAATTTGTATTAACTGAATACATAACTGAATAAACTGAATATATAAACGTACTTACTGAACCGCTCCAAAAAGTCGCTTTGGGAGATTCTCTCTTAGGCGCCATCCTAATAGAAAGCGCACGTAGCTCGAATACGCGTTCGTCACGACTATTTGTTTACGCGTCGTCGCACCGTTTCGAGTCTATTTTCGAAATGAAAATAGCTTTTTTACAAAAAAGACAACCGCCTCCAAAAACTTAAAAGTGAAAAATAACTTTAGCACAGCACACATGACTTTAGTTTCTGAAGTCGGTGGCAATACAAAACAACAAACAGAACAAAGCCACCGACTTCAGAAACTAAAGTCATATGTGTTCTGTGCTAAAATTATTTTTTACTATTAAGTTTTTGGAGGCGGTTGTCTTTTTTGTCAAGAAAAGCTTTTTAGTTCCTACCTTCTCATCCAAATCCATTAAGAAACTGCAACACAGTTAAAACAGAGAAGAAACTATAACGTCATCAAAGTAATTTTTTTAATATTGTTGATTTTTTAACCGGCTTCATAAAGGAGGAGGTTATCAATTCGAATGTTTATATTTTTTTTTTTATGTATGTTCCGGCATACCTTTGTCATATATAGACGGATTTGCAAAATTCTTTTTTTGTTCGAAAGGGGTTTATTCCGAAAATGTCCCATATAAATTTTATCAAAATTGGTACAGCCCTTTTTGAGAAAATCAACAAATTCCCAAAAAAATACTTAGGAAGTCGGTGGCAATACAAAACAACGAAAACAAAGCCACCGCCACCGACTTCCGAAAGTAAAGTAATGTGTGTTCTGTGCTTTAGTTATTTATCACTTTTGAGTTTTTGAAGGCGGTTTTCCTTTCTTTCAATTTTTTAAAAAGCGCTGAATCAATTTTGAGGCAAACCCTATCCATAAGAAAAGATTTTTCAAAATCAATTTACATTTACCGGAGAAATCGCGTAACAAATATACAAAAAAAACACAATCGAAATGAGAACCTGTATCTTTATGAAGTCGGTTGAAAAAAAAACAGTCTTATTGATAACCTCCTTCTTTTTGAAGTTGTTTGAAAATACGAGTGTCCTTTAGCACTTCGATTTATTTTATACAACAAGCACAATTGATATCACCTATAAATATGAATAAAACCATCATTATCATCATCTTTCAGCACTTGTCCTATATTACTTTAGGCCGGCGCACCACGTCTTTTTCCTTCCGTCCTATCAATCGTTATGATATCTACTGATACTAACTCCCTTCTTTCATATCAATCTTCACAAAATCTATTCATCGTTTCTTTGGCTTTCCTCTCCATCTATCCACATTTATATTCATAACTCTTTTGATCACATGCATTAGATCTCTCCTTTTCACATCTTCTTCTTCTCTGTCGTTTCGCTCTTGGCAGAGCGGTCGTGGTCACGTCAAGGCGTCCACTCCGGTGGTAGAGGTGGACACAGCTCTCCGCACGATCTCCCGCCATCTCTCCCTGTTATCACACTGCCTGGCGCATTCAGATACGCGGTTTCCTACTGCGGCTTTCACTTGGTCAGTCCATCGCATTGGTGATCTGCCGCGCGATCTGACTCCCTCCATTTTCCCCTGTACGACCAACCGCTCTATGGAGTCGTTATCCCGTCTAGAGACATGCCCGAAGTATTGCAGTATGCGCGACTGTACTACGGTCGACAAACGCTGCTTGATGCCGAGCTCCTGGAGTATGGACACGTTGGTACGGAACTCCGTCCACGATATACCGAGCATCTTTCTCCAGCACCACATTTCAAGAGCATCTATCATCCCCTTTTCCAACTCGCGCACTGTCCACGCCTTTTCACATGCTCATACCAAAACAAACGATTCCCTTTCAAAGTTTCAGTCGCTGGCGCCAGTTTCAGACTTTTCCTAATATACTCAATTCTCACCTTATCCATCCTGGTTACTTCACACATCCATCTCATCATTCATATCTTCGCTTTATGCAACCATTCCTAACAAAGCTTTTAAACTAAATAAACATAATGTGCGAAATGGGCATTTTCAATTAAAAACCTATCGAAATGACTGTAGGTATACCTACCTAACGAGGTTTATGTCCAACAGTGGACGCTTATTAACCTGAAGTGATAATGAAGTCATGATACCCACCCCTCACGCTCGCTATACCCTAGGCCCTAGGGTTTGCCGAACAATTGATCGCAAATTCGCAACGATCACTTTCTATTAGGACAGCGCCTTATTTACATAAGTATTCTATCCTATCATGTAATGTAAACAGAATTACGCAAACATCTAAACAAATGACACAGGCAGATACTCGCTCGTCTAGAAATAATATTAAAACTATGAATTTCGAGCGACTTTTCCTGTCATTATAAGATATATTTTAAAAGAGATTTAGAACAGATTTTCCCTGTCCGTATTATGAAATATGTTATCCTTTTAGAATATATATTATTAAATGTTAAATTTAGTGACTGTTATTTGGAACGTGCCACTAGTTTCAAATTCTCCTACTGACTGACCGACTCCTTAACACAAAAGTGCCTATAAATGGTTTAATGGATGGAAATGCTTTGGTTTAGAATGGCAGGTGCATAGACAAAAAAAAAAGATATAAACTCCAATTTACAGTTTCTTCACCATCGCTACACAAACAAACCAACAACAGTTAATCGTATCACTATTATGACGAGATTACGAGAAACAGAAAAAACTTTCCCTTCTTCGTTGTTTAGCACAAATGTCAGATTGTGTAGCAGCCCGTAAAACATTGTTCTTCCAACGTTAATATTGAGTTATGACGTCATAGATTCACTCAAAACCATGACCCAGTCGGCCTCGAACCAGTTTCATGAAAAGCAATAATCAACCTTATGATAATTGGTGTACGGTTCTTAGTAAGAATTTTAGGGTGGTTTAACACTGGTTTGTAATGCCTGGGTAATCTAAGGCTTAGTACGATTTCGTATTAAGACTGGCTCTAATGACGGACTTATAAAGATAAAAGCGATGCCAACATTGTGTAATTTCCTGCGTTTTATTGTGTACTGTATTCTGGGACAAATCTTTTACTAAGACGTAATGCGATAATTCATTACAAACAAAGATACGTATTAAGAGACGATGTTTAGAAAAAAAAACAATGAATCTGTCACTGATAAAATAGACCAAATTGATAAACGTTTTAAATTGAAATGCTATGTGTCTTTATAAATATATTTAAACATACTTACAAATATTTTTATATACTTGACTTCATGGTATACTTTACTGCTTTAATTAATTACATTATGTTTTTTAGGCTATTTTACTATTTTTAAGGTTCTGTACTTCAAAAGGAAAAATAGAACCTTATAGGATTACTTCGTTGCCCGTCTGTCCATCTGTCAAGACCCTTTTTCTCAGGGACGGATGGAGTTATTAAGCTGAAATTAATACCAAAATCAAAAGAAAAAAAAAACAAAATGTTTTGTATCGCATACATTTTTAACACCTTAATTAATTGAGACAGTCCCAGTAAGTTATAATATATGTTTGTGTTGGGACTGCCTCGCTACTTCCTACAGTTACAATGTTGAAACCAATAAATAACAAATAATTATGAATAGATTAAAAGAAAAAAAAAAACAATTTTGAAAATAACATTCGGTTCAAATGAACAGCTTTAAGTGTGCTTGAAATCTATTATGTGTGAGTGAGTGTGTGTGTAAGAGGATGGGAGTGTAATGTATGTTAAGTGTAGTGTTGTTGTGAGGAGTGGGTGTTCTGAGTGTAATGTCAGGAGGAGATTACATTGCTACTTTCCTTACCTAGCTGACTCTAACCTAGATAATAATAATAATAATAATAATTTTTATTTGGTACTTTATGTGAGAAACAAATATATCTTCTGGCTACCAAACTAGGTTTATAGCCTGTGACTTGGGAATTGATGGATGGTTGATGGTTTCTGTTTCATCATATGATAGTGGTTCCAACCATTCCATCAAGGTCTAAAAGGAATATCAAAGCTAAAATCTGCAATCCCTTAGAACGATAAAAAAATAAACTTCAAGGTCAACACAATCAAAAGATACGGCAACAAACAACGTAGGTAGTTTGAAAACTCAGATTGATAATACGAAGTCTGAAAACTGAACATTTGGAAGTAAAAAATGCACAGTTCCAAAAAAAAAGTCTTTCTTTAGTTATTTTAGTTAGTTATTATTATAGTTAGTTATTCAAGTACAGGTACCCAATCTGAACATATATAATGCTACACAGTTACAGCCTAGTGTGTTAGTACGCTAAACAGTGCAGTACCAACTGTGCCAAATAGTCAATGAATCGATCTATTGTTAGATTCACAAACATACTGATTGGTATCTCTATGTAGCATCGACTAACCTTTTTTTTGTTTTAAAGACCTTATAGTTTAAAATTAAATACTAAGGGCGGGTTGTTTCAAACAGTCGGTTAACGTTACATACGGACGGTTAAGACCCGAGTTCACCAACAACAACATAACCATTGATTACGTAACCGTTCTGTTAGCATTTAACGCATGTTAGCATTAACAGTTGTTTAAACGAACCGCGTTTTTTTCGAGTTCACCATTTATTTCTAACCAACGGTTAAGTAACCGAACGTTTTTGAATGAATGAGTCGAAAATGATCGAATAATCGAATGGTTTAACATTATTTTGTGAATGTTGAATGTCAACGTCAATCAATTTTCATTGTCAAACTCTGTGATCAAACAAACTCAGTGTTAGGATATTTAGTGTTACCGTTTCTTAATGAATTTGGATGATAAGAAGTAGGTACTAAAAAGCGAAAAGAACACATATGACTTTATTTTCGGAAATTGGTGGCAATACAAAACAACTACCAGTCCACAAGCAGTCAACTTCCGAAACAAAGTCACACGTGTTTTGTTCTAAAGTTACTTAATACTTTTTGAAGGCGGTTGTCTTTTTCTAAAAAAGTTATTAATTTTAAACGGTTTGCATTTTTATTCTAATCACTTTTTATATACCTACACCTCGGCATACCATTTAACGGTAATGTGACTAGTATTAAAAAAAACGCCAATACAAAAGCACTAATACCAAATAACACAATGTAACGTCCAGATGGCACGACCCAACACATCCACCCGCACCTGATTGGCTAACGCTAGTCGTCTGCGGTCCTCTACAGTGATGCACAATGCAAAATTTTACGTCAGGGAGCATAAACCAATGGTTAAACTGAGTTAGCTACTTCGTTTAAGTTAATCATTCGATTACAGTACTTAATCAATGGTTAGTGCGCGGTGAACACCAAAATATTGTTAAACAACCGTTTATAGTTTAAACAGCTGTTTAAAATTTAACCATCTGTTGGTAAACACGGGTCTAAAAAGTTAATATGACGTGCGATGTTTTACGTACGTTAAATGTAACGGGTTGTTTCATGACATAAAAATCCGTCAGTTAAAGGTATTCAAAAAGAGATCCCATAATATTTTGTTGTTTGAAGTAGCTGTTTGACAACTCAAAATTACGATGACTAGTCGATTATGGCAATAGTAACTTTTTGACGTATGATTTTGTGAAACAACCCATTTTTTGTTTTGACGATAGTTAGCGCCATTTTTGACTATTACCGGTCAGTAATGGTTAGTTAAAGCAACCCGCCCTAAGTACCTACTACCCACACGTGATCGTCATCAGCTGGAAGACGTCCAATGTTTCAATAAAGGCCCCCCCCATAACGGGGACGTTTGCCATAATTCCCACGCTAGGCAGGCGTCTTGGGGATCGCAGTGAAGTTGTTCAGTTCGGAAGCCGCTTGTGCCCGACTTCCGAATTTTATTCTTGAATGTTGCTATCGCGGATGAAGACATAGTCGCGGATAAAGTAACCTATGTCCTTCCCCAGGATTCAAAATATCTTCATACCTTTCATCAAAATTGGATCAGCATACGAATATTCATTCAACAATAAAAGATTATGGGTATAAATATAATGATCACCAAAAAATACTTTAGCATCTTAAGCTCCCTTACCAAAAAAATATACTGAATTATACCAAATGTACTAAATGGTCACCAAATCTTAGTGTGCAAAATAACCAAAATCTTTTTGACCCCCCTGGGGCGGATCCAACATGGTTAGGTTAGGTTAGAACTGAGACCCCCTACAAAACTGAATGATGTGAACTGAATGTGAGAATGTGAAATGAACTACGAGACTGCCAGAATCAAATCGCTTTTTACAGCTAAACTCATACATTTCTACAATACTTTAGGAAACACCATTTTGGTGACCATTTACTATTTTTGGTTTTATTTTATTTACTATTATTGGTGATCATTTAGTAGGTCTGGAGGTTCGTTAAACATAAGCCAAAGATTATTGACAATACATAGTAGGTACTTCTTGAACTGTAACAAGTCAGAGGTCAATACCTTGAATTCCTATCTCAATTCCTTGAGTGGTGAAGAAATATAGAGCAGAAGCGCAAGAGTGTCATTGTGCACTATCAACGTAATTGCGACTGATTAATACGTGGGCGCATTGGTATCTGAAGGAATGTCACAAACAATACGATTAATTAATATGTAATACAATATTTTTGTAGAACAACTGCAGACAAACTGTTATTAGTTTGACAGATTTTATGTGTGTTACGAGAGATTTTGGTACGCAATACCGTTAAATCAACTTGAAAAATATTCCAAGGTTTACACTTATTCCATCCGTTAAATAGAAAACATTTTGTAAAAATCACACAAATATGCTCAAATACTGGTCATCACTGGTAACCAAATACGGCGTGCCACAAGGCAGCGTGCTCGGACCACTCCTCTTATTGCTGTACATTAATAACCTTCTTAGACAGATAAACCATCCTATGGTACTATTCGCTGACGATAGCACTGTAGTAGTTAAATGTGACGATCCTATGACTCTATGCAAGTCTTCAAGATGATGGCCAAAGACCCAGTCTATGCTCCATAAGTCAAGGTAGGGAGAATGCATCAACTTGCGTTTTAAGGTATGGGTAAAACCTTCAAAAGGTGTTTCATGGGCGCTTGCAAACCTTTCCAGGCATTTTTCATGCGTCTTAACTGGCCTTGCCTGGAAGAACTAAGAGTAAAGTATAATTAATTGGTAGACTCACATTAGTATCTAACTACTTAGTTATATTTTGTACTTACGTTATCAAATAGGTTAGGTGGACACTTATCTTCGACAACTTTCTATAGTTGATAAGGGAATCTGTAGAACTTAGGGCTCCCGCACACGGGCCACCGGCCACAACCACAAAACGCCGCCACTGGCTTATTTCCTGTAATTTTCATACATTTTATATGGACTCGCCGCACACGCTTGGCGCCGGTGGCGACCACACGCTACAAATCGTCGCAGCTTGCTTCCTGTGGCCCGCACCGGCCACTAAACGCCGACACAAAAAGCCGCCACACGCCACTTGCGCTATTCCTAACCCTTTTCTCCCTAAACCTTCTTCGTCAGAGTTCATTATATGGGTAAAAAAAGTAGCAGCCACCGACCGCAGGTGTCGACCATCGGCCACAAGTGGCTGTCGCGCGCTTCAGCTACTGTTGTGGCCGTTTCTTGCCTCTTGTGGCGGCGTTTGTGGCTGTCGCGTGTGGCCCGTGTGAGCGACCCTTAGAGGTTTTATTACAAACTAGCTATCGCCAGCGGCTTCTTTCGCGAGGGTATTGGTTTTCGAGAACGCAGATGTATTAGTGGATTAACCAGATTCCAAGCTACCTCAGTGTTATTTTTTTTACGCTCGGGTGAGTAGTTTTATTGTATATTAAGGTTACAGATAGACAGATATACTTGCTTTTGCCCGTGACTTCGCCCGCGTGAATGTTGGTTATCGCGGATGCAAACGAAGTCGACGGTTAAAAAGTTACCTATATCCTCTTCCCTAGGGTTCAAATTATATTCTTCCCAAATTGGTTCAGCCGTTTTGTCTTATAAAAGTATCAGACAAACAGACAGAGTTACTACCACATTTCTAATATTACTATTGATAATGTGGATTAGAAAGTTATTAATGTTTTTAGAAATATACTTTTTGATAATTATGTTTTGTGAAGGTTTCAAGATAATGGATATATTTTTGTGACCACTGATTTATCTGTTGCTATCGAAATAATAATTACGTATATTAGGAGCACCGATTTATATGTAATAATGTCAATTCAATGCTATCTAATAAATGTTTATGTATTTTTCAATGTAATTTTCTCTGCTCTGAATAATCTATATTCAGTAGTCGTAATTCGTAGTTACCTGGATAGTTCCACATTGTTACCAATAATATGAACTTTGGCCGAGATAATTATTTAGCAATGATTAATTTTCTTCTTAATTAATTCTGTAAACCTACCTGTCATTGCATGTCTGCGCTGTAAGATTTCAAGTCTCGTTTTGTCTATAATGTTTCTTAAATATGGACCCTGTATTTTGAGAGGTCTGGCTCGTGTGATACACGATATCCTAGTACAAGAGCCAGGGCTACACTGAAAATTGTGTCTTGAAATGACAATAAAGAATAATAAATATTAATTATTATTTTTGAATGAAAAAAGAAACATTTTTTAATATCACCGATGATAAAATAAAGCGATGACGTTATTAAATATGTTTTCCTAATCAAATGTGACAACAAGTCATCCAAGTAGGTACCTACTTAAATACTTCAGTAATTTTTTTTCATTAGATATTACAAATGAGGGGATCGTGGTTATAAAAGCTAACATCAATGACGTAAGTAAATTTATTTTTAATATTTAATTGATTTTATAGGAGTATTCTTGGAGTTTCATATTCGTTCTTCTCCATTGAAACCTATTGTTTGGAACGAGCAACTAGCTTCAACGTTCTGACTGATTGACTCCTTGACAATTCCAAAGTGCCAGTAAATGGTAACAAAAAAAAAAATATTTTAAATAAACCATTTACGGGCACTTATTTAAGTTTGAGTTTGTGAGTGAAACATAAATCTATCAAAACTCAAAACCATTTATCTATATATATATAAAAGGCAAAAGTGATTGACTGATGTATCAACGCACAGGCCAAACCCTTAAGGCCAGAAAATTGAAATTTCGTACACGTATTCCTCATTTATGACGAAGTCATCCACTAAGAGCGCGTATTCGATTCGTGACGAAAACTTCATGTTTTTTGCGTTTTGCCCAGAGCAATATCGTAATTATGTGAGCAGATTATTTAAAGACAATTTACAGTTTTAGAAAGATTAAGACTTGATTTAGACAGCTACAGAGTAAAAGTATAATTTTTAATTATGGTTTTTTAAAGCGAAGACAATTCTTTCATATCGTTTTACGAAAATAGACGTCAGAGTTAACTTTCAGGACGAATACAACCATTACAATATGCCAAAATATTTTGTTTTATGCGTTTTTCCAACAGTATATACAGTCATTAAGACAGTAACAGAGGCAAAATTACGAAAATATTACTATTATGTATTAATAAACAATGTTGAAAAAGTAGAAAATCGGTTCACTTTGACAATTTTTTTTCACCAGTATTTGAATAAAAACATAACTGATATATTTATTTTATGAAAGTAAATGGTATGCTTAATATACAGAATATTTTTCAGTCCGTTATACGAGCTCATTTATTTTAGACAATTATTTTAAAAAGCACTGTAAAACATCGCGCGCTGTCGTTTGCCGATCAATTTCAATGTATCGTGCTTATTTCGTGCATATTTATTTTTCTGATGCACACAAATAGACCATTGTATTTTACTAGTGTGTGTCAATGCTGCTACGCCGTTCTAGCAATCGTTTAGATTTTGAGTTGCGCTAAATCGAATACGCGCCCTTAGGAAGGATTTTTCAAAATTACACCCACAAGGGGGTGAAATAGGGGATAAAAGTTTGTATGAAACTTTTTATATTCCTTGAATATAATATAATATTTGAATTACCTACCTACCTAGGTAGGTAGATAGGGACAGGACAACGTCTGTAGGGTCAGCTAGTTTCAAATAAACCATTTACCCTATGAATTTTCAAGGATTCAGTCAATCCGTTCCACACAATAGGTTTTTATGGGGAAGAACGAGCAGGAAACTCCTTGAACACTCTTTTGAAATCAATAGATTATTACAAGTAAATGAGTATTTGCTTCAAATCGCGTGCTCTACAGCGTGACTATTCTGTGTTATAATAATTATCTTTACATTGGCAACCTGGCGTAGGAATACTCACTGTAGGAAATTGACACACGATTGCAAATGCATCGCCGCCGATATTGCAACGTTTGGTCGTGAACCGTAATTAGTTGTTTTTTTTTATGTAATCTTCATTCGTTTGTAAGTTAAGTAAACTATAAAAAACATACTCTATCTGCCGCACTCAGAGACGTCACTTAATAATAATCAATCAACTTTAATTGACCAACATAACTTGGCTTCCAACTTATGTTGGTCGATTAAAGTTTCATTCATCACTGTTAAGTGTCGTCTCTGAGTGCGGCAGTATGACACATGGCACTAAAATTAATTTATTTTTCTAAGCGCAACTGACGGATGCGTTTCGAGGAATACTTTAGGTGCGCTTCGTTTGGTAAAGTACTTTTCTATCAGTAAAAGATATTCTGTGAACCTGAACTTCCAGAGTTTACCTTTTATAAACAAACAAACAACTTTACCACTGTACAATGTTAGTTCAGAAATTAAAGAGTTTGTGGCTAAGCAAAAGCCGTACGGGTCGATCGGTCAAGGTTAAGCTACGCTTTGCCGCGGTCGGTTTGTGGATGGGTGACCATCCATTTCATACCGAGATACCTCCTTGCCTTAAAAAGTACGTAAAGCCGTTGGTCCCGTCTGTCATTCGCAGGTCGTTAAGGTTAGTCAGAATCCAGAAAGTCTGACAACCAGTCTTACCAAGGGGTATCGTGTTATCCAGTAATTGGGTTGTGAAGGTCAGACAGGCAATCGCTCCATATTCATCATCAACATCATCATATCAACCTTTATACGGCCACTGCTGGGCATGTCTCCCCAAAAGACCTTTGTATTTGTGGATTCCATTGGGGGGGTTTATGCATGTTGCATGTTGGCGATCGCAGAAGTGTTATGGTACTCAAAGGATGCTGCTGCCCATCCTTTGGTCGATATCCCAGTCTGTCGTCTTCTACGACACCCACGGGTAGAAATGGGGTGGTGCTATATTCTCGGCCTAGCACCACACGGTGACACGGGGCTCCATATTAAACATTATAGTATTCACCTACATCCGGTTTGACAAAAAAGTTGGGAAAAGGCTAGGCAAATGATGAATGTTAGTACAGATAATGGGTTTTTATATTTTTAGTGTGGTTTTTCTGCGATTAACTCACTGAACTGATTTGTAAACTGACCTCGTGTCTGTTAGAGTTCAGTAATTGACTAGATACCAAGATTGCAGTCTTCATCTTGTATGTTCGCTGATGCGTTGATGGTTCTTGTGTGTTTATCCGGCTCGAAGGACCAAAAATAAATGTAGGGGATCCCGACACTTAATGATGATGAAGGTGCGATTCTCTGGGGATGATGATGAAATAAAACCGACCACCGCGAATGTCCGTTGAACACTGATTTATTGAATTAATTTACTTATACAAATTACCTTAAATGATAGTTACGAAATGCTGAGCGCACAGAATGCACGGCGGCGTGAGTTTACAAAATAATGTGCGGTTCCGTACATCGTATACTAAACTAACTTTGTCCGATTACAAAAAATATTTCGCTGATAAAAAGCTACAATATATTATCATTCATAGTATCATTCATCTATACTAATATTATAAATAGGTATTTGTTTGTTAGTCGAAACTCATCATCATCTGCCTAGCCTTTTCCCAACTATATTTTGGTCGGCTTCCAGTCAAACTGGATGCAGCTGAACACCAAAGTTGTACATGGAGCGACTGCCTTTTTTTTTTTTATTGTGGGGAAATCCTCATGGACTATCCCCCGTCCGGGGAAGACGGGGGAGTGTGCCGGGCTCCTACCGGATGGAGCGACTGCCTGTCAGACCTCCACAAATCAGTTACTGGGTAACACGATACCCCATGGTAAGACTGGTTGTCAGACTTTCTGGCTTCTGACTACCCATAACGACTGCCAAAAATCTACTAATGACAGTCGGGACCAACGGCTTTACGTGCTTTCCGAGGCACGGAGGGAAACTGGTATAAAAGGGATGGTCACTCACACACACAGACCGACCGCGGCTAGCGGAGCTTAACCTTTGACCGATCGATCTGTACGGCTTTAACTTAGCCACGAGCTCCACCGAAACGAACCCTTCAATTTCAAAAATTCTTTCACCAATAGGAATCTACATTATCCCTGAGTGCTATAGACTTTATTGCATTATCAAACAATTAGGGATCCTTGAGAAAAGTCACGCGGACGAAGTCGCGGGCAAAGTGCTTGTACTTAATATGATAAATAAGTTTGTTTGTTTGTTACCTTTGTTTCTTTTACGGCTAAGCTACTGAATCGATTTTGATGAAACTTGAAACAGTCTAAGCTTGAACCACAAGAAAGGTTAATGACTACCTTTTGATCCTCGACTTTGTCTGCATCCGCGATTACGATCACATTGGTGCCAATTCTGTTGTGCACGAACTAAATCAATTTTAAGCTATTTATATCTGTTTCTCTCCAATAAAACAAGAAAGAGACATATATTAATTAATACTCGAGGGAAAGGTGCTGATAGCCGAAATACAGGCTATGCCTAGTTCGGCTACAGATGCTAATCTCACTACTTCACTGAAATTGTTGCCATATTGCCATTGTAAAAATTGTATGAACATTTTATGTCAACTTAAATTGACAGCTCTAATGAATAATAATAAGAATATATTTACCGTACCGTATTTATTTTATTTAACATATAAATATATTCTTATTATTATTCATTAGAGCTGTCAATTTAAGTTGACATAAAATGTTCATACAATTAAAGTTGTCATTTCAGAACGTATTGATTAAAAACACTGCGAAGTTCAAGGGAAAAACTAACTTGACATCTCTAACTTAGTCTGTCTGTCGCCGTCCTATTCTTCAGCTGCCTGGTAGTAAGAGATGCCAAATGCCTAATTTTGATTTATTTTGTGAACAAGGAAATCGGCACCATTAACGCGTACATAATAGCTAGTAGAATATATTTCATAGTTTACTTCAACGCAACCAAAGTCAGGGGTAGCAGCTAGTACATAATAATTTGCTACCCAAGGGTCTAATGGCGCGTTGCAACCTATTAGTTTTATCAATATTTTAATAAAAACATTTCGTAGATTAATGTGCGTAATAACAAACTTTATGACCGGCCAAATTGGTCTACTAAGTTAATAGCATGCATTAAAGATAGATAAGATGTGTATTCACCCTTAATTTGACACACCTACATTAAGGGGTCACTTTAATAAAATATATTTTCTTTTAGAATTCGCGCTGTTGCTGTGGCCAATTGCGGCTAAAAAAGTTTTTTTAATGTCAAAGTCAATCTTTCGATAGCAAACAACCCGACGGTCTAGCCGATGTTAAGGCGACGATATACTCCGGCGACCTTGAGCAACCAGAGAATCGTATGCGCTGCGTCCGAAACTCTCAAAGTTAGGCGAAAAAATTAAATAAAAATAGTATTCTTTAACTTAAAAAAGGCGTATACTAAAAGATAGATTATAAAATTGTCTATAAGATAGTGTAAGTTTCGTTTAATTATACCTGGTAGATTTTGTGTGATTGTCAATGTTTTGTCCACGTCAGACACAACTGCAGGAGCAAATGAAACTATTTAATATGAATAAAATCAACAATATTCACATACTAATTGATTAATGTTCTAGTTTAACATTTTTTTTTTTCAAATCATTTTCACTACAAGTTTTGACGTGATTGTCAGTTTAAAATCTATAAAAGTCGTTAATAGTAAATGTGTGCGCAAAACGTTTTATGCGTGTGGGTGGGTGGCGCATCACCGTACGTCTTGTGGTCCGATGATGGAACGGACTTGGCGGAATTAAATTATGCAATTCCGTCACACACTCCTTAAAATGCAACCGATAGAAACACTTGTAAGTCAAAGTCAAAGCAAAAGCATTTATTTCAATTAAACCATTTACAGGCACTTTTGAATTGTCAAGGAGTCGGTCAGTTAGGCAGAAAGTTGAAGCTAGTTGCTCGTTCCAAAACGTACGTAGGTCTCTATGGAGAAGAACGAGCAAGAAACTCCACGGACACTCTTGTAATCAAGTTTTTACAAAATATTGGTTACATTATCCTTGTTGCTTCTATATGTGAAAACAATGAAGGTAATCTAACAATACAAAACACAAAAAAGAAGCAAGATAAAGTGGCATCTAATCCTTTAAGAGAACAAAGCCTTTTCAAGCCTTTGCAGTTTTTCTAAAAGCTTTTTATTTTCCGCTTTTTAGTACTTCCTTCTCATCCAAATCTGTTAAGAAGAGATTGAAAGTTAACTACTACAAAGATTGATGAAACTAAAACGTCGTCTATGTAAACTTTTTGGGTATTTGTTGATTTTTCAAAAAGTGCTGAATCAATTTCCATAAAATTTATATGGGACCACCCCTGAAGCATACCCTATCCATAAAAAAAAGAATTTTCAAAATCGGTTTACGTTTGCTAGAGAAATCGCGTAACAAATCGTGCACATACTTAATGCAAATTTAAGACTTATACGGTTTTCTCATGGATGCTATTGTCAGAACTGGACCAAATAAAAATGGGACCACACGGGAAGCACTAGCTTTCAAATAAAGAAAGAATCATCAAAATCGGTTCACCCAGTCCCAAGAAATCAGGAAAACATAAAAAAAAGAAAAAAAAATACAGACGAATTGATAACCTCCTTCTTTTTTGAAGTCGGTTGAAAATAACGATACTCGTTACTCACGTCAATAAAAAGGGTTAGGAAACATCATCTTCTTCCAATTTGGAAAATTCCTAAACTGGCTGTGGAGCAGGACCAGCATTAAGCCAAGCATTTTTATCATTTATATAATCTTCTAACTTATAATATGCTTGTCTACATAGTGTGTGTATTCACCTGTATCCGGTTAGAGTAGGAACCGACTCCAATGTAGTTGCGAAAAGGCTAGGCAGATGATGAGTTTATTATTTATTTATACTTTAGGCACAAAGATACAAAGGCGGACTTAATGCCTTAGGCCTTTCAATAATTATTATATTTTAGTTGTAATCAGTACATAGTACATACATTAGTGGGTACGTATTTGAATATCGAAGATTAAAATACCTACTGTTAAAATATCGATGTTCATAACATCGAAAATGGAAATATCGAACGACCATAAAACCGAAAATTAAAATAACGAAAGTTTATAGTATCGAATGGTTAAATATCCTACGTCCAATATATCTAAAATCTAAATATCTACAAAAGTTACATCGAAAGATCCAAATATCGAAATACAGATTATCGAATGTCCTAAATATCGAAGTACAAACTATCGTCAATCGGTCGGTCAATCGTGAAGGTATTATTTAGGTCTTTAAATTAAAATATTTTCTTGAAAGTCAATATGTTGTGCTACTAAAGTTAGTGACAGAAACGTATCGCTGCAAAACCGACTCCACGTAGTCTTGTCTGCCCTACCCCTAGAGTGTAATTTAGAATCGCGTAGGCGCGGAGGCGCGAGGCAGCCCGCGAGCTGAGGAGCAGGTGGTTTTAACACCCGCCACCGCAGCTGAGGTTGGCCGGCGAAGCCGGCCAACAAGCCGAAGCTGCGGTGGTGAGCGTTTAGACCATCTGCGACGTAAAGCTCGCGTGGGACTGCCGGAGCCCTGCAGCGCCGGAGCCGTGCAAGAAACCATGCTTGCTTGCATGTTGCATGATTGCTGCTGATTCTATAAACTGTACGTTACATTTACGCAGTAAACAGACTAATGACTACTTAATAGCAACGGGTTTGCAGGGTGTGACAATTTCACATCTACCTACATTTATGAATACACTCATACTGCCTATATAATTTTTTTCCGGTATTTCAACTAGTAGGTATTTTTAACGTAGATATTATGAATTTAGATGTATGAAATGTTGATATTTTGAACTTAGGCATAATGTCATTCGATATTTTGAATCATTCGAAATTTTAATCACTCGGCATTTCAATCTTCGACGTTTTAAGCTTAGGTATAACAATTTTCGACATTTTGATATAATCGATATTTAAATTTTCGATGTTTTGAACATTGGTATTTTAAGCGTAGGTATTTTAATCTTCGATATTCAAATACGTACCCACATTAGTACATATATTTCAATGAAAATAGTACTAAAATGATCCTTGTCAAGTTAAATGCTACGTAGCCTAGGCGGTAGTGTATCGGTCTTCAATGCACAGAGTTGCGGGATTGAATCAAGTCCAGTGCAAATATTTATGTGATGAGAACTTGTGTTTGCCTTGTGTCTGCATATGTATATCTTCTGTCTGACACCCATAGTACAGGGTCTGTCTAGTTTGTGGTCAGACGGCTGTGTTTGTGATGCTTAAATATTATATTATACAATAAAACGTGTTTAATTGGAATCTCGAGGGACCTAGAATTTTTTGTCACTCATGTATAGTCTTTTCATTTACCTAGTTTCCCAAATAGGCAAGTTAATATCACAGTTGTCTTATTTGTTGTGAGAGTTCGAAATATGTGGTACCATTTATCATTGATAAATGTCAATGGAAGAAATTATACTGCTCGTAAACAAGCGTGTCATAACTTGTCTAAACCTGATCAATTGTTTCACTTACCTATACGGGTTATTGAGCGAAGTCCCAATTATAGAGGTAAACATCGATTAAATCTATGAAATCTTATGTCAGTTAACAAGGTGAAATTCAGTAACAGACAAAATTTCAACGCAAAAATGTCGGTACCTCATTGTAATTATCAATAACAGAGATTTATCACATGTCTAGGATTCAATTAACCAGGTTTCCTGTAATAAGTTCTTACAATATAGTAGGTACCTAAGTACATAGTCTACATAGAAACTGAGTGACAAATGTAGCCACAACATGACGCAGATCATAAATAAGTATTATCAAGCATACAATGCTCTTAACCAATGAAGTGCATACATAATTAATTTATCAGGCAATGTTATTAACATTATATGTTATAAACATAAAAGGATACGAGGAAAAAATAACAATATTATTATGATAAAAGATTGTTTTAAAATTATGAATAGATCCTAGTTCTATTATAAACGGAAATATTTGTGTAGGTAGGTGGATGAATGGATGTTTGTTCCTCTTTCATACTTACAACGGCTAAACGAGATTAGCTGAAATTTTGCACAATAATGGCCAAACACTCAAACGCTACTCAATTTCCCGTTATTATTATCGAAATACTAAAGCCTTTTTTTTTAATATGTGGGGACATTTCACACACGGCCATCTGACCCCAAACTAGGAAGATCCTGTACTATGGGTGTCAGACAGCTGATATACATACACAGATACATTTAAATACATACATATATAGATAAACAACACTCAGACACAAGGCAAACAAAGTGCTCATCACACAAATATTTACCCTGGGCGGGAATCGAACCCGCAACACGCTGCATAGCAGTCGATCGCTCAGCCACTGCGCCAACCGTGTCGTTATGTCTCGCACTGTCACACTTCTTATGAAATAGAGTAATAGAGACAGCACGAGACTTAGTGGCATCTTAAATTAAGTAGCGGTTGAGTATTTAACCATTGATAATCTAGCTTAACACATAGGACAATATAGTTATTCTGCTTTTGTGTTCCCGTAGGATAGTTCAGGATTTTAGCTTAATTCTGTATTCTGTCTTCGCGAACTGAAGCTAGTACAAAACGATATCTTTACATAGTACTTATAAAAGAAAGTCGCTCCCGACATCTGTACGCGTGGATATTTCAAAATTATCCAACCGATTTTAATGCTGTTTGCATCAAATAAATAGATTGATTCAAGAGGTAGGTATACATATTAGTTTGATATACATTGCACCCAGGCGATGCGGAGCAGGTAGCTTGTTTATAATAAAAGGATACAATAATGCCACGGCATTATAGTTGACATTTGAATGATAACTGTTGACCGTTTGAAAGTCACGACTTAATGTGTATTATGCTACGTAACTATGCCGTGCCTCCAGTGTGCACCCTTACTCGCCCTAGACACTTTGTAAGCAAAATTTTGTGTCGAAATTTTAGATAACGTGTATAAGCCACGATACAAAGAAAAGCTAACGTACCCGACCTTAAGGGTCCAAAGGTTACTCGTAATATGCACTGCGAAGGTCACAGATTCGATTCCCGCCGGAGTGGTTTATGAAATTGTATTGGTCTCGTTATGACTCCACAGGACGTTGAATATGCCTTTACATATAAGCTATGTATATTTAAGGCCAAACTGAAAATTTTGTAAGAAATGTAGGTTATTTCAGTTTTTGGGACTTACACACGACGATAGAAACCTACTTACCTACTAGTAAAGAATAAATTGAAAACTTAGAGAAGCTCGTGGCTTAGTACAAGCCATACACATCAAAGATTAAGCTACGATTGCTGCGGTTTGTCTGTGGATGGGTGTCCATCCATTTCATATCGAGTTCCCTCCGTGGATCGGAAAGCACGTAAAGCCGCTGGTGCTGATATTTGTAGATCTTTGGCAGTTGTTATGAACCGTCAGAAGTCAGAAATTTCAGAAATTTGTACATAAATAATTAGTATAAGTTTTCTAAATATTTAATTATTGATTCGAGATGTACACAACTCGATAACATCAGAATTTTTTAACACGTTTAGCGACCTTAATTAGTAGTTTGCCACAAAAGCGAAAACGTTTAGAAACATTAATAATTATGTTTTTTTATTACTTAAAAAAAGAAATCCTAAGAAATATTTAGAAATATTTTTTTTTTATTTTTTTTTTATTTTTATTTATAATTTTTTTTTCTGTATTTCTTTTTTGTAATTTAACTAAGTTTATTTATATTTTTTGCCTGTTTATTAATGACTTTAAGTTATGTATCAGAAAATATATTATTATCATTATTATATTTATTTATTTAAGACAATTCAGGCAATATTTGTTAGTAGAGCTTAAGATCTTCGTTAGTCCCTAGATCAATTAATTAACATTTTAATAAATTACCTACCTACATTAAATATGATAAATGATGATGATTTTTTACACATGTAAAAAGTCATCATCATTTAATCATATTATTTTTTTTAATTTTTTGCTAAAATGAAACACAAAGCACGTGCTTTGTGTTTCATTTTAGCAAAAAACTAACTCTAACGAAGATCTTAAGCTCTACTAACAAATATTGCCTGAATTGTCTTAAATAAATAAATATAATAATGATAATAATATATTTTCTGATACATAACTTAAAGTCATTAATAAACAGGCAAAAAATATAAATAAACTTAGTTAAATTACAAAAAAGAAATACAGAAAAAAAAATTATAAATAAAAATAAAAAAAAAATAAAAAAAAAATATTTCTAAATATTTCTTAGGATTTCTTTTTTTAAGTAATAAAAAAACATAATTATTAATGTTTCTAAACGTTTTCGCTTTTGTGGCAAACTACTAATTAAAGTCGCTAAACGTGTTAAAAAATTCTGATGTTATCGAGTTGTGTACATCTCGAATCAATAATTAAATATTTAGAAAACTTATACTAATTATTTATGTACAAATTTCTGAAATTTCTGACTTCTGACGGTTCATAACAACTGCCAAAGATCTACAAATATCAGCACCAGCGGCTTTACGTGCTTTCCGATCCACGGAGGGAACTCGATATGAAATGGATGGACACCCATCCACAGACAAACCGCAGCAATCGTAGCTTAATCTTTGATGTGTATGGCTTGTACTAAGCCACGAGCTTCTCTAAGTTTTCAATTTATTCTTTACTAGTAGGTAAGTAGGTTTCTATCGTCGTGTGTAAGTCCCAAAAACTGAAATAACCTACATTTCTTACAAAATTTTCAGTTTGGCCTTAAATATACATAGCTTATATGTAAAGGCATATTCAACGTCCTGTGGAGTCATAACGAGACCAATACAATTTCATAAACCACTCCGGCGGGAATCGAATCTGTGACCTTCGCAGTGCATATTACGAGTAACCTTTGGACCCTTAAGGTCGGGTACGTTAGCTTTTCTTTGTATCGTGGCTTATACACGTTATCTAAAATTTCGACACAAAATTTTGCTTACAAAGTGTCTAGGGCGAGTAAGGGTGCACACTGGAGGCACGGCATAGTTACGTAGCATAATACACATTAAGTCGTGACTTTCAAACGGTCAACAGTTATCATTCAAATGTCAACTATAATGCCGTGGCATTATTGTATCCTTTTATTATAAACAAGCTACCTGCTCCGCATCGCCTGGGTGCAATGTATATCAAACTAATATGTATACCTACCTCTTGAATCAATCTATTTATTTGATGCAAACAGCATTAAAATCGGTTGGATAATTTTGAAATATCCACGCGTACAGATGTCGGGAGCGACTTTCTTTTATAAGTACTATGTAAAGATATCGTTTTGTACTAGCTTCAGTTCGCGAAGACAGAATACAGAATTAAGCTAAAATCCTGAACTATCCTACGGGAACACAAAAGCAGAATAACTATATTGTCCTATGTGTTAAGCTAGATTATCAATGGTTAAATACTCAACCGCTACTTAATTTAAGATGCCACTAAGTCTCGTGCTGTCTCTATTACTCTATTTCATAAGAAGTGTGACAGTGCGAGACATAACGACACGGTTGGCGCAGTGGCTGAGCGATCGACTGCTATGCAGCGTGTTGCATTTAATCATATTATTTTTTTTAATTTTTTGCTAAAATGAAACACAAAGCACGTGCTTTGTGTTTCATTTTAGCAAAAAATTATATGGGCTTAGGTCATAATCCGTGCCGCTGAGTGTACTTATATTGAATTGACTATTGACTTCGATGTCTTAATAACTATACTATAGTATACAAGTGGTATTATAAAAATAAATAATTAAATCCATTGATAGTTATTGCTGTTTAGAAAAATGGCAATCTCAGGACTAGTCCCGGGGTCCCGGGATCGATATCACGAAATCTCTGGATTGAAATAAAGGTCTGGGATTATATTGCCTATATTATATTGCTCTATATTCCGAACCACAACCTCGTACAGCCATGAATATCTACATTTTTTAATTATTAATCTACAGTAGAAAACACCTTAGGTGGTAATTTTTTAAACCTGAAGATATTAAACTACGACTACATTATTCCTCTTGTTCCAGACATCAATGCCGATTCACTTATAAGAGGGAGCATTAATCCAAGATGGCGGCGGTCAGCAAGGAATTGTTTGATGCCACGTGTCGCGATGTCCCTTGTGGTGTCCTCACACATCCTTGGAATGAGAGCTGCCTAGGAGCATCACCTGTTCTGTACAAAGATGCTGTTATCGGCAGCGCGAAGTTCTACTCCATTATATATCTTGTAAGTACCTATTCTTATATTTTATATTTCATGCGGTCTAAGGTCTTCTTAGACCTTAGACCGCTCTTACAAATCTGCGACACAGATCCGCGACAGCTGTAACGACAGGTCGGCGACGATCGCCGACACCGATCGGCAGCGGTCGCCGACGCTCTATCGCGGCACCCATCTGGTATATTATGTGCCAGCGCGGCAGTCGCAGGGGCTCGCCGACCGGTGTCGACGACCGCTCGCGACAGCTGTCGGGAAACTGTGTCGCAGATCTGTAAGAGCTTTAAGGTGGAGCACGCTTGCCTGGGATGAACCAGTTCACTCGTGCCTTGAAGATACCTATACCCTGTTCACAATAAGATTAGACATTTGCATAAACCTTTTTTACAGTCCGTTCAACCGATTTTGACTTATATTGCGTTGGTGGCATGACAAATGGCAGCTGCAAAAAACAGTTGTTATTGTAACCACTTTTTTGCTTCTAATGTCATCCTACGGAATAGAAGTCAAAATCGGTTGAAGGGACTGTAAAAAAGGTTTGTGTTTATGTCTAATCTTATTGTGAACAGGGTTTAGATTATGCTTATCGAGGAACAGAGAGGCGGGCAGTGAATTCCACAGTCTAGCAGTAAATTACGCACAATAAACGTTGAAGCAAAGCGCTTGGTTCTCATAGAGGAAGGGCATTGTGGCTAAATAAAAGCCATACAGATCGAATGGCCAATGTTAAGCTACGGTTGCCCCAGCCGGTCCGAGGATGGGTGACCATCCTTTAACACCGAGACCCCTTCGTGCCTTGGAAAGCACGCAAAGCCGTTAGTCTTGGCTGTCATTTATAGACAGCTTGGCAGTCGTTATGGGAAGCTAAAAAGTTTGAATACCAGTCTTACCAAGGGGTATTGTGTTACCCAGTAGCTGGGTTGTGGAGGTCAGGCGGGTAGTCGCTCCATGTAAAACAATTACCTACTCAATTGTTTATTGCATTCTATATTTTATGTATTATAAGAAACAATTTTACTTCTTTACAATATTCGTACACACTTGTCTAGCTACTAATATTCAGTTGAATCAAAACAAAGTAGGTATTGAATCAAGTATCAAAAATAATGCTTCTCTAATTCTAGGCACAAATCTTGATGCGGGGTAAAAAGATGTTGAGAAAGGACCAATGGATCAAGATGGGTCAATACTACGTGAGGTCAACGATGTTAGGACTGCTAGTCACATCCATTGCACCAAATATTAGTTGTATAATTAGGTAAGGTATGTGGAATTTGTATGGAAATGGCATCATCATCAGCACTCATCATCATCAAGATTTCACTGAACATAGGCCTCCCCCATAGAACGCCACAACGAGCGGCAACTTGCCGATTGCATCCACAGGTTACTTTCCCGATGTCCATCTGTTGGTGGTGGGAGGCCTACCGACGCTGCGTATTCCGGTTCGTGGCCGCCACTCAAAAACCTTTCTTCCCCATCGGCTATCGGGTCGATTCTGTAAACTATTTCGCTAATAAAAATCTACTACCTTGAGTGATATTGGTTACATTTTATTATTTACTGTGCAATAATTTGGTATGTTATGTTGTGCATGTTTTTTGTAAATAAATACCAATTCATTAATATTTTTTTACAGAAAATTGTTAGGTGACAAGTTAACCCATTCCACGTACCTGTTCATACCCTTCACACTGACCGGGCTGTTCATATATCTGGAGCCGCCTAGCAGGAGAGGGTTGGTTATCAACCTTTTCTGTAATTTGGTAAGTCTTTCCTATACATGTAACATTATTGAATAGATCTTTTCTTTAATATAAACTTTACAGGCTCAATTTATTAAACAATAGGCCCCGGTGTACCACAGCCCGCATGACATTGTGTACAAACCACCAAGTAGATGTTTTACGGTTAAAAGTCGTTGAATTTAAGCACAAAACTTGTGTGGCCTTGTGTACGAAGGGGTTCAAAACTGAATTCCGTGGGATACACGAGTAGGTTTTTAGAATAGACGTAAGAATCTCTCATGGAGAAAAATATATGATATTTTCTCGATCGTTATGCTCTGTTTCACGCTCCGACAAACATCAAGTCATGTGTGTAAAAACGACAGAACTTTTCAAAGATGTCCATGAGATAATGTGCTCTATGTATGAAATTGTATATATTTATTGAAATAAACCAACCAACCAACACATTGTTATGCCAAATTCTAATGGGCATACGTTTAGCATAGCACCTAGTCTTTGGATACTAGTCTGGCAGGCGTTCATGAAATTGACTCTATAATTATTATTAATGGAAATGTAACTCTGTCTGAAACTGTGGTAGCTCATCACGGCAAAACCAAAAACCAACCGTAATGATATTCAACGAAGTGGTAGCTTAAAATATGAGTAAGGACCACGAAGTAAGTATAATGGACGCAGACATTAATCCACAATTTTGTCTGCGTCCGTAATAACAGACATGCAAATAAATGATAAAATAATAATGGCATTAGGAGTCATTCTACTCTTATATTTTACTTCATCATAATATTATTGACACCTTATTTTTCCTAAAGAAAGATGACATTTGAGCAGGCATATGATCAATGATGAGGATCAATAAAATTATTTATATTTCTAACATGGTCTATTTCACAACACAAGTAACAGAATTCATTATTAAAATTCCAGGTGATCGAGTACTACCTCAAGGTTTTGCAGAGAGCTGGATATCTGTCAATAACAAAGTCACAACAGACGCTGATGTTCATGTTAGGCAGCTCTTTACTATTCTACCTGATGAGACTAGAAGGAGACAAAAAAGAGAGGACCCCATTATTTTGGTAAGAAACCTTTTTAAGGTTATACATTTCAGTAAGTTGTAAACCTTTTGTGCCTATTGGCCTACTTCTGTTTAGTCTCTTGCTTGATAAAGTGTGAAGTTCTTTTTTGATTAACTTCATTACGGGATCCAAAATAGTTATCGCTTCTCCTGGACTCGTCTAGTTTCATTGCCACAGTACTTTTTTTGGTGGTCATCACTGTTGATCTGGCTCTTAGGAGTTGCGGTGGTTAGGTAAATAGATAGAGTAAGAAGATACTGGCGACTTTTCCCAAAAAAATACGATTATTTAAAACCACTTTTCTTATGAATCTATTATGGCGCTCGACCAGAAACTACCTGAGATAATGATGCTTGATTCATGCACCATAATTGGTGGTTCGGATAAACATGGACGTGTTATTCAATTAAATGTACACGAAAGATCAATGATACAATGTTATTTAAGTCAAAGGGTCCTTTTTAGTAGACTCTATAATTGGAGGAGATACGACGTTATTATTGCAGCAGAATGAAGGTAGCCACAGATGGCAATAATTGTCATACATATAGAGGAGTGGCTCTCCAGTAGTGAAAGCAATGATGTTATCTTTTCTCATTATCATCAACCGAAAGACATCTACTGTTGAACATAGGCCTCCCCTATAGAACGCCACAACGAGCGACAACCTGCCACTTGTATCCACCAGTTATCCGCGACCTTGCACATGTCGTCGGTCCATCTGGCCTACTAACGCTGCGCCTTCCGGTTCCTGATCGCCACTCGAGAACCTTTCTTCCCCATCGGTTCTTCGAGCGACGTAGCCTGCCCATTGCCACTCCAACTTGCATATTCTGAGAGATATCGGTGACCTTAATTCTTCGGCGAGTTTCCTCGTTCCGGATTCTATCGCGAAAAGAAACTCCAAACATAGCTTTCTCCCTGGTTCGCTGCGTGACTCTGATTTGTCTAGGAGGCCCGCAGTTTAGGACCATGTTTCTGTGCCATTTGTCATCACTGGCAACACATACTGGTTATAAGTCCTCGTCTTTAAGCACTGTGGAATTTTGAACGAAATATCTTTTCTGTGGTGATCAAATACATCGAACTATAAAACACTAAATAACGATTATGAAAATCGAAGTACAAAGTAACAAAACAATAGATGCACAATAATGTATTCACTTCGCTATCGGTCACGGTTCACTGTCGCATGTATCTAATCAGTGAACTAACTGATTTCTTGAACCATAGTCCAATGACTGGTCCTTTGTTTGCTAAAGATAACTGTGCGGGCAACTAAAAATGTATTTACTTACATTTATATAATGCTTTCAAACACATGAGTGTCGCAAGTCATTGTTAAGAATCTAAACTCACTGTTACCTTTAGAATCCGGTCTGTACATATCCGTTTGTAAATATCCGACCATACGACCCTGCTTCTAGCACTCCTTATGCGTCATGATATAAGAAATATTTCCCAACACAGTTCTTTGGTTCTCAGAAAGGATAAAAAAGTAACATATAGTTACTATTTTTTTTCTTTTTTACAATATCTGCACCACACTAGGAATTATTCATGTATCGTGGGTGGGTTTACAAACAAATTCACATACACAATAACACGAACAACCAGAGTCGAAATAATGACCTGTAGGCCCCACATATAGGTTCCGTGCGAGTAGTATGGTCAACTGATGAAATGATCAATTGATAGATTGTTATAGAAACCGTGTCTCGGAAAGCACGTAAAGCCGATGGTCACAGTGGTAATTCTCAGATCGTTACGCTAGAAGCCAGTCTAACAACCAGTCTTACCAAGGGCATACTCCTGTTACCCAGTAGTTGTAAAGGTCAGATAAGCAGTCGCTCCATGAGGTAAACTGCATCTGCAACTAGTTAGACAGGAAGCCGACCCCAATATAGTTGGGAAAAGGCTTCGTTTAAGGTTAGAATGATGATTTTATAGAAACCATGACCCATGAGTCATGAACCATGACTCATTGAATTCGTGAGTCTGTAAACGTAAAAGAATATTTGACATTCTTGACATACCTACTGATAGATTAGAAAAAAATGATTTAACTTTGACTTTATAAATTACTTACATAGATCTAGCGATCTCCTAAATTTCAGCTCAATAAGACATTAGTAGCTTGTAAGATTGTGTATTTAGTAACACCAGTAGTGAGCAAGTAACACCAGTAGTCACCTTACATAGATTTACGGTTTGAATTTTTATTTTTTAGGTTTTTTACTCCAGATAAAGTGAGAAGAAAAACTGACGAGTCCAAAAAAGTTTGTCCTCACGAAGGCAAATGCGAGAAATACGTGGTTAAGGTAAGCAATGAAAATCAATTAAAATAATGGTTTCTCCTCTTATTCGGATGTAGTTCTGCCAAAGCTACTTTATTTTTTTGGTCAGTGGGTCCTCTTAACCCTCCCTTCAACTGTCGATGATACCGCATAGGTACATAAGCAGCGGAGGTTTGCCCTACAACATTTTTCGCCCGACAGTCGTTGAGTTAAAACTATTATAAGCGTATGCTTTGAATGTACATTGAACTGTTTTTGGTGAATATTGTTTTGAAACACTTTTGGCACTTTTAATTAGTTTAACGTAACTTTTGAAGGATATGTTGATGAGGTTTGGCAGACTACGCTAGCTTCACCTTGTGAAACCCTCGTATATCAATATTGTCTTCGGCAACACTTAGAAAGCATGATTTATAAAGCTACTAATCTACGTTTGTGTCGGAAAAACGCAAACGAAGTTACCTGAGGGTAAGACCAATAAATAAATCTATTCAGGAGTTACCTACTTACTCTGGTATAACATGGCAATTGGTCGAATCCTCCTTATACCATTATTTATGAAACTGATAATGAACACCTTTTTGTTCCATCAGGGTTTTGCTACTTACTTCGGAGTGGGCCTCGGCATATCCTTAGCAAGACTGATTTTACCAAAAATCCGGACCCCGATAAAAGCGATATCTTCAATCAGAGGGAAACACTTGAAGTTGGCACTGTTCTTCAGCAGTTATATCGGTATCTATAGAGTACGACTAATTTAGTTTGTGTAATAATTACATAAATAAAATACTAGCTTTTGCCCGCGACTTCGTCCGCGTGAATGTCGGTTATCGCGGATGCAGACAAAGTCGCAGATTAAAAAGGTTCGAGCTATGTTCAATCCAAATTTCATGAAACAAAGTTACTTTCGCATTTATAATATTCGTATGGAAGTATGGATTATAATAAACTAGCTGACCACGCAGACTGAATATACACACAAAATTTCATAAGAATCGGTCAAGCCGTTTCGGTGGAGTTTTGTTACAAACACTGTGACACGAGAATTTTATATATTAAATTTGTTTTTTTTTAAACCTACTGTCATTTGTAACTATGAATTACATATGCCTGTGATTAAGCAAAAGTCGTATCTAGATCGATCAGTCATGCTTGCCGCGGTCGATCCAAGGATTTGGTACGTAACGAGACCCCTCAGTGCTTCGGAAAGCACGTAAAGGCATTGGTTCCGGCTGTCATTCGTAATGGGTAGTCAGAAGCCAGAAAGTCTGAGACCAGTCTCACCAAGAGTTATCGTGCAAAAGTTTTCAATTAACGATTTTAATTGTAATACTATAATTTATTGATAAAGTCATTTATAAATTAAAATTTAATGTAACTAAAAACTCTATTAAACATACTACTAAACAATTGTATAAACGCATTAATTTTATAAAACTCTAATACAAAATTCTGCTCATTATTGCATACAATAAGCTGTAACAATTTAGGGAGAAGTAACTGACGCCTGAAAAACAGATATTATAATATCTAGCTCTGGACACTAATGTAAAAACTACTGTACTTTACAAATAATGTAAAAAACTTGAGAGGTGTCAAGGGACACCCGGATGGAACGAAGTTCCTTTCGATTAATTAGTGAAGGAATTGTAATAAAATTTTATTACAATTCCTTCACTAATTAATGTGATGCGTTAAAGTGAATTTAAGTGGCTTTAAGCCAGGGCAAAAAAAAAGCGAGGAATGAAAAGTTATTATGGCTGCTTACATTGTAAGTAAGTAATTTTAAAGATTATCATTTTCTAACATGTTAGTACAATGCGTAGTTATTTAGATAGAAAGACCAATAAATTATTTCTGCGCCATCTATTGGCCGTTCGTAATTCGATCTCGAAGAGCACAGTTGCGCCAATAACGTTAATAGATGGCTCTTAAATCAAATATACAAAAGTGTCGTGACAACTTTTCGTAAGAATTTTTTTCACAACGCGCGATAAGGAACTTCGTTCCAAAAACCGGACAAGTGCGAGTCGGACTCGCACACCGAGGGTTCCGTAGATATTTGTAGGTACATATCCACACTTCTATACTAATCCATACCTACTATCCATACTTTAACCTACTTAATATTATAAATGGGTTTTTTGCGACATAAACGGCCGGGCGGGGTCGCGGTAGACCAAGGAGAAGATGGCGGGACGCCTTGGATGGCATCCTTGCGAATTGGCGGAATGAGGCTCAACATCGAGAGAAATGGAGGGAATTGGGGGAGGCCTTTGCCCTGGAGTGGGACAGCAACGGCTAGCGAAAAAAAAAAAACGGCCGTTTCTTTTTTTTACGTTAACATAGAGGGTTGATTTCTTTACAGCATCAAGGGACCGTGACTTGAGTATAAGGTTTTAATTTCAACTCGATACCCGGGGAGGTATCGTTATCGTTCCCGAGATAAAGGGTCTTGACAGATAGACAGACGGACAACAAAGTGATCCTATAAGGGTTCCGTTTTTTCCTTTTGAGGTACGGAACCCTAAAAAGTTATACAAATAAAGAATTATTATTATTATCTTATTAGTTCAGAAACGGCTAGGCAGAGGATGAGCACTCTCACCATGTCTTTTTGAATGCATGGAAATATACAGACTAGAATTTGTCTGGAATCAGTGAAAATAATAATGAAAAAGCTTTTGTCTTTGTTACCTAATGCTTAGTTATTTCAGATAGTCGTTAAGATTTTATGCTTATGTATATTTATATCTATCTAGAAAAATAAAACAGCATGATAGTCCATCAACAGCAAAAAGTTGCTGTGATATTTTTCCTTTAGTTAGTAACTCGGAAAATAATCTCATCTCCGTCCGTCACCAAACTTTATTATGCTTTACATTGCAGGCGGTGATATGCTACTTGTGTCGTAAGCAAGGATTCGACTCGGCAATGTATGCACTACCGGCAGGATATGCCGCTGGAATATCGTTCCTATTCAGCCCAAGTCTAGGGCTGTCCATAGCGTCGTTGACTGCAGCATTTAAAGTAAGAACTCCTATAAATTATTTTAATTTATTCTATGCTATCGTTTTCGCCATGTTAGCATGTCATAAGCTTCGTCCATCTATTTCAAACCGAGATCTCTCCGTGCCTTGGAAACCATGATAAGTCGTTGGTCCCAGTCGGGACCTACAGAGTCAGGAATGAAAGTCTAGCTAGTAGTAGTAGCTCTTTTACAGTCATTATATACAGTCAAAATCTAGAAAAGAAAACAAAAAAACCATCCAAAAGCTCCATCTATTCTCAAACAAATTAAAAAAGCTATTAATAAGCAAATGTTATTACAGCGTCAATGATTTTTTGAATGATAAATCCTTAAAATTCGTAGAAGTATAAAATTAACAAAAATGTGTTTAAGATAAGTTAGATTATAAGATTTTTGAACGATTAGTCTTCGTCACCACGTATGTTTCTTTTGCTGCACCTAAGCGTACATTGTGGAATGCAATAAAGAATTGAGTATTGAGTATTGAAAATCTGACAACCAGTCTTATCATAGGGTATCGTGTTACCAAGCAACTGGGTTGTGAAGATCTGATAAGCAGTCGCTCTATAGGTAGTTGCTTTTTGTCTGCTGCTATAACAAGTAGAAAGTGATATTTGTAAAATCTTTTCTTAATATTGCAGCTCTGTGTACACTAAGCTAGTTTTACGAAGCCAGTAAGGTAAACTATTAACTTGCCATTTAACTTGAGTTTCTGTTTTGACTAAGCACAAACTTAGGGGCACGGTACCATTAAGACCAGTCGGGGGTTGCGGAAGTATCTCCAGTTCTGCGACCTCCCGACGTAGGTGTGAGATAGAATATCAGGGTGGTTTTTAGTCAGTAGGAGTCTGGCAGACCTCTTCGCTCGCCCCGGTGGAGGCAATCCATAAGGATTTTCAACACCAAAACAACAAAAAAAACGGTACTATTAAGATAGTTCAACTTATCTGTGCCCGCGGCGCCATGTGTAATTCACCATCATCATTTCAGCCGAAACACGTCCTCCCCAAGGGGGGGGGGGGGGTTGCCATAATCGCCACGCTTGGCAGACGGGTTGGCGATCGCAGTATGGTTGTTACAAAGGCACAGAGAACGCTGCTGCCCATTCTCTGGTGAGTCCCTTAGTCGCCTCTTACGACACCCACGGGAAGATATGGGATGGTGGTATTCTTTACGTCCGACTCCATACGGCCGACTCGGACACACGGATACTTATAATTATACAGCTTTAATTTGTGTGGCAGTGACGCGGCAGTTGTCGTTCGAAAAACACACGCTTTAAAGATTTCTAATTAGTGCACTTACTGATGAGTTGAACTATTTATAAGTAGCTAGAAGCTATTTTGTAGTTTAAGAAGAGCTAAACTACCATTTCATTTACAAGGTTAGACATGAATAGCAATATAATACACTCGACGTCACAAAAATCGCACCTCTTTAAGAATTCCCTTCAAAGTCATTTTAACCCTATTAATCAATGGTATACATATGACAATAAGGTATAATTGGAAAGGCAATTTATTTAAATTTCAGAATAAATCAATGGATTTGGTTTTTTGTTTACCAGGGAATAAAAAAAAGCAAGCTAATGCAAATGATTAAAAAGTTAAATTTTATTTTATCAGCAAAAATTACAACAAAGTCCTTAAAACTAACTTAAAACCTAGTGTTACCCCCCCTAGCCCTGATGACTGCTTCCATGCGTTCTCTCATGGACCTTATTAATGTGACAACAGTCTCTTGTGGAATGTTGTCCCATTCTGCAACGACGGCATCTTGAAGGTCTTGGAGAGTGGTAGGGGCAGGATTTCGTGCCCGTACTCGCCGTTTCAGTTCATCCCAAAGGTGCTCAATAGGGTTCAGGTCTGGACTTCGCGCCGGCCAGCGCATAACAGGGATGCCAACTTCTTGCAGGTAGTCTCTTACAATTAAAGCGGTGTGACAACGGGCGTTATCGTGCATTAACGTGAACCCACTGCCAACAAAACCCGTATAAGGGACAACCTGCTCCTCTAAGATCTCTGTTATGTACCGAGCAGCAGTCAGCGACCCTTGCCCGCGAGCACTTCCAGTCCGAGAAACACACACAAGGTTCGTTTTACCGTCGATTGACATGCCGCCCCAGAACATGCACGAGCCACCCCCGTATTCCACTGTCTCTTGAATACAGGCTTGTGCGAATCGTTCCCCTTGCCTCCTATACACTCTTCGACGCCTGTCGTTGCAGAAAAGACACACCCTCGTCTCATCCGAGAAGAGCACAGCCCTCCATTGGTCTATTGTCCAATCCACATGGTCACGGGCAAATTGCAACCGGTCTCTCCTATGCTGTGCAGTCAATTTGGGCCCTGTAGCAGCCCTATGAGCTGCAATTTTCTTCTCCCGCATTCTTCTTCTAATCGTGGAGACGCTTACAGAAGTTCTGCGAGCTGATCGCAGTTGTTGTTGCAGCTCAACAGCATTGGAGAACCGATTACGTAAAGACGTCGAAACAATGAAGCGATCGTCTCTTTCGGATGTGCACCGTTGTCTTCCAGATCCACGTCTTCGGATATAGCCACCAGTCTCTTGGAAACGTTGGAACACTCGTCGAACGGCAAAACGACTCAAGTTCAGTTGCCGAGCAACATCACATTGCCGCATCCCTGATTGCAGTAGTGCAATGACTTGAGCGGCTTCATCTGCAGTGGTATCCATCTTCTGGGGTATTTTTCTTGCTGTAGCTGTTCACGTGTGTTCACTTCAAAGGTTGAATAGCGAATGACCCACATTTAACCCGGGTCGCCCGTTTTATACCCTTGTAGGGAGGTGCAATTAGTGGCCGTTGTAATGCGTATTTTGACAACATTTTTTTTAACGTTACGTGCTAATGAGATCTGTTGTGTTTAGGAATTCTAACTGTTGTTAATTAAAAGGTCGTTAAACATACTTTTAATTGATACCAATATTAATTGGGTTTAATGTATTCGTTACTGGCGGGACATGTTTTAAACTTATTTTCGAAAAGGTGCGATTTTTGTGACGCCGAGTGTAGTTTACTAGTTATTTAGTTAATAGCTTTCAGTAGGACTAGCCTTACTATCTCAGAAATAAAGCTAGTTCATATCAATACACATAGCCAGAGTACTAGTAAAACTAACCTCGTGGACAGGCATTACAAAACACCGTTATTGTTTCACCATCAAGAATTTGCTTTGGTAACGTTATATTCAATGAGTGCAAGTGAGTGTGTGCGTGAGTGAGTGCGTGTGTGTCCATCCATCCGGCTCGAAGGACCATGGAGCGTTGTGTGTAGTGGACTTTGGTAAGGAAAACAGCCAGTTCGTTAATAATGAAACATAATCTCACCAAATCACCAATCAGTCGATCACAATGGAGGTATGGAGGGTTTGCAGAGGCAGGAGCACGTGTCGACCTATCGCGATCCGACCCGTGAGGAAAGTGAACGAGAGCAACGAGACATTCAAATTACAATATGGCTACCGAGGGCGCACGCTAGTGATGTCCGTATAATTTTAGTAACATTTAAGTGTTGGGATTCCAACAATGTGATGTGTTCAATTGGTTCACAACCCTTTTTACTTAAACATTTTTAATAAAAAGAGAACCTTTATGTTTACCGCTATTCAATTCTACATCAACATACGTATAAGTAATCAATTTACCTTTTCAATTTCTAGTTGTATTCAACCATACTATACGAGAAGAAAGTGCTGCCATCTAACGTGCCGCTACCGGAGTTACTATACTGTTTCTGCCAAGGCACGCTTTTCAATGCTCGCATGATGGATCCTGAAGCGTGCCCAAACTATGTGTTCAATCTTATGACCTCTTGCAGTAACGGGAGGTAGGGTCTACCCTTATTTGTATATTTTTATTATAGGAGTTGTTTTAAAATGTATGGTGTCTGTGCCCAGTACTTGTACACCATACTTAAAAATAGAGAAACACATTTTAAATAGTTCCCAACTGTCCAATTACTTTAAAATGGCTTATTGAGCAGGTTAAACACAAGAAATTGCACTTGAAATTGCAACACACAACTAAAAGAAGCTTTTTACAAAAAAGACAACCGCCTTCAAAAACTAAAAAGTGAAAAATAACTTTAGCACAGAACACACTTTGACTTTAGTTTCGAAATTGAGTTAGTTTTCACTTTTTAGTTTTTGAAGGCGGTTGTATTTTTTGTAAAAAAGCTTTTTATTTTCCGCTTTTTAGTACCTCCTTCTCATCCAAATCTATTAAGAAGAGATTAAAAGTTAACTACTACAAAGATTGATGAAACTAAAACGTCGTCTATGTAAAGTTTTTGGGTCTTTGTTGATTTTTCAAAAAGTGCTGAATCAATTTCGATAAAATTGACATGGGACCACCCCTGAAGCATACCCTATCCATAAAAAAAAAATTTTCAAAATCGGTTTACGTTTGCCGGAGAAATCGCGTAACAAATCGCGCACATACTTAATGCAAATTTAAGACTTATACGGTTTTCTCATGGATGCCATTGTCAGAACTAGACCAAATTAAAATAGGACCACACGGGAAGCACTAGCTTTCAAATAAAAAAAGAGTCATCAAAATCGGTTCACCCAGTCCAAAGAAATCAGGTAACAAACATAAAAAAAAAAAAAAAATACAGGCGAATTGATAACCTCCTCCTTTTTTGAGGTGGGTTGAAAATACTCATTGCGGTAAGCTGTCATTTTGATTGATTAATGACGTTTGACATTTATAATTTTGATTTTCTGCGTCGATTTGTGGATAGCCAGGTAAACAGATGGGAGAGAAACGGTGTTGAATTCAAGAAACGGTGTTGAATTCAAAAAACGAATGAGAACTCCAGAAACTAGAAACAAAACGAGACGAAAGCACAGAACATACGAACGAAAGTAACTGAAGGGACACTGTTGTGACACAGACTGCTGACAGTTCTCTTTCTATGATCAATGATCGATCTATGGTTTATACAGTAGCAAAATCTGAATGACGTCATGTTGAAAATTCATAAAAATAATAGTTAAATATCAATTTACTACCACAACAGCATACATTGAAATTAATTATCTGTATTTTTTCCGGATTCTACGGATTTTTGTCTTGTTTTTTGGAGTGGTGTACATAGACTGGGCCCATTATGAAACATGTCCTTTTTATATTATTTGCAATTTAATTTTTCTAAACTCAGAGACCGATCTCACGAGACCTTAACGATTTTCTGAGGTGGGTCTCAAATTTCAATTGTACAGACGCTAGCACATCAAGCCATACCAAACGGTTTTCCCAATTGAATATAAACCTTATAATAATAATAATAATATATATATTATATATATATATATTTTTAAATGTTTTTATATTTTTTTTTTTACTAATATTTAAAAATATAATGCAATATGTAAATAAAATAAATAAATGAGAATAATAATAATAACCTTTTATTTAGGATAACGAAGATCCAATTTGTTAGTAGTACAATAACTTATAACTAATGTTAGTAACACATATGTATGTACATACAACCTTAACCTATTCGCCCCCTGCCTGACCCACGACTGCTTATGCTTTAAAGAAATGAAGTTGAAAATCTATCAAAGAAATTTGACAGACTGTGGAAGCTTGATGTGCTGGCTTCTATCGGTAAAAAAAGCCAAGTAAAACATGTTTCTTTCTTCCTTAAATATTTAACTTAAATTTATTTTTATTTTCAGTCATAGAAATACACACAATCTGAAAAGAATCATGGCGAGATCCATACATTCATTTGTATTACAAAAAAAAACATTTAGAGGGTTTAAAATATTTTCCAATGTAGAGAATACATTACCAGGAGTAAATTGATATACTTACCATATTTTTATACCCCTGCATAATTAAAATATTTCGAAATGAAAATAAAACTTTTTCGTTTTATCTCGTTGACCATTTTGTGTGTCAAAAAGAAATTGACATGTGACATTAACGGATCTATCAAATTGGCAGACAAGTGATGTAACAAGTGTGTGGAAAAAAAACATTATTCATGACATTATTTCCCATAAAACGATGCAATTTCAGTGTAAGAACTACAAAACGGCGGCTGTTAGTGTCACTGTTACTATCGACTGCCGTTTCGTTCTGAAATAATTAGCTTTTCGTTAAACTATTCACTTTAAACATCCATTTTGATTGCGAAGTTTAATAAAATTCTACATGCCTGACGATACTCTTTAGGTACCTAAGAGTACCTATAAGAATTAGAATTTCGACTTCTGTAAACATCTTTATTTTTTTTGTACAAATGCTGCCATGATTCTTTCAAGTGTCTACCTATTACGGTTCAAAACATACAGCCCGCTGACGGACACACGAAACCCTTAAAAATAGCCAATAAAGTGCCTTTAGTAACTCCTATATTTATTTCTTCAAGGAAAGGTAGTTTCCATAGCCAGCCATCACACTATGATTTATGATGACAGCATAAAGAAAGTAGTTGGCAAAGATCGATCTCATTTTAATTCACTGATTTTCTTATATTAAGCATTCTTTTGTTTCAGATCCGACATGGTATTCAAAGGTTTTTCTGAAATCATTCAAAAGGCTATGTGATGAAAAAAAACGAAGAAAGACAAAGAGAGAGACAGAGACAGAGTTTAGACAATTTGTATTATTATGTTTACTGGAGACTTAATTCAAAACAATTATTTCGTCTTTTTATATTAATTGGTGATGTTTTCATTGAACTGATTTTGGGGAATATTTTGCACAAAATCAGTAACGCTACGGCCACATGACATGTGTGTCGTGAAAAGATTCGTGTTGTGTTGTTGCAATAAATCTTTGTGTTCGATTTATGACAAAATTAAATTAATTAATTAGTTTTAAAAACGTAAACCGAGATCTCGTGAAGTGTGAATACCCAAACGAACTTTGTGGCGATAAAACCCTTTGATGTGCAGCACATACCGACAGCCAAGCGAAGGGTATTCGAGTTCGCCTGAATGATTTGCGATGTGTCGAATTGCTTGTCCCGAATACAGATGTTTCGCAACAACGCAAATGTTCGCCTTATCGCGACAATGTGGCCTAGAACCAAAATACAATAGCATATATGAACCAAAATGGCGCGATAGTTATAATAACTTTCATGTCTGATATGTGGGAATGGGCAGGTGTATTTAAAATATTTTTGATCCTTGTTTTGGGACCTTGTCATGAAAATGTGATAGGGTTGCGGTCACAAAAGCGGGTCGGCAGATACGGTCAAAGTCAAAGTCAAAGCATTTATTTCAATTAAACCATTTACAGGCACTTTTGAATTGTCAAGGAGTCGGTCAGTTAGACAGAAAGTTGAAGCTAGTTGCTCGTTCCAAAACGTAGGTAGGTCTCTATGGAGAAGAACGAGCAAGAAACTCCACGGACACTCTTTTAAAATCAGGTTTTTACAAAATACTGCTTACATTATTCTTGTTGCTTCTATATGTGAAAACAATGAAGGTAATCTAGAAATACAAAATATAAAAAATAATCAAGATAAAAACCATGGCAGTTAAGAGTTGACCAATCTCTACTGACAGCGCCCGTTCACGAACATGACGCGTGAATCAGCACCATTCAGCTCAACCATTTTAGAGGGAGCCGAATGACCCAACACACGCGCCACCACCAGCGAGACATTTGAGTGAGCATGACAATTCTCTCAACCGCCATGCTCATTTAAGTCACACACATAATAATTTACTTAAAATATGGCTCCATGGTACTCACATTTACAAAATTGAAATAATGCTGCTAACTTATACAAAACTAAGGTTTCCAATGTTTCTAAAATGTCGAAAAAGTAATTAAAATATATATTTGTGTATAATAATAACGATACTCGTTACTCATGTCAATAAAAAAAAGGGGTAGGAAACAACATTCCTCCAATTAGGAAATTCCCTAAACTGCCTGTGGAGCAGGACCAGCATTTAGCCAAGCATTTTTATCATTGATGTAGTCTTCTAATTTATAATATGCTTGTCTACACAGTGTGCGTTTAATACATGTTTTAAATTGTCTTTCATTTAGTTGAAGAATATCAAGAGGTATTTTATTATAAAATTTTACACAGTACCCCATAAAAGAAGTATGAACTTTTGACAATCTGAATCTTGGCTGATCTAATTTGTTCCTATTTCTAGTATAAACACAATGTCTGTCACTTATTTTATTAAAAAGATGAAGGTTTTTTCGAACATGCATAATGTTTTCATATATGTATTGACAAGGTACCGTCAAGATGTTAATCTGTTTAAACAATTCTCTTAGAGACTCGCGACTGCTGAGATTATAGATGGCTCTGACAGCCCGCTTTTGCAGAATAAAAATAGAATCAATATCTGCAGCCCGCCCCCAAAGCAAGATACCGTAGGACATGATGCTATGAAAATAACTAAAATATACTAGCCTAGCGGAATCCACGTCTGTCAAATGCCGGATTTTTCTGACAGCGTAAGCGGCCGAACTCAACCGCCCTGCAAGAGATGTTAAGTGAGGACCCCATTGCAGCTTTGAGTCAAGCGTAATCCCTAGGAAAACAGTCTTTTCGACGAATTCAAGTATATCCTTATTCAATACAACGTTACATTCACTACTGTTAACATTCGGTAAAGCGAATCTTATGCATTTAGTTTTCTTCTCATTTAATACTAAATTATTTACAGTAAACCAATTATGAACCTTAAGCATAGCGTCATTTACGTCGTCATGGTGCTGTGCCCGTCTATTAACTCTAAATATCAAGGAAGTATCATCAGCAAATAACACCATTTGTGGTTGATTTTTCAACAAATAAGGTAAATCGTTTATATAAACTAAAAAGAGGAACGGACCCAATATTGAGCCCTGCGGTACCCCCATTTTTACTTTTAAGCCCGATGAATTTACACCGTTTACTTGAACTTGTTGCAGTCTATCAGTCAAATATGATTTTACTAAGCTAAGCGCTAGTTTACCCAGTCCGTAATGCTCAAGCTTTAAGAGTAGTGTTTCGTGATTCACGCAATCAAATGCTTTGGAGAGGTCGCAAAAGATACCAATAGCATCTTGAGAATCCTCCCAAGCCTTAAATATATGCTTGATTAAGGTGACACCGGCGTCAGTAGTGCAACGTCCTTTGGTGAAACCATACTGCTGATCATGTAAAATTTTGTGACAGTTAAAATGACTGAGCATTTGATCAAGCATTACTTTTTCAAACACTTTGCTAAAAACCGGCAAAACCGAAACGGGTCTGTAATTATTAGAGTCTTTGCAGTCGCCGGATTTAAAAAGTGGTATAACTTTGCTGAACTTCATTAGATCCGGGAAAACCCCTTGGTCTACACACAAATTAAAAATGAAAGCTAAATAGGGCGCCACTGTCTCAATAATTGATTTACAAACATTAGTAGACATCCCCCATAAATCTTCAGTACCCTTAATCTTGAGCTGTTTAAAAGCTTTAATAACGATTGCAGGGTTTATATGTTTAAATTTAAATTCCGTGGGACATGCTGAAACATTCGAACTTAGTAAGTTTAAAGCAAGTGAGGGCGAAGAATCTAAAGTTTCAGTAGTTTTAATAGGAATATCGGTAAAGAATGTTGCAAATTCCTGAGCAACTTCTTTATTAGTACTTAAGAGACCACGGGAAGTCTCCAGAGTGTAATCAGTATTATGTTTTTTGTTCCTGTTTGTTTCATTATTAATTATTTTCCAAACAGTCTTAATTTTATCATCAGCTGATTTAACTTTATTGCTAACGGTTCGGCATTGTCCGGGTTTATTGTTGTTGTTTTTTTATACGTACTACTGATTGTTGTTACCTACTTAAAAAAAAATATATTGTTGTTATTAGTTACGTTATAATGGTGATTGTATTAGTTAATGTGTTAAGTGATTTTATACCAAATAAAAAACCATAGAATTTACGATTTTTTCTTATTTTTTGGAGGAGCTCGAGGCTAAGCAAAAGCCGTACAGATTGATCCGATCATGGGTAAGCTAGGCTAGCCGAGGTCAGATCGTAGATGGGTGACAATCCATATCATACTGAGACTTCTCAGTGCTACGTAAAGCCATTGATCCCGGCTATCATTCATAGATCTTTGACAGTCGTTATGGGTAGTCAGACACCAGAAAGTCTGACAACCAGTATTACCAAAATGTGTATCGAGTTACCCAGTAACTAGGTTGTGGAAGTCAAACAGTAGTCGTTCCATGTAATACACTGGTATTCAGCTGCATCTGGTTAGACTGGAAGTCGACCGATTAAATTTATGATTTTTATGTATAGACCTTTCAACAAATCAATCCATAGGACTAATATTACTGATAATAATAATTTATTTGTTTCAGACACAGGTCCATATACGCACAATAATACATTTTAATTCTAACTACATCATTCTAAGACACTAAACAGATAAAAACCAAAAATAAAACTGTGATTAATTAGATCAAAAATATGACATCCCATTAAAAAATCCAAAAATAAAAAAAAAATGCCATTGAGTATGCTTATTTGTTAGTATATTTCAGTATCTCGTTTAAACTACTGAACCAATTTTGATGATTGAGTCTGTATAGCCACTTAGTTTTTTAAAACTACACAATAGTTTTATTATTTACCATCATTTAAAGAATTACAAAAGGTTGGTATTACATTTTCATTTAATTTTTAAATAGCAAAGAAATCCGTATTCGCGAAATTCCTAACATTTGGAATTCATTATTGACATTTGGGTAAAGCAAAACAGCATTTCTAATAGGCAACTGCATTTATTTGTATTCAAAATCGTGTACATTTAGCTTATTCTCCACAACATACAGAGAGAAAGAGGAGATGATCCACATGCATAAAACATATAAATTACTCAAGTCTGTATAGTCTACTTTATTACAATCTCCCTCGGTGAACACCTAGGCAAAGTGAGTAGTTATCCGTCCGTTAGCTTTGTCAATCCTTAGCATCGGGACGGATGATAGCTTACAGAATAGCTCTACTGATAGATGACTCCACCAATCAATTGAGTGTGTAAATAATGAGTTCAATCTGCTGTGCTATTCTGTTACAATCTCCCTCGGTGACCACCTATTTGAAGTGAGCTGTCATCCGTCCCGATGCTAGGGATTGACAAAGCAGACAGACGGATGACAGCTCACTTCACCTAGGTGTTCACCGAGGGAGATTGTAAAAGAATATACATACAGTAAGTTAAAATACAAGAGCTAGATCGAAGAATTCACGACAATCTCTTCGATCTAGCTCTTGGACTATACCTTACTAATTGAACTCATTACATCTTCTGAACTAATTAGCGATAAAATTTGGAACAAAACAGATCTTCGCTAGGTGCAGTAGTTTTTTGAGATATAAATGTAACCAAGCTGGGAAGACTCTCCAGATCGGCCACCTACAAACCCTTAAATATCTTTTGAACCAGTGACCGAGAAATTCTGATTTTTGTCGACAAATTTCGACAATTTTTTTGTGTTATCAGAATTAAAATCCCTGATGGTGGCCAAGCCAATGTTAGTCACACATCAATTGACATATTTTTATGAGCTGTCAAAACGCGATTCCTTCATACCTTTTGTAGTGCAATTTATACTTATGACGTCACTTGTAGGTAGTCATTTCCAAACTCAAGGGGCTGACTAATTATTAATTAAAAAAGAAAACAAATTTTACAGTAAATTGAAAATCAATTGGGTTTTCAGGATTGAATTCAAGTATTTTTTAAGAAGTTCTGTTTCGGAGTTATTTGTAAATGAATGGTGTTATTTACCTAATTGTGATTAACGAAATATATGATCTTATACACGACGTACAGACGCCAGCACATAAAGCTATACCAAACTGTCAAATTTTTCCAATTAAATATGACCCTTATTCACTAGTAATAAAATTGAAAATCTATAAAAAAATTGACAGATTGTTGCAGCTTGATGTGCTGGCCTCTGTACCTAATCAGCAGCGCTATTCTGTAAAAATCTTTCTCGGTCAATTAAGTGAAATGAGTTTGAGGCGAGTTGTCATGCCCTCTGATGGTAAAGATGCCAGTGAGCTGTCAATTAACACACATAGTCACAGAATAGAAAAAACAAGTGGAACTGCCCACGCAGTCACATGCATGAGTCACAATTATGCGGAAAATACGTAAAATAATAGCGCTACCCAGCGCGTGTCATAATTATGCGGAAAATACGTAAAATAACAACCTTCGTCAGTTCTAATAAGTCTTAATTTTGTATGCACAACAAATAAGCTATTCGCCAAATTACTAAATTTGTTGTTCATTTAACATTAAGATTTATAACAACTGACAAAGGTTGTTATTGTTTTACATATTTTTCCGCATAACCGTGACACACACGGTATAGCTATGTAGGCACTTCTACTTGTTTGGTCTATCACGTGCACACGGTCGACAAACTCACTTCACCTACCAAATGTAACAATTTATACCTAATTATTTGGTTGTACTTTTCTGAAGCAAATAAAGTTATTATTATTATTATTACCTTAGGGATCATGGCAGAATTTATAAAAAGAAAAGAAGATATTTAGAGAAATCGAAATTCTAATCTTGTTTGGTACCTAAAGAGTGTCATCAGGCATTTACAATATTTATATAACCCCGCAATAAAAATGGGTGTTAAAACTGAATAGTTTAACGAAAGGCTCATTATTTCTGAACGGAACGGCGACTGTCAGTAGCAATGACACTAACAACCGTTTTGCAGGTTTTAAACTGACATTGTATCGTTTTATGGGAAAGAATGTCACAAATAATTATTAATCAATGTATTTTTTCAACTCCGCCATTGTGAACAACGGTTCACATCACTTTGTCAGTTTGATAGATCCGTTAAAGCCACTTGTCACTTTATTTTTTTATAAATGTTACGGTAAGTGTGATTAATTGAAAATTATTAATGATTTTCCATCATTGTTAATAATTACCTCATGATTTGGTAAATGTGAATATAAAATTGAAATTCATGACTTTTAGCTGTTGTTATTAATAATTCACTACACTCGTCGGTAAAAGTAACGAAAATGTATATTAATAGACAATAACAAAAATGTTGCCTTAAAAGTCAATATATTGTGCTATCAAAGTTAATGACAGAAACTAATCGCTGCGAAACTATGCCTGCTGCATGTTGCATGCTCGCTTGCATGATGCATGATGATGAGGTGCAAAATCAATGTATTGTTTTGTTGGTTTCTAACCACGTGGCTAACATTTTTTAATGTATTGCAATACACTTTGCATGTTATTTTTGAAAATGTATTACATTTATACTAAGGTTATATTATTAATATTCACCGATAAATGTGATTAATTCTCGCCTTTACCTAGACTTTCGGAAATTATTAATAAAGATAGACAATTATTAATAATTTTCAATTTATCAAACTTACCGTAACATAAATACAAAATGGGCGACGATATGAAACGAAAAATAGTAATATTTTTATTTCGAAATATTTTAATTATACGGGGTTATAAAAATATGGTAGGCATACCAATCTACTCCTGGTAATGTATTCTCCACATTGGAAAATATTTGAAACCTTCTAAATTAGCTCTTTTTTTTTGTACAAATGAATGTATGGATTTTGCCATGATTATGTAATAGGAGAGAATTTTGCAGAGTAGACCGTCGATGTTTAAATGTATCGTTTCATTTTCGTTTTTCTGTCATCTGTTTTTAGAAGCAATTAAACGCTCTGAAATATTCGCTAGGCAGCTTCTGGGGTAGTTGCAGTTGCATTTCCTGCATTAGGAAGAGAAGAATTAGAACCGTCTGCCTGACCTCTCCTTAGAGGGTTAACGATCAAAACTTTCTGTGAATTAGAAGAACTGTCCCCTACAAGGTCGATCGGCGGATTACCAAAGCGGCAGACTTGGTCACACTGCAAAATATATAATTATGTTATAATTATTTCAATAAAAATTATTGTATGTACTTAAATTTTATTTTTTTCAATAGTAAATCAGCAACTTCTTAAAAAAAGGAAAATAGTTTCGTATGAAGAAGAAACGGGCTTCCTTTTTTATACGAAACTGTTTTTGGAAAAGGGCAACTCGGTTTAATTATTGAAGATTATGAAGTGAAAACGCCTTTTAAATTTGCTTCCATAGCGAGAAGCAATCCAGAAAACAAATGATAACAAAATCGGGGCATAACAATGGTATCTATCATCTACATTCAAAATATTGCTACACCACTCGATAGCCAAAGAATCAAGGAATTTGTTACCATTTTCAGTCCGTTCAAAATGATTCTCAATGAAAATATTTTCTCTTTCACACTTGGAATTTCTCCTGTATCGTGGGTGTCATATCATTTCTTTAGACACAAGTTAACCTGGTACGATGGATAATCCTTCAGACACAAACTCACAATCCTTCCTCACTCATGCATTACAATTTGACATTTCATTTCACTTACACACATTTCACTAAAATCTTTCTCTCTTGTATACTGAGCCAATCTTGACATTGTCTTCTGATGCTACCAATGTTACCTACCTACATTATGTTAGTTTTTGTGAGAATGCTGGTATGCATAACACAAGTTAAATCTTTCTTTGGATCGCAGAGTTAATACAAAGACTACATAAAACACTAATGGTTACATAACTGTAATACGCTATTATTGTATACGCATGGTGTTATTTGTAAGCGTTTGACTGTCCAACTATGTTTTGTTCAATAAATAAATCTTAATCTTAATAATAAATAATAATCAAAATCAAAACCTCTTTCTTTTTAAAATCGGTTAAAACTCACCTGCATTTTACTATAGAAGTTATTCTGGTTTCCACCACATCCAGAATATATGTTAGATTTGCAGACCTTCCATTTATAATCATAGAACCACCTTTTTGCTGATCCAAAGCAGAATCCATAGTCAAAATTCAACTGGCAATATCTTGGACGAACTTCTAAAATGGAGACAGAAAAGTAGATTTGCTCAGAAGTCTTTATTAAACATAAATTCTGGTTTATAATATTCATTTGAAGTTCAGGTTTCCTCACGATATTGTTCTTCAGCGATATCAGTGATATCATGAGTGACGTCAAGATAAACTTAGAAATATGATATTGAGAAAGTCACATTGGTACACACGGCTACACATCAATCTATACATTTCCAGTTAATGCTGATATCGCATTGTATAGGATTTATGTACAATGCGAGGTCAGCTTATACTGGAAATGTATAGCTTGATGTGTAGCCGTAGTATCTTCAGGCATTTAAAAAAATTTTCAAACCCCGCAAAAAAAAAATGGATGTTCAAACTGAAAACTTTAACGAAAAGCTCATTAATTCAGAGCGAAACGGCAGGAGATAGTAACATAGACACTGACAGCCGTTTTATGTGAAATAATGTTACAAATAATGATTAATCAATGTATTTTTTCAACAACAATTCACATTACTTGTCTGCCAATTTGATAGATCCGTTAATGTCACTTGTCACTTTCTTTTTTTTATAAACACAAAATGGGCGACGATATAAAACGAAAAACTGCTATTTTAATTTTTAAAATATTTTAGTTATGCGGGGGTTTAAAAATATGGTTACTATATATCAAAATACTCCTGGTAATGTATTGTCTACATTAGACAATATTTTAAACCCTCTAAATGATTTTTGTTTTCATACAAATAAATGTATGAATCTTGCCATGATTCTTTTACAGTTTGGGATAGCTTGTCTGTAGATAAAACTAGAAAATACATACTTCCTGTCTCCGGAGTAGTCAAACAATATCCCATACAATCCGACATAGAATTGAATCTGTTGCCATTCCCCTGGCATCCTCCCCAGTGGAATGTAGTACAGTTTGACGAGCTGGGATCAAAGAAGTACATCCTAATCCTATCTCGACAGGGACCCACATCTGGTTTCAGCAGACAAGTCTTGGTGGTCACTGCAATAATAGAATGTAAAACTTAAGGTTTGTTTCACACGTACCACAACCACACAACATCGCAGCGTCAAAAGGTAATCAAGCAGGGCCTCAAGTCTGTTATTACAATAGTGTCAGATTGGTCTATCATTGATTTTCATAATGACGCCATTATATTAGTAGATTACCAAACTTGTCAAAATCAACAATTATGAAATCAATTATAGACTATTCTGACACTATTGTAATAGCAGACTTGAGGCCCAGTGGTTACGTGTGAATAGCGACGCTGTGGCTATTTGTAGCTGCGTTGTCGTACCGACAAAGTGGTCGGTGTGAATTAAACTATTTATTTTTATAAAAAATAGTGCCGGGCTACGTGTTTTTGCTGTGGTGTGGTTGTGGTGTGGTTGTGCCGTCGTTGTGCCGTGATTGTGGCGTGATTGTGGTGTGGTTGTGGTACGTCTAAATAGACCCTGCGTCAAGTTTTGATTGCTGCGGTCGACGTACGCGCGTTGGCCATGAGGCTAAAACAGCCAGAAATCCGTTGGTAACATGTGTGTTACCAACGGATTTTAAGCGATGGAGTGAAACTGATTTTGAAATTGCTCATGACTCAGTTCTTCCAAAATGAAGCAGCTAACAAATAAATCTGGTGAATAAATAAGGTGGGGTTTCAGTATGAAACCCCACCTCGGAAACCACGTAAAGCCATTGGTCAAGGCTATCATTTGTAAATCTTTGACAGTCGTTATACGTAGTCAGAAGCCAGAAAGTCTGTCAACCAGTCCTTCCAAGAAGTATCGTGTTACCCAATAACTGGGTTGTGGAGGTCAAACAAGCAGACGCTTTATTTAAAATACCGTATTCAGCTGAATCTGGGTAGACTGGAAGCCGACCCCGACTTAGTTAGGAAAAGGCTAGGCAGGTGATGATGTGTCACATTACTATTCAGCTTATAACAGTGGATACAATATCCCAAAATTCTGCTCAGAATAGATTCAGAATTAATCAATTTATATTTATATTAAAAATCATTATAATTAGGTATCTACTAAAAAAATTGGTTGTCTGTAAAGTCGGTTTACTGACGATAGTTGAACGTGACAACGCGAAAGAATCATTACCTTTATCGCTGTAATTATCGTTGCTATAAGCAATTGACACCACATTCACTTTTCACTTGAAACGCCTCAGAGCGAGGTAACGCCGCAGAGCGAGGTAACGCCGCATGACGTCATGTAACGCCGTAACGCCGCATGACGTCATGTTTTTTCGTGCGTGCAGCCGGCTCTATCGAATTATAAGACGTTGTCACGTCAAAAACTTGAAGAAATTTTGATTTTAGGGTGGTTCATTTTAGAAGATCTATACCCATACATCTAATAAATGAGGTATTATTTTTACCGGATAGAAAATAATGATAGTATTATTTATCATTCTCTATCATATTATACGAGTATACTTATATTAGCTGTGCCCGCAGCTTCGCTCACATGACTAACTGTGAATTAAGGAAATTATGTTCAACTAGAATTCTATGACATTATATTTACACACTGAAACAAAAGTGACATCAATAATTATGATTATGGAGACAAAACAAGTGCTAAACGTTACCAGATGGCTGGAATTTTGTGTACCAGAAAGGAGCTGGAGATATGAAATTCTTAAAAAGCTGGACTGATTCTGTTCTCTGCACATTACAAATATAAAAGTAAAAAGTCCACCACAACACAACTTTTATCATTTTTTCAACAAACGTAACACATTCACGTTGGTTGCCTGCAATTGTAATAAAACATTGAACGTATAAAATATTTATTGAAAATTGATTGAAATAATATTGTGAATTTTTGAATTTATTTTATGTATTTACATATTTTTTATTGGTTGGCCAGTTTCTCTCTATACGTTTGATCACGATTTTTTAAATATTCTTTTTTATTATTAGCCCATTATTTCTTACGTTTTGTTTTTGATATCCGTGATATAAACTGAGAAGAGTTCGTATTGTTCAGGGTCAGCTAATGTCACTATTGATACAAAAAACCATAACTGACGGCAATAATTAATATCAAAAAATTATGTTCTATTCTACCGTTTTAGTAGATTCGAACGACTTAATATTTTTTTAACAGAAACCCACTATTATACGTAATATTTATTATCGTTCATTAAAGCGCGTTCGCGCGTTCGTTTTGCTACGGCTCTCCAATTGTACAGCAGTTTGTGCGGAGGTTTAGGAAGTTTTTCTATGTTACTAACACTCTATGGATCTTTGTTGTCCGAATTAAAGTTTTATTATTATTATTATTATTAAAATATATTGATATGACAAAGAGACAAAGAATTCAATTATAATACCTATGCTTCAATTTTATTTTCCTTGTCATCTCAATGTATTTACGATTAATTTTGCGATAATTCAGCCTGTAAGTCTTCATCAACATACGAGTACCAGCGTATTGCTTTTTGCTGTCCACTGCGGTATAGTAAGTCCTCCGACAAACCTATGAACCATCTACTCTCGAAAGATCAACCTTTACACAAACTCACCTACGACACTACATACAAACGAAACGATTTAATTACCTACACTACTACCAAAATAACAGACCGTACAAATACGTGCGTGTGTGTGCGTGTCACGAAGAACTAAAAGCAGTTTCGAGAGCACGTTCGACGCGAAAAGAGGTAACGAACACTGTTTCGGAGGGAGGCGGGGCGTGTCGCTACTGTACGGTAGTTCTAATATTTATACTGTGACACAAATAAGACACTAAGAAAATCTTTCCTTGAGGATCTAAACGAGCCTCAAAGCCTTTCCTATGACGTTTTTCTCATGTTCAAACTCAATTACCATATGTATTCTCGGTATGAAATTCAGAGCAGCGTTCGCACTTGGTGAATTTGCATTGTTAATTGTGGGATCCCTGCTGTTGCTAACTTGCTAGTGCGGGTAAATGTTAATGTCACTATGTTAAGGTTTGGCCACACTGGAGTGGACAACTTGTGGACTAGGTCGAATCATGGGTACGGTCTGGTACTGCAGGAGTATTTGAAAGTGGGCCCCCACATCAACGCAGGTCAATTTACTACTGCAGTATCTGCCCCCAACTGTAAGTTGTCTGCTCTGGTGTGACCGTGCCTTTAGTGCATCTTAAAATTGCGAGTTACGCCTACGTTTATCTAAAGTTGCCTCTTTTATTTGTTGTGTGCAGTTTTGGGAGGGTTCGTTCCGTACTCGTATGTAGATAAGCTTTGTTTCTAGAAGCACGTTCTCGCAAAGGTTTTGAATGTTAAATTGCGTAGCTTGGTTTTCAGTCAACATCAAGTTCTGTGCATATAATATGTGGTTTGAACGTTTTAAAAGAAAATCAGCAGCGTCTTAACCCTTTCCCTGTCCATGTGGGTATGTAGGTCATTACGATTGTTTCATTTTTGTATCTGCTTGACGGACACAACGTGTTAATTTTAAGGTTTAATTTAGGGTTAAATTTGAAGCAGTTAATGTTTTTAACAACCATCGATTAGGTACCCCTGACGTATTAAATCACCTCAGAGAAAGGGTTACCCAGATAATCACGCTGTCTATTCGTACGGTCACCAAAAGAGAAAGGTAGGGGTGGGGTTTATTCTCTATTTATTTAATCTTGTTCATAAACATTCATCGGATTCTGAGTAAACTTCAACTATATCTGTGAATGTTTTTGAACAAAATTATATAAATAGAGACTAAACAGTTAATTAATTTAATTAGTAGAAGTGGTAGTAGTCAGGCCCGTGTGAACACTTGTATTCCCCATTTTTCTTTACGCGGCTGAGACGTAGACAATGCGCGAGTTGAAGAAGGATGCTCGGGATATCGTGGACGAAATTCCGCACCAACGTGTACATACTCCAGGAGCTTGGTATCAAACTGCGTTCGTCGGCCGTAGTACAGTCGCGTATACTGTAGTACTTTGGGCATGTCTCTAGACGGGATAACGACTCCATAGAGCGGTTGGTCGTACAGGGAAAAGTGGAAGGAATCAGATCGCGTGGCAGATCACCAATGCGATGGACTGACCAAGTAACCTCGTATCTAAATGCACCAGAAAGTCTGATAAAAGGGAGAGATGGCGGAAGATCGTGCGAAGAGCTGTGTCCACCTCTACCACCGGATTGGATGCCTCGACGTGACCACAACCGCTTTCGCCAAGAGCGAAACGACAGAGAAGAAGAATTTTATTAATTTCATTAGAAAACATCCATCGGTAACCTTCAACTATATCTGTCACTTCTTTTCGTTAACAATGTAAAATGTTTTGATACCTACCTCCTTACGCTGGAACATAAAGTCGTTGATATAAAATTGTTATACTGTAAAATAATAGTAGAATACATACAACTTGTATTTACGAACTGGGGAATTTTGTAAGAGGAAGACCATCCTACCGTGATACAGTTTCGACTAGTACGGAGGACAGTGTGAACTGAATACTACAACCTAAATAAAAATATTAGTGCAACTAATAATTAGTGAGCTAGTAGTGCTTGCTAAATAATTATCCTGTAACGTTACAGAACAACATTTTTACGACGTTAGAAAGGTGAGAAATATAATATCACATTAGTGGTTAGTATTTAAGTGCAGGAATGTCTACCTACCAAATGTTACAAATACCTAATTATTTAGTTGAACTTTTCAGAAGCAAATAAAGTTATTATTATTATTTGACGACCCTGATTACTTATCTCCTTTAGTGACTGTACGTTCCAAAACTGTAACCAAAAACAGTTTCCATTTCCACAATGATTCAGCCTTCGACATTTCTAATAGTAAGATAAGCATCTAATATTGCCTGAACTGCAATACTGTAAGGTTACTTTTATCTAAGCCCCGAGGATTTGTGGTATTTGCTCGCTTTGCAAAGCCCCTAGTACCTGGTTGCCAAAGGCAAATTGATGTTCATAGTAACGGAGGCCGCAGGTACTCTTTTCATTCGATTGCTATCAAAAAGTTGGGAAAATAGAGCGCTTAGAATGTTATCCTTTGGCTTTTGATTGAGATATAAAGTATCATAGTATTGTTGAAATTTTTTTATTTAATAAAAACTATTTCTTACGAGCAAGCAAAAAGACTTTACTCGTACTAGATTGTAAGTCCTCCAAAGATTGAAGAAACAAAAACATCATCTGAGTATTTTTTTGGGATTTTGTTGATTGTCTCAAAAAGGGCTGGATCAATTTTGGTAAAATCAGGCAAATATGCAACTGTGTTCTTAAGGGCGCGTATTCGATTTAGCGCAACTCAAAATCTAAACGATTGCTAGAACGGCGTAGCAGCATTGACACACACTAGTACAATACAATGGTCTGTTTGTGTGCATCAGTTATAAAAATATGTACGAAATAAGCACGAATCATTGTAATTGATCGCCAAACGACAGCGCGCGGTGTTTTACAGAGCTTTTTAAAATAATTGTCTAAAATAAATGAGCTCGTATAACGGACTAAAAAATATTCTGTATATTAAGCATAACATTTACTTTCATTAAATAAATATATCAGTTATGGTTTATTTCAAATACTGGTGAAAAAAAATTGACAAAGTGAACCGATTTTCTACTTTTTCAACATTGTTTTTTAATACAAAATAGTAATATTTTCGTAATTTTGGCCCTGTAGCTGTCTTTATGACTCTATATACTGTTGGAAAAACGCATAAAACAAAATATTTTGGCATATTGTAATGGTTGTATTCGTCCTGAAAGTTAACTCTGACGTCTATTTTCGTAACACGATATCAAAGAATTGTCTTCGCTTTAAAAAATCATAATTAAAAATTATACTTTTACTCTGCAGCTATCTAAATCAAGACTTGATCTTTCTAAAACTGTAAAATGTCTTTAAATAATCTGCTCACATAATTACGATATTGCTCTGGGCAAAACGCAAAAACATGAAGTTTTCGTCACGAATCGAATACGCGCTCTTAAGACAATGTAAATAAAGGTGGGCCTACATTATTTCTGTACGTATAATATCTAGATTTATTTTCTATAAGCATTACATGCCTAAGTGTATACAATTGGGATTAAAGCAAAAAAGCAAAGCAAAACTGTGCCCTCGGCCCCGAGCTTCTGTCATACTGTCTGTCTTGTAGTCATGATCGTGGTGAGCTGTGCACAGTTTGGTTTGTCATCTATACAGACCAGAAACAAAGTTCTAGAATGTCTCATGAGCCTGCAATTACACCGACGCCATTATTTTCAAACTGGAAAACAGTAAGGGCCCTTTTCCTGTCATGCGGATTATAGCCCGCGCGCGGATCTTGCCCGCATGCGGGCGACCATGTCATGACTATGAATACTTTGAATAGAATAGAATAGAATAGAATAGAATAGAATAGAATAGAATAGAATAGTTCTTTATTTGCAATGAGAGTAGGTACATGTTACAGATGTTTAGTTTTGAAAGATCCTTATACTAACTACCTTTATCTAAGGCATGCAAACAGTTTTAGCTATTATAGTAGTAAAGACTCATCTAACATATATTTTTAACACATTCAATAAAATTAATATGAGTTCACCATGTCAAGATGAAATTCAGCAAATAATTTAAAATAGGCACAACAAATACATAATGTCAAGTTTAATAAAAATGTGATTATAAAATTGTCAATTTCGAGGTCAATACAGTTGAATTAAAACTATCTTAGATCTAGATTAAGTACGAGTCAGAAAATACAGTCAATTATATGTTAGGAAGCATATGTCAATTATCAAATTAATTTTTTATCGGTCAGTAATTCGCCAATTGAGTAATAACATTTATAAATTAATAGATCTGTCAATTTCTTTTTAAAAACAGGAAATGTCTCATTTTTTATTTCATCGGGTATTTTGTTAAATATGATCGGACCCATACAAATAATACTTTTCTTTACTAGGGCGGTATCGGAACCACTAACAATTAACAAATTTTTATACTGTCTCCTAATTGGCCGGTTTCTATTTTCAGACATTTTGTTAAAAAGATGCATGTTTGATTTGACAAAAACAGCCACCTCGAAAATATAAAGTGATGGGAATGTTAGTAATTTTAGGGACTTAAATACAGGAACACAGCTATCTGTTGCTATTAAATGACACAGCCCTTATGCAGCGTTTTTGAGCTTTGAAAACCTGTTCCCATAGACTACAATTTCCCCAAAATATTATGCCGAATCTCAAAATCGAGGCAACTAACCCGTGGTATGCAATTAACCTTGTGGCCATATTTACTTTTTTTGATAGGTTAAAAAGCACATACGCAGCTGAACTAAGTTTTTTGCATACTTCTTCTGCTTGTGGCTTCCAAGTCAATTGGCTGTCTATCATAATTCCAAGGAATTTTGCAACTATTACTTGGTCAACTTTTTGTTCATTGTAATGTAAATATAAGGCTTCTGGTAGAATCCGTTGATAGAAATGCATTACATTCGTTTTTGGTAAATTAATCATTAAATTATTTTGGTCAAGCCAGCGTATAATGTTTAATAAAGTGTCATTTATTTCATGTTCATATGTTTTTTTGTCAATACATTTAATTAAGGCAGTACTATCGTCAGCGAATAAGACCATAGGATATTCAATATAGCGAGGTAGATCATTAATATACAGCAAAAATAATAAAGGGCCTAGCACACTGCCCTGTGGTACGCCGTACCTAATAATTCTGACCTTGGATAAATACTTTTCCTCGCGCTTAGTTTTAAGACATATTCTAGATATTTCTGTGTGCTGCTTACGATTGTTAATGTACGATTTTAAAAGATTAAGTACATTTCCTCTGATGCCTATGATGTCTAGCTTTTTTATAAGGATTTCGTGATCAACACAGTCAAAAGCCCTCGACATGTCCGTGAAAATTGCGCAAACTGGTACTTTTTTGTCGACATTTTGCAATATGACATTTATCAAATCGTAAACGGCCGTATTTATACCTTTATTTTTCCTGAAACCCTTTTGTTCCGCACTTAAAATGTTGTATTTGGATAGAAAGTTATTAACTGAGTCATAAATTATTTTTTCTATAATCTTAGAAAAAATAGGTATTAAAGCAATGGGCCTATAATTTGCTAGATCTTCTTTATTGTTTTTTTTAAAAAGCGGCTTCACTATGACTGTTTTTAAACTATCCGGAAATACTCCAGTACTGATACATAAGTTAAGTATATGACACAAATGCGAGGCGATGTCGCCTGATACGAATTTTACAACCTTTGTTGAAATACCATCATATCCAGTACTGCTTTTATTTTTTAATGATTGTATCGCTCTCATAATATCTTGCGGTACTACTGGATGCATAAACATTGAGTTGGGGTTACTTGTCAAATTCGTAGTGTCCGGTGATTGCGTCATGTTATTTTGTGTCTGGTCAATAAAGTAGTTGTTAAAAGCGTTTGCAATATCTGTCGGATTAGTAATGGTACTGTTTAGAACTTTAATTTGGGAAATAGGCTCAGTGATTCGGGTTTTGTTATCTATAACCTGCCATGATGCTTTTGATTTATTACTTGAGGTGTTAATGAAGTAATTATTTTGTGCTCTTTGTGTTAATTTAATAATTTTTCGAAACCTACGCGAGTAATTTCTGAAGTTATTTTTATTACAATTCGATGGGTTGCGTCTGTATTTCCATAGCAAATGTCTTTGTTTTCTACTACACACTCGGATGCCATTTGAAACCCATTTAATATTCTTATTAGACTTAACTGTTACTAATTTGTAAGGAAAGCAAAGATCGTACAGCATGCGAAAATGCCCTAGAAAACAATCGTATGCTTCATTAGCATTTTCAGTTTGGTAGATTTCAGAGAAAGAAAGACATTTTAAATAGTTTTTGAATCTCATCATGTTTTCACTAGATAGCTCGCGTTTTTTAATCTGCCATGAATTTATTCTATATGATTTAATAACCTTAATTTCTAATAGCTGAGCAGTGTGATCAGACAATGCAAAATCCAAAACTTCGGATTTACATTTTAATTTAGAGTTGCATGCAAAATTATCCAAACAAGTATTACTGGCCAGCCTGGTGGGCTGTCGTAGTTCTAATTTAAGGTTGTAGCCTAAAAGAAAGTATTCAAAGTCTAGTGTCAAGTTATTTCTTTTAAGTGTATCTATATTGAAGTCCCCACAAATGATTATTTTCTTATCAGATTTAGTACATATCTTCCTCAAAATAATCTCTAACTTTTCATAAAAAACATTCAAATTATTTAATTTTGGTGGCCTATAAATACAAATAATAATTACATTTTGGTTCGTAATTTCTATACCGCAACATTCAATAACATTAGGTATAGAATGACGAGAGACATCCAAAAGCTCTCTGTATTCAATACAACTTTTAACCAAAATACATGCTCCTCCTCGTTTCTGAGATGGTCTTGAATAAATTGCTCCTAACTTATAGTTCGTTATATTCAATAATTCCTCATGTCCGGCCATTACGAAGTGTTCTGTGATACAAATTATATCTACATCTCTTTTTTGCTGAGATAATTCTTGCAGGTGCACAGTAAGTATGTCAGATTTATTTAATAGCCCAGCAATGTTTTGGTGAAGAATCTTTAAGCTATTATAAACGAAAAAAAACACTGTTATCTGACGTGTCAGTATGAGCCGTATCGATAGGATAATTTTTAATGTCAATGATCAAACGCTCGTAAATATTTTTAAAAATCTGTTTTGTTCCCCGTTTGGTTACTTTGCCTGTTCGATGTGAAAACATTTCTAAAGACAGGTCACGGTTTGTGTCAAAGAAAAATGCATAATTATTGCTCTGCATGTCCAGACAAAGTAAGTTATTAAATATTTCTACACGATAGTTCTGAATTAGAGCTCCTCTCACGTACGTGGGACAACATACTATTATATTTGTGTGAGTTATTTGTTGTAGCGATTCCCTAATTTGTTTGACTAGTTCATTATAGTCTTCAGCCCTTTTAAAGTCTTTTTCTCCGATCATAATCATGCAGTAGTCGTCTATTGTAAGATTTTGAACTTTGTCAGTGATATTTGTCAGTAGCTCTCTTATTCCACTACCTGGTGAGACATAATGGCAGTACTCAAACTGGTCGCCGAAAGTGTTTTCTATATTTTCTAGTGCACCTAAGTAGTTACAGTTGCTGATTATTTGTAATTTCCTCTTTGGGCTCTTCATTTTTACAAGACAGCGGGTATGTTTTGCATTTCCGGTTTTGCGCTTGGTGTTAACATTATCACTCTGTGATTCTAAAGATGATTGTAAAGACGAGTTCTCTGTTTGTATGTTCTTATTCTTGCCTTGCCTTTTTTTCAACGGCGAATGAACGTTGGTTTTTTTAGAGGAATTTCTGCAAGTATCATTTTTCTTTAACAAGTAGTCTTTGTTTAGTCTTTTTAGGTTTTTATTCTCTGAAGTAAGTAACTCAATTTCTTGATGAGCTATATTTAGTTCGAGCTCAAGTTTATTTATCCGTTCCTTTAATTGTGATACTTCTTCATTGCTGTCGACAGAAGTATCGGGCACGCTATTGATCGATTCATCTAGGGTTTCGTTCAATACTTCGGTATTTGTGTTGGAGTCAGAAGTAGTTCTCGTACGACGGAACGTAATATTACCAAGGAAGTTCATTTTTTGAATAGGTAGGTAACCGTGCAAAGTTACTTTTGTCCGATATATTTTAATTAAATTGCAAACATTCCAAAAAGTGAAACCATTTGCGGGGATCGAACTCGAGTCACCAGCTACAAGATTAACATGTAGGCCTTGTGGCGTACTCGCTACTGTGACAGTTACGTATATAGTCGAAATTGTTGAACAGTAGGATCTTCTAAATAAAAAGTTCGTTAAAGATGTCAGTTGTAATTTGAACGATTTAAATATTTTTTCACTATGTGAGTCACTGTGTCACTTTTTGTTAAATCACTTTTAACGTTGTTATTGTTCGTATTTAGTATGTCACACGCTTGTTAGCTCAGTAGATGGCGGTATATATTACATAAAGTCATAAATATCACACCCAGAACTGTTTTTATTACAAACTTTTGACCACATATAGAAGTTTTGTTTACTTAGTTCACTGTGAATAATTTGTTAGGATAACACTTTCACACACGTATTGTAGTATTTCCTTGATGTTTATGACGTATTTAAGCCGATACTGTTCAAATTATAATTTTAAAGATTTTTTTAACAGGAGCACTATGTTTACATGACAACTAGCGCCATCTCTCAACTAGCGCCTTTGTAACGTACTCGTTACGTCCGGGGATCGAGACTACGTTAAATAAAACGTATCAGCAACTTTTATAAGACTATGTAGAATAATCTATTAATAAGAGGTGAAATACAAGACCCACGAGCCTTTATAACCTCCTCGATACACCCGGGGATCTAAGCTACGTTAAATAAAACGTATGAGCAACTTTTAGAAGACTTTATTAGAATAATCTATTATTCTGAGGTGAAATACATGACTCAGCCTTGAAGCGGCTCTCATAGTCATGACATGGTCGTCCGCATGCGGGCCAGATCCGCGCGCGGGCTATAATCCGCATGACAGGAAAAGGGCTCTTACTGTTTTTGCATGGGCGTAAGACCCACGTCACAGTAAAAACAACACTGAAGCATAGTATAAGTATTAGTACGATCTGAAGGCAGAAGAACGGCGCCCGTATGCGGTTAGCACGCCCGCAGCCAATCCGCGTTCCGCGCGCGTACTGCCCGCATGATGTGGATGGAAACACGCATGACAGGAAAAGCGTCCTTATACTGCTTTGCAGCAGAAATAGCTATGGTGGTAGTACTTACTATTTTCTTAAAGCTCATCCTAGAAAACAACACAATGCAACATTATTAAAATCCAAGCTCTAATGAAGGACAGTAACAAAGAAAGTGACCCAAGAAAAGCACTAGCCGTTTTATAAAATAACAAAGAAGATGCACAAAGTGGGATAATAATAAACAATTTCAATTCTGTCAATTGTAAATCCGCAGCACGAGAAATACCTGGAAACTCACTGCACTATGCAGAACGAAAACATTTTCTTGCAGACTTGATTCCCGCGGTAAATCCCGGCTCAATCCCGCCTCAATCCGAGGCTTCTCAATCACGGGAAAAACGGGATTCTTAGGTATACAACGGAACGATTTGCTCTATAGTGTTAAGGGTTCCGCGCGACATATTTATCTACGTCTTGGCCGATTGCTTGCACAAGTAGATGTGTTATTTGAATTACATTTCTGCTGCCGCTTTAAATTATTTGAAGATTGAATTTGGTACTGGTTGTTCAGATAATCATATTTACAAAGCTAGCTATATTCAAGTCAAATGGTGTGGTATTGATTGAGGTCTAGTTATGCAATGTATTAAGCATATAAAGGAGTTTTCGAGCTGTCTCATGGTTGTTGGCTGCTCCAAAATGTTTTGATTTAAGGTGAAAGCGTCAGGATAGCCCGAGAACGTTTTATGCAATTTTCAGCTCAGAATAAAATTATGTGGTAATCGAAAATTATTAGCGGGAGTAATAAATATGTATTAACAGATTTATAATGATTAAAACCATCAGCAGAACTCTTCAAGTTAGCACTTCTTCTTCCTGCCCTCATCTCATGTTACTTGGGGTCGGCGCAACATGTTTTCTTCTTCCATTCCGTCCTGTCCAACGTCACTTTCACTGACTCCCTTTTCATTCATCACATTCTTCACACAATCCATCCATCTTTTCTTTGGCCTTCCTCTCCCTCACCATCCACTCAAATTAATATTCATAACTCTTCAAGTTAGCATAATCGGTAAATGTACCTATTTAATATAAATATGACGTTTTCGAGTTAAATCAATTTGGAAAGTTATATTGATGACTTTAATTTAAAGATTAATAATTCTGTTAATATATATTATTTAGATACGGTAGATGGGAAAAGACCTGGCTGACGGTGATTTATGCCCAGTTTCTGAGGTGATTTAACTGGACTATATCTATTCGATAGTGCTATAGTTTCGATATTGCGTTTCCGAGCAATCAATTAAGGAAGAAAATCACTCAAATAGATAAACTCAAAAACCTGGCATTAACCGCTGGTCACTAGACTCTCTGTTACGACCGCCGTGAGAGAAGCAGAGAACCGATCGAAGTGGAAAAGCGTCAGTTTAAAGCTACGAATACCTTTCAGGTTTTACGACCTTCAGAAATTAAGAACGCGACTAAGAAGACTAGATCCAAGTAGTCCAAGCCATCGATTTGAAAAGAAGTCTAGAATTTTGAACAGTTTCATAACCTGGTAACAGTTTTCGTCATAAAGGCGATTCCACTGTTTATTTCGTTTGTGTTCACTTTGATCAACTGTCAACTATTTGTTAAATAAAATAAGTTTTAATAAGTAAAACGCCACCTGCGTCCTTCATTAGCATAACAAACAAAGAGAATCAATGCGCATCATGGCATAGTAAATAATTGGTGCAGAGTAAAAGCAGAATAAAATTCCTCTGAAGCTTTGTGGCGCGCGGCTTCGGGCGCCCCTGGCGGAAGCTGCGGAGACTAACTATGCGACGGGAACAGTCTGAATAACGTTGCACAGGATAGGTAGAAAAAACAGAGGTTGTTCATATTTAAGCGTTTTTTTCTCAAATTCAAATTCAAATTCAAATTCAAATTCAAATTAATTTATTTGCTAGAATGTAGGTACAAATGAAGAACTTATAAGACTATCGTGGCCCAATTACATTCTACCATAACATATGGTGTGCAAATATGTCATTTTATTTTTAAATAAAATAAAATAATAATTAAAATTTGGTTAAATATAAAATTAAATTAAAATTCGTTAGCGTCAAAATAGGTAAATTAAAATGTCAAATTACGAATACAATGCTATATCAATATTGCTGCAAGGTCTGCTTCAATATTATTTCGTTTTAATCTTCTGCACGATATGACATAAATTCGTTTAAATCATAAAAACAATGTTTCTTTAACCACTGTGTCAGCATTTTTTTGAACATAGTCAACGGTAAATCTTTGAAAGCGTCAGGTAACTTATTATACACCTTTATTGCCGTTATGTAACAATTTCTTTTGTACAATGCTAGCCTACATTGTGGTACACAGAGCATATGTTTATGCTTATTTTTATTCCTAGGAGCTACATTTCTTTTAATCACATCTTTATACTTCTTAAAGTATTCTGGGTTTTTTTGTACAAATAGGCATAATTCTTTAATGTACATGCACGGTAGAGGCAAAATATTATACTTTTTGAACAAGGGCTTACAGCTATCGGTATACCTGGCTCCACAGATTGCACGCACACACTTTTTTTGGACTCTAAATGCTCTTATGATATCCACCGAATTGCCCCACATCAAAAGTCCATATGCTAGTATTGACGAAACGTAGCCATGATACGCGCTAAGAGCAGCTTCTGTTGACACCGTGACTCTTATTCTTTTTAGTGCATATACAAATCGATCGAGCCTGTCACAAACTTGCTCTACATGTGTCTTCCAGTCACAATTCTGATCCAGCTGTATGCCCAGAAATTTAGTGCTTGGTACTTGTTCTATATTAGTGTCGTTACATTTGACATTTAGCAGCAATGGTTTCCTTTTATTCGTTTGGAATTGGATCATTTTGGTTTTTTCCGTATTCATTTTTAAGTTATTGGAAAGTAACCACTGTATAATGTCGTTTATAGCGTTGTTTATTTCTCGATCATAGGTACTTTCATTTTCACATTTCACAATGAGAGTTGTGTCATCAGCAAACAAGATTGTGTCATGACGGGTACTATTTGGGAGATCATTTATATACATGATGAATAGGAACGACCCTAACACGGTTCCCTGTGGTACGCCAAAATTGTTTTGCTGATAGTCACTTCTATATATCTCTTTCTTGTTATTTTGTATTTTTGAGATTTCCACACATTGCTTTCTGTCACTTAAATAGTCTCTTAACCAATCGTTCGCTTTTCCTCTTATTCCGTAACGTTCCAACTTGTGTAAGAGCAAGTTGTGGTCTACAAAATCGAACGCTTTGCTCATGTCCAGAAATATCGCCGCAACCGGTACACCATCATTTATAGCCTGAGTGACAATTTTGATCAAGTTGAAACATGCTAAAGAAGTAGTCCTATCCTGCCTAAATCCAAATTGCTCATTTTTAAGTAAATTATGGCTTGCCGCAAATTCTTGAAGTCTTCTTGAAGTCTCTGACGTATTATAAGGAAAGTAGGGTACATAGTACTTAAGTCGTGTGGTGCCGGCTGCGAATAACACCACCCCATTTCTACCAGTGGGGGTTAAAGGCGACAGAGGGATATTGACCAACGGATGAGCAGCAGCGTCTTTCTAAGCCATAACACATTCTGCAAACGCCATCATGCATCGGCCAAGCATGGCGATTTCAGCTGAACCCCCCTTGAGGTAGAGTTATGCCCAGCAGTGGGCGTCTAAAGGTTGACATGATAATGATGACATATTACTTTGTAAGACTGGTTGTCAGACTTTCTAGTTTCTGAATTTATACCTATAGCAACTGTCAAAGATGTACAAATGACAGCCAGGATCACCGGCTTGACGTGCATTCCGAGGCACGGAGGAAACTCGGTATGTAATCGATGGTCATCCATCCACGGACAGGAAAAGACGATGAATAATGTTTGTTTTTTCTTTACTTTCTTTAGTGCCCAAGAAAATTAGGGTACTATCTATCTCCGTAGCATCTATTCCATCGACTACTCTGTGCTACTAACCGGCAACCGCCTCCCGCTATGTTTGTTCATTAGAGGTTTTAATTTGATTTTTCTAGCGCGTTCTAATTGCAGTGTGCTTATAATTCTCCACTCATTCATATAAGACAATTAGGTTGCGTTTATTTTTGTTTTTGAATTATTTGTGGCCAATATGATTTTTTGGCGTCTACGAATGTACTAACTACCGCGACCGCTTTCTCGTTTGCATAGACTTCGGAATTAAACCGAACTACTAAAATATCAGGACCCCATTTCTACCCGTGTGTGTCGTAGAAGACGACAGATGAATATTGACTAGAGGATGAGCAGCAGCGTTCTTCTGAGTAGGTACCATAACACCTACTGCAATCACCAACATGCATCGGCCAAGCATGGCGATTACGGCTGAACTCCCCCTTGAACCTATAATAATAATAATAATTTATTTAATTCAGATTACAAAATCAATATATGGTTAGTAAAAGTCTTAACCTAATGTTAGTAAAACGACACTATACAAAATGGAAACGGCTGACACCTACATGTGCAGCCGTATCCAGTGCGCCAGCATGGGGCTGTCCCACCTATCACACAATGTACTCATGATGCTGTGGGAGCTAGCACGCAATCTACCGAGAATAGAAGCGCACCGTTTCCGTATGATGGTATGAAAACCATCCACCCTGGCTTCGGTGAACATTCCGGAAGCGCTACAAAAGCGTGGTAGACCCAACAGCATCCTAAATACATTGTTGTACTGGACACGCAGGGCGTTGTATGCCTTCAGCGTACACCTGACCCACAGACCTATGCTCGTGCTATGACCTATGCCCAGCAGCTGTAGGCGTCTAAAGATTTACATTATAATGATGATGATGGTGACAAAATTATCCCACGGGAACTGTACAGAAAAACGGGATAAAATTATCGTACGTGTTAAGCTAGATCAATATTTTTGATGTCTGTGCCAAATGTTAGCTAATTCAGCCTTTTAAGCGGGAGAAAGTAACAAACATATGGTAATAGTAGTGGGACAGGAATACTGTGGTGTATTAGGTAACTTCTAATTCATTGGCGATATTTCTGTGGGTGAAAATCCCAACTCATCATCAAATCCTAGTCTCTGAGAGACTAATGAGAGAGACTAGAGTCTACTAGAGAGAGACTACATACGATACATACATTTTGAACCTGTTGTATTTACGCGAACAAAATGTATAGAACTATAGAGCAGCAATGTTTTTCATATTTATGGGTTGGTCTCAGCAAAAATTCTTATACAGAATGGGGACCACATATATGCAATAAATTATACGACATACTTATTATCGCCTTTTCTGACGATATACAAAAAATTAACGAAATCGGTCCAATAATTGGGTCTAAAAGTAGAGTTTTAATTTTGAACAATATATATATTTGACTCTTTTTTTATACACTGCTCAGGCTCACATACTGATTCATTGTTTGTTAAAATATAAGGAGTGGTCGTCTACTGTTTCAACATTAATTGTAATATGTAATATGTGAACACTGTGTATCTATGTACATATAACTTAGTCTGTCATTCCTTAATCTGTGATACTTTGTACACACTTTCAAATACCTAGTGTTTTTATGCAAGGTACATCGTATTCACGTATAATTATATAATTCCTGTAAATGCAAATATTGTTAACATCGTTTTTAAAAGAGTAAGTATGGAGTTTCTTGCCCATTCTTCTCCATACAAAACTACCTTTTGGAATGGGCACCTAGAATCATTTTTTTTTTCTCATTTGACGTTCAAAAGTGCCTTATAATGGTCTAATTGAAATAAATGATTTGACTTTGACTTTGACTTTGACTTTGAACAAATTTAAAAACTCTGTAGAAAATTTGAAATGAAAATTGAATCACTAGGTCAATGACGCAATGAACTTGAATCCTAACACTAAAAAGCGACGCTGCCACGTAGTGCAAAACTACAAACTATCACGACGCTGTATTCTAGTTATTTGTCTAAATGTTTTTATTTTATTAGTCATTTTGTTCGATTTTTTTTTTTTTTTAATTTTCGGTTTTTAATTTAATATTTTATTTTGATATACTTCTGTGGACTAGTATTACTTGAGGTTTCATTAATTGCATAGAAGTGAGTTCCATATTGTACACTTTAGTTACTTTTGTTTGACTTTTTCTATTATATTCAATTTAACATGCTCACTATGAGAGCCTAGTACACAAAGTGCTCAATAAAAAAAATCAAACTGCCTATTCTTTAAATTTGAATATCTTCTGCAATTCGATGTTTTTTAATAGTACGACAAATATCGATCCGTAACAAGACAGATTAGCTCCGATAGAAGAACTACGTTAAATTCATCAGCGACAAATTGAAGTGGAACCAGTTTGATTGGATTTTAGATTGCACCTGAGATTGGATTAGATCTAGATCAAAAGGCCACTCGTAATTAAAAAGTTTAAAATCTTCGTAGGAAATCAATGAGAAAAATATGGGTAAACCACACTCGAAGGTTATGACCGCGACTTCGCGTGAATGACGGTTTTCGTGGATGCAGATGGATGCAGATGCATACTGCGATCGCCAACCTGCCTGCCAAGCGTGGCGATTATGGCAAAACCCCCCCAAAATGAATAGCGTTTTGGGGAAGGCCTATGTCCAGCAGTGGACGTCTTTCGACTGAAATGATGATGAATGATGAAGTGTAAAAACTACAATTCTGCTCATTTTCCCGAACTCGGGGCAGGAACTGGTCATGTCCTTTGTAAACAATGTTGATGTAGATCAATTTAGGCCGTCAACGATCTTTGTTTTCGGTTTGAAATTATGAATACTACTGTTGCCCCGTTAAAGAGTTTTCTATACTTCAGTGGATTAATCGCTCTCTAGCTGTCGTTTGACGGTAAGTCGATCCCACCCGGAGATTCTTAGCTCCCCTGAGGGCTATGCCTACGCCCGTCCACGCCAGCACAACTGCTGGAGTCTCCGGTCACTTGGGGCCTGTATATTATTCCTCTATCCATTTGGGGGGTTTGCACCATAGCCCGCCACGCTGGTCCAGTGCGGGTTGGCGGGTCGCCATTACCTCGTTTATTTTTCAGCGGGGTGCACCACGAGCAGGCGACAGGTGTTGGCTTGGGTCCCAGAAAATTGGGTCCAGGGGCGGTAGACTCGGGGACGTCTGTCGCCTCCCACATACAACAAAAACCGATGCGACAGCGCGTAGTGTTCCACGTGCGCCCCTCTAAGACATCCGGGGGGGAGTCTAACACCTCACTCACCCCCAGACTCGAGAAGAGGCCGGCACCAGTCGGGGGTTGCGGAAGTATCTCCAGTTCCCGTGACCCCCGACGTAGGTGTGAGATGGAACACCGTGGTGGATTTAGCCAGTAGGAGTCCGGCACACCCCCCGTCTTCCCCGGACGGGGGATATCCATGAAGATTTCCCCACGTTAAAAAAAAGGGTCCCAGAAGATGTTAGATGGTTACACCTCAAAAGAAAGCAAAGGTCTCCACGCAATGGGTTCCTGAAGATGGTCGGCGGTGCCGAGGCCCGCCCAGAAAGGGGTGGCGAGATGACCTAGACGCATACTGCGAGGGTTGGGTCGAGGCAGTGCAAGAAAAAATTACCTGGAAAGACTCGGGGGAGGGGTTTACAACGGGCCAATAAAGAAAAAAGTAGATTAATGAACAGTATCACTGTGCGAGAGGGACAAGATTCGTACTGAGACTTCGTATCAAGACCGTTCTTTCCGCACGTCTATTTGTAATGCAAATAGAACCACGCAAACTTGGTTTTAACTTACTTATCTGTAGTACAGTCTCGAGCATAAATATGTATACAAACTGCAGAATTCTAAAGCTATTTTCTCATCAAATAACTATTTCAACTTATAGATAAAACCTATTGTATAGTACCTAGTTTGGGATCAAAATAACCTATTCAATTTCAATAAATAGTTAAGGAGAAATTCAGTTTAGAATAGACCAAACTGTTTACATGTTTTTGCTCGTGACTGTACATAGTAAATACTTAAGTACGGTAAAGTTTGGATGCATATGGCATGCTGGTCGAAGGCATTTTACTAAATGTTTTATTTTAACATTTTTATTTTTTTCTAGGTTGTATTTTGAAGTTAGAAGCGTTATGCTTATTTTAATATCAAGGCGAGGTTTGACCTGTCTATCTCGGAGTGCTGACATTGACTGATCAATATAGTAATTTAATTCGGTTTCCCTCTTTGATTTATAAGAACCTGACTCCCAGTACACCAGAAAATATTACGATCCGGTACCGTAAGGCTCGGTGTGCTCTGATGTTTTACAGTACTTTTAACGAAATAAAACAATTAGAAAATTATTTTCAAAAATTTATTTTATTTACAATTTTCATTGACAAGTAATAAATCTTTGGACAAATTATCAACATCTTTAAATAATTAAGCAACTCGTGCTTTGTGTAACATGCAATGATAAAATTATGGGAATCATAATTTAGGATTATCCAAGAAAATTGCAAGAAGCAGTGACACATTTTCAAAATTAATTCAAATAATTTTATACATACACATCGTAGGTACTTACTCACCTACTTACAAAATGACGTAATGTGAAGGCATTATTAGCATGATGCCAGCAAAAAATTAAGGTGAAATCGTCATGGTAGCCCGCGAGGTTCAAATATTCTTACGGTTTTTGCCATTTTAAGCCCAGTACCAGGTTGTATGGTAATAAAAAAACTTGATTGCGAGAGCAACGAATATGTGTTTTGACAATTATTATAATAATTGAAATCGTCAACATTGCTCTCCAAGTTAGCATAATCGTAAATGTGTCTATTTAATGTAAATATGACGATTACTATACTATTTATTGTTTATTTATTTTAATTATTATTCTTATGTAAATGCATATTTGTTACTCCCGCGGCAAATTTTTTATTACTATACAACGTGATACTGAGCTCCAAATTTCAAAAATCGTAAAAATAATGAGTTTCGAGCGCTGCCCTGGCGCATCCCCCTTAAAATTAGGCAGACCAGGAAAAAATTGTGAAAATGTACGTGGCAGGGACATTAAATGCTAAGGAAATATATTGACGCTCAGACCATCTCACAAATATTACCACGCATGACCATGGGTGGTTCAGCTGTAAGACTTCAATCACTGTCATCTGCTTTCTGATTACAACATTTGATGCCTAGCCAGTTTCCAAAGGCTTGCATTATAAAGACCTTTCCGCTTAGCTTCCACGCAATACGTTGTTTACAAGACATTTCCTTTGTAAGACAATCAGAGTACTAAATTCAGCTCTAACGATATTTTTCTCCCAGTTCCTCACTCACACAGAAATACATCAGTTAAAATGGGTCAACTAAAATTTAAACTGTTTTTAATTATCAATATTTACAAATTGTATAATATTATGTTATCTTGATATTTATAGATTTTTATTTCGATGTTATAGATTAACTTATAATATTATGGGTAAATTATATTATTTAACTAAAAATAATGTATTGTATAAACGATGAACACAACATAATGTTCGTGTTTGATTTTGTGTTTTAAAATAAATATTGCCGCACACAAAGAAATTCTCCAATACCTATCGTGGGTGCGTTTACAAACATATACACTCACATACACAAACAGCAAGACCCGGAAAAACTACCTGTAGGCCATACTAATATTTATTCCGTGCAGGAATCGAATCTGCGACGCGCAGCGCAGTAGCCAATTGCTCAGCCATTGCGCCAACCGTGTCGTCATAGATATACAAAGATTTTGCTAGAAAGAGATAGATAGATACTAGCAAGCCATCTGAAGCATCCTGATAGAAAAGGACACATCTGTACTCATTAAATATTGTGTCACAGGGTCACTATGCGCTTAAGTGGGTCGGTCTATTCAATACAACGTTATCAAAGGTTAAAAAGTCGAACCAAATAACCGGACCAACTCGCGTGTATAGCGACCCTTACCCAGAAATGTCAGAATTACGAATTAACAGGCTGCCTATCCAATTGAGTAAAGCAGTAGCAAAGTAGAATAGAAAATAATTAACGTGTACTCATTATCATCATCTTTCTGCCCTTGATGCATGTGACTTGGGATCGGTGCAAAACGTTTTCTTCTTCCATTCCATTCTGTCACCCGTCATGCTAATAATAATCATATTCTTTTTGACATAAAATATAGGTATGACAACTTATTTGAAGCCCTGGCTCCTGAGCTAGGTAGCAACCTGTGTTGCAGGAGCCAGTGTCTTCACCCAATTGTGGTACATTTAGCATTTATGCTGTGCAATAAAACAAAAAAAAAACAGTAAAATAAAAATAAATGAAAGATGCACATATGCTTTTTAGATGTGCATTACTTGTGTGTGTGTACGTGTGTGTGTGTGCACGTGCATACTATCACGGCAGAACGAAGAATGATATGAAAGAGATAGGATCATTCTTAAAGCAATATTTTATTTATTTAACTTGATTTAATCGACTAACCATGACTCATTTGTTAGTAAAAAACAATGGTTGTCTGTAAAGTCGGTTTACGGATGACAATTTTACGTGATAACGTTTTAAAGAAACAAAATGGCTATCTTATATAACATGAGCAAATAATGGCTTCCGTCGAGGTGGGCGGAGCTTATTGCTTGGGCCAATTGTGCCTCTCTATCGCTTGTTCCACGCTCTTGCTTGCACGCTCAGGCTAAGACGGAACGTGACACTTTTTCGTGCGTGTGGCCGGTGTTCATCGATTTATAAGACGTTATCATGTCAAAACTTATTACATGTTATGTGATATACAGCGGTAGTACTCTCCGACGCTTCATCGAGCACCATTCCATAGGAAATGGAGCAGCAGCGATTTACGTACGGACAGTCCAGCCTGCTCGAGCTCAAAGACAGGATACTGTTGTTGCTGGCCCACACCCTATGCACAGGGGACGCACAACACTTACGCTTAGTAGCAAAGAAACAACAATCCATTCATCTTTCCTTTGATCTTCCTCTCCATCTACATTCATATTCATAACTCTTTTAGTCTTATGCTCTTTTGAATTGAGAGCAAGAGGAAGGCCAAAGAATAGATGAATCTAGATTGTGTGAAGAATGATTATACAGGGTGTGTCGTAAATAGTGCTCCAGAGTAAAGGAGTCGATACACTGTATTCTTATGTATCACATACTGAAATTTTAACCATTTTCAGTTAAGGGTCTCCGAAAAAAATAGTTGTTTTTTTTTTTTTAATTCTGTACCTTGTTTCACGAATTTGGCTGTAATTTGAACAAATATCAATGTATTTTTAATTCTGTTTTTTTTTTATTATTACTCTTGAATATGTGTACTATCATATCCAAACCCAAAGTGAAGCAAGGTACAAAAATTTCAAACCCTTTTTTTTTCAAAGACCCTTTACTGAAAATGGTTAAAATATCGGTATGTGAATCACATACCGATATTTTAACCATTTTAACACTGTATTATTATGTATCACATAATGTGATACATAATAATACAGTGTACCGACTCCTTTACTCTGGACCACTATTTACGACACACTCTGTATATAAAATTGTGAATGTATTATATTTTACGCAACCACTGCACGTGTATGCTATTGCTGTAGTGGTGCTATTCTCTAAGTAACACCATCTAATCAACGCTGCGGCAGCGGCGAGTTACATGTTCGTATTCATCAACCTCTGCTTACGCAGCGCTAGCGCCACGTGATTTGACGTCTTTTGGTGGAACGAATCAATTTGACACTTTGACATTACTATAATTATGAAAAACGATATTCAGTAAGCAAAGTCACTGAACTCGACGTCGATTTCACGACTGACTCGATGTCGAGTTCGGCTCCGAGCACAGGCACGAATGGTGACATTAGAGAATAGCATAGCTGTATGCGGTGATTGTAAATCAAGTAATTTGATGCAAAAACCCAGTAATAAAATACAGTTTCTTTCTTTCTACGAACAAAGTGAAACAATTTCATTTTATCGGAAACTGTATATACATACATAATATTACGATGAAAATTTAATTTTCCCAGTTACACTTAAACTACTGGGCGCAACAGCCCTAACGTTATCACATTATCTTATAACTGTGTACAATATTAATTATAGAAAGATATTAATATTTACATGAAGACTTATTAAATAACGGCGAAGAATAATATTACATAGAAAATGGAATGTACAAAATCACAATAATGGAAACAAGTGGCTTTGGAAAGGATACAATTAGCAGATAGTGTGTATAAATAGAAACAAGGTGAGACCAAAAAAAAACGTATTTAATTTTAAATCGCTTAAGGAATTCAAGCTTGATAACAAGCTTGACAACAAACACAACAACTTGACACTGTTGTCAAGTTGTTGTGTTTGTTGTTTATGTTGTCTTCTAAAATGAATCATTTATTGGTTTTGCCAAAATAAGCCAAATCACAATTCTCTATTCTTCAAAATCTTTTGCAAAACAGAACTGACTATGTAGATCAAGCTGTAACTTGTTTAACAAAAATGTATTCTAAAGTAAGGAAACCAAATTAAAGGTATCACTCAAAATCTATGTACTTGCTAAGTACGAATAATTTCACCAGTTGAAGCTATTGAACCTAATCACCAAACTAATCCAGTTACAGAATTTTGATTTTTAGAATAATTAACCACAAAAATGAAGTAATCTTTGTATGTAATATGTTTTATGTATGTAAGTCTGTAAGTTTGTTGCACACGTTAGCATGCTGGTAAAGCATCATCTAAATGAACACATAAATCTTTTTATCGTTATAATAAATACCTGTGAGATAATTTAAATAAAACAGATGCTGTGAGATACTGAAATTCAACTAGTATTTCAGATTTTTCAGTTCAACGTACAAACTGTAAATACAGCTAAACAATTCCATAAAGCGAATTCTTACAAAAAAAGTGTAATGCTTAAAATATCGTGTTTAAAATTAATTATCACACTAAATTCGTATATTTAGAAGTCCCTTAATATTCAAGCGCCAAGGAGTGACGCAAATGCGATATTGTGTTCTTCATAATAGTCCTCATAATCCTGCATGGGTATCAAGTAATCTTGTCCCATCACTACTGGCAGAAGAAATAGCAGGAACAGGAGGATCCAACTCTGGAAGCACTTGGATGCACTGTTGAGAGTGACTGGAAAGAAAACAAAAAAGAAAAGTTAGTACGCAAGATGGCAATTTGGGAAGAAACGCAGGTTTGGCGCCGCAGTGTAAACGCGCGCCACTCGGGAGTGGGTGCGACCATTATGGGCATGGCTGTACGGGAAGGTGGAATCAGCTGAGTAACAGCGAGTCAAGACCTGTTGGGGGAGCTGTGCAGAGGTGGAACACTGTGGTGGTTTTAGCCGGTAAGAGTTCACCCCTCCGTGACCTCCACGACGGAGGAAGTCCATAAAGAGTTCCACCGCACCTCAATAAACAGGGTGTAAAATAAACGTATACTGTCCATTAAGGGGCTATTAACGACTTTTACAGATTTTAAACTGACAATCACGTCAAAATGTGTTGTGTAAATTATTTGAAAAAAATATATGTTAAACTAGAACAATCTCTTAATCATTTAGTATGTGAATATTTTTTATTATATTCATATTAAATAGTTTAATTAACTCGTGAAGCTGTGTCTGACGCGGACAAAATATTGACAATCACACAAAATCTACTAGGTATAATTAAACGAAACTTACACTATCTTACAGACAATTTTATTATCTATCTTTTAGTATACGCCGTATTTTTTAAGTTAAAGAATACTATCTTTTACTCAATTATTTCGACTAAACTTTGTGAGTTTTGAACGCAGCGCATACGATTCTCTGGTCGCTCAAGGTCGCCTGCGTATATCGTCGCCTTAAACTAAGTTAGTTACATTGAGCAAAATATTATATGCGGGAAAATGACTCCTATTTGGTGTGACAAATCACTGCATGGTAGCACTCAATGTAAGACATGCAAAACATTGTGCTTACGAGTGCGTGCAAGGCATAGCGAAATCGAATGTTTAGTTATAATATTTAAAAACCAGTTTTAGTAAAAATAAACCCTAAAATGTTGGAACTTTGACCTTCAATATCTTGGTAACCTGAAGATTGCCAGGTATAATCCAGACCAAAAAAGATAATGCTATGATGGCGAGAACACGTCATGTTCAGCTTCGTTAGGAATCTTTTTCCACCCGATACAAAATATATATATATTTTTTTTATATTAGCCTTATTTTGTGTTCCGCCGCTGGGCAAAGGCCCTTTCTCCTTCCAAACTTCCCGATCTTGTGCGATCTCTGCCCACGTTTGCCTCGCAAATATGGTCAGATCGTCACACCACCTTCGTTTCGGTCGACCTTGGCGGCGATGTCCTCCTTCAGGTGTCCAATAAGTGACTATCTTTGCCCTTCTCTCCGGATGCATTCGCGCAACGTGGCCAGCCCAGTCCCACTTCAGCCTGCCTGTTTTTTCTTCAACATCTGCCACTTGAGTTATTATAATATTTACAAACTTTTAAATAATCTAACAAAGTGGCCTTTTATTTGTAATTACAACCTTTTTATCAAGGAACTCACCCTGGTAATTACTACAGTCATACCTAGATTTCTGTCACGACGCAATTTGTTCCTGTTTGAGGCGTGACTATTGAAACCGCTCGCGCGATAATAAATCGTGGGTCCTATTTTAAAGCAATGCGATCACACGAAATGGCTCTTAACAGTGATGCACAGCTTTTGCGGTCGGGCAATATTCCTTTCATTGTATATAGCATTTAAAAAAGAAAACTTGGACCAAATAATATACCGTAGTATCCCTTCCATGCCGCTCTCTTCCACTTGGCCGCGCAAGTGCTATTAGGACATTCAGTATTAATCAGTTCGCGTAATTTGGTCGCTTCACATTAAATATTTTCAAGAGGCTATGTCTCTGAAACGGTAGCGCATTTGCGATGCCTCCGCACCATTAGGACATTCAGTATTGATGAGTATATTTGATCAGACGATTGCCCAATACGATGCGTCAAAGGTGGCGCGACGAAAACTAGACAATTAATGGTCGCATCACATGTAACATTTTCAAGAGTCTGTCTCTGAAATGGTAGTGCATTTGCGATGCCTCAGCCGTTCATAGACAGCAGTTACTTGCGCTTTGGCCTTCATGGCCATTCAAGAGCATAAATAAAACTCAATGGACACCTGCTTGGAGTTGGTCACAACAGGTAATTTTTGAAACTCCCCTACGACGCTACCACACAAGTCATAATTCACACAAAAATGATACACGTGTCTCGACACTCGTATAATTATGGAAATAATTATAGTGTACTGTCCCAAATTGCTCGAATTTATAACACAGATTTCTCTCAAGTGGATATTATTTATAATAAAAACCATGAAACAAAGGCAAACAACAAGCACCTAGAAATCAACTAAATATACTTATTTTGTTGATTTTACAGCCTAGGTAGATAGGTAGTAAAAAAGTTCCATTAACTATAGATACTGGATAGGATATACATAGTATCTTTTGAACTTTAAGGCTTGTATATGCCAATAACCTTGAGCATTTGGCCCGTACTGATTTTGAGGACGAATGCGGGGGGTGACGTAGACGCAGTCTTTAATCGGACGCATTTTTAATTGATTGTAATAAAAATAATACATATTTGTAAAAAGTAACAAAACCAAATCATTTTCCTTTGTATTGCAAAGCAGTAGATATTTTTTTTATACTCTTTTGATAAGAAATTAAGGAGTAAAATTGTTTCATCTCAATGATTTGGAGGTGATTTGACATTTTCTTTTCTTATTATGTGATACCGATAGAAAAATTGTGGCTGAACCAAATTACGTATCATATCATGTAGACTACTAACTAAATTTTTTTCAGATGTAATTTCTCTGTAAATGCCGACGAAAAGTTGCTTCATCTGCATGCTTCTTTCAAGCTTTTTTCGAGAGAGCAGCCTTGATATTTCTTAGCAGTCCGTTTGCATGTTATAGCGTGACTGGTAATTAGCGACCGATATTTGAACCACGTACTGTACCAATTGCTAGCACCATTATTTTCTTCTAGGACATACCTAGGAATCCACTGGTTCTTGACATATTGAAAGTCGAAGTCACAGTTTTTTTTAAACAACTTCAAAAAGGAGGATTATCAATTCGGATGTTTGTATTTTTTTTAATGTATTTTTGGGCATAAATCTGTCAAACTGTAACTCAACTCTGTAACTGTGTATATAGACGGATTTTCAAAATTCTTTTTGTGTTTAAAGGGGTTTATTCCGAAATGGTCCCATATAAATTCTATCAAAATTGATTCAGCTCTTTTTGAGAAAATCAACAAAATGCCAAAAAAATACATACATGTGGAATGGAACGTAAAGTGAGCGAGTGAGAGGTGAAGAATGTGTGAGCGGGAAGAAAGAGAAATGGCGATCGAGCGAGTGGGTGCGCTGCGTGGAAGAGACTTAAATTACCAAGAAATAAATTCAGTGAAGTGATTTTCGCGTCTTTAATTATCCCAATCCTACAAATTGGGGGCTCGTCCGGGATAACTTATAGTACGCGGTCAAATCAAAAAGTTACAATATTTTTCTCCACGCGGTTCGACGACGCGACACGTGCACCTACTGCGCGCGACATAAGAAGTCCTAGAAAGAAGATCTTTGAAAGACGATTACCTATACCTTTAAGACGGATTCACGTGCACGACGGCAAAGAATCAAATAAGACGATACGACGATGACGGATGACGGTAAGAAGACCGACAGCACAAGCCGCATGAACTATGAAAATATGGCGGCGATGGCATTTTCCATGGAAGGCGTCTCGAGGTATAGCGGCGATGATAAAACGTTGTCGTCAGGAAAATGGGCGCAAGATATTGAAGATAACGCCGAGATTTTTAACTGGAGCGAACATCAGAAGCTCATCATTGCTCGTAAATCATTAACGGGTACCGCGGCTTTGTGGCTGAAAGGTGAGAAAATCTTCAAAACATTCGAAGAATTGAAATCGGCCTTACAGAAAGAGTTTCCGGATTCCGTAAATACGAAGGAAATGCACGAAATCTTGGCGGCACGTAAGAAACACGCGGACGAATCATGTTACCAGTATATGTTAATAATGAAGGAACTGGGGCGTCGGGCTAAGTTTCCCGACTACGTAGCCATTCAGTACATTATAGATGGAATTCAAGATTACGAGCCAAACAAATCAATATTGTATGGAAGTACCACGTATCCGGTTATGAAAGAAAAATTATTACTGTATGAAAGAATGAAGAAAAGGACGCCAACGAAGACGCAAAGTGATAAAAAAGACGTAGCAAAGAAAGAAAAGAAGCGTTGCTTTAATTGTGGTGAAAACAGTCATGTGGCCAGTTCATGTCCTAACGGTGTAAAGTGTTTCCGTTGTAATAAATACGGTCATAAAGGCATCCATTGTACAGAAGTCACAGAAAAGTTGGTATCAGCGAAACCAGCGTCGGAAACGTCGATAAAACAGTCAACAACCGGAAGACTAGCCGAAACGTCATCGACTAGAAAGTCGGTAAAACAGCACCAATCATCTATGTTCAACATGGCGGACGCGACGACCAATCAGAGCGAGATGCAGCAAGATGGCAGCACGATGACGTTGACAGGTGAAGAAACGTCATTGTCAATGCACGGAGCTGTCATGTCAATGTCAGTAAACAAACAAGAAATTATTACGAAGCCTATTAAAAGTGTAAACATTAAAAATCTTATGATAAACGCATTGGTAGACTCAGGTAGTGACTTAAATTTAATGACGTGCGAGTGTAGTGTCGCTATTGGAGTGCAATTACTAGATGACAATCTGTTTATGACTGGACTTGGCCAAGCGAAGGTGTACTCATCTGGAAAAGCGTTTGTCGATATTACCATCGATGGTATTGTTTATGAAAATGTATTATTTCATGTTGTTGATAAAGATGTAATGCCGTTCACTATGATTTTAGGTCAGGAATTGTTACGAAGGACAACCATGTTGATGAATGAGGGTAAGGTAACGTTTCTACCTGCAGGTTGTGAGTGGATGAGTAAATTGTCTTGTTTTTCAGATGTACTGGTAGACATTGACCACATTAAGGACCCAGGTGTTAGGGAAAAAGTGTCAAGTTTAATTGAAAGTTATCATCCACAACAAACTATGGAGGTACCAATTCAACTGAGGATTGTCCTGAAGGATGATATTCCGGTGGCCCAGAGACCTCGACGGTTGTCCCTGGTTGAACAGAAGCTGGTTGAGCAGCAGGTAAAGGAGTGGGTGGAAGATGGTATTGCTCGGGTGAGTTTTTCAGAATATTCAAGTCCTTTAGTGCTTGTAAAGAAAAAAGATGGGGCGGTAAGGGTCTGTGTAGACTACCGTTTGATAAACAAGAAAATAATTAAAGATGAGTTTCCATTACCAGTCATTGAAGATCTCATAGACAAGTTACGTGGAGTTAAGGTGTTCAGCGTTATGGACCTTAAAAATGGGTTCTTCCATTTAAAAGTATCGGAGGAATCAATACCATATACTTCGTTTGTGACTCACCATGGACAATTTGAGTTTTTAAGAGCGCCGTTTGGCTTGTCTGTCTGTCCAAAATATTTCATGCGATTTGTGAGCATCATATTCAGAGATTTGATTTCACAGGACATAATGATGATATTTATCGATGATATTTTAGTGATGGCTAACGACGAACAACAAGCAGTAGAAAGATTGGAATTAGTATTAAATGTGGCGTCTAAATATGGTCTTATTATTAATTGGAAAAAGACTAAATTAATTCAGCAAGAGATAGAGTATCTAGGCCACATCGTAAAAGACGGTGAGATAAGGCCTAGCCCAGAGAAGACTGAAGCTGTGTTGAAGTATCCGGAACCACAGAATCTCAAGCAACTTCACAGCTTTATTGGTTTGACGTCATACTTCCGAAAATATGTGGAGAACTATGCTATTATAGCCAAACCACTTACAGATCTGTTAAAGAAGAATAGTAGTTTTGTATTTGAACAGGAGCAGCTTCAGGCTTTTCAAGCTTTGAAGAAAATAATGGCTTCAGGTCCAGTGCTGAAGATTTTTGATTCTAAACTCAAGACAGAATTGCATACAGATGCATCAAGCATAGCATACTCCGCTATTCTCCTGCAACACCACCCGAACACGGGGTTGCACCCGGTTCATTATGTGAGTTGCAAGACGTCAGATACTCAGAGTAGATACCCAAGTTATGAGCTGGAAGCTCTAGCGGTAATAGAGGGTGTTAAGAAGTTTCGGCACTATCTATATGGAATAAGTTTTAAAATAGTCACGGACTGCAAGGCTTTTGAAATGACGTTAAGGAAGAAGGACTTAACACCAAAAATAGCACGCTGGGTATTGTTCCTCAACGAGTATGATTTTATTATTGAACATAGAGCTGGTTCAAAGATGCGGCATGTTGATGCGCTAAGCCGCTATCCCTATGTTGGTGAAATTACACTGTGTGATCAGCTGAAGCAAGCACAGGATCAAGATGAAGGACTAAGAGCCATTAAGCAGATTTTACAAGATAAACCTTATGAAGATTATTGGACTGAGAACAATGTGTTATACAAAGGAGAAAAGAAGTTATTGGTAGTACCTAAATCCATGGAGATGGATATTCTGAAAAGAATACACAGCATTGGGCATTTTGCTAAAAAGAAAATGAAAGAGCTTATAGAAAAGGAATATTATATAAAAGGAGTTGATAAGAAACTGGAAGAATTTGTGGTGACTTGTATTCCATGTTTGTTAGCTACAAAGAAAGCTGGGAAGCAAGAAGGTTTCCTTCAATCTATTGAAAAGGATAGCATTCCATTTGACACTATTCATTTGGATCATGTGGGGCCGTTGACCCAGACAAATAAGCTCTATAATTATATTCTTACAGTAGTAGATGCGTTTACTAAGTTCGTCTGGCTATTTCCCACAAAGAGTACGTCAAGCAGGGAAACTCTCAGCAAACTTCAAATACACCAGCAAACATTTGGAAACCCACGACGAATAATCACTGATAAAGGTACGGCATTTACTAGTCATGAGTTTGCAGAACATTGTAGAAAAGAAAACATTACACATCTCACTATAACTACTGGTGTGCCACGAGGAAATGGGCAAGTCGAGAGAGTACACCGCATTATAATTCCTTTATTGACTAAGTTATGCATAGAAGATGCTAGCCTCTGGTACAAGCATATAAGTAGAGTGCAAAGGGCTCTTAATTGTACATATCAACGAAGTATTAACACAACACCGTTTGAATTACTTACGGGAACGAAGATGAGGACACAAGAAGATATTAAAATTCAAGAATTTATACAAGAAGATATTCTGCAGCAATACAATGAGGTTCGAGATGATCTAAGAAAGCATGCTAAAGAACAGATTATAAAAATTCAGGAGGAGAATGCTCATAACTATAATAAGAATAGAAAGGAAGGTAATAAATATCAACTTGATGATATAGTTGCAATCAAGAGAACACAGTTTGGGGCTGGGTTGAAACTGAAGCCTAAATACTTAGGACCTTACAAAGTAGTCAAAGTCAAACGAAATGATCGCTATGACTTAGAAAAGTTGGACAATTCTACTGAAGGGCCTGGCAAAACCTCCAGCTCAGTCGACCATATGAAAAGATGGAGTCAAGGACATATGGAAGAGGTCTGATGGGTATCCGGTGTATTGTCCTTTGGGATAATTTGTTGGTAGTTGCTTTGCCCTTGTTCACTTACATGGTCGTTACTTAGTTACTATTATTTAGTTATTGTCACAGTTGTAATAAGTTAGTCTTATGTAACCTTTAGTCTAATTCTTGAGATGTTTAAAGTTTAAGTTATATGTATTATAACAAGATTGTTAGGTATGGAAAGTGATTTGTATGATGACGATTTGTTTTAAATGAGGAAACATTATGTAAGGGAAGAATGCCTGAGGACAGACATGATATCAGGACAGCCGAATGTGGAATGGAACGTAAAGTGAGCGAGTGAGAGGTGAAGAATGTGTGAGCGGGAAGAAAGAGAAATGGCGATCGAGCGAGTGGGTGCGCTGCGTGGAAGAGACTTAAATTACCAAGAAATAAATTCAGTGAAGTGATTTTCGCGTCTTTAATTATCCCAATCCTACATACATATGTTTTAGTTTATTCAATCTTTGGAGGACTTACAATCACTGTTTTAAGTGTGTCGTTTCTTAATGGATTTGGTAGTTAGGCAATAGGCAAATTTGTATTAGGCAAAAGCGGAAAATTAAAAGTTTTTTCAAAAAAAAGAAAACCGACTTCTAAAACTACAAAGTGATAAATAACTTTAGCACAGAACACAGATTACTTTAGTATCGAAAGTAATCTGTGTTCTGTTCTAAAGTTACTTATCACTTTTTAGTTTTTAAAGTCGGTTTTCTTTGTTTTTTGAGTTTTTTTTTAATACGTATTCCAAGTAGGTACTAATCTTCTACCAAACAAACATAACCAAAATGTTCTTAACAAATTACGCTTTGATTTTACAAAAATATTTACAAAATGTTTGACCACTATCTCACCTGATGGGAAGCGATGATGCGGTCTAAGATGGAGCACGCTTGCCTAGAAGTAACGTATTCACTCTTGGCTTAAAGACCTCCAGGTTGTAGCTATCAGGAAAACACAGACTCAGGCAGAGAATTCCACTCCTTAGCAGTACGCACAATGAATGTGTTCCCAAAACGTTTCATGCGTGTCCTAATTTTCCCTTCTACGACACCCTAAGGGCGTTTGTGCACTACAAGGAATTTTGTCCGGCAGTACGATTTTGGAATTGAACCAGGGGGCCATGTCTGCTATTTTTATAATTTAGTCATTCCAACACGATTCCATTGTCATTTTGCTAAAAGTTCGTAATCTGCTACATCCATAATGGTCGATCATTGGTCGGTCAATGGTCTCATAATAGAATTGTGTTATAATGACATTGTCAACAAATTTTAACATTTATTGCCTTGACCACACTGTTCTTCGAACTAGACTACCGTCTTCTACCTTTATTTTTGATTCCACCATAAGCGATCACTGCTCAACTCTTCTTTGTATAAACTCAAAGCCTCGCCACCAATTCCACATGACCACAATTTCAAAAATCGACTATGCTGCCCTGGATCTGGCCATGGAGAAAACAGATTTCTCACATATATTATCCATGACTGATCCCAATGTAGCAACAAATTCCCTAATACAAACTCTTTCCCAAAAAATTACCATGAACACCAAAACAAAAAATGTTCCAAAGCGTAATAGGATCCTTAAACCTTGGATCACCCCAGGGCTTCTGAAGTGCATGAGAAATAGAGATGCCCTGCATAAAAAGCAAAAACGTTCTCCTGACAATGAACTTATTAAAATTACCTATGTAAGATACAGAAATTTCTGCAACAAAATCCTCAAAAAAGTTAAGAGACAGTTCGACTCTGAGGAATTGACCAAAGCTGGACGGAACACTAAACTTTTATGGCATACAATTAAACGTATCACGAACACCAACATTACTACTCACACACCCACAGAATTATTTTCCACTTCTACATCCCCTAAACAATCTGCTAATGATGTTAATGCTTACTTTGTTAATATTGGTAAGAATCTTGCTGATTGTATTACAAACACTCAACCCTCATCCTGCCTCCAGGGTCGACATATGTGCTCTGCGAACACAAGTAGCCCTAAGTCTTTCGCTATGGTGGGAACCAGTCCCGACGAGATAATTTCCACTATAAAGTCTCTCAAACCTAATGCTGCAGTAGGGCACGATGGCATCTCTACTTCTTTTTTGAATAGGTACTGCATGCTTCTGTCACCCATCTTATGCCACATCTTTAACCTCTGTTTCGACTCCGGTACTTTTCCTTCCTCCTTCAAAGTGGCTACCATTCATCCTATATTCAAGGGGGGTGACCGAGGTGCTATAAATAACTATCGCCCTATCGCAATACTATCTGCCCTATCTAAGCTCATGGAAAGACTTATAAATAAAAGGCTCATCAATTACCTTGAGTCTAATAACCTACTCTCAACCAACCAGTTTGGTTTTAGAAAGTATAAATCGACTTCCGATGCGGCCTTAAAATTGATAACTGATATTGTTGACAAACTCAATAACCGCAAAAAGTGTCTCACTGTATTTATTGATCTTGCAAAGGCTTTCGATACCGTCCCCCTACCTTGCTTGTTATACAAACTTGAACGTTTAGGTGTCAGAGATACACAACTTCAACTCTTTCACTCTTATCTGTCAGGCCGCTCACAGAGGGTCAAAATTGACAAGTATTTGAGTGACGAACTGCCTATTGCCTACGGTGTACCGCAAGGCAGTGTCTTAGGTCCCACTTTGTTTTTGGTCTTCATCAATGATCTCTGTAATATGAAATTAAATTCCGGAAGCATTGTTTCTTTTGCCGATGACACTGCCATCACTTTCTCTGACAACTCGTGGTCTAATCTTCAAACTACCGCTCAGAAAGGGATTGATGTCGTACGTACCTGGCTTATGTCTCACTCACTCACCTTAAATACCTCTAAAACAAAACTCATTACTTTCTCTCTCAACATCACATCACAACCTTCGACTCCCATGACTTTGCAAGCTCACACCTGTCAATTAAATACACCAAATTGTAACTGTCCACTAATCACATCTACTGATAAAATTAAATACCTTGGTATCATTCTAGACAAGCACCTCAACTTTAAAGCACATACTACTCTTTTGACTGGCCGTGTCCGCAAACTGATTTATTTTTTCAAAACGCTTAGATATGTTGCCAACGTTCATCTTATACGGACCGCATATTTTGCAATGTGCCAGTCTGTAATCTCTTATTGTATTACAAGTTGGGGTGGTGCTGCTAAATCAGTTCTCAAACCTGTCGAGGTAGCGCAGCGAGCAGTCCTGAAGGTAGCCACATTTCGACCAATGCTTTATCCTACCTTTGACCTCTACCAGAAATGTGAGGTCCTTACCGTTCGACAATTGTTCATACTCAGCACGATTTTACAACAACACACTAACACTCCAATTGCACGTCAGCCGATAATACCCAGAAGAAGAAACAGGGTATGTACTGTACCTCATCCATATTTTAGTTTCACAAAAAGATTCTTTTTCTATCAAGGACCATTTCTATATAATAGAATAAACGCAATAATCCCACTGCAAACATGCTGTAAGCTAACATGTAAAAAGCGGATTACGGAGTTTCTTTCTTCCAAAAATTATGAAGATACCGAATCCCTTCTTACAACTATGAAGTAACCTATAAAATATACACACACACTCACATACACACACACATACGCGCACGCGCACTCACACACACAAACACGATCATGCGCGCGCACTCACACCTTCTTGTATTGAACTTTTATTATTTTATTTTACTTTAAACTATATTTTGTTAAAAATTAACAGTCTAAGCAATACTTTTGTCCTATTTTCGGGAAATGAGGGCTGATTGTCCTTAATACAGGTTACTAAGTAACCTAGCTAGGACATCAGATCGTAAAATTGTAATGTTACTTATTCATCTCAGATGTAAACTATTCCTAAGTTGTCATCCTACTTTGTAACAGACTGTACCACTTTATGAAATAAATCATTATTATTATTATTATTATTCATGCCAGATTTCATTTATATATATTTTTACATAATATTTATAAGTGTTATAAGCAATCTGAAGTAGTAAGAAGTTCGTAAACTAAGTCAGTCATTAATTTGTCATTATGTACGAGATTACCATTGTATATCATTTCTTTCAATGGACTGTCATTGGTTGACCATTGGAAAGTCATAATGACGCCACTATATTAGTAGATTACCAAACTCGTCAAAATCAACAATTATGAAATCAATGCCAGACCATTCTGACACTATTGTAATAGCAGACTTGAGGCCCTGATCTGAATCTACGAGACTCAGTATCGGAGCGTAAAAAATCGGACTGGCGGACACTAAAATTCCTTGTAGTGCACAAACGCCCTAATGGTGTGTGCTATTCCGGCCCGGACACCTCAGTGGATTATTAGCAGTACTACTTTGTATTATTTTGTATCTATTGCCGTTGGTTACCTAAATAAAGAAATATACTCACTCCTCTCAGGTCGAGGATCCGTATCTGGCGTGAAGAAGTCCAGGTTGGCTGAGCTCCTGTACACGTCATACACCGTGGACAGGCAGGCAACCCTGAGCCTACCACTGAGGAACAGCTCTGGCGTCACCTTCACATCAACCTTCACGCTGGTCCAGAGAAGGCCACTTTCTGAAGGATGGAAGCTCGTCTCTGATGAACGGATCTGAAATGTGATAAGGATTTGCATTAGTAGGCTGTACTTCAAAGCATATATTTCAATTAAACCATTACAGGCACTTTTGAATTGTCAAGGAGTTAGAAAATTGAAGCTAATTGTTCGTTCTAAAACGTAGGTAGGTCTCTATGGAGAACAACAAAAAAGAAACTAAATGGACACTCTTTTAAATCAAGTTTTTACAAAATACTTGTTACATTATTCTTGTTCTTGTGTTGCCAGTTCCACTTAATAAAATATTCAAAATCTATTCCTTTTCTTCTTTTTCTTATCTATTTATATGCAATATAACCTATGTTACCGGAGGGAGAATGTAGCTTTCGACTAGTTTTTGAGTTAAATCGTAACAAACAAACAAATAAATCTTTCCTCTTTATAATATTACTAACTTTTGCCCTAACTTCGTCCGCGTGAATGTCGGTTATTGCGGATGCAGACGAAGGATTAATAAGTAGCCTGTGTCCTTGCCCAGGTTTCAACCTAGTCTCATTGCAAATTTCATCAAAATGCGTTCAGTCCTTTCATCGTGAAAGCGTAACAGACAGAGCTACTTTCGCATTCATGTATTTATAACATAATATAGAAGTTTAGATGCATGCTGCATGATACATTCTATAGAGATGATACGTCTAGAGAGCATACAACGGGCTTTCACCAAACACCTTACATATATGACCCCTGGCTTATCCCATAAGTGTCCCTATCAACAGCGACTAAGATTTCTTAAAATGACGACACTACGCCAACGGAGAACTATGCATAGCCTTATGTTCCTTCACAAACTAGTGAACGGCCATTTGGACTGTAGTGACATGCTATCGCGAATTTTATTGAGTGTTCCACGCAAAATTCCACGCTTTCCCATCACAAGATTGTTACAGCGCCCTTCTACCACCACAAACATAGGTCTCAACTCACCACTCGTTAAAATGTGTGACAACCTTAATTCATTGACTAAGTCCGTTCCCGAAGTAGACATTCTCGTATATAGGGTGACTGGTAATTAGTGTACGATACTTAAACACGTGATTGTGTTCATGATAACAAACAACTTTCCCGAAGAAAAAAATGTTTTTTGAACTGGTTCACTTTAGGTCACAGGCGTGCGCGCGCGTGCATTTCATACGGCTGTTGTGTTATTGTGATAAAAGTGAACCAGTACAAAAAACATTTTTTCTTCGGGAAAGTTGTTTGTTATCATGAACACAATCACGTGTTTAAGTATCGTACACTAATTACCAGTCATCCTATATAATGACTCTAACGTGAAGTTTAAGTCAAGAATCATGGCATTTCTACACAATAATGAAATGTAATTATTTATTCTGTTTTCTCTGCCTAGTATTTTATTTTAAATTTGGTTTTTCTCGTATTTTAAATTAATTGTGATCATAAACTAAGTTAGCAACTAAGTGGAAATCTGGCGTCGCTTTGGTCAATGTTATGTTTGCCTGTAATTGACATATATATTAGAATGTAACCCTAGAATGTATTTTGTGTATGTGTATATATGTGCTGTGGGCGAAACTTTAAGTAAATAAATAAATATAATATATAATTTGCATCATCATTACATCATCATCAATCAGACTGTCCATTGCATATCGATAGCCTGCTTATTTATATATATAGGTTTATAAAAATAAAAAAATCACATACCTAAATTGAAATGAAATATTAGATTAATAAAAAAGAACCACCTGCTTTTAAAAACTTGTTGAGAAAATTAACAATTAGTCTTTAAGTTACAGGTGGCCTACAAAGTAATCTAATTAGAAAACTTTACACTTATAAATGAGGTCGTTTATAACCATTAAAATTGTATTAACACAAAACTTTTTTTGGTGAAATTAAAAAGTGATTTATACTATCCTACTAGTATTATAAGCGTGAAAGTTTCTGAAAATGTATAGGTTGATGGATGTATAATTAGATATATTACTATTTTCAACCGACTTAAAAAAAGAAGGAGGTTCTAAATTCGACTGTATGTTTTTTTTACTTTTTTTTCTATATTTGTTAGTATATATTTGTTAATACTCCGGCAAATGGGAATCAATTTTGTAAACTCTTTTTCTTATGGATAGGGTATGTCTCAGGGGTGGTCCCATATAAATTTTATCGAAATCGATTTAATACTTTACGAAAAATCAACATAATCCCAAAAAAAATCTACCTATACGACCTTTTAGTTTTTTCTTCAATCTTTGGAGTACCTCTGTTTTAACTGTGTTGCCGGTTCTTATTGGATTTGGATGATAAGAAGGTACTAAAAAGTGATAAATAAAAAGCTTTCTCACAAAAAAGACAACCGCCTTTAGATTTGGAAGTCGGTTGCTTTGTTCTATTTGTTGTCTTTAACTACCACCGACTTCCAAATCTAAAGTCATGTGTGTTCTGTGCTAAAGTTATTGATCACTTTGTAGGTTTTGAAGGCGGTTGTCTTTTTTGTGAAAAAGCTTTTAATTTCTCTCGTGGGCATGGCACACATAAGATATTGAGATGTGAACGTAGGATAAGTTTTATACGGTTTTTGTGTTGCCGTGCGATCAAGCGACTTTTGAAATTTAATCAGAGGAAGTCGCGAGTAGAAACTTCTACACTTAAAAAAAAACTGACAGCTTTTTTATACAATTTCCAGTCCATCTAAACGATTTAACGTAGAGTGCTCGAAGTTGTAATTATTATTTGACGAGAAATATAAACTACAGCAGCTATAGTCCGGGTAAATCTTGGTTATATCCATAACGGAACATGAAGTACCTAACTAATTTACCATGACCCATTTCTATCGGTTTTGCCATCATGACGTTACAAACGGACTGGGTTACTTGCATTAATAATATGAGTCTGGTAATCTAAAAAAATGTATCTGTCTATTTAATGTGAGAATCTATTTCATGAAAATATGATAATTTACCATTAAATAATTTTATTTTAAATCCATTAAACCCTGGTAATGATAATACTAACAATAATAATAAAAAAATGACGAAAACGACGTCTCTTTACATCACCCATCTCCATCTTTAACGTAAAAATTCACCACACGCTACATTGACTTGGCTTGGGACCGTTGATGTAGCTTAAAACTAGTCAAAAGCTAAGAAACGTGCAAGTTTTCGCAAATAATAATAATATGTGGGGACATTTCCACACATGGTCATCTGACCCCAAACTAGGGAGACCCTGTACTATGGGTGTCAGACAGCTGATATACATACACAAATACATTTTTTTTTTTGTAAATACATACATATATAGATAAACAACGACCAGACACAAGGCAAACACAAGTGCTCATCACACAAATATTTACCCTGGGCGGGAATCGAACCCGCAACACGCTGCGTCGCAGTCGATCGCTCAGCCACTGCGCCAACCATGTCGTCAACAATGAAATAACAAACAATGATAATAAATTAAATTAAATTCTACCGAAACGACCCAGCTCACTACCAATAATAAAAATATTTACGTCAAACTAATTCTACTATATGACAAATGTATAATGTTACCTAAGTACTACCTGGAAATTATAGTCAGAAACCAGAAAGTCTGACAACCAGTCTCACCAAGGGGTATCATGTTACCTCTAATACCGGTATTCAGCTGGAACCAGTTAGACTAGAAACCGATCCCAACATAGTTGAGAAACGCCTAGGCAGATGATATCAGCGTTCAATATTTTTCAACCACTTGAAAAAAAAGATCAGTATGTCTATTCTGTTACAATCTCCCTCGGTGAACACGTAGGTGAAGTGAGCTGTCATCCGTCCCGATGCTAAGGATAGAAAAAGCATTACAATCGGATGACAGCTCACTTCACCTAGGTGTTCACCGAGGGACATTTTAACAGAATAGCACTACTGGTTTGCTTCGTTTTGTAGAACTAATCCCAAATATCGATAGATACTTACAGGTTCCTCATTGATGTAGATAGTTAGGTTGGCAGCAGGTCTTGCAGGTGAAGACGTGCAGTTTGCTTGCAGCACTTCTCCTGGTTGGTAACGATCTTTGTCTGCCTTCAGCACGGGTGCGACTGGCGGCAATGCTGGAATAGTTGAAAAAATTTCATTAGAAAATGATTTGTAAAAAAATTAGTGCTAACCTCTAACATTCGAAATATTGGCTAACAGTTGAAAACAAAAAGTTTGAAGTCTTTGTAGACGCATTCCATTCGACGACATGGTTGGCGCAGTGGCTGAGCGATCGACTGCTGCGCAGAGTGTTGCGGGTTCGATTCCCGCCTAGGGTAAACATTTTGTGTGATGAGCACTTGTGTTTGCCTTGTGTCTGGGTGTTGTTTATCTATATAAATTATGTGTGTATTAAAAAAAAGGACGCATTTGTGTATGTATATCAGCTGTCTGACACCCATAGTACAGGGTCTCCCTAGTTTGGGTTCAGATGGCCGTGTGTGAAAATACTCATAAATAGAGCAGCTTTGTAATTTTTTATAAAAGATTTTAATTTTTCAAAAGGTCGTGAATACAAACTTACAGAACAAGAGTGACACCATGACAATTTAAAAGTGCCTGTAATTGGTTTAATAGAAATGCCTAAATGCTTTGACTTTCACACCAACACGATGGCCCGAAAACTGCATTAGAGTTTTTTCTTTGCCTTGACAATATTTAAATGTTTTATTTACATGACATGGAAAAGCACGGTCTCTCGATTTAGGTGTCCGGGAGTGTATTATAAATATAAGGTTTCATAAATATTCAACATCTAAAATCACAATATCATTCAGTTCCCTTCTAAATCTGTAGGGATTGCCTTCGAAGGAAGCCGTGGGATACGATTGAATCCTAACAAAATAAAATACTTATTCAAATGGAGATGGAAAACCAAAAATACATGTACCTATGTGTATGAATAATACGAACCTGCGGGACCCACTTGATTTCAATGCTCGTGGTTTGACCGGAATATCAATTTAGTTGGCTTTTCATGAGAACAACCAAATAAATAAATAAAAATGAATTTTCCTGACCGAATTTGGGTCACGGTGGCTCAATGGAGCCTAGCCAAGTAGGTAGGAGATAATAAAGTGCAAAGTGTATGCGCAAACACAGGTGCACTCCCCCTTCCCTCACTCTCATAATCCGATGAAATAGCAATCCGACTCGACCAGAGAAACATCAGAGAGCGCCCTTCCCCATCGAACGAAGAACAACGCGAGCGTGATTGAAAAATTTTTTGTTTCAACCAACGCAAAGCTCGAAAACAAACGAGTGAGTGAGAACGCGATAACATCACAGGAAAATTGGCGCACGGAAATTTCACAAAACTTGTTCCAGGACATACGTGTTTTTAAAAAAGGTTTACACGTTTTTGGTAAAAATGTTTGTAATTTAAAATCTCCGTTACATGTGCAAGGTTTCTATGAAGCTGCTTTTAAACTTTTTCAATGTATGAGTGCATTATGACCGGTCAAAATTCAGATAAAATTGCGCAAAGAAGCTGATCTTCGGATGTGTATACTGAATTTGTTTCTCATAAAAGCTTATTTTTGGATTCATACAAACCTACATTTAAACCACAAGATACATGTGTGTTAAATTTTTTTGGAAAATAATTTGTTATAACGCCGTAATCGCGTACGAGCGTTTGTATGGGAAATATGACGGGTTGGGAGCTCTTAAGTTTTTCTTCGTTATTCAAGGGTTATTAACTCATTAATTAAGAGAAACAAACTACATCTAAACGCATAGGTATTAATAATGTTCAATATCACATTCCACGTTCTTATTTTTTTATTTACCCTATATACCCCTAAGTCTCCCTGTAAAAAATGACTATATTAATTTAAAACAACATGTATCTTTCGCTAAAGTTGACACTAATAGATAGGTAACTTAAAAATCTTTATAATTTATGTTTTATTTTATTTCAAAAGATCTTTTCTCTTTTTTATAACTAAAAACCCAAAAATTGTTCGGATTTCGATTCTGCGGCAAAGGAGAAAATGTATGGTCAAGGTTTTTGGTCAGGGAAACGCCTTAACGTGCTTTCTGACGCAAGGGGGTGTTACACCGTTAACTCCGGACTGCTACTGAGTAAGTCCTATTCAGGAAAAACCCAATGGTCCTTTGCCCGACCTGAAAATCGAACCAAGGACCCTACACACTCAGCAGTCGTGCTTGCGATCATAAGACCAAGGGGGCAACGACAAAGTATAAAGCTAATGGTCATCTAAAGAAATGAATAATCACACGCAATGATTTTTTCATTCACTCTCGGACATTGCTCGTCTAAGGACGGGTTGCTTCAACTGTACATTACTAACCGGTAATAGTTAAAAATGGCGCTAACTATCGTCAAATCAAAAAAGTGGGTTGTTTCACAAAATCGTACGTCAAAAACTTACTATTACCATAACCGACCAGTCAACGTAATTTTGTGTTGTCAAACAGCTACTTCAAATATCAAAATATTATGGAATCTCTTTTTAAACTGACGGATTTTTATGTCATGAAACAACCCGTTACATTTAACGTACGTTAAACATCTCAAATCATAGTAACTTTTTAACCGTCCGTATGTAACGTTAACTGACTGTTTGAAACAACCCGCCGTGAAAGTCAAACCATTTACACTCATCATCATCATCATTTCAGCCGAAAGACGTCCACTGCTGGACATAGGCCTCCCCCAAGGGGGGGTTTTGCCATAATCGCCACGCTTGGCAGGCGGGTTGGCGATCGCAGTATGGTTGTTACAAATGCACAGAGAACACTGCTGCCCATTCTCTGGTGAGTCCCTTAGTCGCCTCTTACGACACCCACGGGAAGATATGGGATGGTGCTATTCTTCACGTCCGACACCATACGCCACAATTTAACCATTTACACTGTAAAAAAACTGGTTCGATTCCCAAATTTTTGTATGGTCTACTGGTAGTTGTTCCTGGTCTGGCTGTTCGTGACTTCATATGTTTGTTAACGCACCCACGATACAAGAGAAATATTAGTATAAAGTAGGTATGTATTTATAAAGAAGAAAGAGCAAGAAAGTCTACGGACACTCTTAAGAGCGCGTATTCGATTCGTGACGTAAACTTCATGTTTTTGCGTTTTGCCCAGAGCAATATCGTAATAATAATAATAATAATAATAATTTATTTATTTATATTGACAACAAAGGTCCAGTGGTTAGTAAAAAACTTATGAAACTAAGGGTTAGTATTTAATAATAATACGACAATTTATATTTACCCCTGCCGCACGAGCAACCTGACAGCGTGTTGGAAAATTAGTGCATCATGCTGCTCGGCTATGGCTTTCAAAATGCTGTTGCGGCTCGCCCTCACTCTGCTGATTAAAGATGCGGTCTTTTTTCTTAATAAGGCGTAGAAGTCGTCAGTTCGCGCAACAGCAAACATACTAGACGCGCTGCAGAACCGAGGCAACCGCAACAGCACCCTGAAGCCATTATTATACTGCACACGCAGAGCATCTAGAGCCCTCCGCGTACAGTTGACCCACAAACTGCCCGTGTAGAACGCCTGACAATAAGCTTTAAACAACGTTATTTTGACCTCGTCACTACAACGAGCGAATCTATGAGCCAACATGTTGCATCTGGCTGCTAGTGCCCTACGCTCACGATCAATATCTACATGATCTTTGAGGTCCTCAGTGACATAGTGTCCCAAGTATTTAAATTGGGAGACCATTTCAAGTGCTAATAATGTGAGCAGATTATTTAAAGACAATTTACAGTTTTTGATTAAGGTTTGATTTAGACAGCTACAGAGTAAAATTATAAATTTTAATTATGGTTCTTTAAAGCGAAGACAATTCTTTCATATCGTTTTACGGAAATAGACGCCAGAGTTAACTTTCAGGACGAATACAACCACCAATACAACAACATATTTTGTTTTATGCGTTTTTCCAACAGTATATACAGTCATAAAGACAGCTACAGCGTTAAAATTACGAAAATATTACTATTATGTATTAAAAAACAATATTGAAAAAGTAGAAAATCGGTTCACTTTGACATTTTTTTTTACCAGGATTTGAATAAAAACATAACTAATATATTTATTTTATGAAAGTAATTGTTATGCTTAATATACAGAATATGTTTCAGTCCGTTATACGAGCTCATTTATTTTAGACAATTATTTTAAAAAGCACTGTAAAACATCGCGCGCTTTCGTTTGCCGATCAATTTCAATGATTCGTGCTTATTTCGTGCATATTTTTTTTTCTGATGCACGCAAACAGACCATTGTATTATACTAGTGTGTGTCTATGCTGCTACGCCGTTCTAGCAATCGTTTAGATTTTGAGTTGCGCTAAATCGAATACGCGCCCTTAAGCCCGTCACAGACGTAGCTCCAATATATATTAATATAATTCATAGCAAGGCATATTACGATATATTTCAGACGCGGCTATAATATATATTTTTTCTACGTCACCAAATTATGTGGACAGATATAGGAAGGCATATTAATCTATATTTCAAAAATGTGAAACAAACAACGATCGCAAACGTAATAAGGGCGAAAATATATTATTATATTATAGCTACGTATGTGACGGGTTTTACACTTTTACAAAAAACTGGTTACATTTTATTCTTGCTGTTTCTGTAATGTTTTACGAATATGTTTGTTTAGTTCTGTTTCTACAGCAGGATTTGATCTGCCTACTAATAAACGAAGATCGAATATATATTTTCTTTCCCCAAACATAATTCGAAAATGAAACACGCAATGTGTTGCCGTAAATGTGATATATAAAGGAGCTGCGCGCACAAAATGGTTGATACAAAAATATATTGCAAAGTTGTTGCGTCTTATGTATCTATATTGTTCGATAAAACAAAATATGTTGTAGGTTGTCAACAATATAAGGTAGAGCAAAGGGTAAGGTAGGTAACTCTGCCGCAGAAGAAGTTTTGTGATAATGATAATGATGTTAATTTTCTACATTTTTTACTCCCGGCGAACACAGAGTGGTATTTTATGTGTAACGTGTACATCTGTGTGACATCGTAGCTCTCAAACGGCTGAATCGATTTTGATCTAATTACCTAGTTTTTTTTTTATTGTTGATGTAATGCTGGGAGTGGAACCAAATATTTTGGAAACTCGGTAGGTCTACATTAAATTAAAGATAACAAAGTCGATAGTTACTCTTTTTTTAAGTCATGGAATAGGACTTTTTTTTAAAGGGGAATGACCATACAAAAGTGTGGATAAATAATATTTTATTGTAGGCATAAAAACATAGTGATAACATAAAGTGCAAATCAAGGGTTACGAACCGCCTTATCGATAATAGAATTTAATTAACCTACATATCATAATAACACCAACATTTCCCTGAGCAAAACACTTTTATACTAATAATAACCCTTTCTAAAAACCGTAACAGCTTCGTAAATTCAATATACAACAGGAACACAACAACTATGAACAACCTATCCCATTACAAACTACAGGATATGCCGAAACTTAGCCTATTCAATCCCTAATAAATACGAGATCGGTCGACGATAACGATACTGATATCGCGAACTTTATGTGCCATAAAATAACAATACTGAAACTGTTATAGCAAAACACTTCACGAAATGGAATGAGGACCTTCCGAAATTGTGTTGGTGTTATTATGAATGCAGCTGTTGAGAAAATCAAATACATACAATAACCGAATATTTATAACTATAGTTACAGCGCTTTAGCATGACATTATCGGTCATTGCCCTTTCTCCAAAATCTCTTGGGCGAAAGCTATTTATTTTTATAGATATGTATAAAGTGTTCTACAAGTAGGTATACCTGTATCTAGTTAAGATGGGTATCCACATAAATAAGTTCTATCAAAACTTTTCTTACAGTCTTGTTTATTTTTTGAATAATAGTCACGCTGCGTACACAACTACACATATTTAGGTATACACTCACGACCTGAACTTTAATACTCAGTGTTACTTAAGCAATTTTATTATGGTCTGTATTCTGCTTTGTGCTCCTTATATCAATAAATAAATATCGTTTTTCATTAGTGAAACATATTGAAGTAGGTACACGAAAGATACCATCAGGACGTTGACGATCTTTGTACCCGTTTCTAAATATAAAATGCTAGAAAACAAAGACAGGTCGATAACCGAAATAACCTTATGAAAACGCCGCAACTACAGGACAGTTTTCACAAGGGTTTAGTATTATTGCCTTGCATAAAAGCAGGTGGCTTGCGCTAATGGCCATCTGCGATGCAAGATATTTTTGAATCTCAGAGTCAAAAGTGAAATCTTTCCTTTGCTTAATAAAAATACTGCTTGGCGGCAGGATACTCAGGGTAGGTTTGGTATGAACTTCTTCTCTAGATGAGCTCCTGTGCAAGGAGCTTTTCTAATATCGTCATTAGAGACGTTTAAGAGCGAGGAAAGTAGGTAATCTAGTAATAGTTTGGTCACTATGTAATTACAATAGCTTTACCCTGTGCAATTTTCTTTTCATTTGCTTTTTTGATAATTTTACGTAGTTCTAAAGGTACTAACGAGACTAGAATTAACACGAGACCCGCCATTTTTCTTTCAAAATAATACACGCGTAATTTAACACCTCATGGCTTAATTATCATTGTGTTAAGTTATTTTGGGAAACTGATGAACCTGTAGATAGGAGTAGTTTTTGTGGAATCTACTACGTAGACTACTTTATAATGGAGTGCGATGTCGATAGTCAACTTAGGGGTGAACATTTTACTAAATTGGGTTTATTTATTTATAATTTTTCAGTAGCAGGCCGGTGTTTGGAAATTGGCGGTGTCACTCCTTGGAAATCACGTAAAGCACACAACTTGGGAAAGATCAGGCGCAGGACCAACAGGTTCTGCACCCGATCTCTCCCAAGTCGAGTTGAATTGCCGTCCTATCAAACTACAAGGGACCTTATCCTGTCATGCGTATTTTCGCCCACACGTGGATCTGGTCCGCATGCAAGCTGCCCGCATACTATCATTTAATACATGTTTTGCCTATCATATCATTATCATTTCCAGCACACGCCCGGAACGCGGATTGGCCGCGGGCCAGCAGCCCGCGTGCGTACTAACCGTATGCAGGCGGCGTTCTTCTGCCTTACTATGTAACTGCTGCCCGATTTTATACGCAATGGCTACAAAGCAGCTCATTGCTAGCGAGCTTTTGGCATTCGTCAAGCATGCCATCGACTACATGGACGAGGTCAGCATCTTGCAGATCTGCAAGTCCTCCTTCAAAGAGGAAGAGGTATGCAGTGCCAAGTTGCTGTTATTTCAATCACTCGACCAAGTCGGACAGATGCCATCTCGCCGGAGAGATGGTGGCCAGAAGAGTCTGCAGGACATCATCGACCTGCTGAAGAGGACCGATCCGGATGACGTGCCAGATTTTGTGGCGAAGGAGCTACACAAGCTGCCTCCTGTCACTTTCGACCACGTCGACGTTACCGGGCTGCTGAAGGACATCAAATCTCTGAAGGCGAGCCTGGCTGAGATGAAATCCAAGTTGGAGTCATCGGATGTCACCATCGGTGAATTGAAAGCCGAAGTAGCGTTGTTGCGCAACGATATTCCGGCAATTAGGTCATCGGACGACACTAATGTAAACACACGTCGCGGGGCACAAAATGCTTCGGTCTGCAGTTTCCAGTCGGCGAGTGATTCTGTGTCATCGGCTATCAAGAATGCAAGCGTTACATCGTGTTCTGTTGATCGCGTCGTACCTGCTGGGGAAGCGTCGCATGTAATAGGTACATCGACCCTCAAACCTACCTATTCTGCAACTGTCGCCAACATGAAACCTGCTGTGTCGCAAACGAAACGACAAGCAGAAAAACCAAAAGGGGGAAAGCAGAGTCGCTCAGTATCGAGCGCGACTAAAGGCGCTGTCATGGACCATGAACAGCAGGTTCCACCGAAGAACACATGCGTTGGGGACGGCTTCATGAAGGTGGAGAGAAAGAAGAAGAAGAAGCCTTCTTATCGCAACCAGTATGCGGCGCCCGCCGGATCTAACATGCTGCTACGTCCTGCGCTACCGACGACGCAGCTGTACGTGTCCCGTTTGCATCACTCTACAAAGACTGAGGACATCGCGGAGTATCTACGGGTGAAGACCAACTGGACCTTGAGGGTGGAGAAGTTGGAGGCGCGCCATAACACCAATTTCAAGTCGTTCGTAGTGCGCGTTCCGACTCAACATTTGGTGACCTTCCTCAAGGAAGAGTTTTGGCCGAAAGGTGTGCTGTTTCCGCGGTCGGCTACCTGACACCTCGCAGCGTAACACGACGCCGTCTCTTCGTATGCAGTAGTTTTTAAGTTTATTGTTTTAAAATATGTATTAGTTTATAATTATTGTTTTTATGCTTATGTATGTATTGTGTTTTATGGGCCTTAGTTGCCTGAAATAAAGGATCAATAATAAAAATAATAATAATTAAACGAAATCTTTGTCCTGCGTGTGGCCAGGAGCGTGCTGTCACCCGCAAGCGAACCTCGCGCGCGTATCTCCGCGCGGGTGAAAATACGGTTGACAGGAAAAGGGCCTTAAGAGTGAGGGATGATGGAGTGCACCTGTTTTTGTGCACATACTTCTGCTCTACAATATCTCCTGCCTACTTGGCTGTCTCCACTAAGATTTGCCGCTGTGACCGAAATTCGTTAGGGAGAATATTTTCTTTTTATTAATTTGCTGCCTAGTACAGACACAAAATGTTATTATTTTTAGTACGTCATAAGCGGTTTAAAAATAATTTCCTGTCGACCGCAGATACAAAAGTTAATTACTTTGTTGTTTTACTTGAGTAATCTTAAGCAGTTTCTAAAACTAGTTTTAAAGTTAAAATCAAAAGTCAAACACATGCAAAATGTTGTCTCAATTTTTCAAATTATGAATATTATCTGCTTAGCCTTTTCCCAATTATGTTGGGATCGGCTTCCAGTCTTACCAGATGCAGCTGAATACCAGTGTTTTACGTAGATCGACCGTGGGGTGTCAGGGCTAGAAGAGAACCCCCCCATTAAGGCGACTAAGGGAAAATCCGGAGGTCGGGCAGCACCGGCTTCCGTGTACTTAACAACTTCACTGCGATTCCCAAGCGTGGGGTTTATGGCAACCCCCCCCCCCCCCCCTGGGAAGGCCTTCGTACTGTTGAAGCAGTGGACGTCTTCCGGCTGATGATGATGATGGCATAGATCGACTGCCTATCTGACCTCCACGTACACCTTCAGATACTGGGTAACATGATATCTCTTGTTAAGACAACTGTTTGCCAGACCTTCTGGCTTCTAACTATCCACAACGACTGTCAAAGATCTACGAATGACAACCGGGACCAACAGCTTTACGTGCTTTCCGAGGCATGACTATAGACAGAGGGATAGCTTAGGCCCCGCGCCCACTGGCAGCATGGCACGTCAAGGGATTTTTATGTAACGCAGCATAATACCGTACCCGTAGTACCTTAAAAGCATGATGTTATAGTTGAAATTTCAATGATTTAGCTAAAAAATTAAACGCTATACGCTGTCGTGTCAGTACGTGTTTGAAAATTAAATTATAATGTCATGAATTTAAAGTATATTATATTTCGTCTCATAAAAATCTCTTACCGTGTAGTGCCGCCATGACCGATCAGCTTTAACTTAGCCACGAGACCCTCTGATTCTTCAATTATGAACGAGTCAATAAAATTGTTATGGTACTGTTAAACTTTTACTGAATAACGTTAAACTGAGGACTAAAACGTCCGCTGGATATTACTGAGTTAAGTGAAGTTTTCATTCAATTATTAAAATGCCCTGTTTTGAAAGCAAAATGGCAGATGTTGTTTTGTTCATTTTTGAGCGCCTGTTAGCTCTGTAATCATCACGATCAATCATACGCAGGGTATATTTCCACATTCTATATATAGGCTACGAAGATAACAGGTTTTTTAAATCAACTACGTCTATTCCTATATCCTACTTCTTACTATTTCACGCTTAAACGGCTAAGCAGAATCAGCTAAAATGACAATGCCAGATCCTGCCCCACCCGTTTACAGAAAATGTAAATTAATAAAATATTTGTAATGATTATAGAACTTTATTATTATAATAAATTGTTTTTCTTTAGAACTTGCCTGCGTTCTTGGCTTGTTTCCACGAGCCAGGCTCGATCTAGTGTGAAGTTCATTAGTAAAACTTGCTTTGTGTCTTATATTTGCTCTTTTTTGTGAATTTAGTCTTTAAAATCTTAGAAATTAATCTAGTCTAAATAAACAATAAGGATAAGAAAATGTAAATAACTTTTTTGTTGCCAAATAAACCACATTATTATTATTACTTGCGGATTACAAATCAATACCTACTAAAAGGAATTCAAATACAGTTTTTTGATTTAAACAGAAACGGTAAGTTCTGCAGTCATTAAGACTAATGTTTAGTTATCAGCAATAAATAAGCAGTATGATGCTACATATTGCAAGCTTGTACATGACTTTCATTGAGTGGGGCAAAGTTCTATAGAGTTTCTAGCATTGTCCTTTAGAACTTTTAGAACACACATAGATATTGGTCTAGTTTATCACATAGAATAATTTTTATCACTTTTTTATTTATATATTTATCTCAATGATGATTGATATTGGTGACCAAAGAAGAAATACCATTATCGCACTTGGCAGATGTCCTATTACTCATCACAGTTACTTACGATTATTTTACAAAAATATTACTTTATAAATATTTAAGCGATGTGGTCGCTAAGCGACAAAGCCCTTTAATCATATAAATTATATTAGACACTACATTTTTCTCATGACTTCATCCGCAAGTATATCCTTTATTGCGTACGAAGACGAAGACGCCAATGTCCTTATTTAGATTATTGGTTACCTTCTTGTCTTTATTGTAATAAGTAAACAAATAGACAAACACAGTTACTTTTGGATTTATGATATTCAATGTGAATTGCCCTTACATTAAAGCGGTTAGTAAAAATCTCAAAAATTTATCAGCGTGGAAAAATACTTCAGTACCTACCTATTAAAAATAGGATAACTCATCCCCTATATATACAGTTTAATTTACTTAAGTCATTCATTTTGTAAGGTTTCATAAAGCAATATTGAAATAATGGTAACGTGAACAATGTTTATGTTTTTCTATATTTGAATGAGTGAATGAATGAATGAGATACTTTTGTTATCATTGTTGAAGATGCTCTTCCAAAGAGTACAATAGAATCTTATGTATAAAAATCTTATATGTATTTTTTTCGTAATGTGAAATCTATGTAATCCTTATACACTTACTTGTGGGTTCGTATACACTTCAGACTTCAAATAAACAAATTTATTGTTATTATTCGCTGCGCAAATTTCAGTTAGTGTTACTCATGAACTACTTTAATTATGGAACCAACCCTGACTTATGAAAGAAAAAAACTACGATTCCGTACATTTTTAATGATTACATAAATATTATTATTCAATTAAAGTTAAAAATAATTGCCGCTGCAACTAATTATTCTTCTCCTTTAAAGTTTCATTTAACTGGTCACAATTTCGATATCTTCCCGGTTAATTAAAAGTTTTTTATGTCATCGTTAAGACGTAATTATTCAAACTGCAAATAAAGTTAAGATTATAAAATTTACTTAAGTCGGATAGAGGTTCGTTTTAATAGCAAGACTATAAAATTATAACGATTTTAATAAGACTTGTGTCAGTTACTTGCCTGAAATGGTTTATTTTAGTAGTGGATCTATTAAGTAGCTGGTTTTAGAATTTATAATTGAGTAACGATATGATACGTGATAACGTCTTATAAATCGATGAACACCGGCTGCACGCACGAAAATGTGTCACGTTCCGCCTGAGCCTGAGCGTGCAAGCGAGGGCGAGGAACAAGCGATAGAGAGACACGATCGGCCCAAGCAACAAGCTCCGCCCACCTCGACGGAAGCCATTATTTGCTTATGTTATGTTAGCCATTATGTTTCTTTATGACGTTATCACGTAAAGCTATCGTCCATAAACCGACTTTACAGACAACCAATTCTTTTTTACATTATGGTACAGTCAGCAACAATAGTAAATTAACACTAATACATTTTCATATCCTCTTTAAAGACACAAAAACAAATACGGTGTAAGTAATACTTTACAGTATTTCAGGTCATAGTCAAGAGTTTATTTTTTCGCCAACGTGCCGTAAAATGATCTATTTCACATCCTTGACCTCATAAACATTTACAATAACTTTTCCTACGCATGGTGCAGAAACAAAGTAACATAGTGACAGTCTATACGATACGTAATATGCTATAAAGTGTGTCGTTTTGAAATAGCGACAAATTGCTCCACCTGTTACCGCGTCCATAAACTAGCTTTGTAACTAGGATAAATTGAGTGGATACATCGTGGTTACATTTACCGCAGTCATACCTACATATCTTCTTTGTCAATAGGATACTTTATTATAACTGGCAATAAAGTCTATCGATAGAAAACTTCATTGTAATGAATTTGTTTTTAGGTTGAATGATAAGTACAATAGACTCCGATTTTTTGAGTGTAGATTTATTTTATCAATGTGTATTTTTTTTCAAGCTGTAGTTTTTTTGGGACTATACTCCATTTACAACAGCATTAGTAAAAAGAGGCTCATAGAAGCAGGAATGCATAACATTTTATTTCAAAGTTAAGTTAAAACCATTTTAATTAAACTTATTTTAACATAATTTTGATAAATAGATCTAAGATAGTACTAAATATGGACACATAATAATATACACAGAATAAAAGTATTTTAAAGATTAGGTAACATTTTAAATTTGGTAGAATTACACCAAAATAATAGTAATTGTAAATTGTAATAGTAATAATAGTAATTCTACCAAATTTAAAATGTTATGTCATCCCTGCTTCTGTTAGGTTTTTAGCATTGTAATTTTAAATTGGAATTAAATATACAACTAAAAGAAAGCCACTTAATTTTAGATAGGTCTCCCCCAATGGGGGGTTCAGCCGTAATCGCCATGCTTGGCTAATGCATGTTGGCGATTGCAGTAGGTGTTATGGCACTCAGAAGGACGCTGCTAACCATCCTCTGGTCAATATCCCTCTGTCACCATCTACGACACCACAACCACGGCTTCGGCAACGGTAACTGTTATTATGAAATTCCTATTAGTGAAATCTAATAACACTTTGCCTGACTTGTGAATCCAACCTAAAACCTCCACGCTCATCAATCGCTCATCGCTTGACACCATAAAATCATCCGGGCAGTTTAATTCTGATCAGATTACTAAATACGTAAAACTAATTATAGTCTTAAAACAAAACTCCTACACATCAAAATAGATTAAATTAAATAGATTCATAGGATGTATTTCTTACCAATAACATCGATGAACTTGGTAGCAATCTGCGTGGCGAAGGACGGTGAGTCTGCAGTCACCTCGCAGCTGAAGTTACCAGCTAATGTCAGGTCCAGTCTTCGAAGCAGCACCTGAGTGCCGTTGGATCTGTTCATCTGAAATTAGTCGTGGAAAATGTGTTTATTTACACACAATTGTAACCTTTACAATAAAACCAAAGCGAAGCTTTGAGTAAAATAACACTGCACCAAGATTTAAAATATTACATTATAAAATGATATAACAACTTAACAATCATACAATCTTGATTGTTAGTTAGGAAGGTTTTGTTCAAAAATATCCTCAGTAATAGATAAAATATTAATTCGGTGTGCGGCGTGTGACATAGTATATTCCTAAAAATCTGGAGATTTTTTGCGGCGTCTCTTCGCAGAATATGGCCCGTTAATTTTGCGCCGCATGCCCTGTCACCTGCTCATATGAGGACCTAAAGACTGTGTCAATAGACGGCATTTCCGTGGCTGAATACTTGGCCAAAAAAGGAATTCGACATTAACTAACACAATATACAGATACATACATATCTACACATCCAAACACACTCACACAGACATGATCCATGATGTATAAATGTTTGCCATCGTCACGCTAAGAAAAATGAGGTTTTTATTTTTGCAAGAATTCTAAAGGGTATATAGAAGCATAGTTTGTGTTTACCATAAACCTGAAAAAGGGTACCTAGGTAAGTAATTGTAATTATTATGAACAATCTATACATATAATAAAGCAGTAAAAAAACTGTGTCTGTACATTGAATATATTAAAAAAGTAATAATTGAGGGGGGTTTAGAGACAGTAATAGAGCACGAATACAAAAAAAAAAATTCTGTCTGTTTGTCTGTTTGTTTGTACACGCTAATCTTCGGAACTGCTGGACGGATTTGAACGATTTTTTTTTGTTGTATAGGTATTAAGTCTGGGCAACATATAGGCTATAATTTATCTTATTTATTTAACTCCTGATGCAGAACCGCAACAGACCAGCTAAACTTATTTTAACATAACAAACATACTCTTCAATTTTATCTATTTATATTGTATTTCGTATATATTGTTGTAATATGTATATATATAAGAATATATATATATATAAGAAGTATTTTTGGAGGTGCTGAAGATATAGATCTACATTATCTTTGCATTGTATAAACTCAATGTGTTAGTATTATATAATTTTTAAAGCACATACATGTGAGCACTATGTTATTTAAAGCTACCATTTACGAGGTATGTCTTTCATTGACTTGAATGTGCCCTGGCGGTTGGGAGTATGTCATGCTCACTGGAATGTCTCGCTGACGGTGGCGCGCGTGTTGGATCATTCGGTTCCCTTCAAAATGGTTGAGTCAAATGATGCCGATCCGTGCGTCATGATCGTGAACGGGCGCCGTTAGTTGGGACTGGTCATCTCTTAGCTGCCTCGGTTATTCTAATTTTATTTTGAATTGTTTATTATGATTATATTTTATCTAAACCTCTTTTAACGTACACGACTTGTTACATTGTTCTCACATTGTACCCTAGATTCAATATGAATGATGTAACCGAAATTTGTAACATATTATTGATTTTAAAAGTGTGTTGTTCATGGAGTTTCTTGCTCGTTCTTCTCCATAGAAACCTACTGTTTGGAACGAGCAACTAGCTTCAACTTTCTGACTGACTGACTCTGACAATTCAAAAGTACCTGTAAATGGTTTATTTGAAATAAATGATTTTGAGTTTGAGTTTTGAGTTTGAGTTTATATATACATATTGTATACATAATTATATGTATATATTGTGTTCATTAAATACTACAATAACTAAGTAACAATTTAAAATTCTATTCTACACTAGTTAGAGCTAGAGATAATTTAATTTTCTGACTGATTTGAACTTATTGTGGTGAGATCAAAGTTTGTTGACCGTTAAAATGTTTTGCTTTTATGTTAATGGTATTATAATTTGTGCGATCCATTAAGTGTTTTTACAAAGTTACTGAATGAAGATTAAGAAAAAGAATACATTATTTTATTGCGTAATTAAGATTAGATAATTTTCATGCTGTCAAAATTCTGATGGTAAGAAATTACTTATTTATTTATTTATTTATTTGGGAAAACAAACAGTTACACAAAAGTCTCTTAATTAATAATTCTTAGTATCTAAAGTTAATAGTGTGTAACTCACAACGTTATCCACATGTTACCTATTCAAAATTTTATATGAGAACTAACTAGGCATGCGAGTGAATTTCCATTACATTACATTATAAAGCTTCGGCTACAGTTACAAAGAAATTTAGTTTATTAATTTTTGAATTACTGTATTTCGGAATTTGTTTAATGATAGTGTAAATAGATCTATGTCCGAAAAATGTGTGTTATAATTATTTGTTATACGACGTAGAGGCACACCCGCGACACTTCATACAAACGAAACGATATAATTGCCTACACTACTACAAACATAGCAAACTGTACAGATACGTGCGTGTGTGTGGTGGTATCACTAGGGCTGTCACTGCCACCGCGAGCGCGCGATACCGGCCTCAACACAAGTGTTTCTCTCTCATGTAGGTACTCGATTCTTTCAAGGTTTGAAATTCGGACTTCCAAATAGGTAAGTTGGTACTTATCAAGAAGTTTGTAGCTTTAGTTAAAATTCGTCATCCACCTCACGGTCATTTCCTCATTGCATCCTAAATGCAATGGTTAATGAGGGAATGATTTACACAGTATTCTACAATACTTTTAGATTTTTTATTCATTTCTTCCAACTTGTATTTTATGGCATTTGGTTTAAAACAGGTAAGTGCATGTATATGTCATAGTTTAATGTGATAAAAATTACGAAATTTCATATAATATGTATTATGATTTGTATTTAAATATAAAATATTATGTATAAAATATTTAATTTATATACATAATATAAAATATTTCGATTTTCTTTTTCACAAATGAGTGAATGCACGTTTCTACGCGCCACAAGTCAGCCCTTGAACTGGAAGATGTTGCCAGAGCCAATGCGGCACGTCTAGACGTGAGGAACAGTGTTTCGGTGGGGGGCGGAGCGTGTCGCTACTGTACGATAGTACTAATACTTATACTGTGGTAGAGGTGCGCGGACTCCAGCATTGGTGCGGCAAGATGAAATGGCGAATAGTGGTCGTGCACGCACCTCGCGTCTCATAACAGTTCTAGGTACAACATAACTTAATTTATTTTCCCAATCAGAGCAGTCATATCTGCCACCACATATATCATACAGAAACATCATCTCTTGGAAAAGGCGTCTAGACTTAATAACTAATTGATCGCTTAGAAGCAGAGTGCAGGCTGATTCAAAGTCATTTTGATTATATCAGCACAGGAACTAGACAGCTTATTCATGACAAACTGGACATAATATATTATCCTAGTTTAAGACTATTACTTATACTGTGGTTTAAGCATGAAAATTTTGTTATGTATTGTAACAATGTTTCAACTTTGAAGAAGTTTACTTAATGCAATTTTATTGATGTTCTTAATTTAATTAATTTATAATTTTAATTTATTGTCGTTTTTGGTATTTTGTATGTAATTTAGTTGATGTAGGTATTACAGGTAGGTAATTGAGCTACATATACGCAAAGATCGTACAACGCTCTCCACGTTCAGTATAACAATGCGTTTAGGGTGCTGGTGGGGTGCCACGTAACTGTAGTGCATCAGGGATGTTTACAGATGCGCATGTGTATTACTTTTACGCAACGATGCGTAAAAGGTGCGCTTCCCTGGTGCGCACTAGGGTGTGGCGCAGCTCCAACAGTGTCTTAAGCATGGTTGCGAGTAGCCTGGACTGTGTGTAGGTACGTGGGTCACTGTGTTGTGTGCCGTCTCTCATGGGACGTCGTAGCAGTGACCAATTGTTGTTAATTCTTGTTTTGTTTGCATTGTTTTTGTTTAGTGTCTGTTCTTCCCTACTAACATAGTCGTAAGTTTTACTAACAATCTTGTTGAGTCTTGGTTACTTGAAAAAAGAAAATTTCTATTCTATTCTATTCTAATACAAATTTATTTCATGTACTGGATTTCAAATATTGTGAACCAAGTTGTCTAATTTAATATACTGTTACGTAAGTCGGTACGACCAAAACCGTCTTGCTAGCGCCACCTATTATTTAGTAGCGGAACTACGCTAGATAGCGACATCTATTGTCGAGTAGCAGAACTACGTCACACGCTGGCGCCATCTGTTATCAAGTAGCAGAACTACAGGTTCTGGGACTTTCGAGAACATTCCACATTTTTCGAGATGGTTCTGTGTCATGTTGCAACACTCGATCATTCAGGTGTTTACTAGAATATCCTCGAATATAACCTAAGCCACATATAAATAGCGTAGCGGTCAGTTAGTTTTTGGAAGCGTAACTGAAAACTGCGACTATTGCGAATACTGCGATCGAAGTGATTATCAAGTGATATTTGTAAGTGATTGATTATTGAGTTTGTGACTTTTTAAATAAAGTGTTTGTGTTTTGTTTGGTGTAAATTGGTGTTAATTATTTATCCCAAACCCCAGCTCATAAAAATAATATTCAAAATTAAGTTCGTGTTCGTCCGGGATAATCTGCGGAACTACTTTCTTTCTTTCTTTCCTTTTTTTATAAACGTACTACTTACGTAATCGAACTACTGGTTCTATTCTGTAAATTTGTTCGCTATTAAGATGCTACGTTATTCTCGTCTGCTATGGGAATTCTATTACTATAAATTACGGACCTTTAATAGAATTCATATTCAGGAATACCACCATCCGTTCTATTACAAAAATTACTGACGTCACTCGGAAAGTGAGCTAAAATGGAATTGGGCTGGATACGTTTGCCGCATGTCAGACGATCATTGAACCAAACGCACGACCCAATGGGTCCCTCTACATGGCAAGCGACATCGCGGCAGGCCCAGGTGGAGATGCCGGGATGATCTGAAGGCTAATTCACGTAATTTTATGACGCGCCGATGAAGTTGTAGTGCAGTTGCAGTTAAGTTCAAGTTTGAGTGATAAACGGTATTCTTGTAATCTTTGAACTGTGCGTAAGTTGCGCGTGAACTGCACGTCAACTGTACGACAACCAAACTCTACCAAACTTACTTAGGGTATAGCCACATGAGAGAAAAAATATTACTCACTAAATAATCGAAAAGAATCGATTACATTTCAATGAATACAATTTTAAAATAATACCCCAGTACAGATTTTAGTGCTTTTTATCAGACATTTTGAGACGTCAAACGAATACTAGAATACCCATCATGTTGCGTTCCGAAGCACGCACCAAAGACGCAACAGTACAATGCCGATAATACGCTCGCGTGACGCGAACTTGACGCGAGCGTATCTGACGAGACTGACTCAGCGGTAAAGAATACGTATAAGAGCGTTGTTTTGATTGAAACTTAACTGCAACTGCACTGCAACAGCACTTCTTTAGTTACGTGAATTAGCCCACCGGACTCCTTTGACAATGACTGGTCCTAAACTGCTCTTATTTGAGAGAGTTGGAAGTAGAGTGGAGAGAGAGGCAGTGGGAAAATCCAGGTTATAAAAAAAAAAAAAAAAAAGGAATTCACGCGGACGAAGTCGCGAGCACAAGCTTTTGATATAAAAACAAGAACTGGTCGCGTTAGAAATAGATAGTATTGTTTCAAATATGATCAACATTATTCAGAGTTCCTCAACTGAGATCATCAGTGACAGAAAATTGACTACAAAGCGACTTTAGAACGTCGAAGGACTCATCAAATTGTACTGGGCCATTTGCAACCAAAGATCCAATTATATTCAGTCCATTAAACAAGAAGTATCACTTTGTAACATTTTCCGGATCGCAGACACAATTACTGTTAGAAGCGACGATATTTGGTACAAGATAAAAATAGAAAAACATCCAACACAATGCAGCTCGTGCAGTAAATATCCGAAATGGATTTTAAAGTATCCGCCAACAGATATTCGCTTTAAACACCTCAACAATAAAAGAGATCTGAAAAACCTCATTCCGCTGTAATGAAAGGAAGACTGCACTATACTCTTGCTGGATCGCACCTCGAAAATCGTTTTCAATCCCGATCTAGTCTTTATCGATTCAATCTAGTAAAGTGAGACTATGCCAGTGACGTTGGTAGCGGAATTCGGAATGTTTTCAAACAGGTACATAGACAATATGTGTACTAAATTTTTGTCGCTACCAGCCTTTTTTCTATGTTCCTTTTTCGCTGACCGTATTCAAACGTGAATCTGCTCTACTTTGTTTGAATTTGGAACGTTTACTTCTACCAAATTGTGCCAACAACATTGAATATAACATTTTTTTGGAACTTTAATTTCAATTTTTGTTATGTTTCTGTGCTGTGCAGTTGTTTTCAGTTTTGGAACTGTGGTCAGCCTTGTTTTCCACAGTTAATAAACTATTTTAATTTAACAAGTTGAAATGGGGTTTAGCGTTTCTTAAGTAAATTATTATTTCCTGCATAATCTCATAGTATAAATACTGTTCATCATTTATTGTATTCTACAATAAAAAAACAAATGATAAAATAAAAGACTTCGGCGTGTGAAATAATAATCTTCGTATTCATGCATACTATGTTAAGTACCAAAATTACTAAAATTAAGTGTTGTATAATAATTGTATATTTAAATATAGTATTTAAAGTAGTTTTTTTTCGAGAAAAGGCTATATTTTTATTTTCAGTAAAATATTTCATTTTTAGCCAAGTAAAAGCCTAACCGCCACTTAAAATAAGGAGTGCAAATCATATAAAGATATATACATTTTTAGGTATACTAATCCAATTGCTTAGTGTATCTAAATATCCCACCAACCCTGAGGCTTAACTTGATCATCAAAGAAGTTTTGAATTTAATCCACAATTGCCAAAGATATGGACAGATATTTAAACAAAAAAATATAGGAGAATTGAGAACCTCCTCCTGATTTTGAATTCGATTTAAAATTACTGATCAATAAACCTGACAAATTGCATAAACAGTGCACCATTCTTCATCTGAACCAATCCAATCAAATGATCAGGGATCGCTTTCATTGTTTATTGCAGGTGACTCAAAGAATTAGATCCTGTGATCGAGTCCTATCCATCCGTGTAATAGCATCTTTAATCTGTCCGTGAGGGAAGCCAATGGCGGAGAAGGAAAAACATATTGGAAGGTAAAGATAGACCCTAATTATCTTTATGTGGCTCTTGGGTGAGGTATCAAAACTGGAAGATTGAAGTGAGAAAGAATTGAGATAAGATTGCGTTGATATAAGCCATTTGAAACCTTATTATTTTTAAGATTAAATTGGTTGTTGTAGGATGTTATTATAATACAGTCACAAAGCAAATGGTTCAAGATTGTTGTTGTATTTCATGCTTTTCCATCTACATCTTACTATTTACTATTACTGTCATAAATGTGAAAGTTAGTGAGTATAAATAGAAGGATGTTTGTAACTCTATCATTCTTAAATGGCAGAACGGAATTAGCTGAAATTTGGCATACCGGTGTGTAATATATTATTATGTGGATAGTGATCGAGCTTCCGTTTTTGTGTTTGAGGGTGATAATTTAGGACTTTAGCTTGATTTTAAAGTATACGAAGATAGTCGTGGGCAAAAGCTAGTATAGTAATAAACAGAAACTTTTTTACAAAAAAGACGTCTTTGTAAATAACCTTTTTTAGTGCCTACTTTTTATCACCAAAATTAATTAAGAAACGGTAACACCAAAGAAATTAAGTCATCCTTTAATATTCTACCTTAGAGGGGAAATATTTTCATGAAATGTATATTTGGGCAGCTTTGAGGTTGGACTGCTATCCATTAAAAAAAGATTCATCACAAATTGGACTACACTGTTAAAAGTTATGTGTGGTCAAACATAAAAAAAAACATACTATACGTGACGAATTGAGAACCTACTCTTTTTTTGAAGTCAGTTAAAATCTGCGTATAACCTCGTAGGTACAGTCAACAGCAAAAGTAGATGATCAAAATCAGAAATTCAATACTAATTTACTAACTCTAATTTATATAATTTATTACTAGTTTATTTATTAAAAGTATGTGATTGTCACACACATACTTTTGAATCACTTCGATGCCACACAGTTCTGACGCCAACTCCGTTCATTAGTATTGCATTTCTGATTTTGATCATCTACTTTTGCTGTTGACTGTACTAGAAATGGCGGCGTTTATCATTTTCTCTCACTGGCTGAATATAAACCGAGAGCAAAAGATCAGCTCTTTTGTTACAATACTACGAAAAAATGGCGGCGTAGCAAAGGTGATCATGCCACTCTCATTTTAATGTCATTGAAAAACAAGTAAACGACTTGATGATTATTTACTCACATCCACATAGATCCCAGGCAGTCCAAATACCCTTGTATCTGGCTCCTCCATCGGCGTGTACCTGTAGAACTCATGGTTGCCTCTGTACCACTTCACGGAGTACAACGGAGCTCCCTGCATGTCTCGGGAACAAATTAACGCAGCGGTGCCACCCCTGATGACTGTTGAAGGTTGAACTAGAAGCATGACGTCTCGAAGGCTTGTGACACCTGAAATTTTGAAAAAGGTTTTCATGAGTCGATATAATGGAAAGTAACAGAAAAACAAGTACCAGCCCATTATTATCCCAAATATACAATATCTCAAAAAAGTACAATTTTGGTACAAAGTATTGTAAAGGTTACATGTATTTGTCATGTTGGTCGAAACCATTGATTAAATGTTTCGTCTAGAATGTTTTCGTATTTAAAACGTTAGTCTTAATTTTAAATGACAAGACATTTTGACTTTTTAAAAGCTCCAGGTATTGAGAGGAAGATAATTAAAACAAAACTAAAGGACATTGTAGGACAAAGGTATCTTCTGACATAGAGAAGGTTCAAGCATTGAAGCACTACGCTTGCTCAAGGTGACGTTGTTTATAGTCGCAGAAATATAATTAAAAAAACAAATTAAGATCGGCGCAGGGCAGAAATGCGGGAATATTTATAGAGAATTCAATGAAAAAAATAAAGTATTTTATCTGCTTGAAGTGCTGATTTTTATTACAATAATGTCCAATATAAATTGGAGGTTTTAATGTGAATTTTGTATAATTATGTCAACAATAAAATCTGAAGATTTTCGTTGAATTGCCGCTCGTTATTCTAATCGAATCAGTGATTTTATGAATATAAAAACGAACTGTTAAACTTTTAAACTAAAGAAATATTTTATATTATCAGCCTTTTATGTGGCCTCTTCTAAAACATAGATATTATATTAATTATTAAATCCAGGTTTCCTTACAAAGTCAGTGATGCCAAATTTAAACTTAGAAAAAACATTAAGGATTAAAATTGTCACTTTCCTGTACCCAGTATCCAAATCTTAACCTTATGCACGAGAAGCGGGCGTCCTAACTACTGCACCATCACAACACGCTAAAGAAATATTTACTGTTAAAATAAATACAAATAAACTTAGAGACCATAATATTTATTTACTGATCAAAAGCAATTTCAAATGGTGTACATGAACAAAGCTGCCATGTAATACCACAAAACAAAGCCACTTGAGCCAGCTCAATAAATCGTCAAATACCTACGTTGTGACGTCATGATATATCTCCTTTTGCTCTTTCAGCTTTCGTTCGAAAAACGAATGACGAAGTATGATCACATTTCTTGGATATCTAATAGAAGGCTCTTATCCAAACTTAGATCGATTGTGTCATAACTCTTATAAGACATGGCACATATTGTCTGACCGAGTCCAACACAATAAAATATAAAGTACCTACAAGTATTTCGTCCCGACCCAAATTTAGAGTTGGAAGAAAATATTTTTGGACAAATATACTTAGTGTTTTTTGTGTAGAGAGGATAGCAAACTTCGCTGGATTTACGGTGAAGTTTTTGTTGGAATCAATTCGGGATTGTGTAGTGTTTGCTCTTTGGGAAATTGAGGTAAATTATTTCATGTTCTTGCGTCAATACTTATTATACAAATGAGCTAACTACAATATTGGTTAATCCATTCTTAGTGAGATAAACTAATTAAGTATTGACAATACAAAAACTAAATTAAATACACACAAAAGTAAGTTTGTTTGTTTGTTACGCTTTAACGGTTAGACTCCGAACCAATTTTAATAAAATTTGGTACAGAGTCAGACTAAGTTTTAACCCCAATAGTCCACGACAATCTAAATTGACGACAATCTAAATTGTCGCGGACGAAGTCGCGGGCAAAAGCTAATCTAATTTGACGACACGGTTGGCGCAGTGGTTGAGCGATAGACTGCTGCGCTGCGTATCGCGGGTTCGATTCTCACACGGAACAAATATTTGTATGGCCTACAGACAGTTGTTCCGGGTCTGGTTGTTTGTGTGAGTTTCTATGTTTGTAAACGCACCCACAACACAGGACTAATTCCTAGTGTGAGCCAACGTTAAAAAAAAAAACAAGATGTAAATGGAGCATCGCTTTTGTAATAGTAACAAAATATAATAAACTAGCGACCCGGCCCGGCTTCGCATGGGCCTATAGCCTTCCTCGATAAATAGGCTATCCAACACAAAAATATTTTTTTAATTCGAACCAGTAGATCCTGAGATTACCGCGTTCAACCAAAAAAACAAATTCTTCAGCTTTATAATATTAGTCTAAGTCTATATATACATTTCTTTACAGGCAGTAAAGAAATTGTACATATTTGATTGACTGCGCATCGTTTGCTGTTCGGTATTATAATACATGAAGTTTTCCGCCAGTGAAAGTACTTTTAAATACAAACAAGTTTTACATTACGAGACGATCAAAAAGTATGGAAAACGGTAAAAAAAAAAAAAAAATAGTGACAGCTGTTTTTTTGTATCTCAGGTTTGGTATTCATAAATCATTTCACCGCCTGGAAAGTGCGCAGTGAATAAAAAGTCAATCTTTCTCGTCAGTCTTTATTGGCCCGGACGAGGTACGTGAAACCAGAATTAGTCATCTAATAAAATGGTATGAGATAACTAGATACGATACTATAGAACGTAAATTTCTTCGGTTCCTGAATTTTAAATTCATGAACAAATGGTCATCATATCACACTCTTTTAGATAAGTTTTCTCTGTCAACTCTTAAAGTAAGAAGACTGTATCTTGATCAATCGTTCCTATACAAGATCTGTCACAATAAATTTGATTGTAATAACCTAATAAACCAAATATACCTTCGCATACCTAGTCGTTCCCAACGTATTCGTGATACTTACACTCACAGTCTATTTGCTCCGAAGCGGTGCAAGACCAACGCCAGAGAACTAGCTCCTTTACATCGATTAATAAAAACTTATAACGATAATTTTGCTGATATCGACATATTTGCTTTGTCACACAAACAATTCAAAAATTGCATTTCTGCAAAACCTGACTGTAATTCCCCATAACCTTATTACCATTGTCAATTTATTCACACAGTGTTTGTTAATTCACTTAATTTAATTTTATTAGTTAATCTATACTAATATTAAGGGAGTCGGTGAAAGCATGACGTTGGACAGGACGGAATGGAAGAAGAAAACATGTTGCGCCGACCCCAAGTAACATGGGATAAGGGCAGGAAAAAGAAGAATCTATACTAATATTATAAAGCTGAAGAGTCTGTTTGTATGTTTGGTTGAACGCGCTAATCTCAGGATCTATTGGTTCGAATTGAAAATTTATTTTTGTGTTGGATAGTTCATTTACCGAGGAAGGCTATAGGCCCATGCGAAGCCGGGCCAGGTCGCTAGTACTTAGATATATACAGTCTATTATGCAAAAGTTTGCTTGCAACTTGCTATTTTTTTTTATCTATTAGCATTACTCAGTGGATAACGGTGCTGGTTGCGTGATTACTTAAGTGATTTATAAGTTTTTTTTTTGTTTTAAGGATTATTACGCAATTGTTTGTTAACCTACAGAAATAAAATAAAATAGATACTTGATGCTCCTCATACAACAGGCCAGAAGTAACTATACCTGTTGTAAGGCTCAATTCATACTGCTTCGGAATTTATTCAACATTGTGAATTGTGAAAATTATATAATGAACTAAAATACACATAACGTATAATAACGCGAAAAACCAATTGCTCGTCTCCCGCCAAACAGCGAAACTGTCAAAAATGCCCCTAGTTTACCTACATTTTTGACATTGTTTGTCGCTGAGAAGAAATCGCCGTAAGTTGGCTGCAAATAGCACCACGCCATTTCTACCCGTGGGTGTCGTAGAAGGCGACCAAGGGATATTGACCAGAGGATGGGCAGCAGCAACATCTATCGCAAACATGCATCGGCCAAACATGACGATTACGGTTGAACCCCCTCTCGGTGGACCTCGACACCAGGGTGCAGGCAGTCCAAGGAGGCTATGCCATCCCTGGATACGAAGCTGACCAAGCGCCTTCTGCAGCTGGACAGAGATAGCCTGCGACTGGTGCCGGGGACCATCACCGGACACTGCTTATTGAATAAGCACTTTCACACACTAGGTATCACTGATAGTCCTCTGTGCAGGGCCTGCATGGAGGCGGAAGAAACGGTGGCGCATGTATAACTCCTTGAGTGCACTGGCGTCACCCAGATCCGCAGGGAGACCCTTGGAACGCCAAACTCCCTTGCGGACGCACTGAGAAGACTGGGAAGATTGATCTGCTTCTGGAGGGAGGTGGGCTGGTTGGAGTAATCGGCCACCATGGCTCACGTACAATGGTCCATTTTTAGGATTAAGTGCGGAAACCAAACCCCCCAAACATAGAACATAGAACCCCCTCTCGGGGGAGACCTATGTCCAGCAGTCAGTGGGCGTGTAAATGTTGACATGATGGTGATGAGAAGAAATTGATACAAAAAAACAATGCAAAAGTAAAAGGGGCTCAATCTTATTATTATTTGTGTAATATTAAAAAAAAAACATACAGACGAATTGAGAACCTCCTTCTTTTTGAAGTCGGCTGATAAGAGAACAGAAGAAAACAAAAAGATTGTTTGTTGGTGTGTGTGAGGGTGTGTATGTGAGTTGAGTGTGGGTATGTGTAAGTGTAACTGAGTGGCCTGTAAATGCTTCTAAATTCTCATATCACTTGCTTTTAGCCAAATAATTTAAGTTTACATTTTCGATATTGGGAAAATATTTTTTTTTTTTTTTTTTACTATTATATAGGCTTGCGTTTGACCGCAATTCACCTGATCGTAAGTGATAATGCGGCCTAAGTTGGAACACGCTTGCCTAAGATGAACCGGTTCACTCGTGCCTTAAAGATACCCAGATTATACTTATCAGTTACTTATTTACTTATTTACTAGTTTGTTTAATGTCTCACATGAAGTAGAAGATTGTTCAAGCTTGATTTTTTGCAAAAGATACTTAGGCTATTGGTGCCACAGAATAATTACTGCGAAAATTTAAACGTTTTTAATTACAGGTATCCGTTTCGCTTCGTTTCTCGCCTTGGTGTGTATTGAGGCTAAATATATCAAAACGTACCAATTTAACTTTCAAAGAGCATTTGACTCGATGTAGGTACCTCTGATGTATCAAAGCGAAGTCAAACTAAAGTTAAGGACATTACCAACGCCTTGTGAATTTCCACCTACCCGCACTTTCATATACTTCGCATGTTTGTGGCTAAACAATTATTCAGTTTTCAAAATATGTTATCGTAAATTGGAGATATTACTGACATCAATGATATAAAGTTCATTAACGCCTCAAAGATAAGTTAAATCTATACCAATATTGTTAAGAGGTACTTAAAGTTTTGTAAGTTTGGATTTAACAGGTAACCTCCGTAAGTACTCATCCGATTTCAAAATTCTTTCACCAATTTAGGAAGATACATTACCTACCCATGGATAATATAGGAAATAAGGAAATAGGAAATAAAATAATATAATACCTACATTTCATTTTTAATTTCACTTTGAATATAATACTATTGTTCAAAGTGAAATTTATAAAACAATAAAATTATGATCATTTCAAATTAATGTGTTAAACAGTGCACAATCAAAAACAATAGAATTCCACAAAACTTAATTAAATAATAAAATTAAACAATAAAATAAATAAATGAAATTAAATAATACTGAATACTAAAATTGTTATAATATACTTAAATAATAAAATTGTAAATATTTAGTTTATTATAATTAATTAGTTTATTATTATGATTTATAATGTTAATAATATCGAATGAATACCGTGCAATATATAATATAAAAATAGAACTTAAAACCAAATATGTATAAATACTTATAATAAAATATAAATACCATAAAAGCGAATGATATTATTTTAATGACAGGTACTATTTAAATTTAATATTTGTGTTTTTTTTCCTAACAAAAAGCGCCTTCATCCTCTCTCCTATTACAATATTAACTTTGCTGTGCCCGACAGGGTCCATAATTGATTCGATGTTTTAACATACCAACTATTTGTACACATTATGGAATGCAATAAAGTATTGAGTATTGAGTATTGGATACTTTATTAAAAAAAAATTATCCCGTATATATTTTATTACCATTTCAGCTGTACATAAATGAACTATTTAAGTTCAAATTTAAACATCAAAATGGAAAGCAACAAAGGTAACAAAGTAAGCTATTAATCGCTTTTCAAATCAACACTATAGGCATCAAACTAACAAAAGAAAATAACAAAAATCTACACGGTTCTATGAGGTCTTTACCCAGCAACTTCCGATTGTACAGTCAACAGCAAAAGTAGATGATCAAAATCAGAAATGCAATACTAATGAACGGAGTTCGCGTCAGAACTGTGTGGCGTCGAAGTGATTTAAAAGTATTTGTGTAACAATCACATACTTTTAATAAATAAACTAGTAATAAATTATATAAATTTGTGTTAGTAAATTAGTATTGAATTCCTGATTTTGATCATCTACTTTTGCTGTTGACTGTACAATTCACTGCCATTAATTCGCCTTTCTCAAAACAGATGGCGCTAGCAGTCGCACCGCAGTTCATTAAAACAGAGAATTAATTAATAATGTGTGGTTTCGTCCTACTAAAGCGTTGCCTAGCCAAATAATAATATTGTGGAGGTTCTAAAATGTGCTTATGTTTGACTTATTACGGCCGGTACGTTATGAAAGAGCAGAGAGATACACACCCATTTTTCCTACTTTTTTTAAAAATTCATGTTTACGTGTTAAGAAGGACCTTTCCGGATAATCTGTCGTAAATGCGAGAATGATTAGCTTTGTAATTGCACAAAATACATAGATTACACTGAGACAGAATCTTTCCTCTAACATTTGTTATAATCTAAGGTGCCACACAAAACATCACACATACATCATCATCACTTACACTTTCACTCTCACAGACTCTCACACATACACACACACAACTTAACGCACGTTTTACTTAATTTACCTTGTAAACCTTCTTTATGCTCATTCGCACTCTGACCCCCAAGATACAAGCCCTGCTTAGTTTGGGGGTCAACGGTTAAACCAAAAATTGAGATGTATAATCTCAACTTGCTCATGAAATGTACCGTTAGTATCACCTCTTCTTCTCTGCCAATAAACTTTTTTGTATTTGTATTGTATTGTAAGATAGTTGTTTCATCTGACGCAATCCCGTTGGTTAACAAGCGAGCGAGAACGCGATAGCATCGAAAGAAGATTGGCGCGCAGAGAGTTCCAGGAAATACGTGTTTTTGTCAAATTTCTCATGTATGAGGTTGTGGGTCCGCAACCGGGCACGAACAAGTACACACGGCTACACATCTAGCTATATATTCCAGTATAAGCTGACCTCGCATTGTACGGAAGTCCTATACAATACGAGATCAGCATTAAGGCGCTAACAAGCGACTTTAGCAGATTTTAAACTGACAATCACGGCAAAACGTGTGGTGTAAATAAATAATTTGAAAAAAAAAATATGTTAAATTAGAACATTCTCTTAATCATTTAGTATGTGAATATTTTTGATTAAGTTCAAAATATTAAATAGTTTAATTAAATCGTGAAGTTGTGCCTGACGCGGACAAAACATTGATAATCACACAAAATCTACCAGGAATATTTAAACGAAACTTTTACTATCTTACAGACAATTTTATTATCTATCTATTTTTTAAGTTAAAGAATGCTATTAATTAATTTTTTCGACTAATCTTTGAGAGTTTTGGACGCAGCGCCATACGATTATCTGGTCGCTCAAGGTCGCCGGCGTATATCGTCGCCTTAACTGGAAATGTATAGCTTGATGTGTAGCCGTGTGTACCAATGTGATTTTTTAAATTAAGTAACATTATTGAATAGTATTGTAAAATGCTAGCACTTAAGTAACCAGATCGAATGTTACTCGAGGGGGCTGGCGCTGTAAGCCGAAATACAGGTTCCTCCTAGTTTGGAACTTATAATAATCTTATAATAATAATATGTGGGGACATTTTCACACACGGCCATCTGACCCCAAACTAGGGAGACCCTGTACTATGGGTGTCAGACAGCTGATATACATACACAAATACATTTTTTTTTTTGTAAATACATACATATATAGATAAACAACGACCAGACACAAGGCAAACACAAGTGCTCATCACAGAAATGTTTACCCTGGGCGGGAATCGAACCCGCAACACGCTGCGTAGCAGTCGATCGCTCAGCCACTGCGCCAACCGTGTCGTCAAACTACCGCGTCGTGTGAACTAAAACTTTTGTGTACAAAATACTGTTATCATAGCATCTATCTGTAAATCTTAATAAGTACTTTTTTGTGGAATAAAGATTATTATTATTATTATTATGAGATGATCAGATTTAAATCTCTCCCATTTCTGGGGAACTACGTCCAAATTGCGGGCTTTTGGCCAAACAACTAAGACGGGCGGCGTTAGGCAATTTAGTCTATAGACAGAAACTTTCTGACGATTCTGCATGTGTTCAGTGTGACTGCTTTCTGTAGGAGTATGTATGTGAGTGGATGAATGTCTAGTGTTTTAAGGCTTGTATGAAGTGTTTTGGGGATGACGCCGGTGCTGGATATTATGATAGGGATGGTCTTGACCGTGTGAGCTCTCCATTGAGTTTTCAATTCTATAGTCAAGTCTGCGTACTTTGAGAGTTTGTTTGTGTGTGTGGATGTTAAATTGTGTGTGTTAGGTATAGCTACATCTATCAGGTATACAATTTTATTTTGCTTATCGTGCAGGGTGATATCAGGTCGGTTGTGATGTATAGTCTTGTCAGTCAGTATAGTTCTGTCCCGGTACAATTTGTATTCAGGTGAATCTAGTATAATTATTATTAATTCCATACGAAGGTACTTTCTAAGTTTATTCTTGGACATCAATGACATCGGTGGACGAAAAATATCGTAAGGAAACTTGGGCTTGTAATTTACGCATTGAATGTCTAATTAGCAGACACAATAGATAAACAATAGCTTATGTCGAACTGTGTAACTTAAGACACGCGAAAGGTTAATATAAGTCTGAAATCGCCAATCCGCCTTGAGCGCACGTGGTGATCAATGCTCGTACCTTCTCTTTAGCAGAAGAGGCTTTTGCTCTGCAGTGGGACAATTATAGGCTGGAATTATTATTTTTAACCGTTCGGTTCCCAGAGTTTGACGACACGGTTGGCGCAGTGGCTGAGCGATCGACTGCTGCGCAGCGTGTTGCGGGTTCGAATCCCGCCCAGGGTAAACATTTGTGTGATGAGCACTTGTGCTTGCCTTGTGTCTTGGTGTTATTTATCTATATAGGGTGACTGGTAATTAGTGTACGATACTTAAACACCAGATTGTGTTCATGATAACAAACAACTTTCCGGAAGAAAAAATGTTTTTTGTACTGGTTCACTTTTATCACAATAACACAACAGCCGTATGAAATTCACGCGCGCTCACGCCTGTGACCTAAAATGAACAAGTACAAAAAACATTTTTTCTTCGGGAAAGTTGTTTGTTATCATGAACACAATCACTTGTTTAAGTATCTTACACTAATTACCAGTCACTCTATATATGTATGTATTAAAAAGAAAATGTATTTGTGTAAGTTTATCAGCGGTCTGACACCCATAGTACAGGGTCTCCCTAGTTTGGGGTCAGACGGCCGTGTGTGAAAATGTTCCCACGTATATTATTATTATTATAGTTAACCGGAACTTTCCAAAAGTTCTGAAAACTCCTAAATCCAACATCATCATCATCTGTGTAGCCTATTCCCAACTATATTGGGGTCGGCTTCCAGTCTAACCGGGTGCAGCTAAATACCAGTGTTTTACATGGAGCGACTGCCGGACCTCCACAGCCCAGTTACTGGGTAACACGATACCCCTTGGTAAGACTGGTTGCCAGACTTTCTGGCTTCTGACTGCCAAATATCTGCAAATGAAAGCTGGGTCCAACGGTTTTACGTGTTTTCCGAGGTACGGAGGGAACTCGGTACGAAAGGGATGGTCACCCATCCACCGACTGATCGATCTGTACGGCTTCAACTTAGCCACGAGCTCCTTCACTAACTCCTAAATCCAACATTAAGTACAAAGTTTTATTTGGAAATAATATTAAAAAAGGACCTCTATAAAACAGCGCGTTTAACATTCACTCCGAGCTTCCCGTGTCATCGAAATGACAGCAAATAAAACCGGAGTGTGATGTTTACCGTCGGACCCTAACAGCGTGTTCGGACTATTATAGTAGGCTAAAGGATCTTGATACTTTATTGTGAAGTATGTATGGTCCTGTAGGTCTAGCCAGGTAGTTATAGATCTTTGACAGTCGTTTTGGGTAATCAAAAGCCAAAAAGTCTGACAGTCTTATTTTGAACCGACTTCAAAAAGGAGGAGGTTATCAATCCGGATGTTCATTTTTTTTTATGTATGTTCGGGCATAACTCTGTCACATATAGACGGATTTGCAAAATTTTGTTGGAAAAGAGTTTATTCCGAAATGGTCCCATATAAATTTTACCAAAATTGATCCTGTCTTTTTATAGAAAAACAACAAAATCCCAAAAAAAAATCTTAGATGACGTTTTAGTTTCTTCAATATTTGGAGGACTTACAATCTCTTTTAAGTGTGTCGGGTTTTTCGTAATGGATTTGGATTTAAGGCAATACTAAAAAACGAAAAATAAAAAGTTTCATTTAAAAAAAAAAGTAAACCGCCTTCAAAAACAAAAAAGTGATAAATAACTTTAGCACAGAACACACTTACTTTACTTTCGGAAGTCGGTGGCACAGACTTCCGAAAGTAAAGTAAGTGTGTTCTGTGCTAAAGTTATTTATCACTTTTTAGTTTTTGAAGGCGGTTTTCTTTCTTTTTCGAAAAAAAAAACTATTGGGGTATATTGTTACCCAGTAAATGAGTTGTGGAAGTCAGATAGGCAGTCGTACCCTAACATAGTTGAGAAAAGGCTAGGCAAAGGATGACTAAGTCTAGCCTAACTGCATAAGTAATGTCAGTCGATTTGAAAATACGACTCTACGACTACGACTATTATAGACTCTTAACTAAAATGCTGAAAAACAAATGCATCGTTTTATTTCGTGTCTATTTAGATGATGATGACAAACAAAAAATAAAATAACAAAAATGTTCATAAAATGAAAACTACTTGGCCAAACTATGTTAAATTTTTATGGAACCAATGGCAACTATTCCGCATCGAACTAAATGAGAATCACGTAAATCGGATCATAGATCACTATGATCCGATTTACGTGATTCTTATTTAGTTCATCAATTTAGTGATGCAATATCCTTTTGTCTTGTCGTTTGATGAAAAATACCAATCGAATTGAGAACCTCCTCCTTTTTGAAGTCGGATAAAAAGAAAAACCACACAGACAGACAGACAGACAGTCGTACTTATCGTCTTAAACGTATCTGCTCCATCCTACGTCTGTCCATCTGCAGACATGGCCGGCCCACTTCCATGTCAGCGTGCTGTTTGTAGGTACCCATTATGTTCGTGACATTCGTTCTCTGGCATTTGCCACTTTATTTTTTTGATTGAGACTCCATTGTGAATTCTATATACCAGTGAAACCCCGAGCATCGCATGCATAAGCACTCTGAGCAAACTTGAATTTGTGGACCGGCCTCATAAATATATTGATTTCCTATGAGAATTTTCTAGTGCGATGAGGCAGCGTTTTAAATTAAAAGATCTTCTCTAATCGTTATCAGACTACAATTTCAATTAAAATAATACTTCAAAAAATGCGTCAAGTATTTTCATATACACACATTTCAATTCAATAATAGAATACCGATAACCTAAATCCAGATTTATTAAATAAACCAAAGTTGTTTTCCAAACGACTCGTATAAAATTCACAAATAACATTTTCGGGAGAGCATACTGAAAGCAGTCTTCCATAATAATCTTACTTAATCTCGTGTCATAGGCACCAATGAATCCAGAACTTAAACCGACACATTATTAGGTCGTTACAGAAAGAAATATACTTCAATCTGCATAATTTTAATGTTACTTTTCCGCTATTCAAGTAAAATCACGTCATTATTTAAATTTTCTCTTCGGAAAACAACCCGATCTTTATCTGGAAATGGCGTCCTAATCTATTTTGGCATCAGAAAGTGTTTTTGGGAAATAATAAAGATTCGACATCCGTGTTCTTTAGGCTTTCGTAATGCGACATTTATAATCCAAGGAGTTGTTATTGGCTGTTGTTTTTTATTGTGCTGGAGAGGCAATACTGGTTACTGAAGTAAAACCAGCCAGTAATGTTTTGAATTTGGAAGGTAAAAGATTTTAGGCCGGTTTGCGCCACTCATTGTTATTTTAACTCTAAGTTAGTAGCGAACATGTGGTCATCATGTAAGACATTTTGTAATTAATTCTCGTGTTAACACCTACTTAATGTTTTAGCGCAAGTCAGTCTTAAATGGTTGAAATTCTTCGTAGGTAAACAAATAATTAAGAATCTCTTTGTAGATATAACAATTTAATAGTACTGTTTATTCTTAAAAAGAGTTGTGTTGCAAAATAGTTTTTAATGAGTAGGTATACTTAAACGGCTACTCCAAATAATAAATATATTCTTTTAAAAAAGACTGAAGTTTTTAGTGTAAAAGGATAAGTAAGTACTACATAGTATAATTAAGTTTCTAAATGAAATATATTATGACTGAACTTGTTATAATTTTTGACATCTGAGTAATGAAAGATAGGATTAATAAAATCGACAATAATGAACCTGTCATTCACAGTCATACATAATAGTTATCCTTTTTGTGATTTTGAAACGAAAAATTACGTCGATTACCTTCAAACGGACGAAATGACTGCAAATAGATCACAGGGAATCGTAACGAGATTTCAGGTATTTTTTTCTCTTTTTTTTATCTTCGCCTTCGTATTTGCTGATTAAGTAAAAATTTGAAGGTTTTGGTCAATATTTGGCTTTCACAAACTGAGAAGGTCATTGATAAAAAGAACGGAATCAATTTGGGTTGAAGACACAAATTGTGAATGCGTAATTTATGGCGCTGAAAAGACCCAAATCTATATAATTTGTGGTAGAGGAATAAAAATTCTGTTGGTTTCTAAATACGTGTTTGTATTTTTTTTATACAAAATCATGGTAAATGGGTCTTGACCTTTCACCAAAAATATCTGTATAATGATCAACGTCATGTTCTTAAATTAAATTACATTAAAATTAAACTTGACATCTTCTATATATAGGGCGACTGGTAATTAGTGTACGATACTTAAACACGTGATTGTGTTCATGATAGCGAATAACTTTCCCAAAAAAAAAAATATTTTTTGTACTGGTTCACTTTTATCACAATAACACACAAGCCGTATGAAATTGACGCGCACCCTTGTAACATAAAGTGAACCAGTACAAAAAACATTTTTTCTTCGGGAAAGTTGTTTGTTATCATGAACACAATCACGTGTTTAAGTATCGTACACTAATTACCAGTCACCCTATATTTTAGCCGGTCAGATTACAAAAATCTTTTCACTGATAGAAAGATAACAAATATACGACAAATGATAGGACGACAGCACGTTATGTCGACCATTACTTTTGCGGTACAACACATCAGATCGACGTAATTACGTTACTGCGACACAACTTTTTTCGATAATCGATAGCGCGACACCACTTTTGATCGACAGACGATAGCATGACACAACTTTTGACCGATAAACGATAGCGCGACACACTTTTGATCGACAATCGATAACGCGAAACATCTTTTAATCGACAGACGATAGAACGACACAACTTTTGTTCTACAAACGATAGCGCGACACCAATTTCGATTGACAAATGGTCGCGTGACACAACTTATACTTGCCAAACCAAAGATCAAACATTGACACACATTGTTAAGATAGTAAAATGACTAAAAACCAATAAAAAATTTAAATTCATAAACAACTTTTATTTAAATTTTGAATCATTGTCATCATCATCATCATTTCAGCCGAAAGACGTCCACTGCTGGACATAGGCCTCCCCCAAGAAATGGGGGATTTTGCTATAATCCCCACGCCACGCCACGCTTGGCAGGCGGGTTGGCGATCGCAGTATGGTTGTAACAAAGGCACAGAGAACGCTGCTGCCCGTTCTCTGGTGAGTCCCTTAGTCGCCTCTTACGACACCCACTGGAGGATATGGGATGGTGCTATTCTTTACGTCCGACACCCTATGGACCATTGTATAATGTGAATCATTGTGTAAGTACATAATTATAATTATGTCAAAATTAAAGTCAAATAACTTGATATTTTTAGAAGCAATCAGGTAAACATCAGACAAAAAAAAAACATAGGCAAATGTTTTAATGTATTAATAGGTACCTACTTGACTACCACGCAGACGCAGTCACGTCCAGAAACTTAATTTACGTCTAAAGAACACGTCATGATAACACCCCAAAAAGGTCACAAACTTTAAGCAACATCCTCCATCATACAGACCGCTATACTTCATTCAAACTTTTCTTAGTTCAACAACCCACCTTTGGGACAGAAGCGACTTTTGAAAGCGGCCAACACAACATAAGACATTCAAATTGAATTGAGATACGGGTTGATGGAAATATGTCAGTGGAATAATTTATAAAAAAAAAATTGTAGTTTACACTTTGTTGTTTGGAGTAGTTTTGTAGTTTTACATATTTTGAACGTAATTTACATGTAAAATTGAATCTACTTGCTCCTTTCAAAAAGGTAGTATCGTGTGTGGAGAACTGTCATTATTCTATCTACAAATTGGCATCGAAATTAATCGTATAATTTTATTTATCTTAATATGACTTGACTGAGTACCTTTGTATTTAGTGTGCTCTCAGTATAGTTCCCATTATTTTAATCACGATATTCGCGATTTAGGGGATAAACAACATTACTTCTAACCTAATACACCATCAATCAAATTATTGTTTGAGCGCAAATCGATCATTTTTTGAGCCTGTACTTCATCAAAGAATATCATTAAGATAATGTATTATACCTAAAGATATTCTTAAGACGTCGGAAACGAATTCAATCAGACCCTGTCAAAATGTAATAGCGTAGGTACTTAATTTGTTCCATAAAGGCAAAATCCTTGAACATTTGACAAAAAGTTTCTTATAATAATCCTTCCTACTTATATGCGAGAGTTTGTGAGAAAGCATAGATGGGTATTTGTTACTCTCTTAAATGACTAAATGAAACTGCCCTTAAATTAAGTTTATTGATCTAGCTTAGCACACAGGATAGTTTTTATCTCGTTTCTGTTTCGTAAAGACCTTGGCTTAATCTCTCGAGTGTCGATGATACCGCGTAGATTCATAAGCAGTGGAGGTTTGACTTTTAACACGTTTCGCCAGACAGTCGTTGAGTTAATTCTGAATCTCAAATTATCCCGCGGAATTAAGCCTACGCAGATAAAGTCGAAGCTAGTATCTACATTAATTATCTTGATCAAATCAACATTCACGTTACTAATATTACATTTAGTACAGCTCTCCCTTAGTAGAGTGCTTTATATTACAAGACATTATTTTTTAACTTGCCTGCGGAATAAGATATACCTAAGTCCCAATAGGCTTCTTCAATGGATGTTACATATAATATACTTTTCTACCTATTTTCATGACCATTCTGCTTTCACGGACATAATTAATTTGATTTGCTCATTAACCAGGGTAGATATTTAATATGGAGTAAGTATATATATTTTCCCTCTAATTGAAATGAGAAATGTGTACAAAAGTCAGTCTATTTATTTATTCGAGCGAACGCCATTTGCCTTTTTAGCTTTCAGCGGATCACGGGAATCACTTATTTCAAAAAAATATTTGTATTCCTGGCATGTTTTTCCGGGATACGTTTACAAAAAAAGAAAAATATTACATTGTCGGATTGTTACCTAGCAAAGATTTAAAAACGTTTGGTTGTATATGCTGACCTCATTTTTATGTACTTTAAATAGGTAGGTACATCTTTATCTGTACTAATATTAACTATATAATATTATAAATAGGAAAGATTTGCATTTTTGTATGTAACTAATAAACTCAAAAACTACTGGTCCAATTTCAAAAATTCTTTCACCAATCGAAAGCTACATTATCGCTGAGTAACATAGGCTATATTGCGACATACAACGACATATAACATAGGCTAACGAAGTCGCGGCGAAAGTGCTAGTGTTATATATTATGAAGTTATTTTGATGAATATTGCACGATATTGTTTTGTGACAAAATAATTATTACTATGGTTCAAGATCCTAAAGTCGTTTTACCATGGTTAAAATTTTTGTTACTGTCAGACACTTTCCACTTAGAGAACTTTGAAGATTCTGGCTAAAGTCATGGCCCACGAAAAGTATTTGTCAATAATGCGTGTGTTATTTTTAACAATATACTGTTAAACATTATATAGAGCTAGCCGTCACATAAGGACGTAAGTCAGTAGGATACCTTTAATACCTAAAAAAAGCATTAAATCAAGCAAGTACACATATCATCTTAACGACATAATTATTTCTCTGTCTCCTATCCATTCTCAGAATTTCAGCCATGTTAACATTAGGTACTTATATCTCGCAGCTCTGGGATCTTAATACTAGTTTTACTAGTTTAGTAAAGTGGGTTAAAGTACCAAATATGGTTAAGAGGTTAAGAGCATCATTCCTAACAACACCTTATTTTAGCACTAATGTACGTTAGCTCACACAATACATTGCTCTCTAAAGTTCAATTAAGGAAAAGTTAGCCTTTTGTTTATTTGTACCCAGTGCTTCGGATCACTAACTCTTCTAGAGTCCCGGTTTCGATTTTCCACTCGAGCAGAACTGTGATTGGGTTTATCTGTTAGGAAAAGGAGGCCGAAGGTTTGTCTTTGTATCGCAGTTTAAAAATAGCTTGTCAGGTTGTGAAAACGCTGAATTAATATCCTAGATCTTAGTTGATTTTCTTGACGGGAATCCAACAGATTTTAAGTTTATTACCGACGTCGCTCGCAATATTAACGCAGGGCTTCGATACAGCGAATTATTTCCCGTTCCAATTATACACTGGAAGCTCGTTAAGATCGTTAGGATAAGACTAGGCAGATGATGCGTTAACTGATGGTATGATAATAAAACTAGCTAAGTATTCAAGAATCAAAATTATTGCTTTAGATACGCCTTACACGTTTAGCCCTTAAAATATCAACTGTCACATCTAATACCAAATTCAGTCATCCATAATCACAGTAACATGTTCCCCTTCCATCCTAAAATGTAAATTAATATAAACGTAATGAATATTTAATCGGAACAACTCGGCCTGAGAATTGAGTTGAACATCGCAATAATGTGATTCAGGCCTAATATTTATAATTCCATTTCGAGTCATTTGGGATTTTCGGAACTTGATTCGAGGGTAATTACCTAACTGTGTCCACAGACTATAGAGTACATTTTGTTTTAACATTGTGCTGGGGTCACACCTGCGTGTATCGTAACGAAGCCTTCGTGGCGTGCTTTAGGATGTTGATGGGGCTTCCGCGCTTCTGTAGTGCCTTGCAGATGTTTGCAGAAGCCCATATCTAAGATGATTATTACGCTGTTGTGAGGAAGAGGACAGCGTCTATAATGGGCAGGTTGCGCGGGGACACCAACGGCTTCCTCAGCTCATTAATTGACAAGATGGTATAGTATATGTTGTAACACATACTATACTTACATTTTATAAACATGCAATCATTTTTCATAATTGCTGTTTGTTACATTTTATAATACTTGTTTTTATAGATTCATGGAATCTTTTATAATTTAAATGGGCCTTTGAAGGTACTTACATTATATTCCATCGAGCATAAAAACTGTGTGTCTGCTAAATTATTATCGTTCCCTTTTTATAAATCTGGAAAATAAATAATGTTTTGTTATGACATGTTTGTCAATGACAGTTGTTAATCTTAACAATTGTCAGTCATTCTTTTAATTAGTTTACGGCTTATATAACTTAAAACCTTCAAACTGATGTCGAATATATGTGTGTCTTGCTGTATTTTATACTAAACAGCTGGACACCCGCTAATGTATCTGGTGTTCTTAAAAATCCTATACGCACTAATCGAATAAAAATAACTGGCAGTCTACAATAATTGAGTCTGGCCGGTACTATAATACCCCGGTATATGACCATACGGGCGTTCCAGAAATAAAATTCATACTTGAAAAGTAATATGAATTTCGGAAGAGCGGACAGGAAAGAAACCTGTCAAATGGGGCAGTCTAGATCTCGCTGTCGCTTAAGTAACACGCTGATTTACTTAAAGACTAACGGTCCACAAACAAAAGTCGGTAACGGTCCTGAGTCGTGCCGTCGTGCTGTCGCGTGCCTGCTGCTCCCAGGGCGGGTCTTACTGTTAAGATCCCCACGGACTTCCGTCCCAAAGCTAGGAGCCGACCGTGGTAGTCTTATCTTCGGCCGATCCTGTTTGCCGGCCAGGCTGTGGAGCCTGGAAATCTCTGCCTAACTTAGTGCGTCTAGGTTAGTGTTTTTTATATCTCTGTTTTTATACTCATCGCATTCTTGTGAGAGATATTAAAATTTTAACGTACAATTCTACATAGCTTTTTATTTCATAAAGTAGTAGAATTTTATTGTTACAATGGACAGCCCTTTCATTAGGCATTGGGTGCGGCTACACGTGCCAGCATGTGCTAGGCCGTGTGTGTATTAGTTTTCTTTTTTGTACCTATATTTGTTTTAGTTTTAGTGTTTTACTAATATAGTGTTAAGTTGTATACTAAAATTATGGATTGTACTAAATCTGAAATAAATGTATTATTATTAATAAAGTCGCTCCCGCTCTCTGTGCTTAGATCTTATAAACTACGCACCGGATTTGAATGTACTTTTCAGCAATGGATAGAGAGATGCAAGAGGAAGGTTTATACGTATAGTTTGTATCTACATTGCACCCGTGCCCGAAACCCGAAGCCGGGGCGGGTCGCTGGTAAGGTCTAAACCAAACCTTATTACAGTTATAATCCGTAGAGGGTACAGCAACATATATTATCACTAGATTTTTTTTCCAACTTCGTTTACTTAAATTACGATTATCGCGCATGCAAAGTAATTGTTGAGGTGCGTACATATTATATAACATAACATATTATAAAACGTTGTTAAGTAAGTGGTTAAATGTTTCAGTAATGTGGAGGTTAAATGATACAAAACGTATAATAATAACGGATTAACTCACTGACCGACTAGTCGGACGAACTCGGCAACCCCAAAAATCTGTTGTTCTCAATCTATAATGTGTAACAATACTCACGTTTCATTTAATGAATAATAGTTATTTAATATGTTATTAATATTTACAACAATGTTATTTATTTTTTATTTATTTAGGTAACCAACAGCGATACATAATATTTTACAAAGTAAGCGTGCAACAGTTGATAGGGCCAATTATAGGTTTCCCTGTATAACTACATAATATAATACTTGCGAACGGACTAATGACGGAACAACAACATTGCAATACAATACAAAACAAAATTAAAATTACAGGTTACGATCAAAATTTGGAAGAATTCAAAGTCTATTAATGTTAAATAACAAAAGATAGTAAAAAGAAGAAGAAGATTGGTTTCTTGTCATATATCTCCGTTTATAGTATTAATTATGCGTTTTAGTACAATTAAATAAATCAACTTTAGAGAATTCTGAGTTATAAATTCGAGCAATGCGAGTCAGCACACAGTTCTTGGCTTAGTTAGTGGAGTGCCTGGGAACACGCAACATTGGCGTGTGACGAGTGCGCCGTAGGGGAGTGTTAAAAGTTATCTGTGCGACCAAGTCCGGGCAATCAAGGCGTCCATTGAGTTTGTCATAGAGTAAACACATATCCATCACTTTACGCCTTTTTTCAAGTGTTTGCAGACCATAGGTTTGACAGCTATCTTCTTTATATAACTTATGCGTATTATAGTGAACAGCATTGCAGAATGACATGCCAAAGTCATATAACATTGTCATATCGCATTGTATTTTTTATCTAATGTATACAGTTGTGTACAGTGTGTCTGTTGTTATATGTTGCATGTTGAAAAACAAAGTTACATAATGTGGACGTGTTATAAAATACAACTTACATAATCTGTAAGCACCTTAAGTCGCGAATCCAAAAATAGTCCCTTTTTGTTGAAGATCAAGCTTAGTGCACACTAAGCTTGATCTTCAAAAAAGGACTATTTCACCTACTGAACCAATTTTGATGACCTTTCAATAGGTAGGTAGATTAGGCGTAAAAGCGTAGCAAACAAACTAACTTTTCAATAGTATGAATTATGTTAAGAGAAAAAAGAATTCAACAATAACATTTCGAACATAATAACTTATATACCGTCACACGGGGTGACTTTCAAAACAAGAGGTAACTTTGATAATTACCTGAAATTCTAATATTTTACTAATTTTTACCCGTAAAATTAAATGCAGCCGATTATTTTATCTTATATTAGGAATTCATGTAGATGCGCCATGTTTTGTAAACGGTGTAGCACATTAAAGATAGTTAAAAGTGCAAAAAATATGTTCAAAGTTAACCCTGAATATTAGTCGAAAATGCGATTTACGTCGGGGTGACTTTAAACCAGCAATAAAAATCGAGACTTATCAAAGCAGCCCCATTTTCAATGTCAATAAAACTGACAGGTTGTAAATTTTTTTCTCTTAAATTATTAATAGTTTTTAAGTAACCACAATAGTTTTTAAGTGACGACACGGTTGGCGCAGTGGCTGAGCGATCGACTGCTGCGCAGCGTGTTGCGGGTTCGATTCCCGCCCAGGGTAAACGTTGGTGTGATGAGCACTTGTGTTTGCTTTGTGTCTGGGTGTTGTTGAGCTATATATGTATGTATTTACAAAAAAAAAATGTATTTGTGTATGTATATCAGCTGTCTGACACCCATAGTACAGGGTCTCCCTAGTTTGGGGTCAGATGGCCGTGTGTGAAAATGTCCCCACATATTATAGTAACCAAAGTTATTGGTGTCATTCAAAAAGTCGTCATTATGTTTTTTTTTTTCAGATTTTTTATTCTAATATTGTAAAAGATACATAGGTTTTTATTTAAAAACTAATCAATCTTACCCCGTTCGACCGGTATCGAATTATCTTCCTAATAAGGTGGTCACATTAGCTGCTTCGTTATTTAATGTATCATAACCTGAGCAATAATTGGGATGCAGTCCTATATTTCGCAACGATAACCGATAATTATTGATAACATTATGCGTATATCGTTTCATAGCGTGAAGCTTCGACGATAGACACAGGTGCGGACCCAGCATTAAAGTATGTTGTAGTACTTCTAGATGGTGCCGTGAAAACTCATTACTCTGTAATGAGGAAGCAATCGGGTGAAATGTCTCGTGGGTGTGGAGACAGTGATATATTATTTTGTGAGGCTGATAACACAGATTTATATACTTACCTATGGAATAATGAAAAAAATCAAGTTGATTATCAATGGACTTTTAGATAATGTCTACCTATACTTCAGTTGTGTTATAGTTGCAGGAACTTAGCATGGTATTAGTTGTCATTTTTTTTTTTTACGACCAACCGTGTCGTATAAAAATAAACCAAAGCGATAGTCGACTGCTGCGCTGAGTGTCGCGGGTTTGACTCCCGCACAGAACAAATATTTATATGGTCTATCGATAGTTGCTCCGGGTCTGGTTGTGCGTGATGTGAATAGGGTATTTTACCAAAAAAATAACGAATTAGTCCTTCAGGTATTTTTCCAAAAAATATTGGACACGTGTTTTTTCTTTTTTCACGTAAACAAAAAATGAAGACGATACAGGGCGTCGAAAACTCGTGTGACATCAAAGAAAAGTAAATCCACCTATAAATTTTTCATTTCCTATTAAAATTAACTATTTAATTGATGACAAACGAAACACAGTTTCATGTTCAGTATTCTACAAACATGTATTGTATTACCGAAAGGGCAATGACCACAAATACTATGTTTAAATTCCGCAGCTTTAGTAAAATATTGTTTCTATTTTTCTTGTTGAAAATTACCTCACGACTTTTCCAGTCATACAAACAAGCTTTCAACAAAATTACAATCGCGTCGGAAAGATTAGATTAGATATGGTTAAAAGAATTGTAGGTACCAAGAGACTAGGAGGTGATATTTTATATTTATACTAGCGATCCAAACCGGCTTCGCATGGGCCTATAGCGTTTCTTGGTAAATGGACTATCCAACACAAAAATATTTTTCGTTTCGAACTAGTAGACCCTGAGATTACCGCGTTCAACCAAACAAACAAACAAACTCTTATAATATTAGCAGCTTTATAATATTATTGTATAGATTTTTATATTACGTCAACCAAATTGGAAACTAATAGGGAAATCTATGCACCTATAAATATATGAAAAATGGGTCTAATAATATTGAAGCTAGTAATTTTTCAAGTACACAGTCAACGAAAGAGATATTAACGCACATCCGTCAGATTAAGTTAAAGTTTTTCTAGAAATCGACGAATGTCTTCGAACGAAACTTTACATTTATGTGCTGATATTACCTATTATTCAAATATAATCGTTTATTTTTAATTTTATTAAACAAATAATTGTTTAATAAATAATTGTTTTATCAAAAAGATACGTCATGTAATTCCAGGAAAACTACAAGTATATACCTAATTCTTATTTATTTTGTTGGCTGTACATTTAATGAGGGTAAATGCTTTTCAAGACAATTAGGTTTTCACCGGAATACTTCGAAGTTGGGATAATCGCACCAATTTCTTGCCCTGTTGATTCGCCACTGTAGGTACCACATTAGACGGAAATCTTTTCTCCCATCGGATAATCCCAAGCCCATATAAAATTCATTTTTAATATGGACTTCAAAGAAGTGTGGGAAAAAGAAAAAAGGCAAAAAGTTTCGTGTTAAGCGGATCAGCAACAACGCGGGTCGGACGAGGAATCACAATATTTTTCATGAAAAGGAATTTAATACAATGCACAGAGGTTTTATCTGTTAGAACACGACTTAACGTGACACATTTTCTAAATTAAATCATGGACTTATTATTGACAATTAAGTATAAAACCGTCTAGCCTTTTCCCAAATAGGCTGGGGGTCTGAATACCAGTGTTTTACATGGAGCGCCTATCTGACCTCCACAATCCAGTTACAAGGTAACACAATGCCCTTTGGCAGGACAGGGTCTCAAACTTTTATGCTTCTGATTCTGACTACCCATAATGACTGTCAAAGATTTACGAAGGGATCTCGATATGAATGAATCCCATCTATGGAGCGACCGCGGCAAGCGTAGCTTAATCATAATTACCGGTTGCTTAGCTGCGAGCCCCTAAAATAATGACAAATAAGTAATTTTGAGTAAATAATTTAATTATTTGGAGATTGGAGATTCCACTCATTGAAACGAATAAAGCGTACCAATATCCGCATGTACGTTTGTGCATGAAGTGTAAATAAATAAATATTTAAATAAATATTACCTATGTTCGAAACGGGTGTTCCAATTAGAAATCTATCGAATTTACGTTATTGACACAATGTTGTCAATTAATTATTGGTGGGATCAAAATTATGTAATTGAAATGTCAAACAGAAAAAAATTGTTATAAACAACTTGCGAAGAGTTCCAACCAGTGCCAATAAAATCCTATAATGTCACAAATAAAACCTACAGAGTCAATACAGTATCAACCCTAGTAAGTCTAACTAGTTTAGGTAATTATTTTTGAGGATATCGGGAGCGGTCCTTCTGTAACGTTTTTATTTTGTGCTATTGAATAGTTTCAACCCAGTGGTAGATCGATCTTCATACCAATTGTGTGAGATCAACACGCGAGCAATTATAACTTCCGAAATTGAAACTCGGCACGGCCACATTTATCGCTTCGGTTGTACCGCGGTGAAATGTTTCATGTTATGAGGTCACGAAATGTAAACAATAGTTTCTCATATTGTGATTTAGTTACGGTGTGTGTGTGTGTGTGTGAGTTCATATTACATTACATATTACTGGACCCGTGCATGCCTGCAGGTCTGGTGCGGCGGGAAGCGGATATAGTTATAGGTTTTTAAATTAGTTTTATTTTTGTTTTTTTTTTGTTGTAATTGGTAACTAAAAATTACTAACATAATTTGATAAGTGTTACTAACAACAATATGAATCTTGTGTTCGATTTAAATAAATAATAATAATAATATTAAGAGGGCCCTTTCCCGTCCATATATCGTCAACGCAAGCTTGATTGATTTTTAGGGTTTCGTAGCCAAATGGCAAAAAGTGGAACCCTTATGGATTCGTCATGTCTGTCTATCTGTCTGTCCGTCCGTATGTCACAGCCACTTTTTTCCGAAACTATAAGAACTATACTGTTGAAACTTGGTAAGTAGATGTATTCTGTGAACCGCATTAAGGACGCGTATTCGATTTAGCGCAACTCAAAATCTAAATGATTGCTAGAATGGCGTAGCAGCGTTGACACACACTAGTACAACACAATGGTCGGTTTGTGTGCATCAGAAAAAGAAATACGCACGAAATAAGCACGAATCATTGAAAATGATCGGCAATCGTCAGCGCGCGATGTTTTATAGGGCTTTTTAAAATAATTGTCTAAAATAAATGAGTTCGTATAACGGACTGAAAAATATTCTGTTTATTCATGAATCATAACATTTACTTTCATAAAATAAATATATCAGTTATGTTTTTATTCAAATACTGGTGAGAAAAAGTTTTCAAAGTGAACCGATTTTCTACTTTTTCAACATTGTTTTTTAATACATAATAGTAATATTTTTGTAATTTTGGCTCTGTAGCTGTCTTTATGACTGTATATACTGTTGGAAAAACGCATAAAACAAAATATTTTGGCATATTGTAATGGTTGTATTCGTCCTGAAAGTTAACTCTGACGTCTATTTTCGTAAAACGATATGAAAGAACTGTCTTCGCTTTAAAAAACCATAATTAAAAATTATACTTTTACTCTGTAGCTGTCTAAATCAAGACTTAATCTTTCCAAAACTGTAAATTGTCTTTAAATAATCTGCTCACATAATTACGATATTGCTCTGGGCAAAACGCAAAAACATGAAGTTTTCGTCACGAATCGAATACGCGCTCTTAAGATTTTCACACAAAAATATTAAAAAAAAAATTAATTGTGGGGTTTTCCCATAGATACTTAGAACTGAAACTCAAATTTTTTTTTTTCATAAAACCCATACGTGTGGGGTATCTATGAATAGGTCTTCAAAAATGATATTGAGGTTTCTAATACCATTTTTTTTCTAAACTGAATAGTTTGCGCGAGAGACACTTCCAAAGTGGTAAAATGTGTGTAACACACACATCTTACCTGCTTTTTCCTGCAACTTCGTTCGCGTGAATATCGGTTACCGGTGTTGCAAACGAAGTTGAGGGTTAAAAAGTAGCCTATGTCCGTCCCCAGCGTTCAACATTTTTTTCATACCAAATTTCATCAAAATCAGTTGCGCCGTTTCATCGTGAAAACGTAACGTGACAGAGTTACTTTCGCATTTATAATATTAGTATGAATGTATGGAGCATGGATGTCGTGGAAAACGATATTGTTTAATGAATTAGAACACTCATTAATTTGATTATTGCATTATATTAGAGACACTACGCATTGGTTAGGTACCCACCCTAATAATTAATCAATCGCAAGCCTTGATTGTTTTTGCTTTGTTTATCCTCTTGTTTTTACTGATGTTATGAATATTAGAAATACTCAATATTCTAAAATTATTGTAAGTAGTTTGTAAGTAGATTTAAACCCGCATGGGTAGCTTGCAATATTATTATTTTTTATGTATTCCGTGGAAAATGTGATTGGTAATACATTTGCGAATAATTACTTGTTTTTATTACTTTTTATATTGTTGTAATGTGTCACTGTTTGTTTTCCCAAAGAAATAAAATAAAATAAAATAAAAATTGTAGTACAGAGTAAGTGGTAAACGAAGTGATGGCGGCACGTGGACAGAGTTGTTTTACAGACTTTTTTTTAAATAGAAAGTAAGGAATTACTTGCCCATTCTTCTCCATACAAAACTAGTTACCTTTTGGAAGGAGCAACTAGAATCAAATTTCTTATATGACGTTCAAAAGTGCCTTTTGGTCCAATAGAAATATATGATTTGAATTTGAGTGGGGACTGTACCGAGCTCACTATTGTTCGAGACACCAACCAGGATACTCCTCCAAAACGAAACTGTCGGTTTATCTACATATGTTTAATTGTATTTTACGATTACATGGAATATAGTAAGGTTAGTACTTACTGCATTGAATATTATTATTCTACAATGAACTCGCTACCATCAAACCCAACTACAGCGCTGTCGCTGACGCCGTCATAAAGATATTTTTTTTTTTTTTATTTCGTGGAAAATTACGGACTATTAAGTGCTGATCTCACTTACGTTTTAAATTTGGCTATATTTAATAAAAAAATGTGTAACTAACTTACTTCTACGTAAGGAATTAATTAGGATTAATTCTGACTAAACAAACCAACCAACGTCATAGGTTGTTTAACTATAACTGTTAACTATAACTATTCCAATACAATATTCATTTCGTTAATTAAATTATTTAGACCTATATAAGTTTACCTACCTACATATTTTCGAGAAGAAAGGGTGTGACTTTGCAATAGATCTCACAGAGTAACCGATTTGATACAATTACTCTTGTCTACTGTCTAGACTGTAAACTAAGGCACCCACAATTTGCTAGCGTACGTTGATCTAAAAATTATGCCTACATTTATAACAAAAACTACGTCCACGTACCGCGGTATATCATATACCTTAAAAAACATGTTAGATAAACGATGTTTTTGTTTTGGAATAGTTTTATTTATTTATGTAAATGAAAGAATAGATGATTTATTAGATAAGTCGAATACAATGATAAGTAGATGCTGGAGCGATGTGTGTAGTGGACTTTGGTAAGGAAAACAGCCAGCTCGTTAATAATGAAACATAATCTCACCAAATCACCAATCAGTCGATTACAATGGAGGTATGAAGGGTTTGCAAAGGCAGGAGCACGTGTCGACCTATCGCGATCCGACCCGTGAGGAAAGTGAACGAGACTTAACGAGAGCAACGAGACATTCAAATTACAATATGGCTACCGAGGCAATTAGCGTGGCTACTAGCGCACGCTAGTGATGTCCGTATAATTTTAGTAACATTTAAGTGTTGGGATTCCAACAGATGCTTTGTTGGTAACAAATTACACTTCACTATTATCATCAACATCGTCTTCATCATTTTTTGTGGTCGTTTGGGCTATTCTCAGGAACTCCTGATTCAATTCTGTTAATTATTTACTTACTTATTACTTTATCCCTTGATAAAGTAGCTTTTTATAGCGCAATTTAAAAATTGCGATTCGTAAAAACAATCATGCGGATGTAGTCGCGGGCTAAATCACAGAAAATATGTTATTTTCGTTTAAATACTTGACTTTTATTTTTCCATCGTTGAAAATTCAGAATACTCATAACCCAACCAAACCCGGGTAAATACCCGGGAACCCGGAACTTTAAAATGTAGGCCATTCAAATATTTGATTCTGTGTGAGAATTCACCCGTAGCGCAAAGGCCAATAGTTCAGCCACTGTGTCGATCCATGTGGCAAAATTTTAAAAGGTTTTATTTTAAAGAAAGAAAGAAATAATGAACAGTTTATTTGAAAGAATTTAGTACAATACGGTATTGCGATTCTTAATTATGGTGTCATACATTCTACCATTTCTGATTTATAAAATAATATTTTCTTATGCTTAGATAAATTTAAACAATCCATCCATACTTTCGTCACAAAGTAAGTAAGGTTGCGGCGCGCCCAAGCAGAGAGTCCACTCGAAACAAACCGCCATTTTTGTCACGCAGATATTGACATTACTTTTATAGGCATTCTCATGCAGTTTCAAACAGTCTTCAGTCTCGACTGTCACGTGTTGTCTAAATGAGAGACATTGACATTTCATGACGGACACAAAAATTTTGTTATAAAAAAATGCAAAGAGTTCCAACCAGTGCCAATAAAATTTCATATTATTACGAATAAAACCTACAGAGTCAATACAGTAGCCCTAGTGAGTTTGGCCAGTTAAGGTAATTATTTTTGAAGATGGCGGGAGCGGTCCTTCTCTAATCTCTATATTTTGTGCTTCCGTACTAATATTATAAATTCATATTAATCCATATCCGTACCAAAAGTAGTAAGCGAAAGTACCTCTGTCTGTTACCTTTTTACGACGAAATGGCTGAACCGATTTTGATGAAATTTGGTATGAAGACAGCTTAAACCCCAGGAAATGTCATAGGCTTTAGTCAACTTCGTCGGCATCCGCGATAACAGACATTCACGCGGACAAAGTCGCGGGCAAAAGCTAGTTCATTATAAACTTGGGTAGCCATACAATACGAATTTATGCCATACAGTTTCCTGAGTTGGTATAGCATATTATGCAGTGTATAAGGGAATCCCATATCTTCCCGTGGGTGTCGTAAGAGGCGACTAAGGGACTCAACAGAGAATGGGCAGCAGCGTTCTCTGTGCCTTTGTAACAACCATACTGCGATCGCCAACCCGCCTGCCAAGCGTGGCGATTATGGCAGAACCCCCCATTTTGGGGGAGGCCTATGTCCAGCAGTGGACGTCTTTCGGCTGAAATGATGATGATGAAGGAAATCTTTCAATTAAACCATTTACAGGCACTTTTGAATTGTCAAGGAATCGGTTATTTTGTCACGAAGTTGAAGCTAGTTGCCCGTTCTAAAACTTAGGTAGGTCTCTATGGAGAAGAATAAGTAAGAAACTCCACGCATATTCTTTAAAATCAAGGTTAAAATATTAATTTTGCTTCTATATCAGCTAATTCTGGTAAACTAAGTTTGGCTCCAAATTGAATTATTTCTGGTTCACAAAGAATCGTTTTAGTTATTGAAATGTCTAAGTTAATTTAGGCTTTTATACTAATATTATAAACAGTTACATATTGTATTGTTTTGTATTTTGTCGGTTTTGTCTGTCAAGTAGAACAATAACTCTTCTTTGAATACCAATTTTTAAATTCTATCCTAAATTCCAAACAATGTACCCACTTACTCTAAAACATTCCTATTCATAACCTATTTTTTTAAACATATTTACTTTCAAAGTGTTTCAACAAAGATTTTCAAGAATCCATTACCAAACACTTTCTAAAAGAACCGCAAAACTTAACATTCCATTCCAATACCAGAATAAGGGTACCAGATTGACCTGTGTAACGTACCAGAAAATGGAATTTGCGTGTGTTATCGGTAAAATGTAGGCCTAGCATGACTTCGCTTACAAGACAAGACCAGACATTTTTATTTTAGGAAACATCATTTATTTATTTTTGCATGAAGTGTAAATAAATAAATATTACATACAGGTATGCAGGTTGACATTGACAAGATCACATACAAGATCAGTTCATACAGATTAATGTAAAACTTTAAGTTGCCTTTTATAAATAAGAACATAGTTAGTTATTTATTTTTTATTGTTCCTGTAAATATTGTACATTATTGGTAAGTTAAAAATCGTAAAGTAATTACCTCTAAAACAAAAAGTAAAAGGTATCAAAACGGAATTACGACAATCTTAAAATAATTTTGACTTCAAAAAAGGAGGTTCTCTGTTTGACCCTGTATGTATGTATTCATGATTTTCAAAAAATTACTAATCCATTTTTTGTGGAGATTTCGCTGTTCAGTTGCATGTTTTTCTGGAAAGGTTAATGTATTAAAATCTCCATTATTCGGTGATGTGGTTGATCAAATTTTTCCTTTGATTTATTAGTGGTACCGTTTTTTAATGGAGTTGGATGATAAGATATAGGAACAAAAAAGTTTCTCCAAAAAAGACAACAAACTTCAAACCACTAAAGTAACAGTCGGAAGTAAAAGTAAAAAATCGTTTATTTTCCACACTAATTGAAACAGTACAGACATTATTAAAATAAATGGAGTGGACTGGAGCCTAAACTAGGGCAGCCCTGTATTTCAGGACTCCAGGTCTTCCTCCCGCGGCGAGTGAGTACAAATTAATAATGAATGACAAGTACGAAATGTTAATTAATATAATTATATTGTGTCTGTTTGTGTGAGTGCGTGTGTGTGTGTTGTATGTTTGTGTGTGTATGTGTGTGTGTGTGTGTGTGTTGTGTGTGATAAGTGGGAGTACGGTTGCGCGCATCTGTTTTTGTGGGATTATGTACATAATATGTATGCGTGGTTATGCATGACTGTACTTTAATTGCTCTTGATTTACAACTGACAGAACAGAAAAGTTATTTAGAAATTATAAGTAAGGAAGTGGGTGGCTTCGGTTTTGTTAATTGTATTACGATTATTTGGAGTTTTTGAAGTCAGTTGTCTTTTTGAATTACGTTTTCTTATAATTATACAACAAGTACTTTAATCTAAACAAATATTACGTGCGAAAATTTTCGCATTTTCTATGTAATAATCGATCAAATTTACATTACTTTTAGTCCGCGCAGTTGTGCAAAGCCTTATGGTAAGGCGTTACGCCCTTTTGACCCGATTCAATAATGCGGTGCCTTTGGCTGATTTTCCACGTAATTCTGAAACCTTTATAGTTAAAAGGTTTCAATTAGATTTGCAAAATGTTGTATGTAATTTCATGTTTTATGTAATTTTCTGTAACGCCTTTCTTAAAGATTGTGAATGGGCAAGTATTAAGACACTTTTTGCTATGGTTTCGGAGTCAAAGACGTATTTGATTTAAATAAATTATAACGTTTATACGATTTTATATCTTTAGAATGTAATCTCGATTATGAAACAAAAGGCAGATAGACCGCGCGGAACACTGTGAGTGAAGCCAAAAAAGCAAATACAATTTCAAAAGCGAATACCTACAATCTCGTAATTTTATTCGTTTTAGATTTTTTTTTAACGATGCGGCGTTTTGTGCTACACCGGCAGGTGTCAGTACAGCACGAAGCGCATTGTAGGTATTCGCTTTTGAATTTGTATTTGCTTTTTTGGCTTCACTCACAGTGTTCCGCGCGGTCTATCTGCCTTTTGTTTCATAATCTGACGATGTAATAATCGTAGGAAGATTACAAAACATTTCGCCGCTACAATATTGCCGAATGCCGTAGACTATATTTAATGATATACTTGGTGGACAAAGTTGCGTGAATAAAATAGTACTTAATCACATAAAGTGGAATTTCAAACTGAATATTTTATCTATACCATAGATTATACTAATAATTACAAAGCTATACAGAACGAAGCTACGTTTTCCCTGAGTACTAAAGGCTATATTATTATCTTATATATAAAAATCTTCTGTGCGTGTGTATGAAAGTGAACTCCTCCTAAACGGCTTAACCGATTTAGATAAAAAAAATTGTGTGTGTTCCAGTGGATTCGAGAATGGTTTAGATTCATAATTGGCGCTGCAGTCGAGTTGTAGAACTTTTTTATTTTAAGGGCAGGACAACGTCTCCCAGGATCTCAAGTATTATTAAAAAAAAAACCTGTTAAAAATTTACGCGGGCAAAGTTGCGAGTAAAAATTGGTTTCAATAATAAAGTTACTCAGCAAAATAATAAATAACCGCATTACCAGCAACGCACAGGAGACGAATATTCTCACATAATTTACTAAGTTGATAAACCCCACAGGTATTAAGCATAAGCTGAAAATAACTTCAGCTTCAATCCACGTAACTTGGCAATTTAAGTTTTCAAAACTATCCTGAAGTTACGCTAGTTAAACGCTAGTTGTACGGCCCTAGAGGTTTCCTATTTAGCGCTGGTGTGATGTTGAAGAGTTAGCGAGTAAAAATATTCATGAATAAAATTTAAATTTTCAAACAAATTCTAGTACCCAGGTCCTAGGTAATATACTACAAAGAAAAAATATCCAAATGTTTTTTATGTCATCCTACTCAAGTAATATGAAAAGATAAGCAAGTGCACGCTACGCTACGCGCCAAGCTACGAATCAAGCTAAAGGTCTTGGGCTTCGGGCTACGCGTCGTGCTACGGCGTAGCAATGTGCTACGGCGTAGCAATGTGCTACGATCGGGGGATTGTTGTAAGTTATCGTAACGTTAGGAAACTTTCTAATAAGACATTGAAGGTTTCAAATTATTTTAGATGGACAATTGTGGATTTTAATGAAGTAAAAATAACAGTTTTTCCAATTTTTTTTTATTAGTTTTCGTAGTCATTAAGTTTACGTTATTTTGGCTAAATTTTGGATATTACATTGCTAAAGAAATATTGAGTTAAGACGGGACTTTGTGATCTCAGTACATTTGTTATGAATAAAAAGATTTTTATTATACACAATACCGTTTTACTAATCAGTTTGCGCTTTGTGCGTTTAATAGCTAGTTAGAACCAAGCATTATTCACAGTTGATCAAATATTGCAATCATTATTTTAATTATTTAGAAAATTGGAATTCATCGGTTTGCCAATTATACATTACGCTTGAACAATTGAAATTACACTGACACTTTAACCACATTTAGTAATACAATATTTCATTGAAATAATTACTCATGTCTATAATATTACCAAGAGGTGATGTTTGTAATTTTGTTAGTGAGAGCCCGATTACAAATATATTTACAAATGGAAAGAAACTTTATTGTTAAGTGCCTCAAGTTATCTTTTATAGTACACTTATTCATTTATTTATTATTTATTTATCCGCGACTTGTCTTTCTCGCAGACGATGTCGCGGGCAGAAGTCATGAATTCATAATATGGTGCTGTCAAATCTCTTAACCGGTCAAAACAGCTACTTTTGATTACAAAAATTAGTCTATACCTAGTACTTTTGACCCATTTAAATTTAGAATCTGATAGATTCACTTATTCCTACAATACGGTATTGTAGCTTTTATTGTAGTTTTTTGTTTTTTTTTATCATTCATAATTAAGAAACCATTAAGTTTGTAGGCATTTTTTTTAATGTTTTGTTTTGTGATGATTCCTTTAACGCAAAAACGCGTTTATAATGAGGGTTTTGACTAAAAACAGTCCAAACCAGTTTTGGCTTTTTTAAAGTTTTGACTGTAACATAAACATTGCTTAAAGTTAAGTAATGAACGTTGGCTAAAAATCAAGGCAGGTAAAGTAGCACTATACTCGAGTAAATTCCATTGATTCATTGATGATGAGCTAAAAAAAATCAATAATAGGGTTAAATATTGCTTAACCTTTCGAATGTCTTATGTTACACAGTCCGACATAAGCAGCGGAGGTTTGACCTTCAACACTTTCGCCCGACAGTCGTTGAGTTAATTTCATGCCTCGGAGAATTTTATAAAAAATACAACGCAACATACATGTTACAAAAGAATAGAAAGTACACTATAGTATATACTAATGAGTCGTGCAAATGCATATACATATTACTGCACTGAGAAAGAACACGGTTGAACAAGATTACAAACTAAATTAATTCAAAAATATAGGATCATATTGTATGCCTTACGGCTGCACCAAATAGGCGGATCTATTTCAATAATAATGCCAGTCAGATGCTGACTGACGCTGATTTTCAAACAAACCTTTTGATAGAGACATGACGGATGATGCGCTGTTGTGTTCAGTTATTCATAGATTTTATATAAGGAAATATACAAAATTATACAAGACAGGTACAATACAATATTAATAATGCTAGCCTATTTTAGTTTATGTATTGTTTTGTCTAATTTTTTTTTTTTTTTTTACTATTAAATAGGCTTGCGTTTGACCGCAATTCACCTGATCGTAAGTGATAATGCGGCCTAAGTTGGAACACGCTTGCCTAAGATGAACCGGTTCACTCGTGCCTTAAAGATACCCAGATTATACTTATCAGGGAACAGAGAGGAGGGCAGGGAATTCCACAGTCTGGCAGTTCGAACAATAAATGTGGAGTCAAAGCGCTTGGTTCGAGACCGTGGAACTTCAACCATATAGCGGTGACGCTTCGCCGTATCTCTGCTCGTCCGATGATGGAACAGGGGTGGGGGAATTAAATTGTGCAATTCCAAAGCACACTCTCCGAAATGTACCCGATAATTGTTTATAGGCTGATATTATTATTATTTTTTTGATTTTAGCTTCGACCTGTGTGTATTGAGATAGTAAAGTAACGACGATAGTCCTCTGCAGAACAAAAACCTCTGCTCATACAGGGTAGCCACTAGCCACGAGTATTGACCTAGCTCAAGGTGAATTGTCAATTTCAGAGTTACCTTAACTCCAGGTTTAGTTATAGTTATGGTGGTATTGGTCAAAGGTTAAGCTACGCTAACCGCCGTCAGTCTGTGGATGGGTGACCATCCCTTTCATACCGAGTTCCCTCCGTGCCTCAGAAAGCACGTTAAGCCGTTAGTCCCGGCTGTCATTTGTAGATCTTTGGCAGTATGGGTAGTCGGAAGCCAGAAAGTCGGACAACCAGTCTTACCAAGGGGTATCGTGTTACCCAGTAACTGGGTTGTGGAGGTCCGATAGGCAGTAGCTCCATGTAAAACACAGGTATTCAGCTGCATCCAGTTAGACTGGAAGCTGACCCCAATATACTTGGGAAAAGGCTAGGCAGATGATGTTTAGTTATAGGTATGTTATGTTAGTTATAGGTATGTTGCTAGCTAATTAACGACCAGGAATCAATTCGGACTCCGGCCATCTACAGAAAAAATCCACAAGTAAAACTTTCAGCAGTCACGTTTGCAACCACTAGACCAGGGCCTCAAGTCTGCTATTACAATAGTGTCAGAATGGTCTATCATTGATTTTATAATTGTTTGTTTTTGACAAGTTTGGTAATCTACTAACATAATGGCGTCATTATGACTTTTCAATGGTCAACCACTGACAATCTCATACAAAATGACAACTGAATGACTGACTTAGGCGGTAATCTGCTAAAATTTTGACAGTTCCTTTGATCAGTGACCTACCATTAGAACGTCGTTGTGCAGTCATTGCTTTTATTTCGACCGACCAATGATTGACCATTATGAAATTAGCAGATTACGAACTTTTAGCAAAATGACAATGGGATCGTGTTGGAGTGACGATATTATAAAAATAGCAGACTTGGCCCCCTGTTTGGAGAAAAATGATGACTTCTAATTCGAAATTGAATTCCGTAAGTCGCTCTTAGGTCCACAGGATTGAGGCCGCGGGCACGACCCGTACAAAATAAACATCCAAAACGATATTGTTAAAAAACTTTAAATAAACGCCTTCAAAAACTAAAATGTAAAAAATAACTTAAACTTTGCAAGTTTTTGGTTTGTATTGCCACCGCCTTCCGAAAGTATAAACATATTTTTTAGGTTTTGGAGGTGGTTGTCTTTTTTGTAAAATCATTTCTATTTTCGACTTTTAGTGCCTATTCCCAATCATCCAAATAAATAAAGAAAAAGTAACACCAAACAAATTCATCGCTTAATTTTCCACCCTTTAGGTGAAATATTTTTATAAAATTTATATGGCAACAACTTAGAGGTACATTATCCATTAAAAAAAGAGTAATCATCAACGGCTACACTGTAAATAGGTAGTTATGTGTGGTGAAACATAAAAAAATATATAGGTGTCGTGTCGAACCTCCTTGTTTTTCAACCGACTTCAAAAAGAAGGAGGTTCTCAATTCGTCTGTGTGTTTCTTTTTTTGTATATTTGTTACACGATTTCTCCGGCAAATGTAAAGCGATTTTGAAAATTCTTTTTTTGATGGATAGGGTGTGCCTCAAGGGTGGTCCCATATAAATTTTATCGATATTGATTCAGCATTTTTAGAAAAAATCGGCAGAAAGCAAAAAAAATTACATGGATGATGTTGTAATCTTCTCACCTTATACTTTCGATCTCTGTTTTGACTGTGTGCCATTCCGTAATGGATTTGGATGATAAGGTAGTACTGAAAAGCGAAAAATAAAAAAGCTTTTTTACAAAAAAGACAACCGCCTTCAAAAACCAAAACCTGAAAAATAACTTTAAAACAGAACACCCATGACTTTAGTTTCGAAAGTCGGTGGCAATACAAAACAATAAATAGAACTGCCAAGCCACCGACTTCCGAAGCTAAAGTCATATGTGTTCTGTTTTAAAGTTATATTTTAGGTTTTGGTTTTTGAAGGCGGTTGTTTTTTTTGTAAAAAAGCTTTTTTTGAAGTCTGGTTAAAAATAAATGACTGCGGTTCAAGTGTGTTTTCTACTAATCCGCTTCCTCGCCTCGCTTATTCCACCATATCAGACGGTTGATGATGCTTTTAACTGTAATTTCAGCAATTTCAGTTGCCTCAAGTCTGTTCACTCTTACGATGCGTGCACTTAAACTTCCATGCTTCTTTTGTTCATTAAGGCTGAATTTACATCGAAGACTAGAAGAAAATTTAATTCGAAGTGACGGTAAAGTTGCTGATGTGGTTCTCGTTAAATTTACTGCATGCTAGTGTACGGGTAATGAAAGGATGCAGTAAATTAATGACGATAATTTACTTTTTATTGTTGGAACGAAGTGTCATCACGCGGCTTGAGGTAGGTGTGATTCGGGAAAGTACGTCACGTAAGACTATTGCCACAAAATATTAAGGGTACAGAAGGACCGCTCCCGCCATCTTCAAAAAAATTACCTAAACTTGCCAGACTCTCTAGGGCTGCTACTGTATTGACTCTGTAGGTTTTATTTGTGACAATATGAAATTTTATTGACACTGGTTGGAACTCTTTGCATTTCTTTTTCTGTTCGTCATGTAATGTCTCTCATTTATTCATTTAGTGAAAACGTGACAGTCGAGACTGATGTCTGCTTGAAACTGCTTGAGATTGCCTATAAACGTAATGTCAATGTGTGCGTGAGTAAAATGGCGGTTTGTTCTGAGTGGTGTCTCTGCTCTGGCGCGCTGCAGCCTTACGTACTTTATGCTATTGCATTCTGCCCCTCCATATACCTTTCTCTTTCACTCAGTACATCTTTCTATAAGTAGGCATATACGCAAACCGCGCGCTCTTTCTCTTTATAGTGCGTTTGTGTGCGTGCGAGTATAAAAAATGCGCCAAGGAACAAAAAAATAAAAGCTGTACGGATTACCATACCACAAAGTACGTAAGGCTGAGTCGCGCCCGAGCAGAGAGACCGCTCAGAACAAACCGCCATTTCTACCACGCACACATTGACATTACGTTTATATGCATAGCATAGCATTCTCAAGCAGTTTTAAGCAGACTTCAGACACGACTGTCACGTGTTGTCTAAATGAATAAATAAGAGACATTGACATTTCACGACGATCGAGATTTTGTTATAAAAATTGCAAAAAATTCCAACTAGTGTCAATAAAATTGCAGCCCTAGTGAGTGTGGCAAGTTTATGTGATTATTTTTGAAGATGGCGGGAGCGGTCCTTCTGTACCCTCTATATTTTGTGACCATACGGATGGTTAGCTACGTTTGCCGTAGTCGGTCTGCGAATGAGTGACCTCTCCGTGCCTCGGATACCATGTACCACAGCTCCAGAGAAATCTCACCCGGAGCGGGTGAGGAATCTCAGCCGGAGAGGGTGAGATTTCTCTGGAGCTGTGTCATGGTCCCGTCTGTCATACGTTGATCTTTGACAGTAGTTATGGGTCGTTAGAAGCCAGAAAGTTGACAACCAGTCCTACCAAGAGATATCGTTTTACCCAGTAACTGGGTCATGGAGGTCAGATAGGCAGTCGCTCCATGTAAATTTCTGGTACTTAACAGCTTGCGGTTAGACCAACAAAATTGGCAAATCTCTAGGCAGATGATGATACATTTCTCACAGTCATGTGTTACGGGAATCTATAATACAGCATGTATATTAAGAAACGACGGGTGTACTTTAAGAGAATATAGTACTCATGAAAATGAAAAACCGTTGTTTTACACTTTTATGTTTGCATATCTCAACAAAATGAAGGGAAAAGTTGAGTTTCTTCGTGATTCCAAGCTTGGTTTCGTAGTAAAAGTTTAATAATTTGCACCTGCTATGTTATCTCTTATCACCTTTAGTTTACTGGTGAAGAAGATCGCCTTAAACCCAATAAAAAAAAACAAAAGTTTTTCAATTTTTTATGAGAGAAGAAAAATATCTATACAAATAAACGTAGTTGCAGCGTCTGTTTGTAATATCCAACTATACAGTATTATTAATTATAGTTGATAAGGTTTTAATATGCATTAAATAGTTTCTTATTGTATAACATTATTTTGTGTATTTTATGTATGGGCCACAGTTGCCTGATAATAAAGTTATTATTATCTATTATTACAAAATATTCTTTACGAAATACTTAAGAATGTTTACACGGTGCTTATACAAAAAAGAAAACATTTTTCTTGACAATCTACCTGTGTATCTGTCTGTTTAATCTCCGAAAAGGCTGGTTCAATTTTGACGGGACTTTAACTGGCGTATTGCCGATGTTATGAGGTACTCCTCATAACATCGGCTGTGCTACTCACAGGCTTTTATTTTTGAAAGAGGATTAGAGTTCTCCGCAATAAAAATAAAACCACGCAGTTTACTGTCTAACTACTAAAATATAACCTATTAATCTTTTGTCGAAAACAACAATGAACTTAGCGTGTATTTCCGTATAACTAAAAAATACGATTGTCCAATACCTGTTCGAATAAAGTTCGGATGCAGTTTGCATAAAGTCCACAAAACTAAATCCTACTGCAGGCAAACTTGACAACATCTACATAACAACGAAGAGGATGGAACTAGTAAAATAAACTTGGCAATAAAAACTAAGAATCGAATTAAATTATTTTAATTTTTTTCAATGAGATTTTGCTTTACTTGCCTCGGAAAGCACGTAAAGACGTTGGTCCCGGCTGTTATTCGTAGATCTTTGACAGCCGTTTTAGGTAGTGAGAAGTCAGAAAGTCTACCTAGAGGTATCGCGTTACCCAGTAGTCGTGTCGTGGAGGTCCCATGTACAATAGGTACTTTGTGTGTGTAAGATTATTACATCGACGACACGGTTGGCGCAGTGGCTGAGCGATCGACTGTTGCGCAGCGTGTTGCGGGTTCGATTCCCGCCCAGGGTAAACATTTGTGTGATGAGCACTTGTGTTTGCCTTGTGTCTGGGTGTTGTTTATCTATATAATGCATATATTTACAAAAAAAAAAAGTATTTATGTATGTATATCAGCTGTCTGACACCCATAGTACAGGGTCTCCCTAGTTTGGGGTCAGATGGCCATGTGTGAAAAATGTCCCCACATATTATTATTATTATTATTACATATATTTTTGTAAACGCACCCACGAACATTGTTCATTGTTGTTGTTTAAGAACATTGTTCCACACTAGGACTTCCTCCCGTAGGAAGTCCTAATTTATTTATTTTATTAATTTTAAGAAAACTTACAGCTAGTACATCTGAGTAAGCAACACTACATATAAATGAAGGCCAATTACAAGTTTCCACTGATAAACATGTACAAGAAAATAAGATATAAAGATCTGCGTAAACAGCATGCGAAATAAAAGGAAAAAAAAAGAAAAAAAGCTCAGTACATAGAATTAATATAAAAGCGTTCACGACACAATAGGGTATTACTCCCATTTGTGAAAAGTGTCTTAATGAAATTCTGTAGTGCTAATATGCAACCAAAAAAAAACACAAAATATTTATTCAATCGATAAATGCCATAAAAATGCATCTAAATTTTCAAATTTCGCGCGTATTTTGTCGAAAACGCCTCTTACTGGACGCCATATTGCTCAGCGTAAATGACGTCAGTTCGTTTTGTATCAAATGAGCTCATATTAAATATGATAATAGTATATCATTTAAAAATAATTAAAAACTTATTTTGTAATAGGTGTAATAATGAAAAAATTACGTTGGTTACGAAAATAATAAAAGTACAAAGCCTAAAAGTACGCCAATCGGCTGACTGACAGTTGTCAATTTTAAGTTTACACAGCCGTACGACGTAATAACATGGCCGCTACTATTTCACTGTGTTTTATAACAGATTAAAAATACTGAAAACTTTAAATTGAATTTAAAAAATTGTTTTGTTATTTTATGAACTAAAACTTATATTTTCCTAAACTGTCTCAATAACATATTTATAGATTTTTTCTCGTATAGAGTAAAATACCCTATTACTTTATACGACAGTTGTGTTAAAGAAATAGTTACACATATTTATTATTAGTCTCTGTATGCTAGTCACAAATAAGTCCAGGTCAACATCCAGGTCAATGTGGAACAATGTTTTTAATTAAAAACCAAATTCTGTTATTTATCTATATCCAGTTGGACAGGAAGCCGACCCCAATATAGTTGAGAAAAGGCTACGCAGATGATGAGATTTTGCAAAATGAATTACCAACTTTGATATTTTTATTTAAAAAAAAAATTATACATGACTGTCTCTATCACTTTATGTCAATGTACTTGTAACAGAACGAGACTTAACGGCATTATATTAATTAAATTAAATAGCGTTTGTGTATTTGGCCAATATTATGTAAATTCCATCGTAACCATAAACATGAATAACACAACTTAAATACTGTTAAACATAAACATGATTTTTAACCGACTTAAAAAAGGAGGTTCTCAGTTCAACCCGTATGTTTGTATTTATGTATGTATGTTTGTCCCCGATTATCTCCCGTTTGGCTGTACTGATTTACCGATGCGTTTTTCAGAAAAGTGTTTGTTACGTTCCGGAGAAAGTTTTAGTATAAAACAAACAAATTTATTCAGCGCTTTTTTTAAAAAATAAGAAAAACGAGATGACGTTTTCGTTTCTTCCGTCTTCCCAACTTTGGAGGACTTTCAATCTCTGTTTTAACTGTGTTGCCGTTTCTTAATGGATTTGAGTGATAAGTGAAAAAGTGAAAAATAAAAACTTTTTTGAAAAAAGAGAACCGCCTTCAAAAACTAAAAAGTGGTAAACAAACTTTTTAGTTATTGAAGACTTTTTTCAAAAAAGTTTTTTGGCTGTTTTAGATGACAGTCTAGATATCAAGTTGTGAAACATAACCTATGTTAAAGCTATTTAGGTTGAGAGTCCTCATCAATGACTCTTGGTACAAATAATCTCTGAAGTGAGTTATAGTAATGCCAAGACACAAGCATTGATTACCATGCTTGCTCAAGGAGTAATGGCGATTTCAGACTTAAATGAAGTTGAAAGCTAGATTTCCTCACGATGTTTTCATCATCATTATCATTTCAGCCGAACGACGTCCACTGCTGGACATAGGCCTCCCCATGGGGGTTGCCATAATCTCACGCTTGGCAGGCGGATTGGCGATCGCAGTATGGTTGTTACAAAGGCACAGAGAACGCTGCTGCCCATTCTCTGGTGAGTTCTCAGTCGACTCTTACGACACCCACGGGAAGATATGGGATGGTGCTATTCTTTACGTCCGACACAACACGGACAACAACACGATGTTTTACTTCACCGATATCATCATATCGATTCAGTGATGTGCAAGATAAATTTGGAAAATACATAATGCAATTGAAAAACTCACATTGGTACTTGCTTGTGCCTAGTTTTGAAGCCACAACAACTGGGCCATCAAATTTTCATAGTAAATACGGGGTCATAAAGACCTTCGGGCAACAGTCTGAAAATGTTTTTCGCCCTAAGTACCTAAGCAAACTTAAGGCTTATAAATAAGTGAAAAACCGTCCATGCTCATACATCTACCAGCCACTTGAGACCGACTTTGAAAAACTCAAGAAACCCTAATTAATAATAAAAGTAACAAAAAAGAATAAATAAAACTGGCTGGCTGCAAAATGAATCGCACATCAGAGGGCCTGGGACAACCGAGCGATGCAAATGTGACGTAAGTTCGAACGATTTTTCAAACGCTTCTATTAAAGCTTAACCTGTATCTGTGGAAGACATTTTGGAAGTCGAATTTAACCTACTACTAAATGTCGTATCAATTTGAAACTTTGCAAGTATATGTAAAACTCATGACAATATAATATTGTGGTACAATCCAACTGATCTGATGATGGACTTAGAAGGTAGGCACTAGAACTCTACAATAGAACAATGTGTCCTTATCGTGTTGTTGGCTTGTTACGATTGTCTTGCGATGCATTTTGATCATGTTTCTCTTTAGATCTTTAAGGTCTTTGGAATTGCTAAAAGTTCAAGTATTTAATAAATAGTAAGAGTAAAAAAAACTTTTACATCCTTTTAACATACTATTTGCTGAATTTTTTTTATTAAGAGTAAATGATTTTTTGCTATTTATTGGAATACCAAAGAAAGCGTGTTTTTTTTAACTACCTACTTATTAATTTTTAAATTAAAAATATGAATTTGAAACCTTTATTCATATCAATTGGTTGCATTCTAAAAGCGTTTGGCATGTAACAATTAATAAAAATGCTATACATGGGATACTCGTATTTCCAATACAAAAATCGACTCAAATAGAACTTACTAACTTACTATCCTACGTTGGCACGCTTGTACTTAGCCTAAAGAAAGAAAAACCAACGTTACGTTCTCAAAAATAAAATACATTATTTACCTAGCAACAAAAACCTAATTTCGCAATTTGTCTGCAGCACACTGCAATGTTTTTAATTGAAATTTATTCGAACAAATGCGATGTTTTTTTCTACTTTTTGCAGTTTATGTCTGGCCGTTTATTTTGGTGAATAAGTTTTTCATACCACACGTTTGTTGTGGAAATTATTCTGCTTGTTGGAATACGAGCTTTTTTAAATCAGTCATACATTAATTAAAAGTCGGGAAAAAGGTATTTCTGTTGTGATTAGTTTTTGTTATGAAATACTGCCGAGTTTATATAAAGTAAATACAGCTTTTAGATGATTGACTGCTTGCTATCTACCTGTACGTATCTACATCTACACTAATATTATAAAGAGGAAAACTTTGTTTGTTTGTTTGATTGTAATGAATAGGCTCAAAAACTACTGGACCGATTTTAAAAATTCTTTCACCATTCGAAAGCTACATTATCCACGAGTAACATAGGCTATATTTTATTTTGGAGAAAAATAGGGTTCCGTAAGATATTTGGGTTTTTCGGCCACAAGGTGTAAAAAATCAACCAGAAAAGTTACTTATTTTGCGTACGCTGCTTAAACTATAAAAGATAGAACCATAAAATGTTCTAATTAATTGTTGATCTTATAAATATCTACAAAAAAGTCAGCGACACACTATATCTATCTATGTCGAGTGAGGCGCAACAACCATTCTTTTATTTAAAAATCTTGATTTTATTTTGGAATACATTTAAACGCGTTTATTTTACTCATGCTATTAATCCTTATCAAAATAAATTATTTAATCACTAAGTACAGTTTATGTAGATAATATTTGGTCTTTGAATGATTAAAATTGAACGTTTGGTTTTGAAGTTATGGCGAAATTAAAATATTACGATTTCTGCTGCACGGCGCGTTGCGAAGTGGGCGTCACCAAGGCGGGGGTGCGCGTGCGGTAGGGGATGTTAAAGTTGTTAATGATGAAAATATTTACATTTAAATATTTTCATCATTAACAACTTTAACATCCACAGAAAGACAATCTGTGCAGACTGCGGATGATGACTGCGTCGTCGATGTTAGTGTCGGTGTCTGTGAATAGACCTGGGAATCATGTTGCTGACCGTGTCTTTCCTAAGTAGGCTTTTTGCAGCGGTAACCGACATTCACGCGGGCGGAGCCGCGGGCGCCCGCTAGTTACTATATAAAATTGAAGTAAGTATTTGTTTTTAATGTCAAAATAACAGCATCCTCTTCGCGTAAATTATCATACGGATCACTGATTTTTTCATGATAATATATACCCTATTGCACTTAAGGATAACGCTGCTTTCTGTTGATAAAATAATTATTTAAATCGGTAAAGAATTTTGAGATTATCCATTACAAACAAACATAGAGAAATCAACAAATCTTTTCTCTATTATATTATCAGTTTAGACAAAGGACAATCGGAATAGTGAACAATATATTGTACTTACCTTCCATACATATTTGTACATAGGTAGATGCTAACCTGTGATGATAATGACATCATCTTCTGCCTTTGTCCCATGTTACTTGGGGTCGGCGAATGATATTTTCTTCTTCTATTCCGTCCAATCAACCGTTATGCTTTCACTGTCTCCCTTTTTATCCATATCATTCTTCATACAATCCATCCATGTTTTCCTAGGCCTTCCTTTCCCTCTCCATCCATCCACACTTATATTCATAACTCTTTCGATGACGTGTGTTTCATCTTTTCTCTTCACATGCCCATACCAAGACAACGATTTCCTTTCAACTTTTCTGTCACTGGCGCCACTTTCAAACTTCCTCTATTACATTCATTTCACACCTAATATATTCTGGTCACTCCACACATCCAACTGAACAGTTTTATCTCCGCTACATGCAATCTTTTTTCATCCAGGTAGATGCTAGCCTATATATTTTGTACCTATAGCTTCCTACTTTCGAAGTCAATTGAGAGAAATAGGTCAAATTGTCAGTAGGTGACGGAATGACAAGCTGTCGAGTCGTAACATTGCTATCTTCCAATACAAGGGTACTTGTGAAAAGGTTATCGACGAAATATATTTTGTTATTTTCTTTTTTTCTTATATAAAGGGTGTTAAAAGACATTTAATGAAGTCGAATGTTTCATGTTTTTTTTTAATCATATTATTAAAGGAAGGAATGAAGTAAAATCTTTACATAATATAAAACAAAGTTGCTTTCGCCGTCTGTACGCTTAAATCTCTTAAACTTCACAATGGATTTTAATGCGGTTTTTATCAATAGATAGAGTAAATCAAGAGGAAGGTTTGTACGTAGAGTTTGATCTACATTGCACCCGTGCGAAGTCGAGGTGGGTCGCTAGTATAACATAAAACAAAAGCTCCTATGACACTCAGCAATGGTGTACCTTTCTATCAGTGAAAGTTTTCTGTAATCAGATCCAGGATTTACAGATATAACCTCATACAAACAAAAACCAGCAAGAAAACGTGAAAACATATTTTTTTCGAAATTGCATTTCGCAGGTCAACCCAGGAGGTTGTCGGCTGGTTAACCGAACTTTCCTTTGGTGCCTTAAAAAATACGTATTATTTTTAGGGCCTCCAGCCAGGGCAAAAAACTTACAAACTAAGCGACTACACGCTAAGGGCATCCCCTGTGGAGTACGAGCCTACCCCACACGTGAAAATAAACCAACTGTATCCCTTTATAGTAATAGTATAGACAAAGCTCAAAAGAAATATGTAACACAAAAACATTGAACACTTCAGTCTTCTAACAAAGTCCAACTTTTAAATTGCAAATCGACCAAATAGTGCAGGTTGTTGCAAATATTGAAAAACAGCTTGATTCAAAGGCGTGTTGGTGAGCTGAATAAATAAAGTTCGCTTTAGGCGCTGCATGCCTAACGAAATCTGTCGCTTTACAACTCAACGCGAATCTGAATAAGCAGAAACAAGTTCAAAACTGACTCCGGGACTACATAAAAGCTAGGGTTGGCACAGCAAAGTATAACGAATTCTTTTAATGATGAAACTCACCCATTCTTATAAATCAAATATTTTATATGTTTAATTTTATAAGACTGTTTAGTATTTGAATATTTTTTATCAAAATATTCAAATACTCAGTGTATATTTTAAATATTTTGATAAAAAATAATAAGGCCCGTGTGTTTTGAAAATATCTTACGGTATTTTTTTTTTATTATGCATTGACACTTTTCTGTTATGAAAGGCTAATAAAATATTCTATTTTAGTTCTACAAAAGTTATGAAGCAATAAAAACATCTACTTACCTACTTTACCTAAAAATTTACGTATTAAAAAATGGCTTCAACTTTTTACTACAGTTGTGGTATTTCAGGGTTTTACTTCTAATTAGTTGAACTAGTTACGCTATATGGCTTTAAAACTTCGACCCACTTACCTATTTTTGGCTATTAAAACAAAAAGGTGTATTATTTTAATTAAACTAATAAAATTAGTATCAACTAAATAACCCTTATGTTTTATTGGCGGGCTGCTGAAAGTATTGGCAACATACTTACACCTCAATTTCGGAGTCGCAGTCGCATTGTAGTACGATTCCTTAATAGAGGCAATTTGACAGCAAACTATTAACGCAAATTGCTTCTATTTTTAGTTTATAGTGTTTACGATATAGTGCCCTCTGAGATTAGCTTTGCGTAAGCAACCCTATTAGTTGGTGGTATCATCTACCTATTTTAAATATCCAGTTATTACTTACATCTGCCATTGCAGTACAGTCAAACTCAGCAACAGAAAACTACAATGAGTATCGCTTTAATCCAAACTCAATTATCACAAAGGTAGTTTATTACCCGCTCCGCAATTACCGACGCAATAAAAACCTATTTCCTTTACTTTTATTGCTCTCTTGAGCTGATAAGCAGCTAACTCATTACCTAAAGAAAATATTTCTGTGACAATTGGTGCCTACCTACAATTTTGTATATTTTGAAATTATCAGTAATAAAGTATACCAAAGTTCGTTGCCTACGGTTTTAAAAGTCAAAATAAAAAGCAGTCATGGTCGGGAAACGTGTGAGTGAGAGGCTGAAATAGTTTATACTTAGTGTAGCTTGTTGTCTCGTTCACACGTTATGTGACCGCACTTGCCACGGACTTTGTCATTTACGCCTTAACGCCTTTAGTACACCGACGCGTTCATATGCAGCAGCGAAACAACGAAAAAACTGTCAGTAGTATGGCAGAATTTCGCATACGCTATGTCTCATTCTAGCACTAGCTACATGAAAATTAAATAGTTGCGTTCTTATCGATATTGTTTTGCAAGGTTTTGAGGATATAGAGGAAAATATTGAAATATTTTTGAATACAATAGAAATTATCCCGAATTATATGCAGTTGGTCACGCAGATTGTAAAAATGCATACACAAAAGAGGTGGCATGGAGGAAAGTTCAAGAAAATATCAATGACATTTCTTTGCGAAAAAACTGCAGTGTACTAACATTTCGCAGATATTTAGTTACGCAGTAGTTCCGACCTAGACCCGGAATAAGTATATTTAGACCATCGTGTCGTCAAAGTCAAGAATCTCACGTTCTACTTAGATTGAAAACGATTAATTTTTCTGATTGATAAACCTTTTTCTGCTATCACAGTCTGCTACATTTTGACAGATCATCGTGTTTATTTTAGGTATACCTACATACGGTTCGGCATTTTAAATTTCTGTTGTTGTTACAACAGAAATTTAAAATGCCGTACCGTATGTTATCAAAGGTTATATTGATAAAGCCGAACCGAATGTGCTGAACGGAATATGCCGACCCGATTGTGCCGACCCGCTTATATGTATAGCAACCCTAATACAGTACGAGAAAATAATCAAAGTAAAATTTGAATATGTTTTTTGTCGCTGACTCTCAAAATATTATGAGTATTATAAGTAGATACCCACGCCTGCATAAATTAGAAACCTTTTCTAAGGGTTATATACACGCGAGGGTCATCAAATTAATGCAGGCATATAAGTACATGTCAAATTCCCACTCAGAACCAAAAATGTAATTAAAATAGGTTGTAATTCATTTCGTCCCTTATTACGACGGCTTTTAACGCCTCTGATGGACGTTAGTACGAAAGCAAAGCGTATTTTAAGCCTATTCAATTACAACAGAAGACAGTATATTTTAAGCAAAATAATTCAGGCACTTGTAATTAAATTAGAGGTCAATTTAGGTGACAGCCCTAGAACTAGCACCCTCTACGTTTGGATAGCGAATCAGTCCGCATTGGAGCTACAAGCTCTTTAATTGGAAATTGTCGAACGGTGACCCAATGGTGTACTAACTACAGAATATCGCTTTGGTTTCACGTGTGAGTGGACATGAGGGGCTTACTTCTATGTGCCTACAAGCTATACGATTTTGATGATAATCAAAGTCATATAATTCATTTCAATGAAACCATTTACAGGCACTTTTTAACCGACTTCTCTTCTCTTCTCCGACAGTTTGACCCATATATTTGATTGTATGTTTGTCCGCGATTATCTCCCGTTTGGCTAAACCGATTTTGATGCAGTTTTCAGAAAAGTATCTTTTTGTTACATTCTGGAGAAGGTTTTGGTACCGAATAAATGGAAATTCATTCAGCGCTTTTTGAAAAAATCTAAAGATCTTACATAGACGACGTTTACGTTTCTCCAATCTTTGGCGGACTTTTAATTTCTGTTTAAACTGTGTTAAAGGCCGCCACTCCAGGACTTTTGTGCCCCGTCGGTCATCGGTTCTACGAGTATACTGCATCAAAATTGGGTTGGGAGGATTATTATTATTTAGTGAAATGAAAGTTATCGCCAAGTTTCTTTAAATGAAATAAAAAGCCCAATTATGCGACAGCCCTGAAGTTCGTGTACTATGTTTGTCGAGTGGATTCAGTTTGGTGACGTCACAACTTCTAATTGGTACACGACTACTGTATTTTCATATCCGCATGTATGTACTAAGTTGTAAGTTAAAGTTAACCGTACTGGTTAACTGTTGGTATGATGATGTGAGTTAAGTGTGTAATAAGTTGCGGCTGCTTTTGATATGGGTTTGGTTTACTTAGACAGGTTTGCTTCGCTCTAACTTGAGTTTATCTACGTATCTCGTGGCGGTGTTAGTATTGAAATATAATTTTGTGTTTTGGTAAACACGCTTTAATTTTTAAGTTTTTTTTTTGCTATAGTACATACAGTCTGTTAAAATTTCACGTGTATACCACCTATTACGTATCAAAAGACACAACAATGTGTCTCAAAGTCAAAACCCTTTATTTCAATTTAACCAGTTACAGGCTCTTTTCAACTGTCAAGGAGTCAGTTAGGCTGAACAGACAGGACGGACAGACAGAAACCGAAATCTTAGTAAGAGGCGGATCCCATTTGACAACCTTTGGGCGGAACCTTAAAATTAGCGGAGTAATAGCAGTAATGGCAGCGGAATTATAAGATCAGGTTACCTCACGATTTTATCCTATATCGATGTCAGTGATGGCCAAGAAACTACATTTCTTTTATTAAGGCACCTGTTACTTTTTCAACACACTAATGTTACTTTTATAATTATTAAAAAAGTAACATTAGTGTGTTGAAAAAGTAACAGATGTAAGCGTAGGCTGCGTATCACGATGTCGATTCTTGCACGTTACAAATGTTTGAAAGGCATACAAGTACTTGTTCCGGTGATCTGGACCTCAAGTCTGTTATTACAATAGTGTCAGAATGGTCTGTCATTGATTTTGACAAGTTTGGTAATCTACTAATATAATAAAATGTCATTATGATTTTTCAATAGTAAACCACTGACACGACATTGAAAGAAATGATTTAGAATGGTAATCTCGTACAAAATGACAACTGAGTGACTGACTCAGGTGGTAATCTGCTAAAATTTTGACAGTTCCTTTGATCAGTGACCTACCATTAGAACGTCATTCCGACCAATGATCGACCATTATAAATTTAGCAGATTACGAACTTTTTGCAAAATGACGATGGGATCGTGTTGGAATGACGAAATTATAGAAATAGCAGACTTGGCCCCCTGGTTGTTTGTGTATGTGAGTTCATAATGTTTATAAACGCTGGGTGCGTTTATAAACATTACACGAGATTTTTTTTTTATTACAGGAGAAATTTTATGTTGGGGCAAATTCTTAAAAAAGGGAAGAAATTTCAATCACTTTGAGTGTCAGGAAATGGAGTAACAAAGGTACCATTATGCTTATCAGCATGCGACCCGACTACCTTGCCCCATCATTCGTTTCCTCCTGGCGTTTTTTTAGCTGATAGTCATTTATAAGTGACATGGCGTACGTGTTATGGTTGAATAAAAAATATTTTTAACCGATTTCAAAGACGGTAATATTTTCTTTATTTTTAGACATAATATATTTATTGTCACAGGTATTTTTTTTTCTTATAAAGAAGCTACAGGGATAATGTAACCAGGATATTTTGTTAAAAAAATGATCAAAAAGAGTGTCCGTGAATTTTCTTGCTCGTTCTTCTCCATAGGGACCTACCTACGTTTTGAAACGAACAACTACCTTCAACCTTCTGACTTAGTAATTCGACTTCTTGACATTTGAAAAGTTCCTGTAAATGGTTTAATTTAAATAAATACTCTTTCTATAAATTCTTGCTATAAACATAGGGAAAACAGTTATTCGGGAATATCAGGATTATTAAATAAAATTACTGTGTTCCGTTAAGCGATGTAATGTAGAATGAATGACTTGACAAACTTTTTACGATGTACATAATTAGCATAATTATGATGTCAGTGGTTGTAAAAAATAATTGTACATAGGTAATATGTTGTTCCTTTGACAAATGAAGGCGCAACTAATTAGGGTCCTTTGGATTGCTAATATTTGGTCAGGCGTTGTCGATTCTGGACAACATGGCAGTTTGTAAATATCATATTATTAAGGGTTGATTTTTTAATCTTCGGATAACTCTTAACGGGGAAATAAATATGGTGGTATGACAGCTTTGATTTAAATAATGTCAAAGTGTCATATTATTTAGATGAAAGTTAGGTGAATGTTGTTTAACTAGTTGAAGTAGTAGTTTATCTGAAACTAGAAACAAAATTTAGAATTTTTGATAGTATTTTTAACGTATTCATTTTAGTTTTTACACCGACATAGCTCTCAGAATATGCAACTTGAAGTGTCAATGGGCAGGCCACATCGCTCGAAGAACCGATAACCGATGGGGAAGAAAGGATCTCGAGTGACGACCACGAACCGGAAGACGCAGCGTTGGTAGGCCTCCCGACAGATGGACCGACGACATCATCAAGGTCGCGGGTAACCGGTGGATGCAAGCGGCAGGTTGCCGCTCATTGTGGCGTTCTATGGGAGAGGCCTATGTTCAACAGTGGACGTGTTTTGGCTGATGATCATAATGATTTTCAAACAAATACTAACAGTCGTTAATTTTATTTCACAGATAATGACTTGTACTTGGTATAAAAGTATTGTTGACGACACGGTTGGCGCAGTGGCTGAGCGATCGACTGCTGCGCAGCGTGTTGCGGGTTCGATTCCCGGGTAAACATTTGTGTGATGAGCACTTGTGTTTGCCTTGTGTCTGGGTGTTGTTTATCTATATATGTATGTATTTACAAAAAAAAATGTATTTGTGTATGTATATCAGCTGTCTGACACCCAAAGTACAGGTTCTCCCTAGTTTGGGGTCAGATGGCCGTGTGTGAAAATGTCCCCACATATTATTATTATTCTCATTTATTCATTTTCTTAACATATTAAATTACATTTTTAAATATTAGAAAAAAAAAATAAAAACATTTAAAAATATAAAAAATAGTAGCCCACCGGTATCGGGAACAGGGTCCAAGCTACCGGTGGTTAGGGCTCCTGAGAGAGGAATCTCCTAGGAGGACTATACGCGCCGTGTCCAGGAGTACCGCTTTCTGTATCACGCCCTTGATCCAGCTCCCAACGAGAGCCTCCTTAGGTGTTGGTCGAGGCTCTTGGAAATGAGTCCATTGGCCGTAACGACTATTGGCACACCGACTGCTGTATTCACATCCCACATGTCGACAACCTCGCGAGCCAAGTTAAGATACTTAATTTGTTTATCTTTCTCGGTTTTCACGAGGTTCTCGTCATGCGGAACCGCTATATCAACAATCATTGCGCGACGCTCTAATCGATCTATCACCACTATGTCAGGTTTATTGGCAACAATAGTCCTGTCCGTGATGATAGATCGATCCCAATACAACGTGATATGGCCATTTTCGAGAACTGGGTCGGGCACATACCTGTAGTACGGTACCTCCGACTCCACAAGCCTGTACTTTAGAGCAAGTTGCTGGTGGATAATCCTAGCTACAAGGTTGTGTCTATGCAAGTAGTCTCCGTTAGCTAGACGAGAGCACCCAGAGATAATGTGTCGGATTGATTCTCCCGGTCGGTGGCATGCCCGACAAATGTCAACCGTGCCGTCCTTCACAATATACGTCCGGTAGTTGTTCGTCATCATAACTTCGACCATAATCGCACAGACAAAACCTTCGGTTTCCCCAAACAGGTCACCGAAAAGCAGCCAGGATACGGACGCCAAGAAATCTACATCAGGCCCATGTAGGGCCCGGTAGAAGCGCCCGTGAAGCTCCTTGCTCTGCCATACCTCCTTGCGATCATTAGTATCGAGTACTACAGGTTTGCGCCAGTTCTCGTTCGCTAAGGAGAGCGGGGTGAGGCCCTTGTCCACTGAGACCACATCTCGATGCATACCCACGTCGGTTTTAAGGAAGTACTCCCTGAGACCGCATACCTCACGGTTGTGCAGGGACTTAGCATTAAGATAGCCTCGGCCTCCGCACTTTCGTGGGATATACAGTCTCATTACCGATGACCGTGGGTGATGCATCCGATTTGCGGTCAGCAATGTACGGACCCTCCTATCCAGGGCGTCAAGTTCCGTCTGGGTCCACTTGAGTATGCCGAAAGAGTACATCAAAACCGGCATGACCCATCCGTTGAAGGCGCGCACCTTGTTCCGCCTGATAAAAGACTATTTAACACTTTTTTTCAGGCGGCCAAAGAAGCGCTCCTTCAGCGATTGTTTCATGTCGGCAGCATTGATGCCTAACGCTTTCGACATACCCAAGTACTTGTAGGTTTCGGTTGAGGAGAGGGATCTAAGGCGTATGGAATCCGAGACTTGGGTTCCCAAGGATTCCATAATCTCCCCTCGCTTCACATGCATGACTGCACATTTGTCCACACCAAAATCCATCCTGATGGCGCTACTGAAAGCTTCTGTTACTTTCAGTAGCTCCATCAGTCGCAAATTGTTGGGGGCAAAGAGTTTCAGATCATCCATGTAAAGGAGGTGAGATATGACCTGACCTCCTCTTCTCAACCGATACCCCAAACCCGAACCCTCCAGCAACGTGCTTAGAGGGTTCAAGGCTAAACAGAACCCTATGGTTCTGTCACCCTGTAGACTATCACCCTGAAATATACCTCGCTCGATCCTTATCGGTTCGCTATTCTCCCGGATCTGCCGACATCCTGGACAGCGAAGGACCGTCCTCCATTGCCCCTTAAACGACATCAGGAAGGTGCGCAGAGTTGTATCTACCTTATACAACTCCAACACCCTCATGAGCCATGTATGTGGCACAGAATCATAGGCCTTCTTATAGTATATCCAACATGTCGACAGATCCCTTCGGGAACGACGAACCTGCTGGTTAATGGCCATATCAATGAGGAGTAGCTCCTTAGTACCACGAGACCCATTCCTGCATCCATTTTGAGAGGCAGACATGATTGAATTTTTGTCAATGTGTTCGTTAATTTTCACTCTCAAAATGGATGTAAGAACTTTATAGACCGTTGGCAGACAAGTAATCGGCCTATAATTTTTGGGTTCCGTAGTACTACCAGATTTATGGAGCAGGTGGGTTATTCCAGTAGTTAGGAATTGGGGCAACGATCCTGACTCTAAGGCTGACTGGAACTGAGATGCTAAGCGAACGTGCGATCTTTATTATTATTATTATTGTACAATTCGCCCTGCCTATATTGAAAACTAAGCGCTAATAAATAATACCAGCCTATCATTGACCTACTGCATGGCAAAGGACAGACACACAGAGAAACACACACACACAGACAAGCGGCGCGCGAGGTCATACAGAGAAGGTACGAGCATTGATCACCGCGCTTGCTCAAGGTGGATTGGGGTATTCCTCGAAACGCACCCAATGAAGCGCACCCAAAGTATTTGTATATTTAGCATAGTAGTTGCAGGTCACTAATGATTAAATTACACGTAACCCATCTAAGCTCAAGGAGTATATCATTTTAACGAACTCTTAAAAAAATCGTGCATAATTTGCTATCGATATTTTCCGTTAGCTAATACTCATCCCTATCCACACCTTGACCGTTGGGTGCGTTTCGAGGAATACCTTAGGTGCGCTTCGTTGGGTGCGTTTTAAAATGGGTGCGCATCGAGGAATACCCCGTTTTTTGACTTATATTAATTATAACTTCAGGATTCCTCACGATGTTTCCCTTTACCCATGTCAGTGATATACAAGATAATCTTAAAAAGTACGTTTGTGAATTTAAAAAAATCACATTGCCTATCCTAAAATACCCACAATATATAACTCAGTTCCATTAGCTATTTTGTAGATTTCGAATAAAAATGGAGAGCTGAAAACTCAATATTTGCACTATAGAATATCAATCACTGTTCATTTCCTGATGTATGAATTGATTTACCTTTATTTTCAGTGTGCAAATGTTTTATGCGATAAAAATCATAAAATACAGTGGACAGGTATATTTAGTTTCTTTGCATAGGTATATAGGATAGGATATCAAATATATGTTTTGATTTTGTATCTTGCTCATTGGTCTCCATAGGAACCTACTGTTTCTAACGAGCAACTACTACAACGCATGCACCTAAATACCTGTGTTTTACATGGAGCGACTGCCTATCAGACCTTCACAACTCACTTGCTGGGTAATACGATACCTTTAGGTAAGACTAAGGTTCGACTTTAAATTTTATTCAGTAACTTGACAGTTCAAGGGATACCAGAAATTGACAAAAAAAAGGTAGTGAGGTGGTGTAAGAATGAACGAAATTGAATGAACTTAAATAATGTAAGTACTTATATGCAAACATTTTATTTGAAATTTAATAACTTTTCTTAGAAACACGATATACACTATTAAAAAAAACAAACAAACACAAACACAAACAAACACAAACTAATATTAATCATAAGTTAAAAAAATGAATAAAAAAACACCTATTCAATCATAATGATATATCGTATTATAGCATAAAGGAGCAACCTGTATCTCCAAATACATTCATCAACAACTAGTCTATAGTGAGATAAGCGGTCACTAGTCCGCTTGGTTGCCGATGTTCGCCCGCCAATATTACGTACTACTGTACCTGTAATTTGCTTATACCCTCTTTGAGTAAATATTACCTACCTATGTTTTAGCTTTAGCTCATGTAGTCGATGATTTTGATGCACGGTAAAACTCTAATGAGTTTATGTTTGCATCATCTCAAATATGTAATACCTTTATGTAATTTTAATTTTAATTTTAATTGAATAATAATCTATACACACACATCACACCCATCTGGGAGTGATGTGTGTGTATAGATTTTTTTTTCTCTATTTATTATATCTTTACTCTATTTAAATGACAAAAAAAAAAAAATATTTTTATTTGGTCTCTATTAGAAGAAAAAGAAAGGAAATTACTTTTATTATCAATTATGAATTGTTCTTATAATCCACATCTTACATATAAACATTTGAAGTTTTATTTACTAAATTATTTAATTTAAAAATTTATTAAATTAAACCATTTTAATCATTAATTCTTTACGCAAATTCGTTCACTATCCCAACAGTAATAGTTTTAGTATGGTATTATTATTATTCTTAGAACTGTGAAGTTACTGAATAGAATTACAAGTCGAACCTTAGTTGTCAGATTTTCTGGCTTCTGATAATAGTATAGGTAGTATTTTCCATAAGTACGCAAACCGTTTATGACTCACACCTTAAACAGAAACCAATTAGTTTTTTGTTTAGTAACGGTAACACCATCTTATTTATAAATATTAAATTATATGTATGTTATATGTATGTTATATGTAATTTAATATTTATAAATAAGGTGGCGTTATTATCCACTATGGAGATCCTTCATTAGAAGAGTAATTTAGTGTATTATATTTGGTTTGTTTTGTGTGGTTTACTTGTATTTTGTATTTTAATAATTGCCTATATGGATTTTATTATCTGAAATAAATGTTTTTTTTTTTTTTTAATTTAGGTATTATCTCAATTTCGCGACAATTTCGTTTAGTAACGGTTTCAAAATGAAGGTGCGATTATTATAAAACAAAGTCCCCCGCCGCGTCTGTCCATATGTATGCTTAGATCTTTAAAACTACGCAACGGATTTTAATGCTGGCTTTTTTATTAGATCGAGTGATTCAAGAGGAAGGTTTTAGTATATAATTTGTCAAGCGGGTGAAGCCGCGGGCATCAGCTAGTATTTTATGAAACAATTAATTTTGAAACACAAAGTAAGTAGGTATTTTTTGGAAGGGCCAACAAGATGCCTTTTAATGGTCTGATTTAAATAAATAATTTGGCTATTATTTCATATGGGTCAACCGGCTACTAGGTTTGGTTCGTTTTTATCCACACTACTTAGCATAATCCTAACTATATTAGGGTCGGCACTCAGTCCAGTTTGACCTACTTATGCCAATACCACAAAATATAGGTTAGTAGTAATATTCCGAGAACTCAAATAGCTGGAGGGATTCCTCACGTACTCACAGATTCGACAAACATGTTTGATTGGTTGAATTTGAATTCCTGGCTGAAATGGTAGTCGCTGCTCATTTGTAGAGGTAAATGTCAAAATCAAAGTCATTTTAGTCAGAACTGCTTGTCAAAAATGCTTGTATTTTATTTTATTTACATTTTTAATAAGTGCTCTATAGTGCGTAGTACATTTATATCGATGGCTCTATCTAACAAATTCGTAAATTAAAATTTCTACGTTGCATAGATCCCTAGGAAAAGTACCATGTAATAGACGGAATAAATGTTTTTTTTTTGTAAATCAAAATTCAAAATGATTTATTTTGGGACAACGAGATCCATAATGTTAGTTTACAAAACTAAGAAAACTATTGTTAGTACAAAGATACACTTTTAAAGGACAACAATAACTCTATACACAAAAGCCCCTGTGCTGTGACACCCCGCCCCGTCAAGATAGCCAATATGGACGTCCCTAAAAGATCACCAGACGAACGAAATGCCTCAACATAGGTGCACATACTTCAGCTATTATTTTCGGGTAATGGTTTCGGTTTTTCCTTTAAAAATAACCAACTCCCAGATTACCTATGTACTCGGTATGAATTGGATGTTCACCCATCCACTGAGTAGCCGCAGCAAGCGTAGCTTAACCATGACCGATGGATGGAGCCACGAGCCCCTCAGTTAAATTTTAAAACAAAGCTTAATAAGTGTGTCTACAATACACTAGATTTCTAGGTAGGTCTCAAAAGGCCGCAATTCCTAAACTAAACGCTTAATTAAAGCGTCCTCACACATCTAAAGTGTACTTCTAAAGTGCAGAACTAAATCTACACAGACTACACTGAACATGAATGCATAATCCCCTGTCTAAAGTAACGCAAGCATAGCTAACCATAAAGTACAGCGAAATCCTCCATTCCCGAACAAAGACAAATAAGCTGTAAAAAATACTTCTTTTTTCTTTTCAATTCTATAAAGTCTGTGGCCACGATGCTTCATCTGAAGGCTCTTAATTAAAAACTAGAAACAATAGAGTTGCCAACGTGAAAATGGCTGGTTGGTGCATTGCATGAATATTATGCAACCTTCCGCCTTTTTTTTATCTATGAATGTTTATGTTTTGTGATGTCTTTATCAATAGGAGGATAGTCTTAAGGTTTCTTCTTCTTTTCGTAACGGTGAAACATCTTTACGAAGAAAAGGATATAGGCTACTTTTTAATCCACGTCTTTTTCGCATCCGCGATAACCGACATTGATGCGAACGAAGTCGCGGGAAAAAGCCAGTCTAAAGTAATTAATAGTTTTTGGGCCCGGTAAGAATTCACGTGTATTGCTGCACAGGCGTTATAATAGATCGTCAAGGGTGCAGGTAAACGGACAATTGGGAACCAGGTTCGCTATTCTATTCTCTAAGTACCTAATACAACCTAAAACTTTTGTAAGCTTTTCTGACTCAGCGCTAGCGCCACGTGAATTAACGGCTTTTGGTGGAACTACTCAAGGTTGAATAATTTGATACTTGACATAAATGAAAACGATATTCGTTAAGCAAAAATAGTCGTTGATCTCGATGTTGATTTTACGGCTAACGCGATGTCGAGTCCGCTGTCGAGCACAGTCACGAATGGTAACACAATGCTCATAGCTGATCAGGAGCTCCGTAATTCCCCTTGATATCGGATGAGTCTATGATATTTATTTATAAATCTTTTTTATATGTAGGTATTACTCACGGGTATTACTCATATCAAACAAATACTAAATAAAATTATATACAAATCTAAAAAATACAAATAATAATTATTATTATGTATAATTCCAAGAAAAAGAGTGGGGGTCAAAAAGCTTAAAAAAACTTGACCGAAGAATAGAACAGACCGAAGTAGCCTTCGAATCGCATAAAAAAAGTAAAAAAATAAATATAGATATATTTTCCAAATTATGTCCCAAGGCTGATATAGAAAATGAGCAAAGTCTGCAAGACTAAAAAATAAGTATAGGTAAAGACCTACCCCAAATACCCTTATCTTGTTTTTTAGGTGACTTTTATTAAAAATCTTGTTGTGGATTTCGATAAGCTGAACGTAAAACTCTTAAAGATAAGCTAGTTCAAAAGACATAATCTTGCTCTGAATTTCTTGCGATACGAACCATATTTTTGATAAAAAGATTCTTGATTTTAAATCACGTAATTCAATCAGAAATTCTTTGAAATCATTCTTAGACTTTACCGACTTATTTGAATTCTATGTAGAAACGTTGTTAGGACACAATCAGCAAGGACATTTCTAATTAATTTAGAACTAGTAGCGTTAGGTACCTCATCATTAAAGCAAGTGTTTGACGTCCTATGGATGACCCAGGTGTAAAAATACAGTTATAGCCTTTGGGTCTTACCACAATTTAGACACCTTATTCAATTAATGACAACATACTGTAGTCTATGGACGGGACTATGAGAGTGAGCAAAGTGGGACAAAACGCGTGTTTGCGCAAACCCTTATACATTTTATCATCTCCTCCGTACTTGGTTAGTATGCAAAGTCAAATGACAAAGGTCAAAATCAATGTCAAAAGTCAAAGTCAACGTAAAAAATCAACGTCCAAAGTCGGTATTTATTTCAACTGAACCTATACATTTGAATTGTCAATGCGCTGCTGATTGGTTCGGACGCATCTTGTATACCTACCTTTAAAATGCTTGAAATAATAATTCACAGATCTCCATAAATGACCGCTAATGATTACAGTTGCGTTACAATATAACTCGTGTAAGGGAACAGTAAGTGCTGCAGTGTAATTTTGTAAGAAATCATCTGCGAATTCGAATCCTATAATTCCAATTTCACTTAACTGTATGTCTATTCTGTTAAAATCTGAAGAAGAAGTTTGCAGCTGTCATCCGACCCAAAGCTAGGGATTGACAAAGCAGACGTACGAATAAGACTGCTGAAGTGCAAACTATTTAGTGGTCGCTCAATAGTTCACATCACCTATGTTCACATCACTTATGTGCAAGCGTAGCTTTCGTAAGCGTAGTTATAGAATACCTATTAGTTTTCACCGCGTAATCAGAAGTGAGCATTGAAGTGAGTTCGTACAAAGTAGCATTGCTGATCTGTGCAAATTTGCAATACGCGCGTGACATGTACAGACGCCAGCACATCTACCTATACCAAACTGACAAACTTTCCCAACTGAATATGAACCTTATTCTTTTGTTATAAAGTTGAAAATCGATCAAAGAAAGTTGACAGATTGTTGTAGCTTGATGTATTGGCCTCTGTACGATATAAAACGACTCTCCATTAAGATTGGCCACCGTGACCAAAATTCGGTCGAGAAAATATTATTTTGATTAAAACGAGTATCACTCGTGAAGGTTTTTTATTTGAACCGAGATGGGTTCACATTTGATTGAATTTACATAAACAAACAGCGTTTCCCGAAAGGGTATTTATTAATACCATCATGACCCTGCGCATGCTTCCACATGGTTATATTTAAAGTAAAAAAACGGGGCTATTTGGGTTTGGGGGGGGGGGGGGGGGTATTTGGGACAACCCAGGATTTCGTACAAAAATATTGATAACTTTCGTTTGATGTTTGGTAGGATTTATTTTATAAACTCTAGCAACGCATTTATAGTTTACGTCATATTGTCACTTGTCAGATTCAGTATATTTTACAGTTTAGGTACAAATTTTGGTGAAAGAGTTGGAGACCGTTTTTTACTTAAAAATTTTGGTGGCAAAACTTCTACCACAGCGCGAAATATTTGTTAAACTATGCCAAAATGTGTCCCAAGTAGCCCCGTTTTACCGGTAAATAATATAAGCAATGGGGGTATATCACGTGGGGTGTCCGGGATTTCCCGTGGGGTGGCTGAGCTAAAATAGCACCCACCCATTTCAAGCCAAGGGTGTCGTAGAAGGCGATTATGAGAAAATCCGGAAGTCGGGCAGCAGCGGCTTACGTGTACTCAACAACTTCTCTGCCATCCCCAATATGTCTGCCAAGCGTGAGGATTATGGCAAACCCCCCGATATGGGGAAGGCCTTTGTTCCATAGTAGACGTGTTTCGGTTGATGATGATGATGGCGGTATGATTGTATATTAATTTCGTGCTCTCGAATGTCAAAAGTACCGCATAGGTGCATAAGTAGCGAAGGTTTGACCTTCACATTTAGCGCCCGACATTCGTTGAATTAACCGATTTTTTCTACGCTTTTATTTAGTTTTATATTGGCACCAGAAATTGCACCACGTTAAAAATATAATGACGGGCGGTATGGTTGTATATTAATTTCGTGCTCTCGAATGTCAAAAGTACCGCATAGGTGCATAAGTAGCGAAGGTTTGACCTTCACATTTAGCGCCCGACATTCGTTGTATTAACCGATTTTTTCTACGCTTTTATTTAGTTTTATATTGGCACCAGAAATTGCACAATCTACGTTAAAAATAGAATGGCGAGGTTGCAATTTCAGTAAGCTACAGTTTTCCATAGCGTATGCCAAAAACCATTTAAGAAAACGCAGACGTTTTAGGCTTATTGTAGTTTTAAAGCACTATTGTCCAGTCTAGACTATATGTTTTTCGGTCTAATAAAATTTTATTGCTGTATTAGGGTTCTGCTCTGTTAAGTTTGGCCTAGAATTTGGACTGGGATCAATAGCTGTTTCTTTTTTTAGGAAACTTTACAGACAATGTGCTTCATACAATGTTTTTTGTAATGAGGTCATATTATTTTTCAATAAGCTATGAAACTCGATGAAGTTTTGTAGATAGTTTAATTAGATTCTAGTTAAAGAACAAGTTCTAAAAATTTACTCAAAATCGACAGAACGGTACACTTACTAACCACACGCCTAGAAATAAGTGTCTCAAATCAGCATATACAATAAAATTGTTATATGTGCGTCAGTCTCATGTGAATAAATGGTTTTTCTTTCTTTCTTTCTTTTCTTTCTAAATGTCTGTTTGTAATGTTAAAATAACGGCTTTTTACCAAATGTATTTGAATGTTTACACGATACTAAAAATTTTTTTCAACATTTTTGTCTGTCTGTCCGTCTGTTTGTTCCTGATAATCTCCGAAACGGCTGGTCCAATTTTGACGACATTTTCACTCGCAGATAGCTGATATTTTTAGTAATAAAAGTAATGTTACTCACATAGGCTACTTTTATTTGAGAATAAGAAATATGTAATCCGCCATCCTGGAGCGGTGGCCATTATGAATTTATTACAATATTGAGTATTGCACATTGTATTGTCACTAAAACTAAAGATGCTTGCAAAATTTCAGATCAATTGAATATCAAGAAATGGTCGAAAAATGATTTGCAAATTTTGAAGCGACAACTTACATACAAACAGTGCAAGTTAAATAAAAGCTTGTAATAATAAAAAGCTTGTAATAAAAAATTAGCTCTACCCAAATACCCGTCAGTCAGTTAATGTTATCTACAAAATTTCATTGAATTCAATTAATTATTGTTGATTAGGTGTATGGAACGTGATGCTAGTAAAATTCCCGTAAGCCTTCCCTTAACTTAGATAAATGAGAAGTGAAATTCTTTTGTTTTTGTAACTGGTAAAAATGTAAGACGAAGTAGTGTTAAATACCTACTATACTCTATTTACAATAGCATTAGAGAGAAGTTAAAAAAGGTTCTTTTTAATGCACACTTTGTAACAAAAGTACAATAAACAATGTTAAAGTTACGATAGACACCGAATTTATTATAGTCTATTTTTACAGTAGCTGTCGCGCGTATTTGTGACCATTTTAATAATTTATCGTCTCAAATTATGTGGTTTTCATTTAATTGTATATTTAATTCCAATTTAAAAGTACAGTGTCAATGGTAAAAACCTAACAGAAGCAGGGATGAACAATACCCGGAACGTTATTCGTTTCACTGTAATTCTACCTAATTTAAAATTTTACCTTATCTTTTAAAGACTTTTATTATGTTTATATTATTATACGTCTATATTTAGTACTATCTTAGATCTATTTATCAAAATTATATTAAAATAAGTTTAATTTAAATTGTTTTAACTTATCTTTGAAATAAAATGTTTTGCATTCCTGCTTCTATGAGTATCTTTTTTCTAATGCTATTATAAATGGAGTATAGGTATTAAGTTTTTTTTTTGTATTTTGTCTTTCAATAGCAGTCTCTATAAAAAAATGGTTTTTTTGTTATTGTCGTTTGCGGTAGAAGCAATATTGTGATTAATCACAATTACAGGGTTGCTTCGAAATTTTGTAAAATGTATTTTCAGACGCCAGCACATTATGCAATACCAAACTGTCAAATTTTCAAAAGCGAATAGCTACAATCTCGTGATTGTATTCGCTTTTGAATTTGTATTTTGTATTTTTATTTGTTTTTATAAGCGATGCGGCGTTTCGTGCTATAGTGACTCGTGTCAGTACAGCACGAAGTAAGTATTCGCTTTTTTTTGTTTCACAATGTTCCGCTTGGTCTATTTACCTTTTGTTTCATAATCTGAGGTATAAAAACCTTCTCTGTTCTTCCACAAATATTTAAGTTTTAGCGAGACTAACGAACAACAATTCATTTTTATTACATAGATATTATAGCTACGTCTGTGCCGGGCATTGTTTTCCAACAACCTGATACTGATTTGCAAATTGCAAAAACGTAAGAAATTTTGAATACCGCAGGCCTTCTTAGCGCATCCTCCTTAATGTACCACTATAGTATTTAACAAAAGAAATGACAATGCCAGATCCTGCCCAACCCATGTACAAAAAAAGTAACCCATGTACAGAAAAGTAAATTAATGAAAATAATTGTAATGAATATAGAACCTTTCTATAGTAAATTGTTTTTCTTTAGAACTGGCGGATTACGAAATACCTACCCACAAAATACAAACTCATTCTACCTAAAATACAATTTAACCTATAATCAATGTCATTATTGTTTTTAGATTTAAACGGAAACAGTCACTAAGACTAAGGTTTAGTTATCAGCAACAAATAAACAGTAAGATGCTACATATTGGACATAACTTTTATTGAGTGGGGCAAAGTTATATAGAGTTTCTGGCACTATCCTTTAATATGTGGGTGTGAACCTTTTCAAATGAAAATATAACAAGCAAGTGAAACTTTTTTAAATGTTAACTAAACACACAAAATATACGACGCAGCCTTACGTACTTTGTGCTAAACACAAATGAGTTTCGGATTTCATTTTTTTTTTTTGCATCTCGCAGTTCAACCCAGAGGTTGTTGATTGCTTATGCGGACAGTCCTGTGGTGCCTTAAAAAGTTATATTTAGGGCCTCCAGCCAGGGCAAAGACTTATAAACTAAGTGACTACGCTAAGGGCACCCCCTGTGGGGTACGAGCCTAGGCTTAGGGCGTCACTAGAGAGGGCAGCAAAGGGACAGGCTGGATCGGGTCTCCATTAATTAGGGGCTATTTTAAAGCTAAAGGCTCAAGCAAGGGTCGGGGGGGGGGGGGGCGTTACGGGGTCGTCGCGAGTGACCTCGGCGGCGAGGTCGGAATGATTTCAGGTTTCAAATTCATTTATGTATTTTATACTTTTTTTTTTCTTGTACTTACCTATGCACGGGTAGGTACACTATCGAACATAAGGGCCAAAGCACACATGCTATTTTCAGCGTCGGAGATCAGTGATTTTGCGACTGTATCGATGCTTCATCGCGTTTTGGCCAGTCTCCTCGTTCGAACGCGGTATTGGAATTGCGCTTTTTAGCGACTCTGTCGCTGCATTTAGCTTCTAAAAAGCGACTTAATCGTCGATCGCCGATGCTAAAAGTAGCTAGTCTGCTGTGGCCCTTACAAATAAAAGAGGCTTGAAATAGAAACCTGACCTTGCCTAGGAAAACACATAAAGCCAATGGTCCTGGCTGTCATTCGTATATCAGATATTCTCTATATACGTATCTTCTATTATTTATATACGTATTCGGATATGAAAGGAAGAATGAACAAAATCAGAAGTAAGAGAAGGTTGTTAGAAGATCGCAAATTTCTAGCGTGTGAAGAAAATAGATATTGGAAAGTGGGACATTAGATAAGAAGGGGGGTAGATCTTTGACAGTTTTTATGAGGTAAACAGCTGCTAGAAGTTAATAAGTCTGACAACCAAGGGGTATCGTGTTACCCAGTAACTGGGTTGTGGAGGTCGCTCCATGTAAAACACTGGTATTCAGCTGCAACTAGTTACACCAAAAAGCGACTCTAACGTAGTTGAAAAAGGGCTAAAATTATGTTGTATCTATTGAGATTGCCGAAGCGAAATATCGACCCACTCAAGTGTATAAAGACCCTCAATAATACAATTATTTACGTCAACTAACTTACAATATTTACACGAATAATAACAAATACATTAAAAATCGAATATAATAAGGCATCGAAAAAATCCTCCACATCACCGCCATCAGGGAATGTGCCCAAGAAACTGGCAGCAATGCCACGTTGGGTGGCAATTCTAATCCACTGGTCAAGGTAAAAACCAGCTCTTGGATCACGGAAAGTGTCAACTAACCTTTTGGATAAGTCCTTAAAAAAAAGTTGAGCACTCGGACCCCGCGACCCGAGAGTTTCAATGACAAACGGCTCGAAAATAAAGTTATCTCTAAGGTGACTATACTTTCGCCATTTGAGGTTTTACGTCAACCTAATTAAAAAAGCCAAATGTGGTTGGTATATTACTATCGAGCAATAATTTTGTATTTTTGCATTTTAACATCTGCACTTTTATTGAAAGCTGATAATAACCCAAAAAAAATACAGTTCAATGTTGTACCTACTACGATCGGAATTATTATTAAATAAAAAAATCGGAGGTGTTCGATGGTGACGTCACACAGGCGAAGAGAAACACGAACGTTGACAACAATATGAGTTTATTCTTCAGCAGTTTATTACAGTTTTACGGTTGACTTTAGTTGGTTATTTTAAAAATAGGAGCAATCCCAGTGCCAAGTCCTAGGACGAAGGCAGGGAACTTTGTCCTCAAACCAAAAACTAAGGGATGGTTCCCTATAATAAGTTCACTAAGTCAGCCAAATAGCAGGGGTGTTCTACGTAACCCTTTCCCACGAGGACTAGAATTCGCGGATGCACCTCGCTGCTAAGAGGAGTCGATTAGAATGAATAAATTACAATTTCTAACGAGGGTCATTAACTCTCGGAAGATCTTAACACCGCGATTCAGAAAAGTGACGTAAATGCACAGTGACATCTAGTAACATCCTTGCGAACTAATTACAATACAATCAATCAGAGTGCGTTTGCTACGTTTACTTGCTACGTACATTCTTCGATATCGTAATTAGTAACAGGTTTATAGCTTTATACGCAGATGGCGCTAGTGGTAAGATACATAGAACATGAATAATAATGTTTATCGTAATTAGGTTTGTTACAATCTCCCCCTCAGTCCCCGAAGACGTCTCGGCGAGAGGGACTGGATTGAGAGAAGTTATTGTTTTCTAGGACGTCCACGTCCTCGTTTGGTTTCAGGTAAAGTCTTGCGAGCTACCTCTTTTCTAGGTCGTCCTCTTCTTCGAAGTGGTTGCACGGGATCAGGAACTGGTTCCTGGCTTCCACCTTGAGCTTCCTTGCAAATAGGATGAAGGTTGACAAAGACCGAGTCGCCTGGGTGATACTGTGGTTGTTCACGCCTTTGCTTATTAATTTCTTGCACTTCTCGTTCCGTGGCAGAGTAGTTTCTCTCAGTTGACGGGAGCAATTTGCTTGCATACTCAACGGGATACTCATCTTCGGTCTCCCCCTGGACCAGAACTGCTCCAAGCGCATAGCTACAGGCATTGGTCTTGAGAGGCTGTGCTATAGCGGAGAAATTCTCAATGAATCGGCAGTACCAAGAACACATTTGTAGATTCTTGGGTTTATGCCTTTCTAGGATACCTTTTATCAAATCATCAAGGTAGGCCAGCATGGTATCGTGTGCCAGGCTTACACGGATTCTATCGACAATTTGCTGAAACACTGTTGCTGCCGCCAAAAATGCTTCCATCACTTCGGAAATCTTGGTTCCGTCGAATTCAACTTTGCAGGCGGTGAAGGAGCCATATCTTCCCGGTGACAGCTTGGACAGCAACGCCTCGAACTGAGCGTCAGACATGCTCACCGACATCTCTGCTTTTTCTCTCTTTACCGTGGTCGTCGTGCTTCGTCCAGAACGTGTGACGTACCTGGGTTTTACTTCGGCCCCACGTTGGGCGCCAGTGTAGGAGGTGTTCGATGGTGACGTCACACAGGTGAAGAGAAAGACGACGTTGACAACAATATGAGTTTATTGTTCAGCAGTTTACAGTTGACTTAGTAGGTTATTTTAAAAATAGGAGCAATCCCAGTGCCAAGTCCTAGGACGAAGGCAGGGAACTTTGTCCTCTAACCAAAAACTAAGGGATGGTTCCCTATAAAAAGTTCACTAAGTCAGCCAAATAGCAGGGGTGTTCTACGTAACCCTTTCCCACGAGGACTAGAATTCGCGGATGCACCTCGCTGCCAAGAGGAGTCGATTAGAATGAATAAATTACAATTTCTAACGAGGGTCATTAACTCTCGGAAGATCTTAACACCGCGATTCAGAAAAGTGACGTAAATGCACAGTGACATCTAGTAACATCCTTGCGAACTAATTACAATACAATCAATCAGAGTGCGTTTGCTACGTTTACTTGCTACGTACATTCTTCGATATCGTAATTAGTAACAGGTTTATAGCTTTATACGCAGATGGCGCTAGTGGTAAGATACATAGAACATGAATAATAATGTTTATCGTAATTAGGTTTGTTACATTAGTAATTTAATTATTAATAAACTATCAAGATTTCAATAGAAAATGATGTCATTTATTTTTAATCCTTGGCCCTTTCACAATTTATTAAAATATTTCTTTAAATAGAAAAATTATACGGATTATATTTTTTCCTTATTCATTTTAATTAATAGCAGATCATTTTAAAATTTAAAGAAAAATATTTCACACTCACAGTAAACACGTGTAAGATTTCGGTGTTTCATTTACGAACATTACTCTGTAAACACGTACAGACTACGCACTTAATTCAGAAATCCCATTATTGTTAACATGCATTTGGAAATTCAGCGTCGTGTAGATAGATACTTATCAGTGGACGTGACTGTACAAGAGTACCTTTTTCTGAATAAATAATACTTATATAAATCTGGTAAGTGCCGTTACTTTAACAGGGCGAACATCTGCGTTATCAATCCGTGAGCCAACACGAGTAAACTCAACATAAATAAGCCTACGTAACTTACAGTGAGTTGCATGAAACCAACATTAGTTTAACGGAGATCTTTTGACCGCAAGTCATGTATTGATGCTGTCACTTTCATTTTGACAGAAAATGTAAAGGATAGCATTAATTTGGTCTTCGTGAAACTAATGTTTTCTTCTTCTCGGCTTCGCATCTCTGAAAAAAGGCGTCGCGGCATAGAGTGGGGATTATTCAACGTCCTGGAAGACTTGGACTATGCCGATGACCTATGCCTGCTGAGTCACACCCACGCCGATATGCAAGCAAAATTGAGCGATCTACGACAGGAGGCGGCAGAAACCGGGCTTAAAATAAACATCAGGAAGACCCAGGAGATGAGAACTGGTGTGAAGAATCACTCACCGTTGCTGATTGGCACAGAGGCAGTGGCACGCGTCCACAAATTCACTTACCTCGGGAGCGTCGTGGCAGAGACTGGGGGCAGTGAAGAGGACATCGCTTCACGGATCGCCAAAGCCCGAGCAACCTTTGCGCAGCTGAGACCTGTTTGGCAGTCGCGGAAACTGACCCGTAGGATTAAACTCAAGCTATTCGGGTCCAATGTGAAATCCGTGCTGCTTTCCGGGGGCGAAACGTGGAAGGTCACAAAGGACATCTCATGCCAAATCCAAGTTTTCGTGAACCGCTGTCTTCGTCGCATTCTCGGAATTTACTGGCTCGAGACCATCTCTAACGTAGAGCTGTTAGAGCAATGCCACGAGAGCCCGATCGACCGCCAGATCAAACGTCGCAAGTGGAGATGGATTGGCTACACGCTCCGAAGGGACCCCGACAACATACCCAAACAAGCTTTGGATTGGAATCCCCAAGGAAAAAGAAAGCGTGGCCGTCCCCGTCAAACCTGGCGTCGCACCGTGTTGGCAGAAGCGGCGAGCATCGGAATGACGTGGAGCGAGGTGAAGCGTGAAGCTCAAGATCGATTGCGCTGGAGGACATCTGTGGACGCCCTCTGCCCCATCTAGGGGACATAGGACATTAAGTCAAGTAATCTTATATTGGTTTTGTGCACCTTAATGTTAGTTACCCAATTATTTTTCAAAGTGAATTCTTGTAATATAAAAACGTTAAAAAGCCAGATGCAATCTCATTTCAGCGACAATCAATGTCAAAATCTGTTGACTTGTGTGTTGTTGTGTTGATGCAAATCATGCAAATCGGTTAGATAGAACAACCCGACGCACTAGTAATAGATTTAGGTACCTACTCTTTTTTATTATTTAAATATTTATCCAATACATCATTATTTTCTCGTGTGTGTCTAAGTGACTAAGGTATTCGAACCATTCTAAAATTAAAGGCGTTTATGACTAACTTGAAGTCAAAATCAAAGGAATTATTTAAATTCAAACATTTACAGGCTAATTGAATTGTCAAGGAGTCGGTCACAAAAGTTAAAGCTATAATAGTTGCTTGTTTTAACGTAGGTTAATTTGGAGAACCAAAAACTACACGGACACTCTTTTCAATCAAGTTTTTACAAAATACTGGTTACATTAATCATGTTGCTTCTATGGTGCACAGCCTTTCTTCTAAAATGTTCCAGACACTTCGATTGATACGTGATAAATAATAAGTTTTTTTTTTTTTACTGGTTGGTAATTAAATAAAGTAAATTTTACTTTTCTTGGCTTTTTGATGACAAACCAGCTATTATTATATTGTTGCAGGACATGGCTACTTTGACTGCGTTGTCAGGAGCAAATGGTAGCCGCATTAAATTTTCCTATGTACAGACGCCAGCACATCAAGCCATACGAAACTGTAAAATCAAGTGGCCACTGTACAACTGTTAGGGCACGTGAGATGAGTCATCGCTTATATGGATTGTATCGCACAAATAGATCAAATCGGTACCATCGATACCAAATACATAATTTTCCTCTTTTTTTATGATGATAATTATTTTATTTGCACGTTATATTTACTATTGAATATTTACATAGGTTTAGTTTAAGCCGTGTGGTGGAGGTCGCGCGTAGCACCTTTCTATTTCTATTTCTACCCATGAGTGTTGTAGAAAGCAGAAACACCTACTGCGATCGCCAACATGCATGGGACAAGCATGGCGATTACGTCTGAACCCCCTTGAGGGAGACATGATGATGAGTTAAGTTAGTAATGCACAAAAATGCTTTTTCTTATTATTGTTGCTCAGTTTCATTTTAAACGTCACTGTCCCAATATTTCAATTCAAATGTAAAGTGATGGCCTGAAACACAGGTTTGAATTAACCTAGTTCGGGCGGGTCGCTGCCTAACATTGTAATTCCGATCCATCATAACTTTCACCAGTCATATAAATATTTTGCTTTATTTTTAGGCAATATACCTATCATAAACAATATTGCATTTATTGCTGACTAAGGGCGGGTTGTGTCATACAGTCGGTTAACGTTACATACGGACTGTTAAAAAGTTACTATGAGGGTGGTTTCATGACATAAAAATCCGTCAGTTAAAGTTATTCAAAAAGAGATTCCATAATATTTTAATGTTTGAAGTAGTAGGTTTTTTTTTTTAATGGGACAAGCCCGCCGCACTATTCCCTAACCACTGTAACTCCTGTAAGCCAGAATCAACAGTGGCGACCACCAGAAAAGCGCCAGAGCAATGAAGCTCGACGAGTCCCAGAGAATCGATTCAACTGTCTTGGATCCCGCAACGAAATTAATCAGAAAAGAATAGCGGAGGAGTAAGAAAAACATATTTTCCACTTCCCTCCAAATCAAGCAGGAGACAGAACAGAACTAGGCCAATAGGCACAAAAGGACGTTTACAACTGGGAGAAACCCAGTTGCTAAGCACCACGGATTATAATTGACATAATTAATGGGCCCTAAAAAGTAGAAGTAGTAGGTTATGTAATAGTTAATTTTTTGACGTACGATTTTGTGAAACAACCCATTTTTATATTTGACGATAGTTTGCGCCATTTTTTACTATTACCGATCAGTAATGTTTAGTTGAAGCAACCCGCCCACACTTTTTGTACTAATCACATATACATAGTTTTAACGTTAACACACTATAGCCTTTGATATTTGCCAGTAAAGATATTTTATTTATTTTTATTTGAATATGTTAGCAAAGTTTATATAGACCCTTCTGTATAAACTTTGTAGATATTTCAGTCAGTCTAGACGTCTATAATTTATGCGTACCTCTAATAACAATTATGGTAACAAGGTAGGTAGATACCTAAATTTGAACGTAGTTTATTTTGGTAAAATATAGATACTTGAAAGCACAGAGTGTGCCACAAACACAAATAACCACACAACAACCAACAACACACAAAAACGGACCACAAACCACCACAACCACCACCACAAACCAACAAACACAAACCACAAATAACAAAATGTTAAAATTTAAAGAAGGTCCCCACGAAAGAAACCTTTTTAGCGTTCCGTACCCAAAGAGTAAAAAGGGACCCTATTGCTAAGACTCCACAGTCCGTCTGTCTGTCATCAGGCACCAGGCTGTTTGCAAGTCAGTCTAGGACTAAGGCCTGGACTCCACCGAAGCGGAGAGGAGAGGTGTCTCGAACAACAAATCGGCTTGCGTTATTTTCACATCTCACCACTTAGCTTCAACGCAATACAGTTTCCCATTGGTTGTTTACGAGTCATCTCCTCTCCTCTCCACTTCGGTGGAGTCCGGGCCTTATCCTAGTACGACTTACAAATGGCAGATTGCTCCTTTTTAGAAAATAAAAAAGCTTTTTACATAAAAGACAACCGCCTTCAAAAACTAAAAAGTGAAAAAAAACTTTAGCACAGAACACACATTGACTTTAGTTTCGAAATTCAGTGGCTCTGTTCTGTTTGTTGTTTTGTATTGCCACCGACTTCCGAAACTAAAGTCAATGTGTGTTCTGTGCTAAAGTTATTTTTCAGTTTTAGTTTTTGAAGGCGGTTGTCTTTTTTATAAAAAGCTTTTTATTTTCCGCTTTTTAGTACCTCCTTCTCATCCAAATCTATTAAGAAGAGATTGAAAGTTAACTACTACAAAGATTGATGAAACTAAAACGTCGTCTATGTAAATGTTATGGGTATTTGTTGATTTTTCAAAAAGTGCTGAATCAATTTCGATAAAATTTATACAGGACCACCCCTGAAGCATACCCTATTCATAAAAAAAAGAATTTTCAAAATCGGTTTACGTTTGCCGGAGTAATCGCGTAACAAATCGCGCACATACTTAATGCAAATATAAGACTTATACGGTTTTCTCATGGATGCCATTGTTAAAATGGAACCACACGGGAAGCACTAGCTTTCAAATAAAAAAAGAATCATCAAAATCGGTTCACCCAGTCCAAAGAAATCAGGTAACAAACATAAAAAAAAATACAGATGAATTGATAACCTCCTCCTTTTTTGAAGTCGGTCGAAAATACCACCCTTCTGAAAGTACTGCAAGCGAGTCAAGGCTTACAGCCATAGATATTGTCTATGGATTCAGCCAAAGGAATTTGATTTAACATCAAAGGAAGAATTTTTTTAATGTCTTTTGAATTTCCTTTAGCTACGGTGACAGCCATTTTAATAACGCGACATGAATCAACTTTTACAAAGCATAAGGTTTCTTAGTATCTCCCCACGTTTTCAATAATGTAATGACTTTGTAAGGCCCAACATTATGCCAATATCGTTCAAATATTATCTACGTTATCTTTTTGATCTTTTTGCAACAGTACTGGCGGTCTATAATTCTGATATATAAGTTTTTTCGCGTGGATTGAAGTGAATTGAGTTCGAGGTGATATCACTTTCAATTGTATCCTGGAAGTGAAATAAGTGATTGTTGCGCGATTCGACTGCCCTTACCAGAATTACGGTATGGGATTAGCATTAGGATTAGTGTAATGGTTTAATAAGTTAGCTTAAGTAGCTAAGTTATTAACTTAGCATAAGTAGCTAATTTAGCTTAAGGAGAGAGAGACATTTTAATATTATCACTATCATCACGACATTTTCTTCTTCTTCATCCTGCCCTTATCCCATGTTACTTGGGGTCGGCGCAACATGTTTTCTTCTTCCATTCCGTCCTGTCCAACGTCATGCTTTCGCTGACTGCCTTTTCACTCATACCATTCTTCACACAATCCTTTCATCTTTTCTTTTTCTTCCACTCCCTCTCCATCGATCCAAATTAATATTCATAACTCTTTTGGTCACATGCGGTTCATCCCTTCTCTTCACATGCCCATACCAAGACAACCGATTCCCTTTCAACTTTTCTGTCACTGGCGCCACTTTCAAACTTCCTCTGATATCATCATCATCATTTCAGCCGAAAGACGTCCACTGCTGGGCATAGGCCTCCCCAATTTTTGCCATTATCGCCACGCTTGGCAGGCGGATTGGCATCCTCTGATATATCTATATATGTATGTATTTAAATATATTTGTGTATGTATATTTGCAGTCTGACACCCATAGTACAGGGTCTCCCTAGTTTGGGGTCAGATGGCCGTGTGTGAAATGTCCCCACATATTATTATATTATTATTCATTCATCTTATCCATTGTGGTCACTCCACACATCCTTAATATACAAATTCATGTTGAGTTTGTGTTCGTTTGATTTTATCTCCGGAACGACTGTTCCGATTCTGTAAATTATCTCGCTAATAAAAAGCTACGTTATTCCTTAGTACTAGAGGCTATATTTATTTAAATTTAGGGTTTCATAAAATAAATCACGAGAACGAAATCACGGACAAAATTTAGTTATTTATGACGCATTGTGAGGAATTCAATGAATTCCGTCATAATTAGGTTATGAAATACGGTCGAACAAGCTGTTTGGTTTACAGGAAAAAATATTCATCTTTCTACTACACTTAGAATAATATTTTATTTTATTTCATTTTTTATCTCGAGTGCGTAGATATCCCCGGTAACTACCTACATGCTCAATATAAAGCAAATAAATTAAATATTGTTATTGTAGTAGAAAGATGAATATTTTTGCCTGTAAACCAAATAGCTTTTTCGACTGTACCTATACCATATGGTATAATATCATTCCACAAAGGCCAGCAACCCTTAGGGGCAGAAAGACAGACATACGTACCTGTATAAGACGTATATTAATAATAATAATAATAATATGTGGGGACATTTTCACACACGGCCATCTGACCCCAAACTAGGGAGACCCTGTACTATGGGTGTCAGACAGCTGATATACATACACAAATACATTTTTTTTTAAATACATACATAGATAAACAACACCCAAACACAAGGCAAACACAAGTGCTCATCACACAAATGTTTTACCCTGGGCGGGAATCGTACCGGCAACACGCTGCGTAGCAGTCTATCGCTCAACCACTGCGCCAACCGTGTCGTATACATATTTAACCGACATAGATATACGAGCCCTTGATTGCATGTCGTGTTAGAAACTTTACTACTTTTTAAAATCTTATCCGCTAATAAATTTACAAGGTGTCTTAAAATATGGTTATGGGAAAAGGAAGACTCACTAAGCGACATTTTTAATAAGAGGTTGGTAAAATTAGTAACGATAATACTCCTCAACCAAAAACCTTCTAACATAAACATAATTAAACCATACCTTCGGGCATTAAAGTATTTTTTTTAAATTCTAATAATATACTAATATTGCTACTCAATTTACGTTTTTAATGAAATTTAACTATAAAAAGTATAAACCCAAATGTTCGCATGGCACATTTTTAGGACTAAGTGTTATGTATTTGTATAATTATTTATTTTAAGACCTAAATTGTACCAACACGTGCGAGCAAATAAATTTGAATTTGATGAAGAGATCCTACAGTACTTAACACTAAGTATCAAGACAAAGCGTTTAGTAAGTAATTAATACCTGAACATCGAGAAGACTTAGGTACCGATAGCTTTTATGAAGTAGGTATTACATTTGACGTAATATTATGTATCATCTAGGTTAGTATCGGGCTCTAAAATAAAATAATATTGTAAATCAATAGAGTAATATCTACTTTGTAGTAATTGACAAGGCGAGGCATTTTGTTTTTGTTTTTATGTTTGAACAAATAATAAATGATTTTATTTGATTTTTAAAAATGGAAAGGTCTGTTTGATAATACTACAAAGTACGTAATGCTGTGGCACGCCCGAGTTTCTACCTCTTTGCAGACGAGGAGATATCCATTGTGGACTTCAGTATCAGGGACTTCCGGGCTTTCAGCTGTACGGTCACGGAGACTTGTCGTAAACAGGAAAAAAGATTGCTTGCAAACATTTAACATACTATCACACACACACATCCGGGTTCCTCGTCGTTTTTAAGTGTTCGCAATATGCTATTAGGACCGATACACATAAAAGCAACACATCGCCAAAAATTGCGAAGTGCAACGCAACGCACATTTCGGCGTTTTGCAACGCAGCGAAACAACGTACCGACCAGCAGAGTGATGCGTTGCGGCGGCAGCGCACTGCACCGCTTTTGTGTGTGTTGGCTCTTATGGTACGAACAGACTAAGGCGAATTCTGCTCGGGATTATCACTCATAAGACTTCTACGTGCCCGTCATAGATTTTTTTTTCGGAATGGAATCTCGCATGTCAACCTAGGAGGTTGTCGGCTGCTTAACCGGACTTTCCTGTGGTGCCTTAAAAAAATATTATTTTTAGGGTCTCTACAAACTAAGCGACTACACGCTTGTTAGAGCTTGAATGAAACGCTGACTGTTGTTAACACAAAGTTTATTGAGCACTGATTACACTTAAACACTTTTACTGGTTTAGATAGATAGTTAAGTTAACTAGGTATTATTTTGTTAGGAAAACTGTGCGAGACGTGACGCTGGTACAGAGACCGAAACGGAAGCGGACATTGCCTATATCAAGACAGATTACATAGATAATTTAGTAGAGGTTGCCATAGACAATTTAGTATACTGACATAAAACAATTTAGTATTAAACATTCTCGCACCTTATTTGAATGTAAAGCTATGTTAGTAAGTACATAGTTAACTAGTAGCTTATTGAAATACAGATTTATAATCATAGTTAAATTATTAAGGGCGTTGCTTAATTAAATTACATAGGTAAGTCAATAGTAGAGTTGGTTGGTAGTGGAGTTGACTGGTAGAGAATGCCTAAGGCATTAAGTCCGCCTTTGTACCTTTGTGCATGAAGTGTAAATAAATAAATAAATAAATAAATAGTTAGTTGTGGACTGTAGATCCATAGGTCGCTGGTTCAGATCCGGCTCGAAGGACCATTAATGATAGAGCTTGAATGAAACGCTGACTGTTGTTAACACAAAGTTTATTGAGCACTGATTACACTTTTACTGATTAAGATAGATAATTAAGGTAACTAGGTATTATTTTGTTAGGAAAACTGTGCGAGACGTGACGCTGGTACAGAGACCGAAACGGAAGCGGACATTGCCTAGATCAAGACAGATTACATAGATAATTTAGTAGAGATTGCCATAGACAATTTAGTATACTGACATAAAACAATTTAGTATTGAAAATACTAAACAACGGTAAGGGCACCCCCTGTGGGGTACGCGCCTCGGCTTAGGGCGTCGCTGGGGGAGGATAGCAAAGAGACAGGCTGGATCGAATTTCCACTGTTTAGGGAAGAATTTAAACCAACAGGCTCAGCAGCGCGGGCTGGCACGAGCAAGGATCGGGGAGGGATCCGTCATTGAACATGACTCTTCTCTTTTATACCTACTATTCTAAAATCCATCCATTTTTAATTGGCCTTAATCTTCCTTTATATCCATCTATATTTATATTCATGATTAAGATTTTTAATAATGTAGATAGGTAGCTACTAAGACGAATAATGAACCAATAATACCCGGATCCAAAAGGCTCTGAGCTCTGTGTGTAGGTACATATTCTCATGGTGTTCCGAGTGTTGCCTCCACTTTTACCTATAAGCTTCTTGCTTAATCTTAACCATCTTCGGGTTTAGGTTATAAATGTCATGATGCGTTTCAAGATTTCCGTACTGTAATAATACCCCAAGACTGTTCCGAGGTGACGCGGGAAGAACTTGGAAGAACTTGAGGAAGGCCTTTGCACAGCAGGGGGACAGCGTAGACTATAGATTCTCAGTATATTCAAAAATCCTGTAGGCATACTCACGGATATCTATGGGTATACTAATGCAATTCCATAACACATTCAAAAAATAACAAATTGAATTGCAAAAACCGCGAGAACTTACTTTAAAATAATAATGTTTTATACATAGGTCTACGTTTTAGTTCCCGAGCGGCTGTCTTCAGAAACTAAATAATGTTTCACATGCCTAGAATAATGTATTAGGTAGGTACAAATCTAACATTTAGAATGAGTCTCGGTAGGTAGCTTGGTTTTAATAAATATTTTAATGCTTATAGGACGACCTTCCAATTAAAAAGTACTACAAGAATTGGCCCATTTTTTGGGAATAAATAATTAAAATCCTTAAAATTGGGGCAATCCACAACTCTTTTACTAATCAGTCTTTTGATTTTAATTTGATTTGATTCGATATTGTTTTATTTTTTCATTTAATTTCAATGAATGGCTTTTCCAAGTAATTATACAAAAAAAGTGTTATCAATATTTAAAAAACACACACGCACACACCACATACTCCCCACCCACACACACACTTTCACACAAGTTTCACTTAACCCTAAATAATAAAAAACAACGTTTTCAATACTAGTATTAAAACAACTATGCGTAAACGTAATTTTGCAACTACATTATTACAGCCTATAAAGGAACACTGACTCCCAATATTATATAGGTTGTTAGCCTAGTTCGTAAGTCAGCGGTTTCAAACTCGTGAAAAAATTCATGTTATTTTTTTTTTGCCTTTCCCTGTACGTTATTTTAAGCACCTTTTCGTAATTTGTTTGTTACTGGTATTTAATGAAATGAAAAAGAATATTTTAAAAGAATAAGTATGTAGTTTCTTGCCCATTCTTCTCCAAACGAAACTATTAAATTTTTCTTTTATGACGTTCAACAATGGCTTCTAAAGGAAATGTTTTGAGTTCAAGAAACAATATTTGACCAAAAGGGTTTTTAAGAAACACATATTTAACTATTTTAGAGGTCAATTGAACCAAATTATGTCATTATAAGCGTATTAAAAGTGAATTGTGTTTGAAAATAGTCAAAAACAAAATTGGCTTCTATCGAATCCAAGATGTTGGAATGGAGTTCGTGTTCGTTTCTGTAATACATTGCATTGCAACTCGAACAGTTCGCAAATTGAACGCTAACCTTTACATTTGTTCAAGCAGAAGCTAGATATTTACAAAGATTGTTTAAAAATGTATACCGCTAGAAAGCTGTCAGGCTGAAATGGAATATTATGTTGGACACATCTGCCTCATATCAGACGATCATTGGCCCAAACGTACGTCCCAATGTGTCGCTCTACGTCATGCGATATTGTGGTAGGCCCAGGTGGAGATCGCGGGACGCTTTAGAGTCCATCGACAAAGATTAGTCTCAAATAGTCCGTAATAGAGAGAGTTTGAATGAAAGTAGAGACGCCTGCAGTGGAAAAATTCAGGCTGATAATAATAATAGTGTGTATGTAATTACCACTATCAACTATTTTCTCGTCCCATCATCAGATAAAAAAACGGCTCTATCGTATACTAAATAATAACAAAAAAAAACCCAAAAAAAGTCTATGTCAATTACTTTTGGTCAGTGTTTTTGTGCTATAATAACCTTGCGAAGGTTATGATTAGGAATTTGATCAAATCCCTAAGGGATTTTTTCAAATCACGACAGATGATACAATAACAACTCTGTTTCGTCATTTTCCTGAATAAATTAGTGATTGGATCAAAATATGACAGAGCTATGCGAGTCCTGACTTGTTCATTTCTTCATTTCACTGATAATCTTTAGGGATTTTATCAAATCACTAACTTTGATTTAGGAAAATGATCTATTAGAGTAATGTACCATCTGCCTTGATTTGAACCGGCCCTAATTGTACCATTTTCCTGCGACTTATATACTAGCTGTTGCCCGCGACTTCATCCGCGTGAATTTTCTAAAAGACTTCTAACATATTTTATTAATAAATTATAGCCTATATCCTTCCTAGATAATTCTTTTTATATTGGTGAAAATAATAAAAAAAAAAAAAAAAATTGTGTGGCCGAGCGGACGTATCTATTTGAGTGCTCCCGTATTTTAATTTGAAATAATATTAAATCATCTGATATTTACATTGCACTATGTGATCTATATATCAATACTTCCAAACCAGTGTATAAACCTTATTTATCAGTGCTCAAACGATTACTCGAAATAGAACAATACTTATTTCTGTACCTAGTGACTTTTGGTGATTGAAGACTACAAACAATATAAAACGTGCGTACAGAATAATACATACAAAGGGACCCACAGTGAGTGTCATTTACCAACAAAGTTTTAAATTACAACTATGGAATCTGCATATTTGAAATAAGTAATTTTGCATGTTGTAAACAAACCACAGCTGACTCATTGAATAACTGACGAAAAATATTGACCAATCACAATTGACCATGAATTTATTTGACTTAAAAGTTGTCGTTCTGAAAGCTAAATCCTAAGACTTTGACACTAGTCTTTTGAGACGGCGTTCCGTTACACGCATTACATACAACTCAAGTACTGAGGTTGGTTTGAATATATTCTGGTCATTCTGTACGTGATAGTGCATGACAAAATTCAGCTTGAGTGTGTTTATTATCTTATACTCTTATAATTTGTGCGCTGCTTTCAATGCTTGGAAATCTCAGACATTGCATATTATTCTGCTTTACTGCTTTCTTATTATTGGCACAGAATACTTAATAGTACTACGTATATTGGTTACCTAAGCACAAAATGGAAGATGAGAATGTAACGGTTCGAAAGCGACAATTATCAAACTCACTGCAAAACATTTCTACCTCCAATTCAACTCTATTTGATACTACCATGATGAGTTTACCAAACACATCTTTAAATGAAAGCCAGACTGTTATTGATCTTAATGAGACAATTATAAAACTCACATTAGAACTACAGAGTGCCCACCAAGAGATTGAAAATCTTAGCAGCGAAAATGTACTATTGAAAGCTGACGTAGAAAAATACCAAAATGTGATAGAAACCTACAAAAAAGTACAGCTTTCTGAAATAAAAGATCACACACCACTATCAGTCCACAAAAATAAAAAACGAAAAATAGACCGTGTCTCTACACCTGTGAAAATCAACAAACCATTAAATCTGAGCACGCCAAAACAAAAATTGGGAAAGAGTGACTTACATAACACTTCGGCTGCAGAATCTATTTATATAACACCAACAGCAGATAGAGAACAAGACATTGATCCCGAGGCGAATAACCAACAACAGCTAATAACTGATAAGAACTTAAGTATACCAACTATTCAAACAGAAAGTAAGAAAAACAAAATCGTTATATTAGCAGACCATCAGGGTTGGAAAATACGAGAATTATTACAAAAATTGATTGGCTCGAGGTACAGTGTGACAAGTTTTTGGAAATCAGGAGCAAAAATGGAAGAGATATTGAAAACTCAAAACGAAAGTGTATCGAAACTTACAATGAGTGATTATGTAATAATTATCGGTGGCACCAATGACTGTAATCCCCATGAATTTAAATTTAGTTTAGAGAACTGGTGTAAAACTATGAGTAACACCAATATAATTATAACCGAAATACCATATAACAGATACTTAAATGAAGGAAAATTAAATTACGAACTTAGATTTATATGTAATACATCTACAAACGTAACATATATGGATGTATTTTATAGAGAAACTTTCCCGCGCGGAATATATTTCCCTTTAAACTTAAGTCGTTTATTTTTAAGGCAAATATTAAACATTGATAACAAGCGCAAATATTTGAATTATCAGCTGCGGTTGCAAGCTCAGCATGAAATTAGATATAACAAAAGTACACAAACAGATAATGACCACAAGTTAGCGGACATACCGTTACTTAACAAACCGACATTAGTAGGTGATTTTTTTCGAGAATAAATCAATTAATATCTTGCACCAAAATATAAATGGTCTGCTGAGTAAAATGGACCTATTAAGTGTCAATATAGATGCCTTATTAGATAAAAAGCTTAACGTAGATGTCATCTGTATTACTGAACATAACATGATACATCCAGATGCATCACATATTAACATACCATCCTTCACCTTTGCTTCTTCCTGTTTTAGGAAAAACAGACACGGAGGTTCATGTATATTGGTTCGACATGGTTTTAAATTCAAAGTTTTAGACGAAATTGCCAAACACTCACTTATAAATATCATTGAGTGCAGTGCCATAGAGCTTTTAAATCAAAACTTAATAGTCATATGTATCTATAGACCTCCAAAAAACAATTTAGAAGATATCGATAAGTTTCTTTGTAAATTAAACGATATTTTGAATCAATTTTGTTACAAATCAAAAAAACTAGTAATATGTGATGACTTGAACATAGATATCCTTAAAAGTAATAAAATGACTACTGCTTATAAAGGCATCCTCGCAGAATTTAATTTAAAGTTGGCCGTAAATTTACCAACCCGCTTGATAAGCAAAACTTGTATTGATCACGTGATCCATAACTTGAAGGGGTGTAAGTGTGATATATTAGAATTTGGCCTTTCAGATCACACAGCCCAATTAGTTACTTGCCCAGTTCAATTTAATCCCAAAATTAATCATTGGTTTATAGAAAAAAGAGACTATTCTTTAGAAAACATGTTAAAGTTTAAAAAATATCTTAGCTCTCTTAGTTTTGTAGAAATTTACCAAAACCTTGATCCCGAAAGCGCCTTTAATAATTTTCATGAATTGTTCTGTCTGTTGTATAACTTATGTTTTCCCATAGTGAAACTCAAACAGTCATCCCAAAGGCGGCCAAAATGGATTAGTAAAGGATTAAAAAGTTGCTCTAAGCGAAAACGAGTACTACTGTGGAAATATCGACTAACAAAGTCTGCCGAAGACAAAAATAAATTTAAAATATACTCGTCTAGGCTTAATCGAATAATCAAACAAACACAAAAGTCTCAAAATAACTATTACATAAGCACTGCCTACAACAAATCTAAAGCTAGCTGGAGGGTTATTAACAAGAACAAGTTGAATATTCCAAAGACCGACATCTCGCAAATAAATGTTGAGGGAAAAGCAATTACAAATCCTACTGACATAGCTAACAATTTTAATAAATTTTTCATTGACCAAGTTAAACCTGCGACATCAATTAATAACAGTAGTAGTAGCAATACATATAAGCTGACATCCTCACAAAAAAAATCAATATTTATAAATCCTGTTACACCATTTGACATTCACAAAATTATACAATCCTTGAAAACAACAAATAGTACCGGCTTTGACGGCATAGCTACTAAAATAGTGAAATACGTAAGCACTGTAATAAGTCCAGTACTTAGTCACATTTTTAATCTCTGCATAGAGCATGGTCACTTCCCAAGTATTTTAAAAAAATCTATCACTAAGCCATTTTTTAAAAAAGATGATAAAGGTGACATGTCATGTTACAGACCAATTGCCCTAATACCAGTATTCTCCAAAGTTCTCGAAAAATATATTTACAATAGTTTATACCAATTCCTAGAAAAATTTAATATTTTAGTCGACGAACAAATGGGTTTTAGGAAAAATAAAAATATTAATAAAGCAATTTACAACTTTCTTGAAAAAGTAACCAAAAGTGTAGATAAAAAAGTACCAGCTTGTGCATTATATATGGATTTAACTAAAGCGTTCGACTATGTGGACCATAGAACACTGAAAAACAAGCTTTACGCTTATGGTATTCGAGGCAACGCATTAGACCTAATTATGTCATATTTGAGTAATAGGAAGCAAGCCACATCAATAACGAAATTCTGCACTATTAAAAAGCAAGAAATTGATTATGTTTCAGACTACCTAGAAGTGTTATGTGGCGTACCGCAGGGCAGTGTCCTAGGGCCCTTATTATTCTTAATTTACATTAATGACTTTCCGAATACGGTGGACTTTCCAATGATTCTGTTTGCTGATGACAGTACAGCAATATTTTGTAACAAAAATTATGCCTTAATGGAAAACGACATTAATGCGACATTGGTACGCATTGTAGACTGGTTAAGAATAAACAATCTCCTAATTAATTTACAGAAAACGAATTTTATGATATTTAGAAACAGGACTAAACCACCAACAAACTTAAATATACATTATGCTGGAACAAAAATCAATGAAGTTGATGTAACAAAATTTTTAGGATTGAATGTAGACTGTAATTTAAATTGGAAGTCACATGTGGAACAGGTCTGCTTAAAATTAAAGAAATATTCCTATATGCTATACATGCTCACAAAAATTGTAAATTTATCCACTATGATGACAGCCTACCATGCATACGTGGTATCCACACTGAGATACGGTGTTATTTTCTGGGGCAACTCGACGGAATGGGAGTCTGTTTTTAAAGCCCAAAAAAAGTGTATACGGGCAATGTGTAGACTTAAGACCACAGATAGCTGTAAACCATATTTTGAAAAACTTAAAATCCTGACTTTTCCTAGCCTCTTCATTTATGAGATGTCAGTATTTGTCAAAAGTAATTTGCATATGTATGAAAAATTCCGAAGTGCTAGATATAAAAATAAAGTTCAGACAGTACCCCACAACACCTATTTTATGGGCTCCAGTGTATATTGCATGACATCCAAGATTTATAATAAATTGCCCTTTTGTATTACAGACATTGACAACTTGCATATATTTAAGTCGAAGCTAAAGGAATTTCTAACTGATAAAGTGTATTACAGTGTGAAGGAATATCTAGAAGGGAATCCGTACGGCCAATAATGTTGATCACATTTTGAAACTACAACAACACACAATACAATTAGTAATTATTGGTACAACTAATATTTAATAACATTTATTCATTTTAATGACATTGAATGACGTTTGACTATTTACATTGACATTTATTTAATTATTGACCTATTAGATTATTAGATACTCCTTGACATAGATAATAAATAAATAATAAAATGGTTCAAATAATTTTCCAATTTAAAAATGTGATTGATTACTTCAGCATGATACATTATGATTGTAATTTATGTGTAACATTTTGCATGCCCATGTGACGGCAGAGCATGGAGAACATTATCAAAACATGTATTTAACATCTGTACCCCTTACCCATGTTGGCAAATAAAGAAATGATTTGATTTGATTTAATATAAAAATCATTACCTACAGAATTTTCTTAGATCACAAATTCAGCATAGTAGGGACATAAAATAATAATGTAGTGATAGATTTGTAAACAGAACTACCTACGCAAAAACTCATTTATGTTCATTCAATTTACAATTCTCACCACAAAGGACGAAGAAAACAATGGTAATAAATATTACGGTAGCGTCCGAAGTATTTCGAACAGAGGGAAAGGATCGCCGGAGCGGACAAGCAAATGAAACGTGAAATAATCCTGGACTTCAGTTCACTGTATGTTGTCATTTAAAGTAACTGAAGTATTTTTATTTTCAACTGAATTTTATTTTCAGTGTAAATTAAAGACCGGGCAGCAATATATACCTATATTTGAACAGTTTTTGTAGGTTAGATTTTTTTTTGCGGGTCCCTAATTTTGTGATAATAAAATATAGTTTATAGTATTTAGGGATATCGTAGTTTCTTATTCTAAGCGAAAGAATTTTCAGAATATTACCAGTACTTTCGGGTATTACATCATCATCATCATTTCAGCCGAAAGACGTCCACTGCTGGACATAGGCCTCCCCAAAAATGGGGGGTATTGCCATAATCGCCACGCTTGGCAGGCGGGTTGGCGATCGCAGTATGGTTGTTACAAAGGCACAGAGAACGCTGCTGCCCATCCTCTGGTAAGTCCCTTAGTCGCCTCTTACGACACCCACGGGAAGATATGGGATGGAGCTATTCTTTACGTCCGACACCACACGGACAACGGGGATTACATACTACATCCAAACTTACAAACCTTACCCCCCTTTTTTATTCCTTTCCTCTTTTTTTCACCTTCTTTTTTCATTAATATAAACTAGCTTTTGTCCGCAACTTTGTCCGCGTAAGTTTACATACGGTTTTTTTTATTTAATAAACTAAAGATTAACAGAAATAGAGCTTAAAATTGCGTAATTGTATGTAAGATATAACTAACTTGCACACAATTTTCAACTTTATTGATAACGTGTTTTAGGTCATTATCAATTAATCAATTACTCGAGCTTGATTGTATTTACGTGAATAAATAAGCGGTTGTAACTAAGGGTGAATTTCACTAATGAAACTGACGCGATCAACACAAACATAGACCTCGTTCAAGGTTGTCAGTGTCAATATTCCAGTTCAACGATTACGCTGACAGCTGCTCTTGAACGCGGTTGATATTTGCTGATCGCTGGAAATAAGAGCCTGTGCAGATGGAAATACTTATGGCAAAAATAATATAACTTCGAGATCTGCTAATGTCTTAACCTACGGTGCTCAGACCTGATCGCTCATCGAGTCAAACCCAGCATTCAGGGTGCAAAAAGACAGGACAGAATCTGGAACACCACGCTGCGTTCCAAAACAGGTATATAAATATCAGACATAGCCAAAAAGACTGCCAGGCTCAAATTAGATTGAGTGGGTCACTTCCGTCACATGCACAGTGACCACTGGGCAAAAGAGTCCACGCAATGGGTGGCTGAAGATGGACTTCGTCGCTGAGATTGCCTGAACGCGCTGACGAATGACGAATGACGTCGATCAATGATTCAGTTTGTTTTATTAAATTAAGCGAATTAGCGTAGCTGTTCATTATTTGTACCAATAACCTCTTGATTCGTTTAAAAAATCACACTAAAATAGGGGCCTTTCAAAAAGGTTAATACGACGAGAGTAACGTATTTAGGTGGCAAAGTATTGAGAAATGAGGCACATAGGGTGCTTATTAGCCAACTTCAAAAAAGGCACAGCTTCTCTACTCTGCTGTATTGTTTTGTAGGTTTTTTTTTATTTTTTATTATCAGTTGTTTAGTCGTGCCTAGAAGATACCCAGATTATACTCATATATGATATGCTATTTCTCCTACAACTGTAAACAGATTTCAGAAATTCTTAAAAAAGAGAAAAGAGAATATTTTTATGAAAGTATACCTACTATAACTTTCATGAAAATATTGTCGTTTCTCTTTTTATCTGTTCTTTTCTTAATTCAACTTTGCCTCACACTAGACAATGTTATAACCTTATCCTAAGCTAGCTTCGAAAATCGAAGTTTTAAATTATCTCACGGGAACTCAGAAACAGCTAAAAATTATGCTAATTCTACATGTGCCAAATTTTAGCTGATTCCATTGAGCTGTTTAAAAGTGAAATAATAATAAACAAACATTCATCCACGTATCCATCTTCAGTAACTTTCGTATTTTTAATAGAAGTAGGATACAAATCTACTACCTAAATAATGCAGTAGACAAGGCACTAAAAGTTGTAAAATTTTACGATTTCTTTGAAAATATGCAAAGTTTTCTCTCCGTAACATTGAGACAATATTTCAAAAAAAAAAAATGGTGGATAATACGTGCTAACATTTTATGGTAGATCTGTGTTCCTGTGTGTTCTACACGGTTTCTTTACAATAAAGCCATGCCGCTTGGCAACCAACACAGCTAACTTTGTATAATGTATATGTGTATGTATAACAACAAAATTTGATATTAGTACGTACTCTTCATTATACATTTATACAAAGTCAAACATAATTGTGCGACTTCGCAATCCTGCCTAATGTATAAATAGGAATATTAATTAAATAGAATTGTAGAGTATTTTGGGAATGGAAATTAATATTAAAATGGCCACTTTGTTTTATATACTTACCTACCTACCAAACACGAAGTAAGTAACTAATTTCAGAAAGGTTTTAGAATAATTAAAGTATACTCTTATGAGCTCAGAGTGAACTTAAGCTTTTATTTGGTCATAGATGACAAAGCAAACCAAAAAAGACAACCGTCTTCAAAAACTGAAACGTGAAAAACAACTTTAGCACAGAACACATGTGACTTTAGTTTCGGAAGTCGGTGGCTTTGTTCTGTTTGTGGTTTTGTATTGCCACTGACTTCCGAAACGAAAGTCATGTGTATTCCACTGCTGCTCTCATTATTCCAATAGGTTATGGGTCCAGATCCCGAAAGCACAAATGGTAGAGGTTTTTGCATTCGTGATAAATATTTCACACGCAAGTTACAATCACAGGATACCAAGTATTAGAACATAAAGAAACCGTAAGTATGCTAATTTCAAATCAGTGACAGACATGTGTTAAACATAATTATTCTCACGGGTCAGTGCATACATAAATATGCGACCTTATTTTATTACCCAACCAATACTCTTCCGTGCAATGATTACTTACTTTATTTACTATAAACAAAGTTTACAAAAATCTTAACTTAGAACTATGCCCCACAAAACCGTTTTTACGGTTTGTCTGTGGGAACCGAACCATACAGTCACAAAAATACATTTTATTATTATTGAGGACACTAAAGAAAAATTAAAATAAAATAAAACTACTTTTAAACTGCCCATTCGTTATTTCTCATCCATCTGTAAACCACAATTATAATCATAGTTAAAAAAATACCAATGACGATTAATGATCCCATACTGATACCCATCCTTCAATTTACACAATACGATTCCAAAACCCAAGTCGAACTAAGAAAAAAAATGAAGCCCAGAAAAACAAATGACCAGCGGAATAATGATGTCATTTTCCGCTTTTATTTACGGGACCCTAAAAAGGGACGGACAATGAACCTTGGATCGTCGGTCAGTCATACCAAAGATGTCTGAAGATGACATGTTGAGGAATTTCGCATTTTCTTCCAGAAAGGAAAATATTAGTATGATAAATATTATCGTGTACAGGCTGCTGTTGAAAATATAGGGTGACTGGTAATTAGTGTACGATACTTAAACATGTGATTGTGTTCATGATAACAAACAACTTTCGCGAAGAAAAAATGTTTTTGGTACTGGTTCACTTTTCAACCGACTTCAAAAAAGGAGGTTATCAATTCGTCTGTATTTTTTTTATTTTTTTATGTTTGTTACCTGATTTCTTGGGACTGGGTGAACCGATTTTGATGATTCTTTCTTTATTTGAAAGCTAGTGCTTTCCGTGTAGTCCCATCTTTATTTGGTCCAGTTCTGACAATGGCATCCATGAGAAAACCGTATAAGTCTTAAATTTGCATTAAGTATGTGCGCGATTTGTTACGCGATTTCTCCGGCAAACGTAAACCGATTTTGAAAATTATTTTTTTTATGGATAGGGTATGCTTCAGGGGTGGCCCCATATAAATTTTATGGAAATTGATTCAGCACTTTTTGAAATATCAACAAATACCCAAAAAATTTACATAGACGACGTTTTAGTTTCATCAATCTTTGTAGTAGTTAACTTTCAATCTCTTATTAATAGATTTGGATGAAAAGGAGGTACTAAAAAGCGGAAAATAAGAAGCTTTTTACAAAAAAGACAACCGCCTTCAAAAAGTGAAAAATAACTTTAGCACAGAACACACATTGACTTTAGTTTCGGAAGTCGGTGGCAATACGAAACAACAAACAGAACAAAGCCACTGAATTTCGAAACTAAAGTCAATGTGTGTTCTGTGCTAAAGTTATTTTTCACTTTTTGAAGGCGGTTGTCTTTTTTGTAAAAAGCTTTTTATCACAATAACACAACAGCCGTATGAAATTCACGCGTGCGCACGCTTGTCACCTAAAGTGAACCCGAACAAAAAACATTTTTTCTTCGGGAAAGTTGTTTGTTATCATGAACACAATCACGTGTTTAAGTATCGTACACTAATTACTAGTCACCCTATATAGAGCAACTTACATTTATTATAATGTCCGATTTTGAACCATATGTGATGGAAATCACATACAGATAGGGCTATGTGTAAAACACTGAAAACCTTGCAAGACTAAATTACTAACATCTTAAACATCAACTTTAGTCGTATTTTTTTTGTTTTTTTTTTCATCCAATTTCAGGACGACACGGTTGGCGCAGTGGCTGAGCGATCGACTGCTGCGCAGCGTGTTGCGGGTACGATTTCCGCCCAGGGTAAATATTTGTGTGATGAGCATTTGTGTTTGCCTTGTGTCTGGGTGTTGTTTATCTATATATGTATGTATATAAAATATATTTGTGTATGTATATCAGCTGTCTGACACCCATAGTACAGGGTCTCCCTAGTTTGGGGTCAGATGGCCGTGTGTGAAATGTCCCCACATATTATTATATATTATAATTAACCAGCACTAGTTATATAAATAAACAGTGTGTTGTCTATATAAGGACGATAGGTATTCTCTGCAAACTGACCTGAAAAGTGTTTAACTTGTGTACATAACAAAAACTTGAAATGTGTTTTGTAAAAGGTCTTAGAACACAAAAAAGGTCTTCAAAAACTGAAAAGTATAACTTTAGCACAGACACGGCTATACTTTTGAAAGTCGGCAGCTTTTGTTCTGTTTGTTTGTTACATTAATATGTATTCTATGCTAAAGTTATTTATCACTTTTTATGAAGGCGGTTTTCTTTTTTGAAATAAGTTTTTTTTATTTTTCGCTTTTTAGTACCCACTTAAACCGCAATGGAATTTTCAAAATCGATCCTCAGTTTTATTGCTAGTGATTTTGGGTTATAAAGTGTTTAGAGGTATGAGGGACAGAGTGTAAAGTCCCACATCCTCCATAGAAAAGGGAGGATCCTCCGACCAGACGGGTGTTGTGTCTGGTGGGCTACTGCCCGACGTTTGTAGTCGGGATTTTGTATATATCCTAATGTCGCGAATAACTCTGCTTGCGCGATCTAGGAAGCGTCCGTTGTAGTATGCTTCATGTGCGATAGATGTCGCTACAAGTGGGTGGAAATCAATTAAATTAACTCATCCTCAAATTTTCGACCCATGCATGTGGAATATTTTAACAACCCTTAAGGAATAACGTATCCATTAAAAAAAGAATTTTCGAAATCGATCTACATTTGCCAGCGATTGAGAACCTCCTACTTTTTTGAAGTCGATTGAAAAGTTGTTGGTAGTAATAAAAGTCCTGTAAGGTTTTTAGTGTTTACAAACATTCCTTTATAAGTAAATATTCGAAAAGAAAATGCCAATTCAACCTGGCAACTGTATAAAAATTGCCAGCGAAAATGATTAAAAAAAAAATCAATTTACTGAATAAATAATTTCAATTCCAGATGATTAGATTTCGCAACATACCAGCGTGTTTATTTTATTGATCGATTTATTTGTACAGAGCTACCTCTCAGCCTCGCCATCAATAATACCGTATTTATATTGAAATGTTACCCGTATAAAAAAAAAAAAACAAAACACAACTTAGGTACTTTCGTATTTTGAACAAAAAACCTAGCATAGAAGTTTCTGGTCTAAACATAGGTAAAATTGCTACCTAGAGAAATTTTCTCTAGGTAGACTAGGATATTTTTTCGTCACATCATAATGAATAAGACATACCTACGTAAGCTAGACAAGGCATCACTCTACTTATTTAAATCATTGGATTAAAAATGTATTACAAATCTTCCCGCAAATGTGTAAAGTTACGCAAGTGAGAAGCATTCAAATTGATCTAAAAAATGGCGGTAATATAAAATACACACATACAGGAAGCAGATGGGGGTTATAAGTTTGACGTGAGTACTTATGTCCGTGTGTTGCCACACACAGACACACGTAGTTCTCAAACGGCTGAACCGATTTTGTTTTGTTTTTGTTTGAAAGGTCTGGAGTCAGGAGTATTCCTATAATTAAGGAAAATCTGTTCAAATGTTTAAAGAATATAGTTTTCAGCTCTTTTCTAGCTGATGAATCGATGCGAGAATCTTCCGTAGGTTTGATCGAGTTTGTTTTTGACGTAAGTTTTATACATTTGGACACACAGCCAGCCAAAGAGACAGAAGGTAGGTAGGCAGATTTCAGACTTGGTTTTTGACTATTCCCAGAATTGCAAACTTAAGGTTTGCCAAAAAGTAATGGAGCACAGTATACTAGGTGAATCGAGTTCCAAACACTATTCTGAGCTCCAAAATTGAAATAGCAGACGTGGCTCATAAGGCTGCCCAACTTAAAAGAAACTGGGCAGGACATACCTGCCGAATGCTGGACAAAATGTGGCCTCAGGTATCACAGAACTGGCACCCTGAGACAGTAAGAGCTCTGCCTCACCAAGACGCCATGGCGACGTCGCCGGTTACGTATCCAAGCAGTTAATATTGAAATGTATGGTACCTAACTCACTTGGCGACGGTTTGGCGACTTCGCCAAACCGTATTAACTGCTTGGATACGTAGCCGGCGACGATGTCATGGCATCCTAATGAGGCAGGGCTCTAAGACGGGGTCGCGGTAGGCCACGAAGTAGATGACGGGATGAACTGGTCGGATTTCTCCAAAATTTGACGGGTGAAGATGAACACAGAATCGCGAAAGATGGTAGACATGGACGGATGCCTTTGCCAGGAGTGGGTCAAAATAGGCTAACAAAAAAAAATGAAAGCTAATAAAATTAGTACCACCCTGTACCATGTTATTGTTGTTCACTCATAATGATTCAAGAGCAAGGTATCGACGTGTTTACGCGAGGTTCTTTCCAGCACTCGAGGGGTTGCTCTTAGCGAAAACATGTCAAAAAGGAAAACAGTAATGTATAGTGCACGTAATAAATAAGTAATGTAGTTGTGTTGTATGTAAGCATGTGTTCCACCGAGAAGCTTTTTACGTAATGAAAATACTGTGAATGTAATACAATGTACCTATAAACTTTACTAGCACTTTGCCCGCGACTTTATACACGTAAATTATCTTAAAGATCTCTTACTTTTTCGTAATGCAATATATAGTACTCAGGGAAAACGTAGCTTCCTATTGGTGAAGGAAATTTTGAAATCGGATGAGTAGTTTCAGCGATCATCCCCCACATACAAACAAACAAACACATTATACCTCTTTAAAATATTAATGTGGATTAGCCCTTTTGTGCTCGCAGCATCGTCTGCTTGAATGTCGGTTATCGTGGATGCAGACGAAATAGGGTATTACACCCATTTTTGAAAAGTGTCCCAATGAAATTTTGTAGTGCTAATATGCCACCAAAAAAAACGCAACATTTTTTTTCAATCGATAAGTGCCATAATAATGCATCTAAATATTAAATTTTCTAATTTCGCGCGTAGTTTGACAAAAACGCCTCTTACAGGACGCCATATTGCTCAGCGGAATTGACGTCAGTTCGATTTGTATCAAATACGCTCATATTATATAAATGATGAATATTAATTTTTTGTTTACACAGCCTTACGGCGTAATAACATGGCCGCTACTATTTCATGGTGTTTTACAACAGATTAAAAATACTGAAAACTTCGAATTGAATTAAAAAATATATATTTTGTGGTTTTATGAACTAAAACTTACATTTTCTGACTGCTTTATGCCTAAACTGTCTCAATAACATATTTATAGATTTTTTCTCGTATAGAGTAAAATACCCTATTGCGGATTAAAAAGTAGCATAAGTATATCCTTTTTTGTGGCTTAAGATTAGTGTGTACAAATTTCGTCAAAATCTGTTCTGTAGTTTAGTCGTAAATGCGTACCTAACAAACAAGATCACTTTCGCATTCATAATATTTTAGTATGGATTATCTCACGGGAATGAAACATTATAAAGGTAATAGATGGAGACCAGTTTTTTTTTAATTCATCTCAGTTCTGTCCAAACGAGCGTATCCGCAATCGCTCAATAATTAAAATAATTATGTCGAAATAATGAAATTATGTCAACTGTGTTACATTACTATACAGCAATAACATTTCAATATAATTATATTCAAAACATGCTTATGATTAATTTAAAATACATCAGCGTTAAATATTTAAAATCATTTAAATTACATCTAATAATGGAAGAAATTTTGACGTGGATTCATTTGTTCTAACATAAATAAACAGGATGTAATTTAATTTAATCATGAATTTAAAATACCTACATAAGCTTTAAATATTTATAATCATTTAAATTACATCTAATAATGGAAGAAATTTTTACGTGTATTAATTTGTTCTAACATAAATAAACTCAATGTATTAGTTAACTCTTCAATTTGAGTAAGAAGAAGAAGAAGAAGTCTGGTACTAAGCAATGCTCATAAACAAATCTTAAACTTACTAGTAATTTCTGTGAAATTACTTTTATTTCTAGTAGGTACGATGACATAAAGTAAGATAAATTGACAGTGAGAAAATATCAAACAAAGAAAAGGAAATCAGTGATAGCATGTCGGTTGACAAGACGGAATGGAAGTAGAAAACCTGAAGTAACATGGAACGAAGGCAGAAAAAATATGATAAGTTACGATAAATAAACTAAATTTAAAAATATCAACAATTAAAAAAAAAACGACAGGACATGACATGTATTGTGCTCAATAGTCTGGCAGTATTGCCAGCCACTATGTCTGGCAAATCAGTATTGCCATACAACGGGCATTTTTAACCAATTTTATTACTTTTACCAATTTTAACTATGTAAGTCAGCTATTTTTTTCTTTTTGATTCTTGGAATTGTAAATGTGGTGTTTCCCTATAATTTTTTGCTGCAATGTAAGTTTATTCTAAATATGAAAGGTTGGTTAAAATTATGCGAATGTAATATTGGTAAATTAAATAAATAAAATCTGAAAATGTACTATTTTTAAACGAACTTCTGAAATTATAATGTTTATTCTACCATAAAAATACCGACACGATTTTAAATAAATTATAATTTACATAATTACACCTGCCTTTGTACAAATTTTCTTATCTTATAAGATTTGCAACTTTCTCTGCCAAAACAGCCATCCAATTGCTTCTCAAGTATATTATACAAGTGTGAGAAATTGTATCAAAGGAGGCGGAAATTATTAAATTACACACAGGTCTTTATGGTCTTACTGTAAAGGCTCCTTGAAGATCAAAAGGTTATGCGAAACCCTTCGTTCAGGTTACAATTAAATATCAACCATATTGCAAAACAACAAGGTATAATTTTGAGTACACTTGGCAGAGTTATAGGATTTAGAAGGCCATAAACTGATTGAAAAATGCTTTGGAAGCAAAATATGTAAGGGATGTTATTAATATTTTGTGTGGGGTATTATTCTGTAGTAAATAAAAAGGCTCCCAAAAAGAATGGGGAATAATAATAATAATAATAATAATAATAATATGTGGGGACATTTTCACACACGGCCATCTGACCCCAAACTAGGGAGACCCTGTACTATGGGTGTCAGACAGCTGATATACATACACAAATACATTTTTTTTTTTGTAAATACATACATATATAGATAAACAACACCCAGACACAAGGCAAACACAAGTGCTCATCACACAAATGTTTACCCTGGGCGGGAATCGAACCCGCAACACGCTGCGCAGCAGTCGATCGCTCAGCCACTGCGCCAACCGTGTCGTCCGGCCGTCGTGTTAATGGATTTTTCATCAAAAATAACAATATCCATTGAACTAAACTATGAGGTAGATCTTGCTATTCTCTAAGTAACACAACCAAATGCTCGACCATGCGGCAGCGACAAGTAACATGATCGTTACATTACGAGTTACTTTTGGTGAAACTGCTCACTCAAACTTGAATAATTTGACACTTTTGACAGTTGAATAAATGTAAAACGATATTCGAGCACAGTCACAAATGATAACGTTACAGAATAGCATAGCATATTGAAAAAAAAACTTGACAGCCCTGAGGTGTGATTCTGTAAAACCTCATTCTAAACTTCGAATCTGAATCCGATGTGAGTTTCTTGATTGGCATTCTAAAAACTCGGTTGATAATTCGAATTTACCCTTAGGAGCGTGTCAGCGAGTTGAACTAAATGGACAGGGAGATTTTGACAGATAAAGTATGTGATGACGCAAGAAGTGGCATTCTGTAAGGTAATTTCCCCGTCACTTCGACGCTCACTTCGCACTCGAACCCGATTCAAAGAGTCAAATATATAAATATCATTTTGAACCTTATGCGAAGTGAGAGTGAATAGCGATGGGAGATGCGAGTTGTGGTTTGAATTTTATAGAATCGTCCTACTGCTGTCAATTCTCTCAGAAATGCCGAACCGAATTTGCCGGCCCGCTAAATGTGTATAGCGTCCCGAAATCGAAATAACATATTATAAGATTTCCAGTACTTAAGTGAGTTACGTGTCTATTTAAATTAAGTTATCAGAAACTGATTTAAACAGATCAATCGGTCCTGGTTAAGCTACTTCTGCCGCAGTCTTCGGATGGGTGACCATCCATTTCAATACCGAAAGCACTTCGTGCCTCAGAAAGCAAGTAAGCCCGTTGGTCCCTGATGACATTCGTAGATCTTTGAAGACCGTGATGGGTAGTTAGAAGCCAGAAAATCGGACAACTAGTCTTTCCAAAGGATATCGTCATCATCATAATCATCATGTCAACTTTTAGGGTGTTACTACACCCATCGATCGATCATCGATCGAAGCCATCGGTCGACGTCGATCGACGTTTATCGATTGGTGTGGTAGCTTTAATTGATCGACGGATACCGGTCGACTAACATCGATCGATTGCCGGTCGACGTCGATCGATTGCCGGTTGACGTCGATCGAAGCTAATCAAGCAGCTCGATCGACGTCGACTAATTCATTCTGCCATCGATCGATGCCGTCGAGCGACGATCGATCGATTGGTCTGGTAACATCCTTAGACGCCCACAGCTAAGCATAGGTCTCCCCCAAGTGGGGATTTAACCGTAATCGCCATGCTTGACCGATTCATTTTGGCGATCGCAGTAGGTGTTATGGTACTCAGAAGGACGCCGCTGCCCATCCTCAGGTGAATATCCCTCTGTCGCCTTCTATGACACTCATGGATAAAAATGGGGTATCGTGTTACCGAATAATTGGGTTTCCGAGGCCAGACAGGCAGTTGCTCCATATAAAATACTGGTATTCAGCTGCAACCGTTTAGACTGGAAACAGAACCCGACGGAGATGGGAAAAGGTCAAGCATGATGAAGTTCTTACGTAGTGTCGTCATGGAACAAGCTGCATAAACAATTATAAAAAAAATGTGAGCCGTCACGGGACGCCTGGCAGATGTGAAACATCGACATTATTTTGTAAAAGTAATATGCAGAAAAGAACAGATTGTGATAGGAACTAAATATGTCATAAATTCATAATGATAAAATAAAATATTACGATTGTTTTTCCAGACAACGATGACTATTTATTGAATAAACATTTATTTTCATTAAATACAAAAATTTACGAGTTTATTTTAAATCGTGACTACTTAATTCGTTTAATCAGTGACTTCGGTAATCGCACAGTGGATTGCGCATGGCGACGTGTCGCCACACCGTACACACTACTGCATATAGACTGTATATATATACCATAATTTAGCGTGGCAACGCGTCGCCACGGCATGCGTCGCCACGCCAGGTATCGGTTTTACGTGCGGCAATAGATGTTTCACATCAAAAACCCACATTGATTTCACTTTCTTTAACCGACTTCAAAAAGGTGGAAGGAGGTTACCAACTCGGATGTTTTTTTTTATGTATGTTCGGGCATTAACTCTGTCATAATATAGACGGATTTGCTAAAATCCTTTTTTGTTCGTAAGGGGTTTATTTCGAAATGGTCCCATAAAAATGTTATCAAAATTAATTTAGCTCTTTTTGAGAAACTCAACAAAATACCAAAAAAATACATAGGATGTTTTAGTTTCTTCAATCTTAGGAGGACTTACAATGTCTATTTTAAAAATGTGTCGCCGTTTCTTAATGGATTTGGATGTAAAGGCAATACTAAAAAGCGGAAAATAAAAAGCTTTTTTCAAAACACAAGAAAACCACCTTCAAAAACTAAAAAAAGATAAATAACTTTAGCACAGAACACACATTACCTACTTATTTTTCCGCGGCGAAGGCGGTTTTCTGTTTTTTTTTTTTTAACTTTTTATTATAATAGATACCCACTTTGACTTTTCAAATAAAGAAGTAGGTAATAAGTTAGTACTACTCGGGCCACATAAGAGTGGTTTCCTCAGTACCTACTCGATCTCAATAACTTAACTGCCACACGATTTCAATTTATTTATTTATTTAACGAGCCATACCCACTGTCAAAGACGTACGAATGAAAACCGGGACCAACGGCTTTGCGTGCTATCCGAGGCACGGAGGTCTCTTATGGTATGGCCACCCATCTATGGGCTAACCGCGGCAAGCGTAGTTAAACTATGACCGATCAACACGGACAACTCTTCTCATCTCTTCTCTTATTTCTTAAGAGTAAAGTAATGAAAGAAATGAAATGAAAATTAAATAATGTAACTGCAAGATCTCAGAAACAATTCGATGTTATTCGGCGTTGCTGTATTGGATAAAGTGGCTGTTTGTGTCGGCCATATTGGATTTAGTGACGTCACGTATTCTATGATGCTCCGGAACAGTAGGAGTGTAACGACACCTCGTTTGTTGTTGAAATAAGTTGAAATGTGTGTATTGTAACATCTTACTTTCTTTTTATTATTTATTTATTTATTTATACTTCATGCACAAACGTACAAAGGCGGACTTAATGCCTTAGGCAGTCTCTACCAGTCAACCAAGGGTGGTAAAGAGATAACAAGGCAGGTGCATTACAAAAAGTAATATTTAAAAAGTGAAAAAAGATATATTTACATATATATATAAAAACTACACATACATAATAATATTATGAAATATATATACACCGAAATAAACTATATTTATTTTAAGCAGTTTTGAACAATGGCTTATTCACTATATACAAATCATAAAAATAAAAATAATAAAATTATTTACAATTCTAAGAAAAAGGCAGGGAGCTCAAAGGGCATCAAAAAACTCGTCCACATCGCTGTCAACGGGACACGTGCCCAACAGGCTGGCAGCATTGCCACGTTGTATGGCAATGCTGATTCTTTGACCCAAGAATAGACCAGCCTTCGGGTCACGTGAGGAGTCGACCAGCCGCTTGGCGATGTCACGAAAAACAATATGGGCACTCGGACCCCATGGCCCTAGAGTTTCCACCCCAAACGGCTCAAATATATAGCTTCCAAGAAGGTTATTATATTTGCGCCGTTTGAGGTTTTCGGCACCTGCAGCAGCCGCCCCAGCACAACCCGTTGTGCTAGGAAGATGAGATGGCGCAAGGGTGTCGACACATGTTGCGTCCCACACCAAAGGCCTACCCAACTTCCAAGGCATTATGGTCATCCCATCTGGTCTCTTCCCATCGTCACGTGCCAACCCATTGGGTTCTAAAATAGCAGGCACCCCGGCGGTGGCAAGAGCACGACGGAGGATGTCATTGATGCTGGCGTGCCGTGCCATTCGGCCTGCGCTCCTACTGCAGGATAGGCCATGATGTCCGAGGCAGTCGACTGCTTCACCACACTGACAGCGATGTGGAGCCCCGCATGGAGCGCCCAGACGCAGGCATGTAGCGAGTCGGAAGGTATTATCACACAGCATAGTACCGATGTTGGGTGATGGAAGTGCCTGAAGCCAGAGGCCCGACTCCCACTCACCCACAGCCAGCAGGCGGGCACGCTCAGCAGAATTGGTGGACGTATGAATTAGATTATTCCGTACCAACCTGCAGAGCGGCTCATCCCACTGTCTCTGGGAAGATGGGTTCACGGGTCGATCTGTATCCGGGCAAGCCACTTTCCAGGCGTTCATCGCATCAGTCAAGCACGGCACTTCAAAGTCAACCAGTGATGGAGATAAAATTTTTTTGGTTAACTTTTCAGTGCTGTGGACGGAGGACAGGAAAGCCGGTAAACTGACACTGGAAATTTTGCGGACGCCGAGACCACCAAAACGAATGGGCAGGGTGGCTTGTAGCCACGCTCGGTCATCCAGGGCCACATTCAAAATCGATGCTAAAGTATTTTTAATAATTTGATCAATTTTGTCCAAGAGGTGTGGCTGCTTCCACAAAGGTGAAGAGCGGAGGTAGTACATAAAATTTGGACCATAACAACAATATCTAATGAGCGTAAAAGCGGAATGTAGATTAATTTTGGAAAGTCTATCCGAAATGTCATTAAAATGTTTAATTTTTTCCTCAATAAAAAGTGAAAAACTGTCTTCCAAAATAGGAGAACCTAGGAGGTGTAGAGAACTTTTGTCTAAAATTTTGATGTCTGGGGCTATTGCATTAAATTTCTGTAGGGTCGATTGTCGGTCAAAAATGTCAGGAAAGAATATTTCACATTTAGAAGGGTTTAGGTCCAGGCCAATAGATTTAAATTTCTGTTTTAGAAGTTGCAGATCTTTCAAAACGGTGTCAATATCACCTCCTAGAGTCCCGTCGTCTAAATACCACACGTTAAATTTTGAATTAAATATATACATACTCATAATATATATATATTATATTAATAAAAGAAAAGAGGTACATTGGGCTCGTGTACATTGGTGCAAACAATTTGATGAAAGTTTAGATCATGTAAAAAGTAATAGCGAGGAAGGTGGCTCATGTTGCAAGCTTCTGAAGACTGGGAGGTGAAAAGAATAAGGTCTTATATGTAGAGTTCGGAAAATCAGATGTAGGGAGGTATATTTTCCTAATGTTCATTTTTCGCTAAGGAAAGATGTATCATCTAGAAATAATTGATTTAATGAAAAACAATGATGCAAAAAGATTATTTTCCGTTGGGAATGTATGATTACATTATTTCGAGAATTCGTTTCTCGAAATAAAGGAAAGAATTTCACGACAATTTCGAATTTGCGCATTTTTTTTTAATGATTCATTAGTCTATTTCAAATGAAGCCAACACCTGTACTTCAGGTGCGTGTATGCATCCGATTTTTCGATCCCTACAATTTAAGAATGAAGTAGAACTAAAGAAAGAATAGATTAATAACGATTCTCAAATAAGGCTTAAGTATAAATTAAAAGCCATATGATTTGTTAAAACTAGTTTCTGTTTGAGTCAGTCAGTTTCAACCTCCAGCTACCACAAAAACACGTTTGAAAAGTTGGTTGTTCTTCCGCCAATCATACGGTGAATTAACCAACGAAATGTTAGTTTAGGGTGCGTAAAATATAGCCTTCAAACCAAACTCGTGTATCCTACGAACTAAAAGCTACAAACTACTCGAAAGAAGACCGCCAGGCAATTACATAAATTATTGCAGCGAATAATTGCTCCTAATTAAACCGTTCTTGCGATATGTGAGCCAAAGCGTATATTCGAGCAAAAAATAACCAGTTTGTATATAGGGTGGCGTCATAATGAAAGATTTACAGTGTGGTATTAAACATTCTTTTGGTGGTAGGTATTCACTTATATGAATTTTGTGTATCGTCGAAAATGTGTGGTTATTTTTATAAGAAACTAGCTTTTTCACGTGATTTTGTTTGTGTGGATGTCAGTCCTTGACTACATAATTCGGCCCTGTCTCAAAATTCGTTCGTAGTCTGACCGACCCTGACGATGCTATTACTCTCCTCCAGGAGAGCAATAAGACCACCAGCACTGTGAACAAACACAGACCGCCGTCATTCCGTCCTCGCCGCCGAGGCCCGTCGCGACGACCCCGTACGTCCCCTCCCCGACCCTTGCTTGTGCCAGCCCGCGCCGCTGAGCCTGTAGTTTTAAATTCGTCCCTGCATAATGGAAATCCGATCCAGCCTGTCCCTTTGCTGTCCTCTCCCAGCGACGCCCTAAGCCGAGGCTCATACCCCACAGGGGGTACCCTTAACGTGTAGTCACTTAGTTTGTAAGTTATTTTGCCCTGGCTGGAGGCCCTAAAAATAATATTTTTTGAGGCACCACAGGAAAGTCCGGTTAAGCAGCCGACAACCTCCTAGGTTGACCTGCGAGATGGAATTCCGAAAAAAAAAAAAAAAATTCGTTCGTAGCTGAATAGCCTATAAACAACCTACGTGCGTAAATTTCTAGATTTTGTATTTAGTCAGTGAGAGAATGAGTGGCGTTTTCAAAAAAAAATATAAGGTGTTCAATTCGACATGTATTATATTTTTTTATGTTTGACCACCCATATCTTTTTACAGTGTAGTTCGATTTAAAAAATATTCCTTACCTCTAAAATGGGTGCCAAATTAAGGGATGACTTAAATGTTTGGTGTTACCGTTTCTTAATTAATGTTGATGAGAAGAAGTAGGCACTTAAACGCGAACAATAAAAAACTTTTTTCAAAAAGACAACCAACTAAAAAGACAACTTACTACCAAGTATTTCGTAACGGTTTTCATTTTTGAAAAAAAAAAAACATAATATTCATCAAGACTTTGTTACTCCTGCTTACACGAGTAAATTGTATTTTACCATTGATGATGATACTTAAACAGAAATATGCTGGATATAACTTTTTGCAACACTTTATAAATAAAAATAAATAAAGATAGAAGAGTACAAAGAAATAGTACTTTCACTGAGAAATGAAAATTAAACACAACAAAGCTAGCTAAGTATTTATACAATTATTATGCTACTAGCAAGGACGCTTTACGCCTAATTTAATCTTCCATCTGGCAGCATAAAGAGACCAGCCACAATTTTTAATTAGGTCACAAGCTTTCAAACATTTAGAACCTCATCAAAGTTCCTACAGCGGTTTCTGTGTGATGCCTACATAAACATGCAGAAAAAGAAAAAAGTAAATTTTAAACACTGCCTGCAAATAAAGTTAGGATAGTCAACAAAAGAGTTCTTGTATACAGGCATATAAAACCGTCTTTCCATTCTGTTAAAATTCATTGTTTATGTGTGCTGAAGACAATATAGGAGAAAGACTTCATACACTTGACTACTTAGTTTTCGTAAACATGAAATAGAAGAAGTTGCGAGTTAGCTCCCTGTCTCATCATCATTATTTTAGCCGAAAGACGTCCACTGCTGGACATAGGCCTCCCCCAAGTGTCGCCACATTGACCGGTTCCGTGCGACTCGCATCCAGCAGATCCCCGCAACCTTTACCAGGTCATCGGTCCACCTAGTGGGAGGCCTTCTAACGCAACGTCTTCCGGTTTGCGGTCGCCACTCCAGAACTTTTTGGCCCCATCGGCCCTCCCTTCTGTGAGCAATGTGCCCTGCCCACTGTCACTTAAGTTTGGTAATTTTTCGGGCTACGTCGGTAACCTTGATTCTCTTGCGGATGTCCTCATTTCTGATTTTATCACGCAAGGAAACTCCGAGCATAGCCCTCTCCATTGTCCTTTGGGTGACTTTAAACCTTCTGATGAGGCCCATTGGCTCCTTGTTTTTGTACGAGTTACGTCTTCTATATTTTATAATTGAAAAATGTTACTGTTAAATTATATCAACCAAGTTTCAGATTGTCAAAAGTACATACTTCTTTTACGGGGTATTGTGTAAAATGTTATAATAAAATACCGCTCGATATTTTGCAATTAAATGAAAGACAATTTAAAACATGCATTAAACGCACACTATGTAGGCAAGCATATTATAAGTTGGAAGATTATATCAGTGATAAAAATGCTTGGCATAATGCTGGTCCTGCTCCACAGCCTCTTTAGGGAGTTTCTTAATTGCAAGAAGATTATGTTGCTCACCCCTTATTATTGACATGAATAACGTGTACCGTTATTATTATTTACTTATTATATTTTATCTGTCGAATGAAATACTTACATACATTGGAAATTTTGACTTTGTATAAATTAATAGCACTATTTCAATTATTATGTAAATGTGAGAACTATGGAGCCATATATTTATTCAATGTGTTTGACATAAATGAGCATGGCAGTTGAGAGCATTGTCATGCTCGCTCAAATGTCTCACTGATGGTGGCGTGTGGGTTAGATCATTCGTTTCCCTTCAAAATGGTTGAGCTAAGTGGTGCTGATCCGCGCGTCATGTTCGTGAACTGCTGTCAGTTGAGATTGGTCATCTCTTAACTGCCATGGCTTTTATAAATATTAATTTATTTTTAATTAGAATGTTTTGGATTTCTCTTCACTTACATTGTTATCACATATAGAAGCAACAAGAATAATGTAGCCTGGATTTTGTAAAAGCTTTATTGAAAAGAGTGTCCGTGGAGTTTCTTGCTCGTTCTTCTCCATAGAGACCTACCCTACGTTTTGGAACGAGCAACTAGCTTCAACTTTCTGACTAACTAACTGACTCTTTGACTATTCAAAAGTGCCTGCAAATGGTTTAATTGAAATAAATGCTTTGACTTTGACTTTGACTTTGACAAAAAAATTAAAATAGGGTACAGAGTGCGAGGAGCTCGTGACTGTTTAAGCCGTACGATGGTTAACCTACGCTTGCCGCGGTCAGCCCGTGGATGGGTGACCATCCATTACATACCGAGACTCCTTCGTGCCTCAGAAAGCATGTGTAGCTGTTGGTCCCGGCTGTCATTCGTAGATCTTTGACAATCGTTACCTACGTGAAGTCAGAAGCTAGAAAGTGTGACAACCAGTCTTACCAAAATGGTCGTACTACCCAGTAACTGGTTGTGGAGGGCAGACAGGCAGTCGCTCCATGTAAAACACTGGAATTCAGCTGCATCCAGTTAGACTGGAATTCGACCCTAAAATACTTGAAAAAAGGCTGGACAGAAGAAGAAGAATAGGAATACAGAGTGAGAAACGTCCATATAATGCGTGTTCTCCATATGACTTTAAAAACACTGCGTATAAAAAATATCTTTACTACTCACTATACTGATTTAAAAACTTGATTTAAAAGAGTGACCGTGGAGTTTCTTGCTCGTTCTTCTCCATAGAGACCTACGCTACGTTTTGGAACGAGCAACTAGCTTCATTTTTCTGACAAACTGACTCTTTGACAATTCAAAAGTGCCTGTAATGGTTTAATTGAAATAAATGCTTTGACTTTCACTGAGCTTTTGTTCGTTTGGACTAATCTCTGAAACTGCTCGTCCGATTTTGAAAATTCTTTCGTTACTAGGAAGCTACAATATTCCAATTGCTGAAAATCCACGCAATATGTTTGTAACTGCAAAACTTAGAAAGTAGTCAATGGATTGACATGAAATTGTTAAACAAGGTAGCATTTTAAACAAAAGAGTGTTTCTGTACAGTTTTTATTCCAAAGTTTGAACGGAAACAGCAACTGAGCCATAGTGAAACATAGCCGGCTTTCTTTTCTTTAGGTATCTATATTTTTGTGTCAATCTGCTAATCAAAATCTCATGGTCATTTATGTTATGTTTAATACAAAATATTCCATAAAATTAAGTTACAAAAGTAATTGATTAAATACCTACGCAAATAAACTACGATTTAAATAAGTACTCGTTTTCGACCTCTAACTCTTGGACTTTGGCTAACAAAGTATGAAATTCTACTTTGTATGAAATTTTGGTCGCACGGCGTTAGTCGCAAATAAAGCCTGAACTTTACAGGCTATAAGAATGCTGAGCTCGGCTTTTCTCTATGTAATAAAATAGAGAATGAGGAAACTAGAACCGAATTATAGTGGGTGGTGTATAATAACTTGAGTTCGGCAATGGGGGTGACGAGGCCGCCTCCCTCTTTCACCAAGGTGGTTGTTATAAATGACTATCGGCCAATTTATACACGATTTATATGAATCGAATGACCTTTATATTGTAAACTAGCTTTTGGCCGCGACTTCGTCTGAGTAAATAGTTTTACTGATCCCTAATTTTTAGGGTCCTGTACCTTTGCTGTTTAGTTACTGTTTGTCCGTCTGTCAAGACCCTTTTTCTCAGGAACGCACAAACGTATCAAGTTGAAATTTGTACCAAATACTCAGGACTGCAATCCCTAGGTGCAGACACAAAATCAAACTTCTGAATCAACGCAATCAATAGATTCGGCCGTTTATTGTCCATTTACGCGCCTATTTTGACATTAGTAAGGAAATCTAAACTTATAGAGTACTTTCTGTTGACGGAAAATCATGCTAAGCAATGTCAATGTCAAGCAATGTCATGTAGCACAATTGAAGGAAAAAAAGCCGAAAACCATTTTGTAATTTTGTACGAAAACCTCGCGCGCGAATCCGTAACCTATTAATATAGGTAGCACTCCTATTAGTGAGAATAATGTTTAAAATTGGTTAAGAATTATTTGAGTTCATCATCATCTCTGCCTAGCCTTTTCCCAACTATATTGGGGTCGGCTTCCAGTCTAACCGGATGCAGCTGAATTCCAGTGTTTTATATGGAGCGACTGCCTATCGGACCTCCACAACCCAGTTACTGGGTAACACGATACCCCTTGGTAAGACTGGTTGTCAGACTTTCTGGCTTCTGACTACCGATAACGACTGCCAAAGATCTACAAATGACAGCCGGGACCAACGGCTTTACGTGCTTTCCGAGGCACGGAGGGAACTCGGTATGAAAGGGATGGGGAGAACCCATCCACAGACTGACAGCGGCTAGCGTAGCTTAACCTTTGACCGATCAATCTGTACGGCTTTAACTTAGCCACGAGCTCTCATATTATTATTCTTATATATTATTTTAGTTCATCAATTGTAAACAAACATACAAAAAATTTAATCTTATCTCTTTATTATATTAGTATAGATGTAGATCAATACCAATAATAAAGGATGACTTTCTATTTCGAAAACTTTCATGCAAAACTAGCTTTTATTGATAGCTTTTGAGACTTAAGCAGTTAATATTGTTGGCAAAAATGATTAATGTAAGAAACTGAACTACTGATATTAAACTTTATGGTCTAAAATCCCAGAGTTGCTCGACCCACGGCATTTCATTAAGGCTAAATAAAGTTTGAGAACATAAATAACAATATACTTAGTATTTAAAAAGATAATATGCATATTGCTCATAGCTAATTAAAAGCTGAACGGGTCGATATCGGTACTGCTTAGCTATATTGCCGAGAAAATGCTCAGGTATGAATAAAGAATCATGACAGGATTTGTACAAGAAAAATTAAGATGTTTAGAGAAGTTCAAATTCTAATTCTTATATTCTTGGGTACTTATAGAGTATCTTCAGGTATTTACAATATTTTTATAACCCCGCAATAAAAATGGCTGTTAAATGTGAATAGTTTAACGAAAAGCTCATTTTCAACCGACTTCAAAAAAGGAGGAGGTTGATAACCTCCTCCTTTTTCGTCTGTTTTTTTTTTTTTGATGTTTGTTACCTGGTTTGTTTGAACTGGGTGAACCGATTTTGAAAATTCATTTTTTTATGGATAGTGTATGCTTCAGGGATGGTCCTATATAAATTTTATCGAAATTGATTTAGCACTTTTTGAAAAATCAAAAAATACCCAAAAATTTTACATAGACGACGTTTTAGTTTCATCAATCTTTGTAGTAGTTAACTTTCAATCTCTTTTTAATAGATTTGGATGAGAAGGAGAACGCGGAAAATGAAAAGCTTTTTTTAAGAACGAAACAGTGACACTGACAGCCGTCGTTTCTCAGTTCGTACACTGACATTGCATCGTTTTATGGATCAATGTACTTTTTCAACTCCGCCATTGTAAACAACGATTCACGTCACTTGTTTGCCAGTTTGATAGATCCGTTAATGTCACATGTCACTGATATTTTTTATAAATACAAAAAGGGCAACAAGATGAAACGAAAAGCTGTATTTTCATTTTGAAATATTTTAATTATGTGGGGTTTAAAAATGTGGTAAGTATATCAATCTACTCCTGGTAATGTATTCTCCACATTGGAAAATATTTGAAACCCTCTCAATTTTTTTTTATCATACAAATGAATGTATAGATCGCGGTATGAATTGTATTTACGTTAACAAGTTTGTGCTAGGCTTACTGAGTTCAAGTTACTTGCATCGTGTGTATAGTCAGCAAAAGAGATAGGTATGCAGGTCACCGGAAATGGTTGAAGTTTACTCAAAAACCGGTGGATGTTTTCGAATTAAATTTTATTAAATCATTGAAATGTTTATTGTCTATTAATTTAGTATAATTTTATTCAAAAACATCTAACGGTTTCTAAGTAAACTTTAACTATATCTGACGACCCTGCATACCTATCTCCTTTGCTGACTGTACGTTTAAACATTATTAAAAACGTCACATGGAAACTTGCCAGCAGGTTGTTTTTGCCAGATGTGGTTAAGGAGACGTGGTCAAGAAGTCTAATTACCTTTTCTACCTACAATATAAAAGAATTTTGGAAACCAGCAAAACAATTAAATGCACACTATTGTGCTCTCTGGTTTTATTCATTGCGGTCAGTTCAACATTGTGTTTGTAACGCTAAACGGACCATTGTTAACCATTATGTACACCTGTTCACACAGCGGTGCACGATTATATACCTTTTATATAGTATTAAGTGGAGTTTAAGTTGGGACAATAGCTTGGCAGTCGTTTACACTTTAGGTTGCGTTAACGTGTATTTTTGAATAGGTATTAAATTATGTATTCAGTTTTACTTACGTGTTTATTTATTCATTAGTTAGGGTATCCTCGATTAGTTTCGATCTTAAATCAGAAATACGAATCGCAAGCTTTTAAGATTGCAAGAATGCATCATTATCCGGCTAACCTTTTATCAACCACGATGGGGTCGGCTTCCATCCAAAACAGATGCAGCTGAATACAAGTGTTTTACATGGATCGAAAGCCTTAGAGCCATTACGCACTGTCGACTGGTCGCCAGCGACTCAGTCCTTCGGCGACCAAAACATAGGCGTCCCTCGGCGACCAAGTGCGTAAACACCTATTTGAACTAATGAAAGTCACAGTCGCTGTCGACAGAGTCGCCGGCGATCAGTCGACAGTGCGCAATGGCTCTAACTGACCTCCAAAAACTAGTAACTGGGTATCACGATACCTATTGGTAAGACTGGTTGTCAGACATTCTAGCTTGTGACTACTCATAATGACTGTCAAAGATCTACGAATGACAGCCGGGACCAATGGGTTTACGTGCTATCAGAGGCACTGGGGGGTATTGGTATGAAATGAATGGACTCCCATCCTGTATTGGTATGGAATGGAAGGTAACCCATTCACGATCCGACCACGGCAAGCGTCGCTTTACCATTACTTAGACACAAGCCCCTCCTCCTTTCCAAAAAGTAATAGATAAATAAAAATTAAGTTACATCCAAATTTTCACCGTTTTGCTTACGCTAGGTATGTATTTTGTCGAAACTTTCGCCTTTACCTTCTACCTTTGTAGTAACATTTTACGCATCAATAAAATTTCGCCTAACAAGAAAGTTCCGCATCTATTTTTCTTGAAGAAACTGTTGTACCCCGGAGGCTCATCGATGTTGGTTCGCTGGCGTTAAAATACAGGATGAATAATCCTTGTGTATATATTTACGGGAGCTTTCCCCTGTGGGTTTACCAAACTATCAGCGTTTACTTATGTACTCCAAGTAAGTGGAGGGTTGAAGATCGCTTGTAAATAAGTACTGAGTTCGACAAGATTGAGGAAGGTGGAATAGTTGGAGGAAAACGCTAAAATGTAATGGTTCAAGAGCCGAGAGTCGCTGGACTTACGTTATTTTGTCAAGGATGTGGAATACGTTGTTATTTATTTATTGGCTTACCTACAATTGTTACACTGACACATAAAAATAAATATAGTTTAGGTTTAGACTAAGTGTACAATATTAAGCGGTAAACACAAATAGCAAAAATAATATTAAACTAAAAGAGAAACGAAAATGGTACAGGAATACAAGCAAACAAATAAAGCAAAACAAGGAATATAAACAGTTTTTTTTTCAGTAAAGTTAAAGGTACATTGGTAATATTTGAATAATTAGGTTAGGTACTTTTGTGGACCTGGCGCTTGAATTTTTGAAGTGAAGTGCCACAAATGTCTATCTTTCCATCGTGGTCATTCAGTAGACGACAAAGTCTTGGAATTGGGGAATTAGAACCGGAAACAGTTTTACGAAATGGGGGATATAATAGTTTAATGGGCTTACGTGGATATTTATGGGGAACGTTGAAATTTAACTTGCTTAACAATTGGGGGCAGTCGATTTTGCTGTGAAGAATTTTATAGAGGAAAATTAAATCAATAATATCTTTTAATTATGATGATATTGGTGCCGATTCCTTTGCTCACAAACTAAATTTTTCAGAACTAGCATCTCTTACTACCACGCAGGTGATGAAAAGGACGTCGACAGACAAGAACTAAGTTAGAGATGTCAAATTATTTTATTCCTTGAACTTTGCAGTGTTTTTAAATCAATACGTTCTGCGGCCTAATTCACGTAACTAAAGAAGTGCTGTAGCAGTGCAGTTGCAGTTAAGTTTCGATCAAAACAACGCTTTTCGTATTCTCTACCGCTGTCAGACACGCTTCACGTCACGTCAAGTTCGCGTCACGCGAGCGCATTATCGGCAATCTACTGTTGCGCGTCTTTATTGCGTGCTTCGGAACGCAACATGATCCGTATTCTACTATTCGTTTGACGTAAGAAAAAACACTAAAATCTGTATTGGGGTGGTATTTTAATATTATAATAACGTCATATTCATTGAAATGTAATTGATTTGTTTTCAATCAATACCTTCTAAAATGACAACTATAATTGTATGAACAATTTAGATCAACTTAAATTGACAGCTCGTATTAATATCGGTCTCTTTCTTGTTTTATTGGATAGAAAGAGATATAAATAGCTTAATAAAGTGAAGCTCGTGTACAAAAAATTGGCACCATTATTGATAGCGTGAACGAATGCTGGGTCCGTGTTGAGCTATCAGGTACCGAAGATATCTTGAAGGCTGGTCTTTACAATGTCTTACAGTCAAAACTGACGACAAATTTGGGGCAGTGGTTTAGCGATTGGCTCCTGCGCTGTGTGTCACGGGTTCGATTCCCGCACGGAACAAATATTTGTATTGCTCACAGATAGTTGTTGTGGGTCTGGCTGTTTGTGTTTGTGACTTCATATATGTTTGTAAACGTACCCACGATACAGGAACATAATCTAGTGTGGGGCAACGTTTTTTTACAGATAAAAAAAATCTAAGTTTAAATTAAGAATCTTAGCTTCCCTAAAAAACAATGTAAAGTAAATATTGTCATGCTCGCTCAAATGTCTCACTGATGGTGGCGTGTGGGTTAGATCATTCGGTTCCCTTCAAAATGGTTGAGCTAAGTGGTGCTGATCCGCGCGTCATGTTCGTGAACGGGCGCTGTCAGTTGAGATTGGTCATCTCTTAACTGCCATGGCTTTTATATTAATTTATTTTTAATTAGAATGTTTTGGATTTCTCTTCACTTACATTGTTTTCACATATAGAAGCAACAAGAATAATGTAGCCTGGATTTTGTAAAAGCTTGATCGAAAAGAGTGTCCGTGGAGTTTCTTGCTCGTTCTTCTCCATAGAGACCTACCCTACATTTTGGAACGAGCAACTAGCTTCAACTTTCTGACTAACTAACTGACTCTTTGACTATTAAAAAGTGCCTGCAAATGGTTTAATTGAAATAAATGCTTTGACTTTGACTTTGATATGTTTTAGGATTTCTCTGTTTTATTTATTTACTTTTTTTTTATTTTCTCTATTTTAAATTGTTTTAAATTTTTTGCAAAAATCTTTTGAGAATGATGTGTTTGCCTATAATTGGCTCAAATAATGAGTAGAACGTACCCCTAGAATATATATATTGTGTGTATTTGTATATGTCGCAAAGAAATTGAACAATATTAGCCCGCCAGATGATGATTCCCAGAAAAAAGTTTGTGATTTGATCAAATCTCTAAACTATTTCAGTGAAATAGTGAAATAAGCAAGTCAGAAGTCGCATAGTTTTATCATATTCTGTTCAAGCCACTAATTTTCTTCAAGGAAATGATCCAAGGTAATTTGACCAAATCCTATAGGGAAATAATCAAATACCTGGTTGCACCATTTTCCTGCGTCATAAATATTTATGTGCTGTGGGTGAACCTATAAGTAAAACTTTACATTATTACCAGACACTTTTGGTTTAACTTCAGCCAGACGCTTTGAAGGTCAGATAAGTTTGGCGATTGTCCGTGTCTTGGTCTATAACGTAACACGCTTGTATTGTCTGAAGGGGCTGTCAGAGGTTGTAACGCCTCCAGCGTCAGAACACACGCTTACATTTCATATCAATTACTAGCACAAGCACGCAACTTCGTCTGCGTGTATGACGGTTTTTATTAAACAGAAACCTAATTCTTTTTCAACCGATAACAAAAAAAGAAAGAGGTAGGTACTCAATTCGACAAGTATATATTTTTTTTATGTTTGGCCATGCATAAGTTTTTTCAGTGTAGTCCGATTTGATGATTCTTTTTTTAATTGATAGATATTTCAAAGTTGGTCCCATATCAAGAAAAATTCCACCCCTAAGGGTAGAAAATTAAGGGATGACTGAAATTTGTTGGTGTCACGGTATCGTATTTAATATGTATGATAAGAAGTAGGCACTAAAAACCGAAAAAAACACAACCGCTTTCAAAAAAGAAAAAAACAATAAAGTTTTTAATTCACAAATTGGTTGCTATACTTGAAAACAACAAACAAAACCAAAGCCGCCGATTTGCGAATTCAGTTATTTTTTACTTTTTGAAGGCGGTTGTATTTTTTTGTAAAAAAGTTTTTTTAAAGAAAAACATCAGCTATCTGCCAGTCTCGTCAAAATCGGGCCAGCTTTTTCAGACCAAACTGAAACAAACAGACAGACAGACTGGGTACTGAAGATCAAGGTACCTATTTATCTTACTGCCCTATATATTTATTGATTAAGTGTTTTCTAATGTCATTGTCTAGATCGATGGAGCACCCTCTGCTTTAGCACTAGTTGGCTTTTCGCGATTTTTACTTATGCAGGATTTTTATATCGCTATCCGATCCGTACCTACGTGCTGGAGTGTGGGGTCAGGCAGGGAAGTCTGACTTCAGCGAAACTCTTCTGTCTGTATGTGAATCGGCTGGTTCGTGAGTTCAGCAGTACTATATATGGTAGGTTGTTCAATTGATGGAACACTTGTTAATAACATAAGTTACGCCGACGACAAGGTGCTGCTGGCCCCATCAATCAGTCCCCTTCAGACAGTGTTGTTGGTTTGTGAGTTGTTGGTTTCGGAGGGCCAGATTCTTAGATATAATGCAAAAAAGAGCGAGTGTCTGCTGTTCAAGGCTACTAAAACCTATGCTATCACACTCGCGGGGACTGCTTTAGAGTGGGTCACATCTTTCAAATATCGGGGGCACTGGGTCACTGCTACACAGACCGATAACATTGACATCGAGAGGGAACGTAGGGCGCTGTCAGTCAGAAGTAATATGTTGGTCCGTAGGTTTGCAAAGTGTTCAAGAGATGTAAAGGGTACTCTTTAAGGCATACTGCCAATCTTTTTATACTTGCCTATGGGTCGACTACACGCAGAGGGCAGCACTTATCGAGTCCAATATAATAACGCATATAGGGCACGGTTGGGCACTGCTGCCGCGACACTGCAGCGCATCAGGAATGTTCGCTGAGGCATGTATAGATGACTTCTATGCTATTATTCGAAAGCGTATCGCATTCCTGATGTGGCGAGTGCGTGGCAGCGCCATTAGCCTTTTGATGATCGTAGGAGATAGGACTGATGGCCTTATATGGAAGCACTGGGCGAGTGTTGCTTTCAAACCGCGCCCAGAAGTAGTGTGTGTATTATTGTGTGTGTATTATTATTGTGAACGAACTCTAGACATGTTTATTGAATTTATTAATTGACAGAAGTATATGTACTAACAATAGTTTGTAAGTTTTTTATGTAATTACTAACAATATTGGATTGTACTGATCTGACAAATAAATGATAATAAAAAAAATATATTAGCCTATTGCCTTGTCCACTCCTGAACGTAGGCACCACCTTAGTTAATCATGAGTTTACTACCTTAGTTTTATCACTCAGGATTGAGGATTAAGTTTTAAAAGGTTTTTAATGCGTAAAATAATCAATTGGTAGTCTATTTTTCCGCTATAAACGCGCAGCGATTCGGCTACTTAATGTAATAGTTCATTCAAATCACGTTGTGGAGTGGCCGCCCACGTCCGTTGTACCAGGCAAAAACGATTGTCTGGTGTGTGCGGCATCCATATTTGGCAGAACTCTTTTTTGAAACATATCCAATTCGTACTCAATGTTTGGGTTAATAGCTATCAATGGGACCGCACCCTTAGAGAGCAACGAACAAAAGAAAAAAAAACACAATCAACAAAACAATGTCTCAGAAACAACAATTGTTTTGTCCCCCTAAACTTTATTTGCTTTCAATTTAATGAACAAAACATTACACCAAGTACCTGTTAATTAAATATCAAACAACAAAAGGAATAATGACTGAGTCACATACTTGTTGTTGCGATCAAATTTCAGTAGCTCAAACAATACAAGAGACGTATTCTACCGTATTGTGTGGATTACAACAACAGAGGCGGCGAGATCAGGCACAACAAAGGATGTAACTCGATACAGAAGGTTCAACACCCCTGCAACGTGCTCACTGCAGAGATTACGCGCGTGTGATCTATATAAAGTACTGTCATGTGCTTCTTTACAAGAATGATATATTTTTTAAATGATTCATTTTTCGTTCTAGAAACCTGGGATAAATTATTATTTATTACTGGTTTTCGGAATTTTGACCAACTTTTATTTATTAAAATACAGACCGCACATCAAACAATACTAAACTTTCATATTTTTCCAATTGAACATGAACCTTATAATTTAGTTTTGAAAGACTATCAAAGAAATTTGACACATTGTTATAGCTTGATCTGTTGGCCCCTGTACAACGTTTTCATAACAGTTCTGCTTAATGCATATTTCGATTGCTATTCATTTATCATTTTATAATTAGGTATGCAATTAATAATAATAATAATAATATGTGGGGACATTTTCACACACGGCCATCTGACCCCAAACTAGGGAGACCCTGTACTATGGGCGTCAGACAGCTGATATACATACACAAATACATTTTTTTTTTGTAAATACATACATAAATAGATAAACAACACCCAGACACAAGGCAAACACAAGTGTCATCACACAAATGTTATCACACAAATGTTTACCCTGGGCGGGAATCGAACCCGCAACACGCTGCGCAGCAGTCGATCTCTCAGCCACTGAGCCAACCGTATTATTCCGTAATTATTTGTATTTTTTTTCTCTACATTCATATTTTACAATATGACGTTCAAAAGTGCCTTTTAATTGTCTAATTGAAATAAATGATTTGACTATGACTTTGACTTTGACTTATCATGACATTATAAAGGCCGTTCCTGTAAACAGCTATTAATAAAACACTTGTATTAAAATAAAGGAGGCTAAATAATATAGGGCAAAATAAATATAATGCGCTGGCCACACCGTGAGGTAGGCTAACAATGCTTAGTTAAGCATTCGAAGCTTTGACATCTTGGTATACTACGGTTAATATCACCTATGTCCCCGGGTAGGTAAGTAACCGATCTGGGAAAATTGTTCTTAAGGCTTGCATACATGCCAATAACCATGAGCATTTGGGCCGTACTGAATTTGTGGACGAGTGCGGGGGTGATGTAGACGCAGTCTTTAATCAGACGCATTTTAATTAATTGTAATAAAAATAATACATAGGTATTTGTTAAAAGTAACAAAACCAAATCATTTTCCTTTGTATTGCAAAGAAGTAAATATTTCTTTTATACTATTTTGATAAGAAATTAGGGAGTAAAATGGTTTCATCTCAATGATTTGGGGGTGATTAGACATTTTTTTTCTTATTATGTGATACCGATAGAAAAATTGTGGCTAAACCAAATTACGTATCATATCATGTAGATTACTAACATTTATTTTCAGATTAATTTCTCTGTAAATGCCGATAAAAAGTTGCTTCACCTGCATTCTTCTTTCAAGTTTTTTTCGAAAGAGCAGCCTTAAGATATTATTATCGAATTTTTGAAGAAAACTTTGTATTTTGGATTCATTGGCAATAACATCTATACATACAAATAAATAAAATTGAAGTGCCTGTTTGTAATATCAAAATAACAGCTTTTTAATAGATGCATATGAGTAGTTAACACAGTTATTTATATAGCAAAAACAATATTTTTTATTTTTTTTCAGTCTGTTAGTTCCGGTTAACTCTGAAACAGCTTTTTTATCATTTGATAGGCATACGTTTGACCACTATCTCACCTGATGGGAAGCAATGATGCGGTCTAAGATGGAGCACGCTTGCCTAGAAGTAACCTATTTACTCTTGACTTAAAGACTCCCAGGTTGTAGCTATCAGGAAACACAGACTCAGGCAAAGAATTCCACTCCTTAGCAGTGCGCACAATGAATGTGTTCCCAAAACGTTTTCTGGCCCAATTGTGACGGGACTTTCACTGGAAGATAGCTGATGTTGTTTTTAGAAAAATAATTAGGGATCCACTCATTAAAAAACTACGTTCACGCAGATGAAATTACGTGCAAACACTAGTAGTTAATATAAAATATGAGCGTATGTTGTGTCACAGCAGCGTCGCAACACAACAGCGTCGACAGCCCTTCAGAAAATACAAGTTTAAAATAATAATTGTTTACAAAAAAAGGCCACTATATTAGAGTTTGTACAACGCACAAACAAAGAAATTACAGCTAAGTAATGTTCAATAGTGTTCACATAAAGAATCATGGCGAGATCCATACCTTCATTTGTATGAAAAAAAAATGTAGAGGGTTTAAAATATTTTCCAATGTGAAGAATACATTTTACTAGGAATAGATTGAAATACTTACCATATTTTTAAACCCCCGCATAATTAAAATATTACGAAATGAAAATAACACTTTTTTGTTTCATCGCGATGTCCATTTTGTTTTTATAAAAAAAAAAAAGTTACAAGCGACGTTAACGGATCTATCAAATTGGCAGAGAAGTGATGTGACAAGTGTGTGGAAAAAAAATATCATTATTTGTGATATTCTTTCCCACAAAACGATGCAATTTCAGTGAAAGAACTGCGAAACGGCGGCTGTCAGTGTCACTGTTACTGTCAGTCGACGTTTCGTTCTGAAATATTGAACACTTTTTTTGCGGGGTTTTAAAAACATTGTAAATGCCTGAAGATACTTTAGGTAGGTACCCAAGAATATAAGAATTATGATTTCATCTTTTCTAAACATCTTTATTTTTTCGTACAAATCCTGCCATGATTCTTTGTCGAAATTCATCAAATATGACAGAAATATGGCAAAGAACTTTAGAAACACCCTGTTATCTGGAGGGACAAAGACGCGTGTTAACTTCAGTTCATTGTCGCCAGAGGGTATAACTGACAGTGTCTTTGAAATATAAGTGCATTTTGACGCGACAAAATCTCAACGGTCTGTTGCGTCGTCACCCCCACAGTATAATGCAATTGTGAACAATACAATATTAAATGTAAAAAATCTTAAAATCCTGTAAAATCACTAAAAGTGCCGTTATGCCTTATTCATCATGTCATTATCATGTCAACTTATTTTTTTATTTTTAATAGTATGTTGGGACATTTTCACACACGGCCATCTGACCCCAAACTAGGGAGACCCTGTACTATGGGTGTGTGTGGGTGTGGGTCCGTGTGGTGTCGGACGTAAAGAATAGCACCATCCCATATCTTCCCGTGGGTGTCGTAAGAGGCGACTAATGGACTTACCAGAGAATGGGCAGCAGCGTTCTTTGTGCCTTTGTAAGAACCATACTGCGATCGCCAATCCGCCTGCCAAGCGTGGCGATTATGGCAAACCCCCCCCCCCCCCCTTGGGGAGGCCTATGTCCAGCAGTGGACGTCTTTCGGCTGGATTGATGATTGATGATGAAATACATTTTTTTTTAAATACATACATAATATAGACAAACAACACCCAGACACAAGGCAAACACAAGTGCTCATCACACGAATGTTTACCCTGGGCGGGAATCGAACCCGCAACACGCTGCGCAGCAGTCGATCGCTCAGCCGCTGCGCCAACCGTGTCGTCAACCTTTAGAAGCCCACTGCAGCTGAGCATAGGTCTCCCCCAAGGTTCAGCCATAATCGCCATGCTTGGCCGATGTATGTTGGCGATCGCAGTAGGTGTTATTGTACTTAGAAGGACGCTGCTGCCCATCCTCTGATCAGTGTCCCTCTGTCGCCTTCTACGACACCCACGGGTAAAAATGGGGTAGTGCTATTCGCGACGGGCACCACACGGCTAATACACGAACAGCACCATACGGCTATTACGGCTAATACGGGTTATGCCCTTTTATTGTATATAATTATTTTGAATCTGTACAGGACCATGGACGGAAATCCATACTAGTCCATACCTACTATCCATCTATACTTATTACTTACTAGCTTCTGCCCGCGGCTTCGCCCGCGCAAAAAGGAACGATTATCCCAAGGGAACACATTATCGGGATAAAAAGCATCCTATGTGCTAATCCAGGAAATGGTCTATCTATGTGCAAATTTTCATGCAAATCTGTTCAACGGTTTACGCGTGATTGAGTAACAAACATCCAAACATCTTCACAAACTTTCACATTTATAATATTAGTAGGATATATGAATAATTTAATGAAACCTCGTAGCTACAAGTTGAAAGCTGTCAATGAGACGTTGCCCTAATTAACCTTTATTTTACAAACCATGCCTTTTTGCACGATAAGTAGGTAAATACTTAATACCTATCTATTTATCATCCATTAAGTTCTTAGATACCTTTGCTTGCTTTAATGTTTTTTTATGTAAAATCGACTTTTAACAGGCACTTAGTTAGCTTCCACTATTACCATTCCTGTCTACTTCTGTTCCTAACTTTTATTTGCGTGTACAATTTATCTTCTTGTGTTGTCACAAACTAGCCAAAACGAATTACATTGAATAATTCGTGCTTTCCTTTCATTAGGTAATGGTACTTACTTGGTGACACGCCATTTTTTTAATGGGTTATAAGTTATGTGAAAAACTAAAATAGATTTATGTTTTTTCTAGGATTTCGTACCCTGAATACTAATGTTTCTAAGGCTTCGTTTTCAGTCTGTATGTCCGTCCGTCCGTCTGTCTGTTTTAAGGTTCTAACAACAACTACTCCGTTGGTCTCGTAGTCGCAAGTGCGACTGCTGAGCGTAGGGTCCTGGGTTCGGTCCCCTGGTCGGGCATAGAGTTACTGGGTTTTTCTATTAAGAATTTCTAAGTGCCAGCCCGGAGTCTGGCAGTTGGTGGTGTGTCACCCCCGTGCCTCTGAAAGCACGGAAAGCGGTCCTGCGTCTAGTCTCTCCCTGTCATGTCAAATTGCCGTATCATTGGACTATGAGAGCAAGATAAGAGAGAGTGCATGACGTACACGTCGAGACTAATACTAGCATGTCATAATACACTAGAACGTATTACGGTACTAAACCGCAACACGGTGACACTACAATAGATCAAAGGACACAGTGGATCACTAGGTAACGATGCGGCTGACGAACTCGCCAGGAGGGGTTCCAACACAAAAGCCTTCGGACCCGAACCCATTGTGCCCATTCCGTTCCATCAGTTAAGAAGTCGGCTAAACGACTACACACAAACACAAGTGGAGAAATGGTGGACCTCGACATCAGGGTGCAGGCAATCCAGGGAGGCTATGCCATCCCTGGATAAGAAGCTGACCAAGCGCCTTCTGCACCTGGACAGAGATAGCTTGCGACTGGTGGCGGGGACAATCACCGGACACTGCTCACTGAACAAACACTTTCACACCTTAAGTATCACTGATAGTCCTCTGTGCAGAGCCTGCATGGACGTGGAAGAAACGATGGTGCATGTACTCCTTGAGTGCACTGGCGTCACCCAGATCCGCAGGGAAACCCTTGGAACACCAAACTCCCTTACGGACGCCCTGAGAACACTGGTAAGACTGATCTGCTTCTGGAGGGAGGTGGGCTGGTTGGAGTAATTGGCCGCCATGGCTCACGTACAATGGTAATTTTTTTTTAAGGACTAAGTGTGGACACAATACCCCCCTAACATAGAGAGTGCATGACCTTTGTTGGTACACACCTATGGTACATACACTTGTGCACTATAATTATCTCCTGCGTACTTGGCTTGTATCCATTGAGATTGGACGTCATGACAGAAATTGTCATCATAACCATTATGGGCCTGACCACCTGGTCCTCGGCTTAGAGGTCTCCGCAAAGGGGGCGTTCAGCCATAATTGCTATGCTTGGTCGATGTGTGTTGGAGATTGCGGTACGTGTTATGGTACTCAGAAGGACGCTGCTGCCCATCCTCTGGTCAATATCCGTCTGTCGCCTTCTAGGACACCCACGGACCGAAAGTCTATCGGGAGAATGTTATAACAACAAATAATGACAGTAAAATAAAGTTTAAAATTAAATGATGTTCTCTAACACTTTAATTCGCAACGACATGCCGGCTCAACGTTCACTTAAAAAAAATGTTGATCAAAACTTGATGACTTTTTATTAGGTTTTATTTAATGTCTTTAAAAAATAACTAAACGTAATTGTAAAAAAAACCAGATTGACAATTTCGAATGCATTTTATGTCAGTGTCAGTGCAAAATGGTGTAACGGTCGCAGCGACGCCGTGGATTGCAGGTAATTTTATTGTATTAAAAATATTTTTAATAGTTTTTCTGATAGTGGACACCGGCATTATATTTTTAGAAAACCATTTTAGTATTATGATTACAAAGAACTTCATTGTATTGACAAACTTACGAGCACGTAGTTCATAAAGTGATACGTTGAGCATGTTCAACATTGCGCTTTTACTAACGATTAATTTAGCTTGTATTTATATAAATATTTTATTTTAAATATTGATGTTTTGTCATGCTGTGGGTGTGGTTTTGCATGTTTTTCTTTGCTTGCTTTAGACAAAGCGAATATGGCAAAGAACGCGCAAAATTAGGGCACTATTCCCTCTAGAGATCGCTCCATCGGATAGTAGCAGTACCTACTAGTACTGACGATGAAGTTATAATTGAAGACAAGACAAGACGAAAGAACGTGAAAACTCTGATTGGAGCTCAAACCCAGGTCATATCCTTCTTCACTGAACGACTTAGACCTTGATATTTCTGGAAATTAGTCACCTACGCCTTTCTTATCCGATGAAGAAACTGTTCCGTTGACACCTGTCATGACGATCGCTAGTTTAAATTTCGACCAATTTTAGAAATGGTGAGACGTAATTGTCTATAACTTAAGGAAGAAGGTAGATACGGTATTGACAAAATGTTGCAACAGTATACTTTGGCAACTTTTTTACCTCTTTAGAGTTAATTCACCATTTACGGAGAGAGTAAGGTATTTTTCATCAGCCTTGAGACGATATAGAAGCCAATCGCTTGCAAGGATGTCAAAATATAATGCTGTCTGACAAGAAATTGTCAAAGGAAGGTAGAGCTGCAAGTAAACAGGTCGTCTGCAATAACAATAAAATGGCTGTTGTAAGATGGTTCGGTAACAAGGTGGTCATACTTGCGAGTTCGTATGATGACGCTTATCCTAAAGACAAAAATTAAAAATACTACAAAGACAGTAAAGCTAACATAGACGTGAAAGCTCAGATGCAAAAAAATGTCTTAGCTCGAAAAAGTTGAGTTCAAATTGTAAATGAACTGAAATGAAATGTGGACAATGCCAAGCAGCACATAAAAACTCCTAGTGCTCCAAGACCTCCTGATTCAGTCAGGTATGACAACACGGGATGGCCTCCTATGGGCGCTGCAAATTCTGTAAAACGGGTAATACAAATGAGAATTGTACAAAATATTACTCACGACTATGTTTTGTATCTAAAAGGAACTGTTTTTAAAAGTATCAAGTTTTACAGCAGCCCTTTTACGTAATTTATCGGTATTTTTTTATAATATTCATGACTGATTGTCCTTCTTATGTCTTTTTCAATTGTTTTGTTATAATGAATATATGATTAATTGTGAATAAGTGTTTATTTTATAAAAGTCTCAAAAACCTACATATATCGCGATGTTGAAAATACTCAACGTTAATTTTACTACCTAATTTTGTCAATACATCGCAACGTTGAGTATTCTTAACGTATGTTTTTCCAAAAGATACACAAACTAGATTTATTAATTTATTTTTTGTACATATATACACTATTTACATACATATAAACTAAAAAAAACTCAAAAATATTTTGTTTCCATGTGCATTAAAGGGTTAAACTGACTACACATCTTGGAGAATCTTTTAAGGTGGGAGTTCTCAAATGATGCCAATCTTCAGTGGCTATATAGCGTCTTCCTGCAGACCTATCACCTGCTCATGTGAGGACCTAATGACTGCATCAGCGGATGACGTTACCATGGCTGAATGTTGGGCCAAACAAGGAATCTCATAATAACAAAATACAAACACAGACTCACACACACATGATTTAAATCTGTATTTGCTATCGACATTTTAAGAAGAAGATGAATACCTATACTCAAAAAAATATTCACCAAGACGTTCCAAAATGAACTGAGTCAACTGAACTTGACTTTAATACAAGGAAAAATATCTAGAATATTCAACAAATCAACCTTAGCAGGACTTCAAGAAAAAAAATTCGTAAAAGCCTTCAAGTATTCAGAGAAGATCGCAAAATATAAGTACCTTTTAAAAAGATTAAGGGATTTTTTTGTCCGTATGGTGTCGGACGTAAAGAATAGCACCATCCCATATCTTCCCGTGGGTGTCGTAAGAGGCGACTAAGGTACTTAAGGAATGGGCAGCAGCGTTCTCTGTGTCTTTGTAACAACCATACTGCGATCGCCAACCCGCCTGCCAAGCGTGGCGATTATGGCAAAACCCCCCCTTTGGGCGAGGCCTATGTCCAGCAGTGGACGTCTTTTGGCTGAAATGATACAGTGGGGATTTCTCACACAGGGCCATCTGACCCCAAACTAGGCAGACCCTGTACTATGGGTGTCAGTGGCTGATATATATTATACCTACAAAAATAGCTAGATACGTATATAGATAAACAACACCCAGAAACAAAGCAAACACAAGTGCTCATCACACAAATGTTTACCAAATAGATTCTTTTACAAATAAACTAGGTTAACCCATATCTATCCACGCAAGTAAGAGTTCACTTCTAAAAAGATAAAAGTAGGTAGAAATACTTAAGAATTCTTTTACAAAACCCTTTTTTGAGAATCTAACAGATCTACGTACTATACAGAAGGACATCTTTCAATTATAGAACTAACTTTTTACCGCGGCTTCGCTCGCACTAATTTAGAATTTCACAATATATTATGAAACGCAAATTGACTATTACTAATACTTTCCAAAACACACGACACGACACACGAAAGACACGTAGCGTCATCTATTATTACAAGAATGTTATTATTATTTTCTTCGGAAATTGTATTATTTTTCGGGATGAAAGGTACCCTATGTCCGTTTCTGTACACCTGTCAACGAATATGCAAATGAAATGAAACTTGATGACAATAATGAAATTTCAGGATGATTGGTCCAGTGATTTAGTTGTGAAAAGGTAACAAATAAACTTACTTTCGCCTCAGATTATGAAACAAAAGGCAGATAGACCGCGCGGAACACTGAGAGTGAAGCCAAAAAAGCAAATACAAATTCAAAAGCGAATACTTACCCCGCACCGTACCTACTGACACGAGTCACTACAGCACGAAACGCATTATCGTTAAAAAAAAAATAGTTACAAAGTCAAAAGCGAATACAATCACGAGATTGTAGGTATTCGCTTGTGAATTTGTATTTGAATTTTTGGCTTCACTCTCAGTGTTCCGCGCGGTCTATCTGCCTTTTATTTCATAATCTGAGACTTTCGCTATAGATGAAATCTTACAAAAAGAAAAATACAAAGTTCCTCTTATACATGAACTTGCGATATTAAGATTCCACTTAAAGTATTCCTCGTTTTCTACAATACGAACCCGTTCCCTAAATACTGTTGCCAGACGGGAACGTAAAGAATTTGCCAGAACTAAGTTTATTTTTAGAGGGAAAGTGCCAGGAGTACTAATGACTCGAACTGGCATACTGTCTATCAAGGTCTTAAAGTGCGCAGAATTTAGAACGTGAATGTTCTTTATTTAAAACATGTTTGAAAATACATGAAGTTGGAATTTCGAATAAGAAAAGTCGACTTGAAATTGTCTCTGTATATTATCAGTAAGAAATTCAATGCTTTAGGGAACAAGTTATTATTAAATCACACTTATTTTACGCCACCAATGACAACCTACTTTTTATGAGCTCAAAATGCGAATACTCATAGATTTTGTATGACTGTTGAGCACCGTGACGTCATTTATTTACAAACACACTTGAATAACTATTTATTGATTTCAAAGCAATTTAATAATTAATTTTACAGTTCATTAAAAATTAATCGAGTTTTCATTGGTAGCATAAAACGCTTTTATGAGAAGTTGTGTCTTGGGATTCCTAGTAAATGGAGTCTATCAGATGTATTATAAAGTGTATTGAAACATATTTACTACAAAAAAAAAAATAAGACATGTATAAGTGCCGTTCCCATTTCCACCCATGAGTGTCGTACAAGGCGACAGAGGGATATTGACCAGAGAGAATGGGCAGCCACTTCCTTCTGAATATCATAACACCATGGCGATTACTGATGAACTTTGCCTTGAGGGAAACCTATGGCTAGCAGTGGGTGTCTAAAGGTTGACATGAAGACGATGATGATGAAAAAGAAATATATCCAATATGGTATTACACCCATTTTTGAAAAGTGTCTCAATGAAATTCTGTAGTGCTAATAAGCCACCAAAAAAAAACACAAAATTTTTATTCAATCGATAAGTGCCATAAAAATGCATATAAATTTTAAATTTTCAAATTTCGCGCGTAGTTTGACGAAAACGCCTCTTACTGGACGCCATATTGCTCAGCATAAATGACGTCAATTCGTTTTGTATCAAATGAGCTCATATTAAATATGATAATTGTATATAATTTAAAAAGAAATAAATGCATATTTTGTAATAGGTGTAATAATGAAAAAATTACGTTGGTTACGAAAATAATAAAAGTACAAAGCTTATATTACGCCAATCGGTTGACTGACAGTTGTCAATTTTTTGTTTACACAGCCGTATGGCGCAATAACATGGCCGCTACTATTTCACGGTGTTTTACAACAGATTAAAAATACTGAAAACTTTGAATTGAATTTAAAAATTTGTTTTGTTATTTTATGAACTCAAACTTACATTTTCCGACTTCTGTATGCCTAAACTGTCTCAATAACATATTTATAGATTTTTTCTCGTATAGAGTAAAATACCCTATTCTGCAATCTCTAATAAACCTTGCATTTCGTAAATTAAAGATTAGAGAATAATCTAGGAATCTTGCGACTAAGATTGCGACTGGTTGCACGACCGGTCGCATTCTTAACCGCAGAAGACCCGACCTAAAATAAAGTTCTACCACAACTGGTCCCACCCGGCTTTATCCCCGCATTTCGAGCGACTATCGAATCGACGACCTTGAGCGGAGAGATACTCTAGATAAGCTACTTGTGTACAAGAACCGAAAAGCATTCGACATAAATATCATTAGATGGAAGTTTATGTATGTCGTTTAAACGAAAACCCTTTGAAACTTTCTCGAGACCTTGGGGCTGAAGTATCTGTGGCAGTCTTCTTACTTACATAATACCAAATGTTACCTATGTGTATTTTTCCAAGTATATGAAGGCACAGGATCAGACATATTGAAAATAAAAGAGGTTCTTTATCGAAATTAGAATTTATTATTTACAGAGCTTATTTAATTAATTCGACAGGAAATTACGGTCAATCAGTTCTTCGTGTTTTAAGAGATAATTAGCATGACACCTTATAATAATAGCAATGACACCCAATAAAACAGTAACACATTAGTTCCGATAATACAGTAACACCTTAGTTCAGAAAAGGAGAGATAATGTACAGAGAAGCAGAGTAACAATAATTAAGAACAATACAACCTGTGTACCGGGCCACGCCTGAAGACAGAATGTCCTTTTGCTTTTTTTTTTTTTTTTTTTTTTTTTTTTTTTTTTCGGATTGGCATCTCGCAGGTCAACCTAGGAGGTTGTCGGCTGCTTAACCGGACTTTCCTGTGGTGCCTTAAAAATTATTATTTTTAGGGCCTCCAGCCAGGGCATAAAAGCTTACAAACTAAGCGACTACACGCTAAGGGCACCCCCTGTGGGGTACGAGCCTCGGCTTAGGGCGTCGCTGGGAAAGGACAGCAAAGGGACAGGCTGGATCGGATTTCGAATTTCTGTCCTTTTGCCGCTGTGCGGCCCCTTTTATACGCTAGTTTTAGAAGGGGGGTAACGACGTAGCACGCTACGACGTAGCGCGCGCTAACTCCGCCCCACAGCGAGGAGGTGGGAGAACGACGTAGCGCGCTACGCCGTAGCGCACACTCAGCCACACCTCGAATGGCGTAGCGTGCTACCGGGTGGCCCGATGCACGTGTTGTTTACAATACGACGCCGACATATACATAACAAACATTAAACTTCATTGACCAGAAAAGGCAACACTCAGGAAAGAATAGAAGGCTATGTTACAGAACTTTGCGTAGTAGTGGGACTATAAAGGTTGCTTTTTAGGGTTCCGTAGCCAAATAGCAAACATCGTCATGTCTGTCTGTCTGTCTGTCTGTCCGTCAGTATGTCACAGCCACTTTTTTCCGAAACTATAAGAACCATACTGTTGAAACTTGGTAAGTAGATGTATTCTGTGAAACGCATTTCACACAAAAATAGAAAAAAAAACAATAAGTTTTGGGGGTTCCCCACTTAGAACTGAAATTCAAAAAATTTTTTTCATCAAACCCATACGTGTCACACGTGTCAAAAATGATAGGTATTGAGGTTTCTAATGTCATTTTTTTCTAAACTGAATAGTTTGTGCAAGAGACACTTCCAAAGTGGTAAAATGTGTCCCCCCCCCATGTAACTTCTAAAATAAGAGAATGATAAAAGTAAACAAAATATTTTTTTAATACGTCATAAATCGTAGACTGCAATTTACCTTTCATTCAAACAACTCAAATAAGAACTTTTATATTATGTTACTTGCTGCTACGGAACCCTTCACGGGCGAGTCCGACTCGCACTTGGCCGCTTTTTTTAAATAGGGATAATACGGCTGTGTTATAGACAAGGCCGCGGCCGTGTGTTTTACGTGAATACGTAGGTATTATTTTATTTCAGACTTATAATGTCAAACCTCTTCATAATAATTTTTGAACAAACTGAAAAACGTCTCTCTCTAATTCTGTAGCTAGTATTTCAAGTTGCATAATACAATTTTGGATCTAGTTATTAAACATGACGTAACTACAACACCAAACTGTATCTCCCGATTTTGTTATCATCAGTTTTCCGAATTGCCTCCCACTGTGAAACTAAATTTAAAGACGTTATCACGTCAAAGATGTTGAACACACGCAAACAGGGAACATCATGAATACTCATTGCTACTAAGTAAAAAGAGGATGACGTCACAAATATTAATACAGAAAGTTAGATAAATCTTGCTACATACTAAGGAGCTCGGTACGCTTTAGGTGTGACGTCATAGCCTTCGTTCGTCGTGCATGCAGGTGTTACTGCTTACGAGTACAATACATTCTCGAAGACTGCACACGACGACTAACTTTGTGTAACACAGATAGTAATTGCACAGATATTTCAGTTGTGTTTTTCAAATTTTGTGAAGAAGGTTTATGTACAGAGGCCAGTATATCAAGCTACAGCACAAGCATAAGGTTCTTACTCAATTGGGCTTTTGCAATAGCTTGATGTGCTAGCGTTGATACCTATCATTTTGAAAAAAAAAATAATATGTCAGTCAAGCTTGTATGTTACATATTATTATAAGATTAGGAATATAAAATACCAAATGAATTAAAAATATTAAATACAAGATTGTTCAGAACTAAATTGTATAAATGGCTATCTGCTAACAGTTTTTACAGTGATAGGGAGTTCCTGGAACATAAAATCGCATAATGACTGACTGTTTAGACCGCATCATCGCTTCCCATCAGGTGAGATAGTGGTCAAACGTATGCCTATCAAATGATAAAAAAAAAAAAAAAAAAAAAATACATGTAAAATTTTCACGCTTATATGTTAGGCAAAACCTGTTTGTACACATTGCTAACAACACTATCTTTTATACCATGCTTTTAGCAAATAAATGATATTATTATTATTATTCATTTATTCATTTTTTATACGTATTATATTACATTTTTAAATATTAGTAAAAAAAATAAAAACATTTAAAAATATAAAAAATAGTAGCCCACCGGTATCGGGAACAGGGTCCAAGCTACCGGTGGTCAGGGCTCCTGAGAGAGGAATCTCCTAACAATACGCGCCATGTCTAGGAGTACCGCTTTCTGAATCAAGCCCTTGATCCAGCTGCCCAACGAGAGCCTCCTGAGATGTTGGTCAAGGCTCTTGGAGATTATTCCATTGGCCGTAACGACTATCGGCACAATGACTGCTGTATTCACATCCCACATGTCGACAACCTCGCGAGCCAAGTCAAGATACTTTATTTTTTTATCTTTCTCAGTTTTCACGAGGTTCTCGTCATTATTATAGATTAAAATGTTCAGTGCAGCTGTTCTTACTTACTTTATACTGTGTAAATAATATTCAAGTCTCTTGAAATATGTATCTACGTTTTTAATATCCATCGTCAAATATGACTATGAATAAAGTGTGAGTGCGGTGCTCCTGATCAGACGATGGCCCATTTACTTCAGTGCCCAAAGAGTCCGTACACCTGCAATATAAAGGACGTGAAAAACGCCACCGATAGCGCAATTAAAACGGATTCCCTACCACCGATTCAAAAAGAAGAACAACCTATTGTATAGCTAGATACGTCATCATCATCTGCCTAGTGTTTCTCCAATTATATTGGTAAGACTGGTTGTCAGACTTTCTGGCTTCTGACTTCCCATAACGTCTGTCACAGATCTACAAACAACGGCCGAGACCAACGGCTTTATGTGTTACCCGAAGCACGTTTCGCTGTAAAATGTATTGGTATATACACTGTTCACATATTTGAAGACTATAAACAATTTCGCTTTTTCAAAATTAATACAATCTTAAAAGTTGAGCAGGCTCACTACAAACTACAGTAAGTACTTAAAAACCGGACAAGTGCGAGTCGGACTCGCCAACCGAGGGTTCCGTACATATTTGTAGGTACATATCCATACCTCTATACTAATCCATACTTCTACTTAATATTATAAATGCGTTTTTTGCGACATAAACGGCCGTATCTTTTTTTCACGTTAACATAGAGGGTTGATTATTTTACATCATCAAGGGACCGTAGACTTGAGTATTTGGTTTTATTTTAACTCGATACCTCCACGAGTTCCCGAGATGAAGGGTCTTGACAGACAGACAGACGAATATCAAAGTGATCCTATAAGGGTTCCGTTTTTTCCTGTTGAGGTACGGAACCCTAAAAAAAGAGTAAAAACTCATAAAATTGATGCAGAATGAAAAAAATCTAACAAAACCAGATTCTTTTACGTTGCTCATAAAAATTCATTAAACTTTACTTAAAAAAACAAAGCGGGTAGGCTGGTCCGAACTCCGTAACAAAATTTGAAACACCCAATTTTCTTTTCAAGACTTATACAAAATGGCCGTCGGCTCGGGGGTAATCCTCGAGCCAAATGCGTTGAGATTATGTATATTGGAACATAATTGGATATAGGTTGAGAAGGTAAATGAATCTTTCGTGACATTTGAGCTTAATGTTTTGTTTCGTTTTAATACGTTTTTATTGGATATCAATTGCAAGAAAGTACTGGAATTATTGAGTTAATGAGGAAACAAGTACATGAAAAACATGAACTTAGTAGTAGAGCTCTTTGTGAAGACTTTGTGAGGAATTCGGCTTGAAAGACCATATGTCGCGACGATAGCTCGTGATTTAGCAAATGATAAGAAATATAATATTATTATATAAGTGTATTGCATGCACTCAAACCAAATCTATGGACATTTAAAACTCTCAATTCTTTTTTTTTTCCTGCCATGTTATCTCTTCACCACCCTTGGTTGACTGGTAGAGAATGCCTAAGGCATTAAGTCCACCTATGTACCTTTGTGCATGAAGTATAAATAAATAAATTAATAAATTCGGTGACTCGCTAAACTCGCATGCATAGACTGCTACATACGCGTGAAATTCGCTTAACTAGCATTCATTTGCATGAATTTAGTTGACCGCTGATACTAGAAAATTACTGAACGGATTTTCATGCGGTTTCCACCATTAGATAGAATAATTCATGAGAAAGGTTCAGGTGTTTACTAAGGTTTTGTGTAAAGGACAATGCCAGAAACTCTATAGAACTTTGCCCCACTCAATAAAAGTCATGTGCAATATGACATATCTATATCTTACTGTTTATTTATTGCTGATAACTAAACATTAGTCTTAGTGACTGTAGAACTTGCGGTTTCCATTTAAATCTAAAAACAATAATGACATTGATTATAGGTTAAATTGTATTTTAGGTAAAATGAGTTTGTATTTTGTGGGTAGGTATTTCGTAATCCGCAAGTTCTACAGAAAAACAATTTAGTATAGAAAGGTTCTATATTCATTACAATTATTTTCAATTATTTACTTTTTCTGTACATGGGTGGGGCAGGATCTGGCATTGTCATTTAGGTCGCTAGTTTCAAATAAATAATACGAAAAAATACCAGGTCTGAAACACCTGCACTATAATCCTGTAAAAATCTGCCTCGGGCTGTCAATTTTCGGTCTATCTAATATATTTTTTTGGAATTTTATATTAATTTACTGTCATAATTTTGCCCTATCGCAATTTTGATTTTGAGTTTATCTATTTGGGGTACCAAACCTTGACAACCTACTTTCGCAAAAAGTCATAGTCAAATCCAAATCATTTAAACTAAAATAAACCATTAAACGACACTTTTGAACGACAGTTGAATTAACCATTTAATCCTGATCTGTCTTCCAAGTTACTTTTCTAATGGAGTAGAATGGGCAAGAATATCCATTTATAAGTATCGAGATTTTCCCCATTCTTCTTCAACTTCTAAGTCTGATGTCGCTTTTCTCCGACATATTAATTTCTAATTGTCTTCAATTGTACGTTAATCAATAACAATATTAAATGAAGATAGTCACCCAGTCCTTGTCTAAACTAATATTATAAAGAAAAAAGATTTGATATTTTGTATGTTTGTTTACGATAATCACTAAATCTACAGTAAGCAAAACAGATAGGTATGCAGGGTCGTCAGAAATAGTCAAAGTTCTTAGAAACCGATAGATGTTTTTGAATAAAATTAATAAAGATTAAACATTTTAATGATTTCATTAAATTTCATTCGAAAACATCCCTGGGTTTTTAAGTAAACTTCAACCATTTCCGATAACCTGCATACCTATCTCTTTTGCTGACTGTACATAACCGAGTTAAAAAAATGTTTCACCAATAAGTAGCTACATTATTCCAGTACTATATTTTACAATACAAAAATTAGAAGTCCGTAGGAAAGTACATACGGTCAAAATGCTAGTAGATACCTAATATATCACAAACAGTAGAAAGGGACGGATTCACGACAATGATCAACGCTCAATAATTATTCGTAGTGCCCATCGCATAAACAGTGTGATAATGACGGTCATAATTAGCCACTTAACCCGAACCATGCCATTCAGTATAATATCCGTGTTGATGATAAAATCAGTCGTTAGGACGGCAAGCTACATGATGTAATAGTTACGATAATTATGACAATGAAAGTAGGTAGGTACTTCCTTCCTTTCAATCTTTCGGGGAAGAAAATTTTAATACTGCCTGTATTAAAATGACAATGCCAGATCCTGCCCCACCCATGTACAGAAAAAGTAAATTAATGAAAATAATTGTAATGAATAGAGAACCTTTCTGTACTAAATTGTTTTTCTTTAGAACTTGCGGATTACGAAAAACTGCCTACAAAATACAAACTCATTTTACCTAAAATACAATTTAACCTATCAATGTCATTATTGTTTTTAGTTTTAACGGAAACCGCAAGTTCTACAGTCACTAAGACTAATGTGTAGTTATCAGCAATAAACAAACAGTAAGATGCTACATATTGCACATGACTTTTATTGAGTGGGGCAAAGTTCTACAGAGTTTCTGGCATTGTGAAACAAGAGTATTGTTACCCATTATAGACTGAGAAAAACGGATTAAATCACTGTGTTCCCGGGTTTCATGCATTCGGCGGTGTGTCACTCCTTCTCCTGTGGAACTCCTTGAGAAAGGTGGCCGTACCGTATGCCATCAAAACTTGTCTTCACAAAAGTGGTCTTACGATAAAGGCTTAAAACTATGTTTATCTATTTCCATCTTTGAGAGGCTGGTGCCTTAAATAGGTAGGAGTAACTCAGTAACAACTTGTTACAGGTCATCTAGACTTGCTTGATCTTGATTAAGATTTTTGACATAGAAATATTCAGTAAGTATAAGAAATTAACACAGCGAGTTCAATCATCATCTGCCTAGCCTTTTCCTAAGCATGTTGGGATCGGCTTCCAGTGTAACCGCATGCAGCTGAATACCAGGAACATGGAACGACTGCCTATCGGACCTCCACAACCCAGTTACTAGATAACACGATACCCCTTTGTAAGACTGGTTGTCAGACTTTCTAGCTTCTGACTACCCTTAACAACTGTCAAAGATCTACGAATGACAGCTGGGTCCAACGGTTTAACGTGCTTTCCAAGACACGAAGGTAACTCGGTATGAAATGGATGGTCGCCTATCCACAGACCGACCGCGGCCAGTGTAGCTTAACCTTTGACCGATCGATCTGTACCTACTTAGCTCCTAAACAAAGCGAGTTCAATGCAGAAAATAAATGGTAAATAGATTTTCTTAAAAATCAGAATGTTCTTATATTCCTAGTAATCTCAATCTAGGTTCTCTAAAGGGACTTCAAATTGGGTTAAAGGGTGAAGGGCGGTTTTAATCCGGTTAAAATCGGCTTATTGTGGGAGCACTATAAATACTTTAGTAATGGACTTAATACAGCTTTTTCACTGCGAGGATTTTGCTATTGGCTTTAAGAAACAGTGAACAATATATATTATGTATGAAAAGAGTAACTAAGGATTTATATTAATTATTTATTTCAAGCTATCTTCATACCAAAGAACAATGGCGAAAACGTAGTTGACTTAAATTTGAGCGTCTAAAAGTGACTTACATACGAAAGAAATTACATTATTTTTCTACGATTTATCAAAGTATCACATTAACCAGTTAGGGCCGGATAAAAAAAATATGTTAAATGAAAACTTATTTGACTTTTAATTAACGTTTAGTGTTGCCATTTTATATTTATTCTGCCAAGTGACAGTAAGTACTTAAAGCATTTAAAGTATTGTGATCACTTTTAGTTTGTTATTACAATTAAACGGAGTAAGTAAATGAATACAGTTTATTTCCAAGTGTAGGTTTCTTGCAGATATGTAAAAATACTGTGGTATAAAAATAAATCAATTAGTTTCGATTGTTACTAGCAAAAAGACTAGTAACCCAAATCTAAAAATAATTGCTTGGTAATTGACACAGAGTCATAGACAGATCTGTGCATAGAGTAAAAACGATACCTATTGTATACATAAGGTAAGGCCAAAGAGTATTTATAACCACTGGGATTACCAACCTTAAACAATATTTTTACAAGACTTTTCATTCTGAATTAACTAGGTGAATACTAATGCGATATTGCCTTTTTGCTTCCTCAATTTGGAATATAATAGTTACCATAGACATAACCTACAAAAGTTCATGACAGAATATCTATTATTCTCGGCCTTCTTGCACAAAAAATCTTGCACAAACTAATTCAGAAGGTGATACTGAATTAAATAAGATATTTTTCATTTAAAGACGTATGAATTTAATCTCAACTAAAACAATGTATGGGTGGCTGCCATTGTTCTTTCATTATAATCGATCCAACCGTTTCATCGTGAAAGCGTAACAGACAGAGTTATTTTCGAATTTATAATATTCATCATCATCATCATTTCAGCCGAAAGACGTCCACTGCTGGACATAGGCCTCCCCCAAGTGGCGCCACATTGACCGGTCCCGTGCGACTCGCATCCAGCGGATCCCCGCAACCTTTACCAGGTCATCGGTCCACCTAGTGGGAGGTCTTCCAACGCAACGTCTTCCGGTTCGCGGTCGCCACTCTAGAACTTTTCGGCCCCATCGGCCATCTGTTCTGTGAGCAATGTGCCCTGCCCACTGCCACTTAAGTTTGGCAATTCTTTGGGCTACGTCGGTAACCTTGGTTCTCTTGCGGATATCCTCATTTCTGATTTTATCACGCAAGGAAACTCCGAGCATAGCCCTCTCCATTGCCCTTTGGGTGACTTTAAGCCTTCTGATGAGGCCCATTGTGAGCGACCACGTTTCGGTCCCGTATGTAATCACTGGCAACACACACTGGTCATAGACTTTCGTCTTGAGACACTGCGGTAAGTTGGACGAGAAGATACCACGCAACTTCCCGAACGCTGCCCAGCCGAGTCGGATTCGACGATTAACCCTAACCTAACCTAACCTTTCTCGAAGTTAGACCTACCTAACTGGACCGTTTGTCCCAGGTAGACATAATCGTCTACAACTTCTTTATAATATTAGTAGAATTATTTATATTTATTTACACTTCATGCACAAAGGTACAAAGGCAGACTAAAACAGCTAGACGGAGTAAAGTATCCACTTTCCTCCTTAGCAAGAGAACAGAATACAATGGGACGTTTACAACTAGAGGAAATCCTGCAGCCGAACACCATGGAATACAATTAACATTGTTTAATGGGTCCTAAAAAGTGACCCGGGTACATAAATATAAAACCCAAGGTTACAACAAATTCACGTTTGATAATCAGTATCGACCTACACACATCGATAGTACTTTTAATTCCGTAAGTGCCGTATCGAAACGAAATTCACATCAGTGAGATTGAATCCAAAATTCCTGTATTTTTCAACGTAAAATATTTCACATTTTTCGTAAACGTGTTTTCAGAGATTATCAACATTTTAACGATCATTATCGAACATTATTTCGTTTAATTTCATAACTGACAATGTTCAACGTAAACGAAAATAACGAAGCTTTTGTCGACAAGAAGAGTCAATTATGACACGATTTTAATTATCGAGAAGTATTTATAGAATAGTAGCGCCTTGACTACGATGTTTTTGCTTTTAATTGGCGCAGAAATGTGACAATACTTATAAACTAAAACATAAAATAAAATTGTTCAATATTATTGTTAAGATGGTAATTATGACACTTGATTGAAAAATCTTAAGTCTAATAATTATATTTTAATGCTATCAATGTTTAATTATTTACTGTAATTAGACCGTAACGGAATTTTGAATATCATTTACAAGGAAGGAGCATAAAATCTATTTCCACGGTACATTTTACGCAAAGATCGTAGAGTGTCCTTCATGTTCAGTATAATAATGCTTTCAGGGTGTTGATGGGGCTGCCTCGCTTCTGTAGCGAAATGCGTTTTGATTGCTTTTATGCATTAATGCGTGGTGCCGGCCGCGAATAGCTCCACCCCTTTCCTACCCGTGGCTGTCGTAGAAGGCGACAGAGGGATATTGACCAGAGGATGGGCAGCAGCGTCCTTCTGAGTACCATAACACCTACTGCGATCGTCAACATGCATTGGCCAAGCATGGTGATTACGACTGAACCCCTCCATGGGGGAGACCTATGCCCAGCAGTAGGCGTCTAAAGGTTGACATGATTAATGCTAAAAAGATGTACGTCTTTATTGCGAGCCAGCTCCAACAGCATCCTAGGCATGATTGCTGACAGGCTGGACTTCTGTATTGTAAATCGTTGCTCCAGTAAAGATACTACAGTTAAATTACTGCATTCAGTAAGAACTGGATGCAGTAATTTTAGAATAAGAATTTAGTATGAAGATAACTTGAACCCTGGGGAAAGACATAGGATAGGTACATTTTAATGCTTTGCGTGCCAGTTCCGCATTTTTGCGGAGTAAATGTACTACTGGTTAATTCTGGTCTGATCCAGTTTTTAAAAACGTAACTTCGTCTGCAACCGCGATAATTGTCATTCACGCGGACAAAGTTGCGAACTTACCACCCTGGTGATCAATGCTCGCACCTTGTCTGTATGAGTTGAGGCCTTCGCCCTGCAGTGGGACAATTATAGGCTTCATCATCATCACTTCAGCCGAAAGACGTCCACTGCTGGACATAGGCCTCCCCAAAGAAATGGGGGGTTTTGCCGTAATCGCCACGCTTGGCAGGCAGGTTGGTGATTGCAGTATGGTTTGTATTATTATTATTAAAACGCAACTGAAGTAGGGAAAAAAGGAAATGTAGAAGAAATTGATAAAAGAGCAGATACTTACTAAAACTTTACAAACCCTAAATTAAGTACGAGAAAAACACGCTATTAAAAAACAGCACACTCTTGTGTCCTTGAAATGAATTTAGTAACAAACGCTGCAGTATAATGTCAACATAAATTTTCCCTGTTAGCGTTAGGGCTTACATAGCCGACCGACTTTTTTGTCCCACCAACCCTTCGACGACCAAACGACCTGCACTCCGTATGTTTCATGATGACAGACAATTTTCGTCGTAGTTTTTTGGCCATGTAAAAGCCGCTTCTGGGCCGCATCCATTTTAAACGGAAACCTCGGAAAGCCTGTAAAGCTGTTGGTCTCGGCTGTCATTTGTATATCTTTGACAGTCGCTAAGAGCGTCAAGTCTCAAATTTGAAGCGTAGCGTGGTGTTTCGTATTCTGTCTGTTCCTTTTGGAGCCAGAATGCTGTGCTCCATTGCTCCAAGGCGGGACTTCTGCGACTTGGTATAAAGTGACAAATTTCGAGAATCGTAGGTAAAGAATTAAACACAGAAAATGATGACCGCTCAATCAGAAAACTGCAAAGAAAAATGGCGAGGAAATAATTGATGGAATATTAAGCTCTGTGGTGCCGGTTGCGAATACCACGCATAGCACCCATTTCTACCCATGGGTGTCGTATAAGTAGACAGAGGGATATTAACTAGAGGATGGGTAGCAGTGTTCTTCTGAGTACCCTAACACCTACTGCGATATCGCCAACATGCACCGGCAAAGCATGGCGATTATGGCTAAGCCTCCCTTGGGGAAGACCTATACCCAGCAGTGAGAATCTAAAGGTTGACATGATGGTGATGAATATGAATTATTAAGCGTCTGCATATCGAGTTCCTCATTGTCCTTTCTCTATAGACTGATAAAGAGATCTCGCACAAAAGTATGTTGTCTGCGAAAGCCCTTATTAACACTAAATATTTCAAGACTCCTTTTGTATCAGTCTACAAGTTTATTAATAGTGCGAAGTAATTTGTAAGTATTTCGTGAACTGTGCCAAGTCCTTGAAGTTGAAACTCTATTGTTATCTATTATTATCTATACGAATCAATAAAATTAAAGTATGTCTTTGTATAAGATCAGATGAGTTGCGGCCAAACGCAAGCCTTTTACTAAACTTTATACACGCTATGCCCTGTTCACAATAAGATTAGACATAACCACAAACCTTTTTTACAGTCCCTTCAACCGATTTTGACTTCTATTCCGTAGGCTTAACGGATGACATTAAAGGCAAAAAAAGTGGTTACAATACAACTGTTTACTGCAGTTGCCATTTGTCATGCTACAAACGCAATAGAAGTCAAAATCGGTTGAACGGACCGTAAAAAAGGTTTGAGTAAATGTCTAATCTTATTGTGAACAGGGTATAGTTAAATAGGAAACAAAATTTCATAAGTTTCATTCTGTCTGTTTGTTCCGGCTAATATTCGAACCGATTTTGACGGAAATTTTCACTGGCAGATAGCTGATTTTATAAAGAGTATAAGTATACAGCTGCCTATTCAGGAGAAAACTTTTATTTTAGAAAGAAAAAATAAGGTTCCGCGTCAAATACATTAAAACTCATTAAGGGCCCTTTTCCTGTCATGCGGATTTTCACACGCGCGCGGATCTGGTCCGCATGCGGGCTGCCCGCATCCTATCCATACTAATATTATAAACGCGAAAGTAACTCTGTCTGTTACGCTTTCACGATGAAACGGCTGAACCGATTTTGATGACATTTGGTACGAAAATAGCTTAAACCATGGGGAAGGTCAAAGACTACTTTTGAATTCGCAACTTCGTCTGCATCTTCGATAACCGATATTTACGCGGACGAAGTCTTCTTTTTTTATCATTTGATAGGCATACGTTTGATCACTATCTCACCTGATGGGAAGCGATGATGCGGTCTAAGATGGAGCACGCTTGCCTAGAAGTAACCTATTCACTCTTGACTTAAAGACTCCCGGGTTGTAGCTATCAGGAAACACAGACTCAGGCAGGGAATTCCACTGCTTAGCAGTACGCACAATGAATGTGTTCCCAAAACGTTTTGTGTTGCGGGCAAAAGCTAGTCATTTCATACATGTTTTCCCTATCATGCGGGCAGCACGCGCGCGGAACGTGGATTGGCTGCGGGCGAGAAGCCCGCGTGCGTGCTAACCGTATGCAGGCGGCGTTCTTCTGTCTTCAGTGTTGTTTTTACTGTGACGCGGGTCGCACGTGTTAGATTTATATCGATGTAATTAATACATAACTACGTAATTCGTGTTATAATATAAAGTAATAATTAATTTCTGATTAAATGCAGTAGAAGTATAGTAAATAACATCATTTTAAATAGAATAAAGTGTGTTTAAACTTTGGATAGCAAATAAGTATGAATCATATTTGCTTGTCACCGTTTATGAATCATACTTGTTTATCGCCGCTTATAAAAGCGAGTGTTCCGACTTCATTGGATCACTTTTGATCGAAACGTTGATCGGTACGGAGCTCCCGAAGAAAATACTAGATAAGTATAATTATGATGATAACTATGAAAGGCTATGTATATGTATAATGTTAATATTAAATTATATGTACCTAGTTGTTATGACATGAATGATGTAACCTAAATTTGTAAAATATTACTGATTTTAAAAGAGTGTTCATGGAGTTTCTTGCTCGTTCTTCTCCATAGAAATCTACCCTTTGGAACGAGCAACTAGATTCAGCTTTCTAACTGACTCTGACAATTCAAAAGTGCCTGTAAATGGTTGAATTGAAATAAATAATTTTGAGTCTGAAATATTACAATAAAATATATGTTTCCTAAACAAAGTATTTTCATTTCACTATTCTGTTCTTAAATAATAATATTATTTGAGTATATAAGTATGTGTATTTAATATAGAGCTATTAATTGCCTTTTTAGTGTTGCCAATTATACCCTTTATTCTGACATCAGAAGTGGGATGCCATGTGCTAAACTAATCTTACTATATTTTCAGGGTTATTGTTGCTACCGAAATGGAACCAGAGATTCAACTAAAGCTGCTTACTACTATCAAAGAAGCGTTGTCCAGTAAAAATCGGCAGGATGACGTGGCTCTCCCGATATTCGATCCCGCCACCACTGACAGCGGCGTAGTGGCGTGGTGTGCAGACAATGACAACCTTGGAGAAGAGTTTGGTTGGAGCAACTTAACTAAAGCCGCAAAGGGAGGTAAGGCCCACCAAGGGCTCTGCTTTAATATGGTACGAGTCCTGGCAACCCCAGGAAAGTCGATAATAGGAAAATTTCTGTGCTGAATTAACTTGAATGTACCCACACAAAAAAAAAAGAAAAATCTTGGTTTGATTGTATAAAGCTATAATTTATTGTTCAGACTCGTCAACATCAGAATTTTAGTTTAGTTTTCTGCTTACGTAACGTAGAGACTAAAAAGCGACCATTAGAAACGTTTTATGCCAATCCCAAAATTGGATGAGAAAACTCAGAAAAAGAAATGTTATACTTCCATGTGATAAAAAAAAAAAAGAAAAAAAAAAATTGCAGTTTATAAAAAGATACATGATGTAACAACTTGTATTTTTGAACGTGTAAATTCGACCAAACAGCAATTAAACTTTCAAAGATCAATGACTAGATGTTCGAGTCAATACTTTATGCGATGTTTTAAACTTTAAGCCTACTGACGTTACCATTCGCAAAATGTCTATTGACTCTATTGTCGACACAGGAGTAAGTTGTAGCATTATACGGGAATCTATTGCCAAATGACTAAAATTAGTGGAATAGGTAACGGTAAAATACATATTTTTGCAACTATCACAGTGACAGTTAAATTTGAAGATATTTGTTTATAACTATATTTACATGTGGCCCGTGACCAAGATTTTCATATAATCTTCTTATTGGTAGGAATGTGGTTAATCATCCTGACATTCAAGTTACTGTAGATTGTTAAGGGTTAGCATGGAAAGTGCTTTCTCCTGTTGGCACTGAAAAACCTGATTAATGATAATCTATATGGTGCTTTGATGAACTTCAATCTCCTATACAGAATTTAGACACGGTTACCTTACTTTGCACTCCGTCATTAATAATCACTGACCGCGGCACTAACTTTAGCCCCAATTTAGTTTGTTCGCTATTTAGAGCATTACATAGATACGAAAGATACGTCTTAACCGTTCAATATGTTAGCTACTAGGTGTGGTAATGTGTCAGACTGGCCGAGCGTTTTGTGGAAAATCCAATTGTCCTTAAACACTACTGTACAGCAATCAACTGGCTTTTCACCTATTAGGCTGCTTATAGGCAGAAACTCGAACATCCCGTGAATACAAGCTCGATTAGATGAAGTAATACTAGTTAGCACATCAACGTCTTAAAATTGTTGCCGATACATTCAAAGACCGCTTTGACCAAACGCGTAGAGATAACATAAATTATAGCGTAGGTGATACTGTTATGTAAATCAAGACCATAGGCGACATAACAAACTAACAGCAAAGAACAATGGCAGCCGCCCATACATTGATTTAGTTGAGATTAAATTCCTACGTATTTAAATGAAAAAAAATCCTATTTAAATCAACGTCACCTTCTGAACTAGTTTGTGCAAGATTTTTTGTTCGAGAAGGCCGAGAATAATAGATGTTTGGTCATGAACTTTTGTAGATTATGTCTATGGTAACTTTTATAATCCAAATTGACGTAGTAAAAGGGCAATATCGCAATAGTATTTTCTTTACCTAGTTAATTCAGAATGAAATATCTTATACAAATATTGTATAAGTTTGGTAATCCCAGTTGTAATTCAACATGAACATCAATATCAACTATTCAACTAATCAACAGTTGTCAATAATATTATTTTTACTCTGTGTGTCACTGACAGATCTGTCTACGACTCTTGGTCAATTACCAAGGTATTTGTTTTAGATTTTGGTTACTAGTCTTTTTGCCGGTCATCAATCGAAACTAATTTATTTATCTTACACCACAGTATTTTTACCTACCTGCAAAAAACAATTACACTTATAAATAAACTGTATTGTTAATTCAATTACCCCGTTTAATTGTAATAACAAACTGATTACAATACTTTTATACTGTACTTGCTGTCACTTGGCAGAATAAATATAAAATGGCAACACGAAACTTTAATGAAAAAGTCAAATAAGTTTTCATTTAATATAATTTTTTTTATCCGGCCCTAACTGGTTAATGTGATACTTTAAAAAATCGTAGAAAAATGAAGGAATTTCTTTCGTATATAGTCACTTTTAGACGCTCAAATTTAAGTCCGCTAAGATTTCGCCATAGTTCTTTAAGGGATGTTACGAAATTATGAACATATTAGATAATGCCAGGTTCTCATTAAGGGGTATTGGAAATCAGAGAAGTATAATAGTTGCAAAAGAAAAAAAAAATCGCCTATGGCCTGGATAGTGGACTGAACAAAACGCTGTAGTAGATTTATTATAATGTTAGTTTAAGATATGATTGTATTATTATAGATGGATTAAAACCTTAGCTGTGGTATATTATGACATTCACTGGCTGCGGGTGATTAAGCTTCACTGACTGTCTGTCTGTAAGTTTGGTCTACCCAGTAGGGTGTGATTATTGATTATACCATCGAATAATGTTACTTTTGTGTAATTATTCATATGAATTTATGTATTAATGTCTAATGTGACAAATAGAATGAAGGAAAATTTATGTGATTGGAACTGCTGAAGTCAGTCTTTGGTCTAGCCCGTCTCATGTGCAGCAGGTGAGGGGTTGAGATTGATGGCAAAGTACTGACCGTTGTTATTTTGTCCTCTTAATGTGATGAGTTGGACTATAACAATGAATAAAATGTATTAACATTAAGTTTCCCTACAAAGTTATTTTGTCCTCTTAATGTGATGAGTTGGACTATAACAATGAATAAAATGTATTAACATTAAGTTTCCCTACAAAGTTATTTTGTCCTCTCAATGTGATGAGTTGGACTATAACAATGAATAAAATGTATTAACATTAAGTTTCCCTACAAAAGTGTATTTATTTATGATTAGTATTAAGTTTTTATTTTATGTAATAATTTTGTTACTTATTATTATATGAATTTGTGATTATGATGATGATGTGAATATAATGAATTTGTGATTATGATGAATTTGTGATGATGATGATGTGTATATTATGAATTTGTAATTATGATGATGATGTGTATATTATGATTATTGATTATACCATGATGATTATGAAAACGATTACTGATGTTATGTAAACAAAATGTACCTTTATGTAATAAGAATATTGTGTTTGTACTTCGAGAGCGAAGTACTTGTCAGTATGGCCGTGTTAGATTTATATCGATGTAATTAATACATAACTACGTAATTCGTGTTATAATATAAAGTAATAATTAATTTCTGATTAAATGCAGTAGAAGTATAGTAAATAACATCATTTTAAATAGAATAAAGTGTGTTTAAACTTTGGATAGCAAATAAGTATGAATCATATTTGCTTGTCACCGTTTATGAATCATACTTGTTTATCGCCGCTTATAAAAGCGAGTGTTCCGACTTCATTGGATCACTTTTGATCGAAACGTTGATCGGTACGGAGCTCCCGAAGAAAATACTAGATAAGTATAATTATGATGATAACTATGAAAGGCTATGTATATGTATAATGTTAATATTAAATTATATGTACCTAGTTGTTATGACATGAATGATGTAACCTAAATTTGTAAAATATTACTGATTTTAAAAGAGTGTTCATGGAGTTTCTTGCTCGTTCTTCTCCATAGAAATCTACCCTTTGGAACGAGCAACTAGATTCAGCTTTCTAACTGACTCTGACAATTCAAAAGTGCCTGTAAATGGTTGAATTGAAATAAATAATTTTGAGTCTGAAATATTACAATAAAATATATGTTTCCTAAACAAAGTATTTTCATTTCACTATTCTGTTCTTAAATAATAATATTATTTGAGTATATAAGTATGTGTATTTAATATAGAGCTATTAATTGCCTTTTTAGTGTTGCCAATTATACCCTTTATTCTGACACACGCAGGGTCATAGTACGTACGAGTTTTGTCACTGGAAACACGCACGACACTGCAGCGGTAAACGAAATCTTACTCCTGCGTGTGGCCAGCTATGTTATTCTGTAAGAACTCACTCCCGTTCTCACGTCTGATTCCGCGGTGAAAACTGTTTTAGGTATACTGTAATTCGATTAAAACTACGCCACTGAGTACCAACTTAGGTGAAACGAACTATTTTCAAGGAGGAGGTTATCAATTCGTCTGTTTTTTTTTTTTTTTTTTTTGTTACCTGATTTCTTTGGACTGGGTGAACCGATTTTGATGATTCTCTTATTTAAAAGCTAGTGCTTCCCGTGTGGTACCATTTTAATTTGGTCCAGTTCTGACAATGGCATCCATGAGAAAACTGTATAAGTCTTAAATTTGCATTAAGTATGTGCGCGATTTGTTACGCGATTTCTCCGACAAACGTAAACCGATTTTGAAAATTTCTTTTTTTTATGGATAGGGTATGCTTCAGGGGTGGTCCCATATAAATTTTATCGAAATTGATTCAGCACTTTTTGAAAAATCAACAAATACCCAAAAATTTTTGTATTACTTTCATCAATCTTTGTAGAAGTTAACTTTAAATCTCTTCTTAATAGATTTGGATAAGAAGGAGGTACTAAAAAGCGGAAAATAAAAAGCTTTTTACAAAAAGACAACCGCCTTCAAAAACTAAAAAGTGAAAAATAACTTTAGCACAGAACACACATTGACTTTAGTTTCGGAAGTCGGTGGCAATATAAAACAACAAACAGAACAAAGCCACTGAATTTCGAAACTAAAGTCAATGTGTGTTCTGTGCTAAAGTTATTTTTCACTTTTTAGTTTTTGAAGGCGGTTGTCTTTTTGTAAAAAGCTTTTTTACGTTGCTATTTTAGCGAATACCAAATACTTTTCACTTCAGGTAAATGAAATCGGAAATGAGATAGGATTCGATTTCGCGGGTGAATTCTTACAGAATCGCACTGCAGGAGTGTACTATCACCCGCATGCAGACCAGGTCCGCGCTCGAACGAAACTACGCATGACAGGAAAAGGGCCCTAAGTTATGAACATAATTTCACGCGGACCAAGTCACAGGTAACAGCTAGTTATTTATAGTATCCTTGATATTTACTTGAACTATTGCTAAAGCGTTATTCACTCTCGCAAAGCGTGCTTCTTGGAATTTTGAAACAAATTTGGATATTAATTAAGTACCTTTGAAAACTTAAAGAACGCCACGATATTGCTACCCTAAACTTGGCTATCTACTGGTACCTACTATAGTTTATACAAAGGTAGTTGTTGTCATTCCAACACGATCCCATTGTCATTTTGCTAAAAGTTTGTAATCTGCTAAATTCATAATGGTCGATCATTGGTCGGTCGAATTAAAAGCAATGACGTTCTAATGGTAGGTCACTGATCAAAGGAACTGTCAAAATTTTAGCAGATTACCGCCTGAGTCAGTCATTCAGTTGTCATTTCGCACGAGGTTACCATTCTATATCACTTCTTTCAATGACGTGTCAGTGGTTGACCATTGGAAAGTCATAATGACGCCATTATAGTAGATTACCAAACTTGTCAAAATGAATAATTATGAAATCAGTGATAGACCATTCTGACACTATTGTAATAGCAGACTTGAGGCCCAGGGTTGTTTGTGTATGTGATTTTGTATGTTTATAAAATCACTGTTTTTTTTACCGCCACGAAATTTTTACGCCAGACTATTATACCTGTCATCAAAAAATCCTCCGCATTTTATTTTCGAAATTAATAAAATTATTTGTTTAAATGGACATTTAACCTTATATGGAAGTTTTCTGTGTCTTTATATAATTTTCCATAAGAAAATTAACAAATAGGCTTTTCATATAGAAATTGCTGTCTCACGCCATTTCTGTCATCGACAACATCTGAGATAAATAACGAGGACAGCCACGCCTTTTCGACGTGTACCCTAAATCTTAGACGAGAAATCGAATTGCCCTTCAAAGAAACGAAGATCTTTAATTGCTTAGGAACAACATAACAACTTGTTTTCATTACTAATATTTTTTCTTCTTTATTTATTTGGTAAATTGGAGTAGGTCATGTGCCCCCAGGAGGTACATAATATACGTCTGTTAGACGTAACGAGGTACAAGCATGATTTTTGAAAAGAAAATCTAAGTGTGTATACCTACGGAATATTATTACAGTGGGAAGAAACTTCTAGGTAAGTACATCTACAGGTTAATTTCTAATCCACTTCGCATATTTCAGTGTGTAAAAGCATGAATGAATACGAGCAACTTTTATTATGGGACCGAACCTGAAATGTGAAACCTTTTTTATAAAAAAGACAACCACTTTCATGAACTAAAAATTGAAAAATAACTTTAATTCCGCAAGTCGGCGGCTTTGTTTCTTTTTGTTGTTATGCCAACGATTTTTTCGAGGCCCGACTTTTTTTTGAAGGCGGTTTTATTTAAACAACAGAACATTATTATTTTTTCTCTTTTTAGTACCTACTTCTTATCATCCAAAAGAATTAAGAAACAGTAACACCAAACAAATTGAGTCATCCCTAAATTTTCTACCCTTAGAGGTGGAATATTTTAATGAAATTTATATGAGACCAACTTTAAGGTATACACTATTCATTAACGAATCATCGAAATCCAACTGGTACATACTGGTACAACAAAAAATGCTATGCGTGGTCAAACATACGTGTCGAATGAGAACCTTCTCCTTTTTTGAAGTCGGCTAAAAATAATCAGATGTGTCAGATGAAATGTTTCATACATTTCGATCGTGTTGTAATGAATTTTTGGATTAACAGACACCATGTTATACAAGGTGGGGATGACAATACGACAGACAATAAAATACTGGTAATACTAGTTCATAAGAATATTTTGGAACTATCAAAAACATCCTACCACCGAAATTTAAAAAAGAATCAAACTTACTAAAGAGCATAATACAAATGTAACCAAAATAGAAGTCAAAAGTCAAAGTCAACTCATTTATTTCAATTAGACCATTAAAAAGGCACTTTTGAACGTCATAATAAAAAAATATAAAGTTGATTCTAGTTGCCCATTCCAAAAGGTAGTTTCGTATGGAGAAGAATGGGCAAGAAACTCCATACTTACACTTTTAAAAATAAATGTGTACAATATTTTGCATTTACAGTTTACAGTTATGTAGGTAACTATACGTAAATACGATGGACCTTGCATAAAAACACTAAATTGAAGTATGTACAAAGTATTACAAGATAAAGAATGACAGCTAAGTTGTATACATAGATACATAGTGTTCACATATTATTGTTTACCATTATTGTAAAAGTAGACAACCACTCCATACATTTCAACAAACTATGAACCTATGAACCAGTGTGTGAACCAAGGCAAGTATTAAATATAATGTATATACTAAGTATAAATTAAGTAGTTTTAATTAGCAATCAGTTTGATTTTGTCTAGACTGTAGATTGTCCTATGGAGCCCGGACCAGAATATCATTTGAAATATTATAGATTTACTAACTTGTGAGAAGAGCGGCAAATCGTGGCGACATAATTTAATATTATTAATGCTCAATAAAAACAATTACACTAAATTACCAAATCCAGCCATGATCCCTTTTATGAGTGCTATTGTCATCACCACCCTGTATAGAAAGAAAATCATCATGCTTGCTCAGTATACATTAATTCATCATCATCATCATCATTTCAGCCCACAGACGTCCACTGCTGGACATGGGCCTCCCCAAGGGGGGGTTTTGCCATAATCGCCACGCTTGGCAGGTGGATTGGCGATCGCAGTATGGTTGTTACAAAGGCACAGAGAACGCTGCTGCCCATCCTCTGGTAAGTCCCTTAGGCCTTTTACGACACCCACGGGAAGATATGGAATGGTGCTATTCTTTACGTCGGATACCACACGGACTACGGACATTAATTACCTAGTAATTATAAGAAATGTTTCTTGCTTTTTTTATTTGTAATTCATGACAATGTTCATAATAGGTAGAATACAAAATATTATATATGTCTGGTATATTTTTTAATAATGTAATTGAAACACCGTCTCTCTTGTTTTTGGTTAACCTTTAAAAAAGTTAACCTTGCTTGTTTTATTTCCATTTGAAAAGGTTCACAGTCACGTAATAGTAGTATTATTTTGTTAATAAGAGATAATAAAAGGAGTTGCGCTAAGCTGACACGCAAAATTCAAAATTTATTACGTTTTAGCAATTTGCAGCTTAGTATTAGGTTGAAAGGAATAAAAAAATTACTGAGTCTGAAGACTGTGTTCATAGAAATATATTTATTACAATGGTCAATATATATCGTATGATATGGATGGTCACCCATCCACGGGTCGACCGCGGCAAGAATAGCTTAACCATAATCGATCAATCAAAACGGCCTATTACTTAGCCACACTAGAAGTTCAACTTTCCATCAAATAACGAAATTTCTTAATTTTTTATTTTTTTTAACAGTTCTAATGGTTTGTTTTCTCTGTACCACCTTTGTTTGACTGGTAAAGAATGTCTAACGCATTAAAGTCCACCTTTGTACGTTTGTGCATAAAATGTATAGCAGATTATGCACTAAGGGGATAAAGTAGTGTCTTATGTAGCGGGCGCCGTATTGAATGCGAGTAAAGGAGTTAGTTAAGACGAGAATCCTGAGTGCAGCATAGGATTCAAGGTCGCCCAAGATGAAGCTGAAGAACTTTTAATTTGTGTTCTATTTTTCTTTTATTTATATTCTACTCGTGGTGGCCAGTTCGATTTTCGAACAATTAATTTATTTTTCATCCCTTCTATTCGAAAAGTGTCGTTTTGTTTCTCTATAAGCGGGAGCAAAGTAGCTCTTTTCTCCACTAGACTTTTTAGCGGGCAGTAATGAGATTTGACTATGGAACATGAATCGTTCATTGAAATCGAACGCAAATTGTATAAATGACAAAAAAAAACAAAAACAAAAGCGCGCTATTTTCTTCACTGTTCTTGTAATCGGTACGGGCTTTATTGTATTTTGCTAAAAAAATTAGTTCTACGTCGAGTTCTGAAAGTGATAGTACTCCTGAAACAATAAAAATAGAAGCTCATACACAACTTAATACCTACAAAATCCCAGGATACATATTTTCTTATAGAAGGAGATGAAAAGTAGAGTCAAAGAGTAGACTTGAGAGCAAAAATATTTTTCTGACAGGCGATGTACTTTAAATCCCTCGCTACGCTCAGGATTCTATTTTAGAATCCCTCGCTATGCACGGGATTCTATTCTAGAATCCTTCGCTACGCTCTGGATTCAAAAGAGCGCCCTACCCGTAAAAATATTATTTTGCTCCCTTGTCATACAATCTACTATTTTAATGCAGATCTTAATGGTGATTTCTACTTTATGTTCCAAATTCAAATCACATTAATGACCAGCGGGTTTTAATGAAATTCATTATAATAATGATGCCCTGCTAGACCTCAGGTCTTATTTTTAAATGACTTACTTTAGGTTAGGTTTGCATGACATATAGGTAATTTGACATTGTCGAGCAGGTGGTGTGAAAAATAAAGAAATCATGCACATACCTATAAAATACAAAATGAAGTTTAGGTACTGACAAAAGCATGTCAGAAATAACAATTGTACAGTTCACTATGCAAACCGCCTTTAAACTACGAAACAACTGTTAACATGGCTGTGCGGTTAACTGTACCAACTTTTATTGTTTGAATTTCGAACAATAAACTTTTCGAACAGCAAAAATTGAATTTATTCGCATCGGGTTTTTGGGATTCCGTTTACAAAAGGTGACAAACCGACAGACTAGTCTCTCCTGCCCCTCTGTCGCAGGGTTGTATATTTTAAACCGTAATATGTAGGCTCTTAAAATAATAATAAAAAATAATGGGGGCATCATACAAGAAACGTTTCTTTTTCATGTAGTGTTAAGAAGACCCTTCCCGGTCCGGCTATCGTCACCGTGGGCATGATTGAATTTTTTTTTCATCCAACGCAATGTTCGAAAACAAACGAGTAAGTGAGAACGCGAACATCGCACGAAAATTTGCGCGCGTAGATTTTATATAACTTGTTCCAGGAAATACGTGTTTTTGGAAAAGCCTTACAAGATTTTGTAAATATGTTTGTAATTTAGAATCTCTATTACATGTGCAAGGTCCTTATTATGAGGTTTTCTTTAGTTTTTCAATGTATGAGCACATTTTGAACGACTAATATTCAGATAAAAGTGCAAAAAAACTGGGTTTCAGGCGGCTTTACTGTAGATCGATTCTGTAAAATTCAAACAACAATTTGCATCTCACAACGCATAAGGTTCAAAATTACCTGAATATATTTGACACTTTGAATCGGGTTCGAGTGCGAAGTCGAAGCGTCGAAGTGAAGGGGAAATTACCTTACAGAATGCCACTTCTTACGTCATCTCATACTTTATCTGTCAAAATCTCCCTGTCAATTTAGTTCAACTCGCTGGCACGCTCGCAAGGGTGGCGCTAGTGTAAATTCAAATTATCAACCGAGTTTTTAGAATGCCAATCAAGAAACTCACAGCGTATTCAGATTCGAAGTTTAGAATGAGGTCTTACAGAATCACACCCCAGTATTCGTTTTTTTTATTACATATAAACCTAGATGTATACCAGAAGATACCTGTGTATCCGAAATATCAGTTAAAACATTAGTTATAACGTCAAAACCACGTACCTACGAGCGTTTGTATGGGAATTAGGACAGGTTAGCCGCTCTTAAACATTGAACGGTAGTACGGAACCCTTGGCGTGTACGGCCGGCTTTTTATGAAGTCTTTGACTGAATTGTGGAAATACGATAAGTACGGGAACTTTTCCACTTCTTATCTTTTTTTTCCGTTGAGTTTTCAACGATCACTCCTGCTCTGTTCCGTAGTGATATTGCGCAACGAACTGTGAAATGAAACTTTGAAAGTCGGTCTGTCGTTTTTTAGATTGTCGGGGAGATGTCATATAGGCACCTGCCTGCTTACTTTTTAAGTAATTTTCAGTGGTACTCGCTTAGTCTAGACTTTTTGGACGAAGTTTATGGGTTATGCGAATTAGTAGAAAACGTCACGTAAAGAAATGCGTATGTGTATGTTTGCGTGTCTCGTGCCTACTTTAAACAAATGAGCACAAGAGCAGGCAACTCATTTATAAGTTATATATTATTATTTTTATATATTGTTTTTTGTTTTTTTACAGACACGCACGTATGGTTCGTCGTTCCTTACGGGGGTCCCCCGACCGCACAATTATTTTTTTTGGCAAGATGTTGCTTGTTTGCTTGATGCTGTAAGTTATTGCACGGAGGTAGAAAAAGAATGTAATATTTTTGTACAGTTATGATATTTTTATTTCAAAGTCATTAACAGGCACTTATTAAGAAGGGTCTCTTAGCCAGAAAGTTGAAGCTAGTGACTCGTACTAAAATATAGTTGTCTCTATGGAGAAGAACGAGACGAAACTCCACAGACACTTTTTGAAGTCTAGATTTGACAAAATCTTGAGTAAGTACCTACCAGCTGTACCTTTATTAATTACTCATGTTGCTTCTATATATTATTTGAAATCAATGTAGGTAAATAGCAATACAAAACACTTAAATAAATTATGATGAGAACTCCAAAGAATCATGGCGAGATTCATACATTCATTTGTATGAAAAAATAAATAAAAAAAATAATTTAGAGGGTTTCAAATATTTTTCGTTGTGAAGAATATATTACAAGGAGTAGATTGATATACTTAGCATATTTTTAAACCCCCGCATAATTAAAATATTACGAAATGAAAATAACACTTTTTCGATGGTGCGGGGAATTTGATTTATCAGTTAATCCCACTAAGACCGAACTAGTCATGTTCACCCACAAACGTGCACTAGGACCCTACCGCCTGCCTAAACTGTTCAACACCGCATTACGCATTACGCAACAGCAGCATTACGCTTAAAAACACTAAATCTCTGGAGCAAGAGTAGCACTCAACACACCTCGTTACTAGAGGAACTTGGTAAGGAGTTTCCGATAATTAAGGCTTTTAACGACAGGATACCTAAACAATTTATCTTTGATAAAAAATACAAAATCCAACGTATGAGGATCGGCGGTGTGAGGGCCTTCGCTCTACAGAGCTGCGGATCTTCACGGATGGTTCTAAAACAGGCACCGGCACAGGGGCCGGGGTTTTCTCGGAAGACCTCAACATACATATAGCAACACCACTAGGTGCTTACAACACTGTGTTCCAGGCCGAGTGCATGGGCATCTCCCTGGCAGCCTCAGCTATAATAAACAGGCAGGTAGTAGGCCAACCAATTTGCATACTGTCGGACAGCATGGCTGTACTACAAGCTCTAAACAGCTATACGGTCAACTCCGGGCTAATATACGAATGTCACCAAAAACTGAACAAGGTGCGTATTCTCAATGATATAACCATTCAATAGATCAAGGGACATAGCGGCTCGCGTGGTAACGATGCTGCAGACGAGCTTGCTAGAAGGGGGTCGAGTACAAGCGCGGTGGGTCCGGAACCCATAGTGCCACTCCCCTTCGGTCACCTACGCACCATGGTAAGAAAACGTACCAAGGATCTACACCAAAGACTGTGGACCGAACTTGGCGAGTGCAGGCAGGCCCAGGAGGCAATTCCTGCTATTGAGGGCCGCTTCATGAGGCAAGCCCTACGACTGTCCAAACAACAGCTACGTGTGGTCACAGCCGCCATAACTGGCTATGGGTCTTTCAATAAACATCTTTATGTCATAGGAGTAACAGACAGCCCTCTGTGCAGAACCTGCATGGGGGCGGACGAGACAGCGGCCCATGTGCTTCTGAACTGCCCTGAGGTCGCTCCATACAGGGCAAAGTACTTCGGTCAGCCAGGGAACCTGCGGGAGATCGCCAGCGACGTCAAGGCGCTGCTGGCCTTCCTGGAGGAGCTCGGGTGGATCGAATGATCTAGTTCCCACCTGTACGCAAAATACGCGCTGAGACGTGGAGTTGCGGACACCAGCCCGTCATACTACTACTACTACTACTACTAACACTTTTTCATTTCATCTCGAAGTCCATTTTGTGTTTATATAAAAATTAAGTGACAAGCGATATCATAGGATTTATAAAATTGACAGACAAGTGATGTGACAAGTGTGTGGAAAAAAGTAATCATTATTTGTGATATTATTTCCCATAAAACGATGCAATTTCAATGCAACACATAGTCTCAGATTAGAGCGCATTCAAAAGAGATTTTTGAACCATCTAGCCTGCTCTGCGAGAATAGTAAAAAAGGTTCCTATGCAAAATGCCTTGACAAGTTTAATATGATTTCACTCGAAAAACGCCGAGATATTATTGATTTAATTTTCCTCTATAAAATTCTTTACAGCAAAATCGACTGCCCCCAATTGTTGAGCAAGTTAAATTTCAACGTTCCCCATAAATATCCACGTAAGTCCATTAAACTATTATATCCCCCATTTCATAAAACTGTTTCCGGTTCTAATTCCACAATTCCAAGACTCTGCCGACTACTTAATGACCACGATGGAAAGATAGACATTTGTGGCACTTCACTTCGAAAATTCAAGCGCCAGGTCCACAAAAGTACCTAACCTAGTAATTCAAATATTGCCTATATACCTATGTACCTTTTGACTTTTTAGAAAAAATGTTTTATATTTCTTGTTTTGCTTTATTTGTTTGCTTGTATTCCTGTACCATTTTCGTTTCTCTTTTAGTTTAATATTATTTTTGCTATTTGTGTTTACCGCTTAATATTGTACACTTAGTCTAAACCTAAACTATATTTATTTTTTATGTGTCAGTGTAACAATTGTAGGTAAGCCAATAAATATATAAGTATATAAGAACTGCGAAACGGTGGCTGTCAGTGTCACTTTTACTGTCAGTCACCGTTTCGTTCTGAAATAATAAGCTTTTCGTTAAACTATTGACTTTATTTTGCAGGTTTTTAAAAATATTATAAATGCTTGAAGATATAGAGACCCAAGAATATAAGAATTAGAATTTCAACTTCTCTAAACATCTTAATTTTTTTTGTACAATTCCTGCCATGATTCTTTTGACTCCCAAAAAAAGAATGATAATTTCTTCATTTATTTTCCAAGGGTTCACTAGGAGTGGAGTTCTGTTTTTACTATTTGATACAAGCCCGCCACACTATTGTTAAACCACTGCAATTCCTGTAAGCCGGAAAGAACAGTGGCGACCACCAGAATATGGACAAGGCAATGAAGCTCTACAAGTCCTGGACAGACAATTCAACTATATAGGATTCTACAACGAAAATAATCAGAAAAGACCAGCGGAGGTGTAAGAAAAAAAACCGGGCAAGTACGAATCGGACTCGCTCACCGAGGGTTCCGTACAAGTTTGTAGGTACATATCCATACTAATACAAGCAACTACTTGCTTAAAAGGTGATCTCCAAACCATGTATGTTATAAGCACTTTGTAATTGAAATAATAGTTTTTTTTTTATTATAATTGAGAAAGTAACTCTGTCTGTTACGCTTCCACGATGACACGGCTTATGAAATTTAGTATAAAAATAGCTTAAGCCCTGGGAAAGCACATAGGGTACTTTTTAATCCAGGACTTCGTCTCCATTCGCGATAATGTCGGTTCGCGACATTCACACGGACTAAATCACGGATAAAAGCTCGTTATAAATAAGGAATATATTTTTTAAATGATTTAATTACAAATTTATAGTTTTCATACTTTTCTCTGTATTTATAGTATAAGGCGATATTACTTGCCCAAATTTTATAGTTCTAGGTCAACGGAATGTACTTGAGAGTGTCGAAATGTAGGTTTCTTTGCGACATAAACTGCCGTTTCTTTTGATCACGTTAACTTAGAAGTTTTTTCACAGTTTCAAGGGACCGTGGACCTAAGTTATGGTTTTAATTTCAACTCTATACTTCTACGCGTACCCGAGATAAAGGGTCTTGACAGACAGACGGACAACAAAGTAATCCTATAAGGGTTCCGTTTTTTCCTTGTGAGGTACGGAACCCTAAAAATTCCACATCCCTCCATATCGAACAGAAGATAGAATATAACTAAGATAATAGGCACAAAGAGACGTTTACAACTACTAAACACTAATTGCTGTTATAACAGTCCTTTACTATTAAGTATTATCTAAATAATTTACATATTTGCAATACCCAATTGTTGAACTTGTTAATCGCTATGATTATGGCAATATCCGATGCAATTCTATTCAAATGGACTGCAAATCAGCATCATAAACCACTAATCCAACATTTAGCCAACGATTAACATAACACTGTGCCTGAATGTTCCGGAAGGGTAGGGGGAGAGGTAAAGATGGGAATTGTATACTCTGTTCTAAAACCATTTATTAAAAATGTAAAGAAAATGGGTCAGAAAACTTACTGCTTGGAGGTACGAAGTCGGTGGTATAACACTCCCGTGCCTTGGAAAGCACGTAAAGCCGTTGATCCTAGCTGTGCTATAATTTTGCATAGCACATACATGTGAGCACTATGTACTTTAAAGCTACCATTTACGAGATATGTCTTTCGTTGACTTGAATATGCCCTGGCGGTTGAGAGTTTGTCATGCTCACTTGAATGTCTTGCTGATGGTGGCGCATGTGTTGGATCATTTGGTTCCCTTCAAAATGGTTGAGCTAAATGGTGCCGATCCGTGCGTCATGTTCGTGAACGGGCGCCGTCAGTTGAGACTGGTCATCTCTTAGCTACCTCGGTTATTTTAAATTTATTTTGAATTGTATAATTTCATTGTCACTAGACCTCTTTTAACGTGCACAACTTGTTACATTGTTCTCACATTGTACCCCTAGATTCAACATGAATGATGTAACCTAAATTTGTCATATTCTATTGATTTTAAAAGAGTGTTCATGGAGTTTCTTGCTCGTTCTTCTCCATAGAAACCTACTGTTTGGAACGAGCAACTAGCTGCAACTTTTTGACTGACTGACTCCTTGACAATTCAAAAGTGCCTGTAAATGGTTTATTTGATATAAATGATTTGAGTTTCAGTTTGAGTTTGTCATTCATATATCTATGACAGTCATTACGGGTAGTCAGTAACCCGAAAGTCTGACAGCCGGTCTTACAAAGGGGTATCGTGTTACCCAGTAACTAATTCCAATATAGTTGGGGAAAGGCAGACGATGATGGAGACAACTAACCTATTGCCATAAACCTGGCATAGATAGATCACTTAACATTCCCTATAGGCAAACCCAATAACCTAATTTTTTATTCTTATTCCTGCGGGTGTTTTTTGTTGCAGGATCCAACATAGTTGAATCGTTTCTCCGGGACTTATCAGGCTTCATAGCCTTGGCGCTTTTCTGGTGGTCCTCACTGTTTCTGGTGATTCTGGCTTACAGGAGTGGCAGTGGTTTGAGAATAGAGTGGCGGGCTTATCCCATTGAAAAAAAAACCTTATTCTTGGCCCAAGCATAGGCCTGACCGTGTGTCATTTTCGACAAATTAATAATTTAAGAATTTTGAAATAAATGATTTGAGTTTTAACCGACTTCATAAAAGAGGAGATTCTCAATTCGATTGGTATTTTTTTTTATGTGTATACACCAATTACGCTGAGGTTTATGATCCGATTTATATGAGTCTTCTTTATTTTGATAAGGAATTGTTGCTATTTGGTACCATAAAAATATAACATAGTTTTGCCCAGTAGTTTTCATTTTATGAACATTTAAAAAAAAAAAAAATTATGTTTGACCACGCATATCGTTTTTCAGTGTAGTCCGATTTCAATGATTCTTTTTTAATTTATAGTGTATATCTCAAATTTGGTCCCACATAAATTTCATGAAAATATTCTACACCTAAGAGTAGAATATTAAGGGATGACTAAATTTTTTTGGTGTTACCGTGTCGTAATTAATTTGTATGATAAGAAGTTGGCACTAAAAATCGAAAAAATAAAGTTTTTAACAAAAAAGACAACCGCCTTCAAAAAGTAAAAAATAATTTGGTGGCAATACAAAACAACAAGCAAAACCAAAGCCGCCGACTTGCGAATTGAAAGTTATTTTTTACTTTTTGAAGGCGGATGTCTTTTTTGTTAAAAACTTTTTATTTTCAACTCTCGCACCTAAGCCATGCGTTGGAAATCACAGTGCGTTGTACCTTGACACTTCCCAACTAGACAACCCATAATTCTAGATTGTACTCGCCTAAGTTTATAAGCCCTACGTATAATGCAGGTGTTGCTTTGATCCCTTAGAGTAATAGTTGGTTTAAGCTCTCACTGGCCGCAACCTTTGTGTTCATAATATCCACTCTAAAAGCGAAATTGTTGGGTCTAACATAATAGTACTCTGTTTAGGATTAGACCTGCTTCAGAAGTATACAATGAACAAATTATGTACACTGTGTGTACTGTTCATACATTTATTATAAAGGAAAGTTTGGTTAGCTCAGGGCAGGAACGTAGTTCTAACTTTTGCTTCGTCATCTACCTAGCCTATCCCAACTATGCTGGGGTCGGCTTCCAGTATAATTGAATGCAGCTGAATACCAGTGTTTTACATGGAGCGACTGCCTATCTGACCTCCACAACCTTGTCACTGCCTTACCCGTTAGTGAGACTGGTTCTCAGATTTTCTAGCTTCTGAGTACCTATATAGACTGTCAAAGATCTACGAATGACAGCGGAAACCAACGACTTTACGTGCTTTCCAAGGCACGGAGGAGTCCCGGTATGAAATGGGTGGTAGAATCTATATAATAAATATATAAAAATGAATCGCCGAAATGTATTTATGTAAGCGCATAACTTCCGAACGACTGCACCAAATTGGATAGTTCTTTGTTTTGTGTTCGTTATTGTCAGGAGAACGAGAAGTTTATAATAAAATTATTTGTATAAAATAAAATTTTAGTTAGGAAGGGTAGGTAGGGTACCTACCCTACTTACCTACCTATGGTATGGTAGGTAGGTAGGGTAGGTAGGTAAGTAGGTAGGGTAGATAGACAGGGACAGGACAACGTCTGTGGGGTCAGCTAGTTTCTTAATAAATTCCCAGAGGGGCTCGTGGCTAAGTAAATGGTGCACGGATCTATCGACCAAGCTTTAAACTACTTTTGCAGATGGATGACCATGGATCATCACCATCTAACCATCCTCCCATTTCATGCCAAAACCTGCCTTTGCCAAGCCGTTGGTCTCGGTTGACTTTCCTAGGTCTTTGACATTAATTGGGGCTATCCCCAATTAATGTCAAAGACCTAGGAAAGTAAGCCCAATCGTCTGGCAATCAGTCTTATCAAAGGGTATCGTGTTACTTCGTTACTGGGTTGTGGAGGTCAGATAAGCAGTCGCTCCATGTAAAACACTGGTATTCAGGTTAATCTGGTTAGATTGAAAGCCGACCCGAACATAGGAAAAGGCTTAAAAGATGATGACTTGTATTTGTACTGATTGTCGATAATTTAGGCTATGAATTTAAAAACAAACTTCGTTCTCGTGGTTTGTTTTTCGATAACTTAATATAGCTTATAACACACAGGAATAACTAGCTCCCCATTAGTGAAAGATTTACAAAATTAGACGAATTGTTTCGGAGATCAGCCAACAAACACACAGTCAACTTTAATTCATAATTCGTGGTGATGATGTAGTGATGATGATAGGTACTGTCGCGGTCAAACCGATAAACCCACTGAGTATTTCGCCACTATAAATAAGTTTATTAAAATTATCAATATTTCGATAACGATACTTAAAAACATGTTTTCTTGTCGCTTAATTTGGTTAGGTGGTTTGGATATTAAATAACAATTTTATCGTTTTTGTAACTTTGATTCATACTTCTAAACTCTGCAGCTCTCTTAAGCTCTCAGCTCAATAGATTTCTGATTAGAAAATTATGTTGTTTTTTATTATTATTTTTATTATTGAAAATTTCATCTTGACAGTTGTCAACATGGTTGGCACAGTTGCTGAGCGATTGACTTCGTATCGCAGGTTTGATTTCCGCTCGGAACAAATATTTGTTAGGTTATAAGTTTGTTAATACACTCACGATTCAAGAAAAACTCTTAGTGCGAGGTAATGTTTTTTTAAATAGAAAATTAAATAATTTAATTTTAGTTTAGATATGATTTTACTACAGAATTACTTCCCACATTTCATTTGAATCAGATTACTAAAGATGGTTTCTGAAAATGCAAATCTCTATAATAAAAAATAGTCGGTGTTAGTCTCGCTAAAACTCGAGAACGGCTGAACCGATTTGGCTAATTTTGGTCTTGAAATATTTGTAAAGGTCCAGGGAAGGTTTAATCTTATAGGGACAGGAGAACGTTTGTCAGTCCAGCTAGTCTAATTAAAATGAATCGTTGTTCGCTAGTCTCGCTAAAACTCGAGAACGGCTGGATCGATTTGGCTAATTTTAGTCTTGAAATATTTGTGGAAGTCCAGGGAGGGTTTATACGGTGAGAAAATTGAAAAATCCATTGACAGGACAACGTGTGTCAGGTCACCTAGTAACAAATAAAAGTTTATACCACGGGTGCATGAAACAAAACCAACATTTTCTTCTTTTTTTAAAAATAGAACGCATACAAATTCTCATGCAAAACAATAGACAGTCGTAAATGCTTAGTCATTGCGTTGAAAATTAATAACACTGTCAACATTAATGCCGTTGACAGCAGTTGAAATGTTTTAGAAGCGCTCAAACCACCTTGTGAATGTAAGTGTCCACAATGGGGTAACCTCAAAACGTTGATTTTCCCGTGGCAAGTAAAATAGAATAATGTCATTTTTTTGCGTTATTATGTTGGCATGCTGACACTTTAGAGTCGGTGTTTGAAGAGTCAGTATGAGAGTTGGATTAGGGGCAAAAGGTTTTTCTTTGTGCAATAAATTGTGGTAAGACTAGTTTTGTGGCGAGTTAGACAGTACAGAAGCACGTGGCATGATTCTGGAGGAGCGTTTAGACGTGTTTCTGTGATGTCTACAGTTTAGAACCACGATTTTGTTTACGTAAATATCGACTATCTGTCTTTATTTTTTGAGCGGAACACTAATTCTTTTTCTACAATAAAAATATGTTACTGCATATAACATCAGCATTTTGACAAATTAAATAAGTCCCGGTACAATTGGAGCAGCTGTTTCTAAGATTAGCCGGAACAAGCAGGCAGACAGCCAGATAACATTTTTAGTAAAAAGCTCTTATTTTGACATTACAAACGGACACTTCAATTTCGTTTATTTGTGCAAATATAGATAGATCATAAGTGAATCGACATCAAAGGAATGCTATATTTGAATGTAATGTTAATAAAGATCATGATATTTTTAATTACGGAATATCTCTAATGATCATAATTTTAGATAAGTTTTTTATTAGATAAATTTAAAATTAGTCAAAACTCGATAGACATTCTCATTAAGTTATCACATAGCAACGGTTGAGAGAGTATAAATAGACTTGTTTTATTGTGTACATACTACTGAAACTAAAATAGTTCTTGAAACCAATAATAACTTCTAGAAAACCCGTGCAAATTTCTGCCGAAAATTAATCCAATATCAGATTTCGATTTACAAAAACAATTCTAAATCTAACCGCAACTTTGATTGACAGAAAAACTATTACATCTTCATGTAGTTCGAACATGAATTATTTATCAGCACCGAAGAAAGAGCCCCAAACTTGCACAAAGGGAGAAACTTGCCCTCGAACATGCAAAAAAGTTTTATTTTATTCTTTTGACAGATTTCTTACGAATTATATTGAAAAAGTTATAAGTTTTATTATATGCTAGTTGGTATTGTATAAACCACGGAATATAAAAAAGTGAAAGTGGTAACGCAGCTATTCCGCATGTGTCATAAATTATGCGGAAAATGTGAAAAGTAACAACAACCTCAGTTGGTTGTAATAAGTTTTAATTTTATATAAACAACAAACTCAATTTTGACGAAAAGTTAATTTGTTATCTTACAAAATTAAGACTTATAACAACTGATGAAGGTTGTTATTACTTTACATATTTTCCACATAAGTGTGACACGCACGGGATAGCTGCGTGAGTACTTCCACTTGTTCTTCCACTTGAATTGAAATTTTCGTTATACCACGGCTGCGCCACAGTACAGTACTTGTATTAGTACTACCGCACAGTAGCGACACGCTCCGCCCCCCTCCGAAGCACTGTTCCTCACCTCTTCTCGCGTGGAACGTGCTCTCGGAACTGCTTTTAGTTCGAGCAGCGCTTAGACACGCACACACCCACACACGTATTTGTACAGTCTGTTATTTTGGTAGTACTGTAGGCAATTATATTGTTTCGTTTATTTGGAGTGTCCTGGGTGTGACTGCGCTCTCTGGCTGGTTTCACTATATTATTATCCAATCTTTTTTGATTAGTCAGAACTGTGTTCTAAATTGGAAGGAGTTGACAATCAACTTCGAGGGCTGATAAGACTGTTTAGCTTTTCAATCACGGCGGCCAATCTCAATGGAAACTAGCCAAGTACTCAGGAAAAATTAGAGTACACGAGTGTGTGCGCGAGTGTGGTTAATGTTAATGTTGTGGAAGTCCTGGCTAAGTAACCTTCCTAGTGGACTGGTATTTTGAGCGCCACGGGACTGTTCCACCTCGCGAACAAAAAGGAAAAGTATACTGCTGACTGCCAAACTGTTCGGAGAGGCACTAGAAGAAGAGAGAGAGAGAGTGTGCGCGAAAATACAGATGCACTCTCTCTTCCCTCACTCTCATAGTCCGGTGGAACGGCAATCTGACACGACTGGGGAGAGATTAGGCGCAAGACCAATGGCTTTACGTGCTATCTGAGGCATGTAGGTGTCACTCAAAACTTCCAAACTCTGGGCTGTTACAGAGAAATTCGTAACAGAAAAACTCAATAAAACTTTGTCTGACCTGGGAATCCAACCCAGTATAGCCGTTTCAGAGGTTACCGGAACAAACAGACAAAAAGTCATTTTCTTAAGCTATGACAGCCGCAAACGCAACTGCTGTGCGTGGGGATTGCAACTCAGACCTATTTATGAAATAAAAAGACGGATGGATTGTGCAAAGAATGATATGAAAGAAAAGGGAGTCAGTGTTACTGAGGAGGAAGATCTGTTGCGCTGACCCTTAGTAACATGGGCCAAAGGCAAGAAGATGATGACGACACCATTATTTGAAATAAAAGACAGGTGGATTGTGTGAAAAACGATATGAATGAGATAGAAGTGGATGATATCATGACTGTTGACAGAATAGAATTGAGGAAGAAGATCTGTTACGCCGACCAAGAGTAACTTGTGCCAAGGGCAGGAAGATGGTGACGAGACCAATATTATAAATAAAAAATGAATGGATTGTGTGAAGAATGATATGAAAGAGAAGGGAGTCGATGATATCATGACGGTTCATAGTACGGAATTGAGCAAGAAGTTCTGTTACGCCGAATTCAAGTAACATGGGCCAAGGGTAGGAAGATGATGATGAGACCAATATTTAAAGATGTAAAATATGGATGGATTGTGTGAAGAATGATATGAACGAGACGGGAGTCGATGATATCATGACGGTTGACAGTACGGAATGGAAGAAGAAGATGTGTTGCGCCGATCCCAAGTAACATGGGCCGGCAATGATGATGAGACCAATATCCATACTTAATATTCAATTTAATGAAATTTGGTATGAAGAAAGCTTTAACCCTGGGCTGGAGAAGGGCTTTCGTCTGCATCCGCAATAAACAATATTTAGGCGGACGAAGTCGCGGGCAAAAGCTAGATTAAAATAAAAAGACAGATAGTTGTAATCTAGCAGATTGAACCTCCCCCCCACCACCCCGGTACCGTAATCACATAACAATGGCCACAATTATACCTATTTGAGACGATAATCAAATTGTAAAGGAGATTTTTTTTATATTGTTATTAAGGCCGACCATAGTCATTATGTTAATATAATGGAAAAATAACAAAAGGGAAATGCTCCTAATGATAGGAGACAATGAAAATCCAACCAGATAAAAGGGTCATTAAAACATTTTTCGACAATTGAACGTTCATCCACAGTAATATTATAAACTACTCAGCTGATGCCCGAGTCTTGTCTTGAATTTTGAGTATCAGCGGGGACTTAATTTTTTTTGCGCAGAACTCTTTTTTTTTAAATAGTTATAGGCTTGCGTTTGACCGCAACTCACCTGATCTTAAGTGATGATGCGGCCTAAGGTGGAGCACGCTTGCCTAGAATAAACCGGTTCACTCGTGCCTTGAAGATACCCAGATTATATGTATCGGGGAATAGAGAGGCGGGCAGTGAATTCCACAGTCTGGCAGTTCGCACAATAAATGTGGAGTCAAAGCGCTTGGTTCGAGACCGTGGAACTTCAACCGTATAGCGGTGACGCTTCGCCGTATCCCTGCTCGTCCGGTGATGGAATGGGGATGGGGGAATTAAGTTGTGCAATTCCAAAGCACACTCTCCGAAATGTACCCTATAAAAGATTTCTATACTAATATTGCTGAAGAGTTTGTTTGTTTGGTTGGTTGAACGCGCTAATCTCAGGATCTACTGGTTCGAATTGAAAAATTCTTTTTGTGTTGGATAGTCCATTTATCGAGGAAGACTATAGGAAATATAATAGAAAATTTGGGGCAACTACTGAAATCGATTCCAAAAATACGTCTAAATGATGTTTTGATGATTGGGTTATTCGTTGGGGTTAGTGTATTATTATGGAATGGACCTACTTTGAAGGCGATACAATAAATTTAGATATTTAACACATATTTCGTTTTTCCTTGAATAATTCCCAGTACTTTTTTGACACAATAGTAAGTAGCTAGTAGGTTATATTATACTTTTCATATCCATCATAATAACTAGAAATGAGCTTGATTTCAAACAAACAAAACACTAAACCAAAATCGGTTTAGCTATTTGGAAGCTACAGACAGACACCAGATTGCACACATCAAATTTATAATAACCAAAATATCTACATGTCGTATCCGGTCAATAGTATGAACGTGAAACGAATCGCAAGCCGCCAATATCGAGAACACGTGATCAACCACCACCATTTTGGCGCGCTGCTACAGAGTCGTGATGTTTTCAGCCCACAGCGAGGAAGACATTCAGAATCCAGTGTCTGATCGCATCGGAGCTAATACGTCCCGAAACTGTACTTTCGATCCGTTGTTGAATGTGTTTGCATTGTACGAAATCCATATTCTGCCCACATGATGACCGAATCTAACGGACTAAATCCTCACTGATCCGACATACATAATTATAATACCAAGATACCTATTAATCTTACTACGGAGGGTCTCGTGGCTAACTAAAAGCCGTACGGATCGCCCAATCGTGGTTAAGCTACGCTTGCCGTGGTAAGTCCGCGGATGGGTGACCATCTAATTCATACTGAGACCCCTCCGTGCCTCGGAAAGCTCGTAAAGCCATTGCTCCGGGCTGTCATTCGTAGATATTTGACAGTCGTTATGGGTCAGATGTTGGGTTAAAAGCCAGGAAGCCGGATAACCAGTCTTACCAATGGGTATCGTGTTATTCAGATTCAATTGGTTATGAAGATCAGATGTGCAGTCGTTCATGTAAAATACCTGGTATTCAGCTGCGTATAAGAAAATGTACTCTACACTAGCTAGTGTACTCTATACTAGCTGATGTCCGCGACTTCGCCCGATTGACAAATTATATACTAAAACCTTCCTCTTGAATCACTCTGTCTATTAAAGATACCCACATCAAAATCCGTTGCGAAGTTTTAAAGATCTAAGTATTATATTTTTTTTTTTTTTTTTTTTTTTATCTATTGATAGGCATACGTTTGACCACTATCTCACCTGATGGGAAGCGATGATGCGGTCTAAGATGGAGCACGCTTGCCTAGAAGTAACCTATTCACTCTTGCCTTAAAGACTCCCAGGTTGTAGCTATCAGGAAACACAGACTCAGGCAGGGAATTCCACTCCTTAGCAGTACGCACAATGAATGTATTCCCAAAACGTTTCGTGCGTGTGGATGGGATGTCCATCGTGTGCCGGTGGCGCATCGCCGTACGTCTTGTGGTCCGATGATGGAACGGGCTCGGCGGAATTAAATTATGCAATTCCGTCGCACACTCCCCAAAATGCAACCGATAGAAAACCGACAGGCCAGCAACTCGGCGTCGATGCTCAAGACTTTGGAGCTTTGACTCGACGAGCCTATCATTGCCAATGATCCTCTTGGCTCGTTTCTCAATTGACTCTAGGGCATCAAGTTGGTATCTGGCAGATCCGTCCCAAAGATGAGAGCAGTACTCCATACACGATCGAACTTGCGCTTGATAAAGTTTAAGCAGCTGTTCCGGCGTGAAGTACCGTCTCACCTTTGCTAGGATCCCCAGCTTTTTGGCAGCCACTTGAGCCTTTGCCTCTATGAAAGGGCCAAAGTTGAGGGTTGATGTTAACGTAACACCAAGAAGCTCAAGTCGGTCGGTTATCGGCACGGTTACACCTCGGAAAGATGGAGCTGGGTGGAATTGGCTCCTTTTAGCGGAAAAGAGACACGCTTGGGTCTTAGCAGCATTGAACTTGACCAGATTGGCGTCGCCCCATTCAGAGACAGCCTGTAAGGACAAGTTCAAGCGCTCAACCATCGCCTCCCGGAGAGACCGGATCTGCGACCCACCAGCTCGTGCGTCGGAAACGTATCTCTCAGCGACAGTGCTGTCGTCTGCATACCCAAAGGTACCGGGTTTTAGCAGATCATTAATATGCAGCAGGAACAATGTCGCTGAGAGCACCGACCCCTGAGGAACCCCGGCATTAATATCCAGTAGTCCGGACGAGCAGCCATCTATGACCACTCGAATAGACCGATCCCTCAGGAAATCTGCAATCCAATCACACAATCCAGCGGGCAGACCGAAGGAAGGAAGCTTATTAATAAGGCTATCGTGCCAGACCCTGTCGAAGGCCTTTGAGATGTCAAGGGAGACTGCTAGTGCCTCTCCATGCTTCTCGATGGCCTCACTCCAGATGTGAATGGCATACGCTAGTAAAATATAGGAACAGATAGACGCGTCGGGGGACTTTGTTTTATAATATGTGTAGTAATAAATGCAATATGTGTGTATGTGTGTAGTGTATGTGTGTGTGTGTGTTAATCCACGTCTTTGTCTGCATCCGCTGTGGCCGTCATCCATGCGAAAAAAGTCACCGATAAAAAATAAGAAATTCATAAATCTTAAATTTTGAAATACCATTTGTTTCTTACCGTATATAGAGCAGATTCTAGCAAAAATCCACAATTTCCACGACCGCTTTTAACAAGAAAAACAGTGTGGTGAAGTTAGGAATTATAATTAAAAAATACAGCAAGTTGGAACTAGGTCGGGCAAACTCAAGACTAGAACAAAAACCGATACTTACTACCCGCAAAAAATCTGAATTTAAAAACTATTTAAACAATGAATTTTATATTGATAAAAATTGTTTAGTCATAGAAAAAGGGAAGGCGTATAAGTATTAAGTTTTTCTACAAGGAAAGTATACTGAAAATGTTATTGAAAAACTGTCTATTCCAGCTTAACCGTGTTCTCATATTTTAATTTTAAGGAAACTCTAAAAAATATCTCCGTTTTTAGTTCAGGTATAAACCTCTTCAACGGTAGTTATTTCATAGAAACTGTACTAAAAATAGAAATTTTATACCCGAGGTCGCTTCGCTTGTTCCTTCGTTCTAAGTTCTTAGTAAAATTACTAAGTAGCTTGCTTCAGCCTTAGCCATTTCCCAAAGCTGGGAAATAACTGAAAGCCGAAACCATGTAGGTCTACATATTTTGGTTTCGGCTTCCTGTATTGAGATGCAGCTGAATACCAGTGTGCTAGGGTGGTTTTTGCAATAATTATAAACTCCAAGTTGATCACAGTTAATTATTTATTTCCTTAGGAAAAAAATCATACGCAGCTCATTCGATACGGAAAAGAGAGAGATTGTCACACTTAAAATTAAAAATACTTAAATAATAATAATAATAATATGTGGGGACATTTTTCACACACGGCCATCTGACCCCAAACTAGGGAGACCCTGTACTATGGGTGTCAGACAGCTGATATACATACACAAATACATTTTTTTTTTGTAAATACATACATATATAGATAAACAACACCCAGACACAAGACAAACACACGTGCTCATCTCACAAATGTTTACAAAATTCTAATATTTCAAAATACAATGAAACATGATCATCGTTGATGTTGCTAACATATAGCCAGAGCTGCTTTAATTTATTCGATAAAAAAGTAGGCTACCAATTGGTGACACTTCCCGTACGTTGTTATTTTGTAAAAGTATTTTCCGTACTGAAAAATAATGCAATGTATCTCCATTAGCAGCTCGAAGTGACGCGTACTCTAAAATAAAACGTCAATTTCGCGTAGAATTTGTTGAAAACAACAAACGTTACACGCCGTTTACAATTCAAGGAAGAAAGGAAATATTATGTCGCTTTCTACTGACAAGAAGAAATAATGCTTTCCGCATATCGCTGGCTTTTAGAGAAAATGTAATGAAACTTACGGTTTGAAAGATTGATTCTGACGTGGAAATAGACTGGGTAATAAGATAGATAGCCATTCTACAAATGTTTGTAAGACTAGATAAATTTTTAATTTTTTGTTAACCATGAAAACCTAAATTCACAGTTATTTATTTAAAACTATTATTATTATAAAATATAAGTGAATAGGGTTTACGATCAAAACACTTACATTTTAGAAGCTTATAACTATAATTATAAAAATCATCAACTGCCTAGCCTTTTCCCAATTATGTTGGAATCAGCTTCACCATTTTAACCGAATGCAGCTGAATACCTTTATAGTGGAGTTTCGAAAATGGTTAGGTTAAGAAATGAATATATCCGGGGTAGTTTTAAAGTCACTAAGATACATGACAAACTTAGTGAAAACAGCTTGCGTTGGTATCGACATGTGATGAGTAGAGGTGATGACCATGTAACTAAAAGCGTCATGAACATAGTAGAAGAAAAAGAGGCCGTGGACGACCACCAATAACCTGGCTTCAAACCATCAAAAACGACATGCTAGTGAGCGGACTAACCCACCAGACAATCCACAACCGTACCGTGTGGCGCAGAAATACTAGGAGGGCTGACCTCAAATAAACTGGGATAAAAGCCAGGAGAAAGAAGAAGAAGCAGCTGAATACCAGTGTTTTACAAGGATTGACTGCCTGTCCAGTATCAAAGGGATGGTCCCCTATCCACAGACCGACCGAAGCAAGCGTAGTTAGGCTACGCTGGCTAGGTTACCATAGCCCATTAATCAAAAGATACAAATTTTTAGATCAATTTCCAAAGGTCACCAGATCTTGTCATTTAAGGCGCCAACAAGCGACTTTTACAGATGTTAAACTGCCAAACACGTCAAAATAATATATGTAGTGTAAATAATTTGAAAAAAATATATGTTAAACTAGAACATTCTCTTAATCATTTAGTATGTGAATATTTTTTATTATATTCATATTAAATACAGTTTAATTAACTCGTGAAGTTGTGTCTGACGCGGACAAAACATTGACCATCACACAAAATCTACCAGGTTTATTTAAACAAAATTTTCACTATCTTACAGACAATTTTATTATCTATCTTTTAGTATACGAGTTTTTTTATGTTAAAGAATACTATCTTTTATTTAATTTTTTCGGCTAAACTTTGAAGGTTTTGGACGCACCGCATACGATTCTCTGGTCGCTCAAGGTCGCCGGCGAATATCGTCGCCTTAAGTCGTTTTTTACTGCTTTGGTTAAATTAAATTAAATTAATGATATCCTTCACAAAACCTGCAGGACATAACAAATATGTATTTGAAAATAGCTAAGCCATTAAAATACCCATTCACTTCACGTTTCTTTAAAAAAATATCATAACAATGGCTCAACTTCTTCAGTCAAACGACATCACAATCCCTACACAATGCGGGCAGGCTCGCCTTACATCTTTCAGACGAGATCTTTCGAACGTGACTAAAATTCGTCTAGATCTTAACATACTCTCACAAAAGCCTTTTGGCTCCGCTAAGTGAGTCCCTTAAATGTAGGTTATAAAGCAAATGTATTTGTTTCTCAAGGAAAAGGGTGAAGATGAACAGTTCCATACTTATGTTGAAATAAAAGAAATTGGCCATGTTTAGTGTCGTTTCACACGATGGGAAAAAGGTTTAGGCTTCGCTCGCCCCTTGAATCTGGCCCCTTTCGATTAAAATGTTCCACTCACCCCGTTTTTTTATTATTTTGGTGCAGTGATTCGCCCCTTGCGGCATTTACTTGTAAATTTTACCAAAAAAGGTATTGTTAGACAGAAAAATGCATACATTATGAACAACGCCATGTTTAATTTAAGTCTATGTTTAGAAAAACTGTGTGCGTACTTATGACACACACACATTTTATTTCCAAAATTTTTATGATTTTAATTTTGTTGGTAAGTAACAAGTCTTAGTAAACTATCAGGAAAGCAGAAATGGAACTAGGTGCTTAAGCGATATCCCAAATAGCTCCCGATTTTAAGTAAACTATATCTTTTTTGGTCAAATTTCTAAGGAAATGCTGCAAGGAGCGAATCACCACACCAAAATAATAAAAAACGGGGTGAGTTAATTTTAATCGAAAGGGGCAAGATCCAAGGGGCGAGCTGTATCTAAAATGAGAAAAAATACTCCTTTCTTGATGTCATGACTGTGTTTCCGCATTCAGTGTTGCTATGTACAATTTTGACTTTATTTATACATATCGTCGTGATAGTTCAGTGATTAAGGCGCCTCCAAGTCATTCACGAGGTTGTAGATTTGCAACCAAGCACGAGCAAGTTCATAATGAACAGAGGCCAGCACTTAAGCTACAACAATCTGTCAAAATTCTTTGGTAGACTTTCAACTTTATTACAAAAGACTAAGATTACAACTCCCATTCAAATGTATTGGAATGCCCCTTAGATATCTAGAACTTTGCAGAGTGTTCCATCGATACCATATACTTAAAGTACCGGATACATGCCAAACGCATGAAACCTTTACGGTACCTACCTACATTCCCGGACCCAAAGCGTACACTATTGTACTCGCGCCAATACCCTCCAGTGCCCGTAAAATATTTTAAAATCAGTGGAGCAAAAAGTATCGTTGCGTGTAGGAATGTTATAATCACGGAGTTAGAACGAATGTCTGTAACATTAACTTTTGTTCATGTTTAGGCAATGCTCAATAGTGTACCTTTTTCCTTGGAAGTTGCGTAAAGTCAAAAAAGTCAAAGTCAAATCATTTATTTCAATTAGACCATTAAAAGGCGCTTTTGAACGTCATAATAAAAAAAAATATAAAGTTGATTCTAGTTGCCCATTCCAAAAGGTAGTTTCGTTTTTAAAGGGAGAAGAATGGGCAAGAAACTCCATACTTACTCTTTTAAAAATAAATGTGTACAATATTTTGCATTGACAGTTTACAGTTATATAACTATACGTAAATACGATGGACCTTGCATAAAAACACTATATTGAAGTATGTGTTGTGTGTGTTGTGTATGTATGTGTGTATGTATGTATTGAAGTGTGTGTAGGTCTTTAGTGTGAGACGCTACGTGCGTCGATACTCTTGCGCCATCCCATCTTCCTAGTTCAACGTGCTGTGCTGGTGCTACTGCTGTAGAAAACGCCTGCGTCTGCGGTTGAAGACCTCAAACGGCGAAAGTATAGCAACCTTGGTTTGAACGTTATTTTCGAGCCGTTTGGGGTTGAAACCCTCGGGTCGTGGTGTCCAAGTGCTTATTTTCTTTTTAAAGAAATGTCTAAAAGGTTGGTTGACACTTCCAGTGATCCAAGAGCTGGTTTTTACCTTGGTCAGAGATTAAACATTGCCATCCAACGTGGCAATGCTGCCAGTCTCTTGGGTACATTTCCAGTTGACGGCGATGTGGACGAATTCTATAATGCTTTATTGTGTTAGGTTTTCTTTTTTATTATTCTTGTAAATATTGTACATACTTAAAAACCATAAATAAAGTTATTGACTTAAAAAAAGTGTACCTGAAATGTACAGAGACCAGCACATCAAGCTACAACAATCTGTCAAATATTTAACTTTATTACGAAACAATAAGGTTTATATTCAATTGGGGAAATTTGACTGTTTGGTATGGCTTGACCTGACGTCGATTTCGATCAAAGAAAAATCTGTCTCTATAAACTTAGATTCGTTTCTACAGACGCCGCCGGCACGTCAAGATTTTTTTCCAGATTTTTTTCCCAATTGAATATGAACCCTATTCTTTTGTATAAAGTTAAAATCAATTTAAAATAAATGACAGATTGTTGTAGCTTGATGTCAAAATATTGCCCCTCCACACAATGATATATTATACACTTAGATGCGTTACCCGCGCTCAATAATGGCAATATTAAAGCAAGGCAATTGCCGGGGTTTCACTCAGTCACGTACCACCCAGTGTCATTGCTATACGTCAGTATCGCTCGTAATTCACACATAACTGACGTAACAAAATTTGTATGTTTATCTTTTTCTAACAGGTGTACGCTGTATGCCTCTGTCCTTTTCATTGCACTGTATAATTGTATGTGCCTACTGGTATGTAGATATAAAAGTTTGCGCCGTTTTAAAGTGCACTAATGTTCGTGTATGACGCGTCTATTTATAATACGTCACTGCCTCCACACTAGGAATTTATCCTGAATCGTGTGTTTGTAAACGTATAAACTGGCATACACAAACAACTAGACCCTGAGCAACTACCTGTATTTCATACAAATATTGATGATAACATTAGATGTGTGGCTTTCTCGTTCTTCTCCATAGAGACCTACCCTACGTTTCAGAACGAGCAACTAGCTTCGACTTTCTTACCAACTAACTTGACAATTCAAAAATGCCTGTTAATGGTTTGATTGAAATTAATAAATTGAGCATTAATTTCAATCAAACCATTAACATTGAATTCATGCAAACTAACATACCAGCTACCTAATACATAACAGACAGGTACCAAGGTGCCTTAGCGCTAGTAATCTGAATTCTTAGAAAGGCTTTTATACGTGTCAAACGTCAGGTACAGCGTTACTAGAAGCAACATAATAATCAAAGATTAATACACTAAAATCCTACACGTGATGTATACTACTTAATGATTGTTTGTAAGAACTAAATTAACTTAAGATAAAGTAGGTTGTACATCGTTTTCATCAGGCTTTTTACCAAACTTTACAGTTTAAGACATTATGCGGCTACCGGAGTGTTTATGTACATCATTAAACATTATTTACAAAGTGCAAAGTCTATATTACCTGCCCCTTCTTGCCTTTTTCTTCTATTTAAGAGGTATTCTATCTAAGAAGAGTTTTGTATCTGCCACGTCTATTCAACATCATTTGCAAATCACCACACGCATTTATCATCATTTCGTTCATTAACGCTATATGCGCGCCCGTATGTAAGGCCCATCAGTAAACGAAACTCAAAATGGCGCCCAAATGCAAAAGACCTGTCAAAATGACGTAACTACTATTTAAACTTCGAACATTCAACAACACGAAACGCCTCCACATTAGACAAACCCCACACAGTACACTAACCTTTTCGTCAAACCTAATCAGTTGAAAATTCCAAGTATTTTCTCACCACAGAATATGCCAAACTAACTCAACATAGAACAAACAGTCCTGAACTCGTAAAATTGTACCGCAGAACGAAGAGTATGTCTCAGTCTAACTTGCACTTAATTGACAAACGTCGTAACTCCACATTTGTTTGGCAAATGTCGGTCAAGTGCGTGTTGGAGGGCTTCATACAATTTGTTACGCTGAATTTCTTTCAACGAAATGTTATGTAATGTGGTAGGACTATGATGTACTGTGGAATCGGTTTTGAGAAGGAGTTTGGAATATTTTTGGCGTAAGTACATATGCCTTATTGGATTGGATACTGTGTTATTATAGAATAGAAAATAAAGTAGGTATAATGAATGGATTTTATTACCATCAAACAAATTTTGGAACTATAAATTAAATCATTTTGCACAAGAAAACAAAACTTTACAAACTCGGACTTAGTCATTTCTACCAGTGTACCTTAGGGTGAACCAAATAGAACATAAATGACAGGTGCTACATGAAAAACATTAGAAAGTACGTATTATTTATATATCACTGATATCTTGATAATATGTCTAATAATAAAACCGTGCCTAAGAAAGCACGTAAAACTGTTGGTCCCGGCTGTCATTCGTAGATCTTTGACAGTCGCAATGGAGAGTCAAAAGTCAGAAAGTCTGACCACCAGTCTTACCAAGGGGTATAGTGTTATTCAGTAACTGAGTTGTGGAGGTCAGACGAGCAGTCACTGCATGTAAAACAATAGTATTCAGTTACCGTTAGTTTATAGATAGACAACCCCAACTTAGTTGAGAAAAGGCTAGGCAGATAATGATGATGTCTAATAACAGAGACGATCTTTAACTTTATAAGCTTTCCAATGAACTGCCCTAACATTCCTTCTCCATCATCATCATCATCATTTCAGCCGAAAGACGTCCACTGCTGGACATAGGCCTCCCCCAAGAAATGGGGGGTTTTGCCATAATCGCCACGCTTGGCAGGCGGGTTGGCGATCGCAGTATGGTTGTTACATAGGCACAGAGAACGCTGTTGTCCATTCTCTGGTAAGTCCCTTAGTCGCCTCTTACGACACCCACGGGAAGATATATGGGATGGTGCTATTCTTTACGTCCGACACCATACGGACCTCCTTCCTTCCTTCCTTCCTTCTCAATAATTAAGTAATATTCTTATGATTTTCTTTCCCGGATCAGTTTCGAACAAAACACAAACTTAATTAAGTTCAGTGAAGAACAATTTAATTCAAAGTTTTGTTCCAACCCGATCGTGGACGAAAGAAAAACAGTATCTAATGTTAGCGTCTGGTGTTTATCATCCAGCCAACTTATTAAAGTTAGCTCAAGTTATTGTTTTAGTAGCTAGTGTAAAGGTGGGCCTGGATCACGTTGAATGTAGGGTCATTGAACTGCTGTCTCACACAAGTTTCTAACTTGATAAGATGTCTACCTAGGCATTTACGAAGACGATAGCCGATTTGTATGTTAATACCTACACATAACCGTGTTTGTTCGTTTTTCGAATAGTATTAAGATTTGTTTTAGAAGACATGCATATTTTAGTGTGGTATAGTGTGGCTTAAGTTTTGTAAGGAGTACTTTTCAACACGTAAAACTTAACAGTTCGTCACTGGCCCACTCATTTGCAGAATGTTATTCGTAAACTACTTACATCTCTAGGATATGTCCACAGTCGAATATTATAAGGTTTTAGCCATGTAAACATGTTTATAGAATCCTTTGCAGAGTGTTCCATCGATACCATATACTTAAAGTACCGGATACATGCCAAACGCATGAAACCTTTACGGTACCTACCTACATTCCCGGACCCAAAGCGTACACTATTGTACTCGCGCCAATACCCTCCAGTGCCCGTAAAATATTTTAAAATCAGTGGAGCAAAAAGTATCGTTGCGTGTAGGAATGTTATAATCACGGAGTTAGAACGAATGTCTGTAACATTAACTTTTGTTCATGTTTAGGCAATGCTCAATAGTGTACCTTTTTCCTTGGAAGTTGCGTAAAGTCAAAAAAGTCAAAGTCAAATCATTTATTTCAATTAGACCATTAAAAGGCGCTTTTGAACGTCATAATAAAAAAAAATATAAAGTTGATTCTAGTTGCCCATTCCAAAAGGTAGTTTCGTTTTTAAAGGGAGAAGAATGGGCAAGAAACTCCATACTTACTCTTTTAAAAATAAATGTGTACAATATTTTGCATTGACAGTTTACAGTTATATAACTATACGTAAATACGATGGACCTTGCATAAAAACACTATATTGAAGTATGTGTTGTGTGTGTTGTGTATGTATGTGTGTATGTATGTATTGAAGTGTGTGTAGGTCTTTAGTGTGAGACGCTACGTGCGTCGATACTCTTGCGCCATCCCATCTTCCTAGTTCAACGTGCTGTGCTGGTGCTACTGCTGTAGAAAACGCCTGCGTCTGCGGTTGAAGACCTCAAACGGCGAAAGTATAGCAACCTTGGTTTGAACGTTATTTTCGAGCCGTTTGGGGTTGAAACCCTCGGGTCGTGGTGTCCAAGTGCTTATTTTCTTTTTAAAGAAATGTCTAAAAGGTTGGTTGACACTTCCAGTGATCCAAGAGCTGGTTTTTACCTTGGTCAGAGATTAAACATTGCCATCCAACGTGGCAATGCTGCCAGTCTCTTGGGTACATTTCCAGTTGACGGCGATGTGGACGAATTCTATAATGCTTTATTGTGTTAGGTTTTCTTTTTTATTATTCTTGTAAATATTGTACATACTTAAAAACCATAAATAAAGTTATTGACTTAAAAAAAGTGTACCTGAAATGTACAGAGACCAGCACATCAAGCTACAACAATCTGTCAAATATTTAACTTTATTACGAAACAATAAGGTTTATATTCAATTGGGGAAATTTGACTGTTTGGTATGGCTTGACCTGACGTCGATTTCGATCAAAGAAAAATCTGTCTCTATAAACTTAGATTCGTTTCTACAGACGCCGCCGGCACGTCAAGATTTTTTTCCAGATTTTTTTCCCAATTGAATATGAACCCTATTCTTTTGTATAAAGTTAAAATCAATTTAAAATAAATGACAGATTGTTGTAGCTTGATGTCAAAATATTGCCCCTCCACACAATGATATATTATACACTTAGATGCGTTACCCGCGCTCAATAATGGCAATATTAAAGCAAGGCAATTGCCGGGGTTTCACTCAGTCACGTACCACCCAGTGTCATTGCTATACGTCAGTATCGCTCGTAATTCACACATAACTGACGTAACAAAATTTGTATGTTTATCTTTTTCTAACAGGTGTACGCTGTATGCCTCTGTCCTTTTCATTGCACTGTATAATTGTATGTGCCTACTGGTATGTAGATATAAAAGTTTGCGCCGTTTTAAAGTGCACTAATGTTCGTGTATGACGCGTCTATTTATAATACGTCACTGCCTCCACACTAGGAATTTATCCTGAATCGTGTGTTTGTAAACGTATAAACTGGCATACACAAACAACTAGACCCTGAGCAACTACCTGTATTTCATACAAATATTGATGATAACATTAGATGTGTGGCTTTCTCGTTCTTCTCCATAGAGACCTACCCTACGTTTCAGAACGAGCAACTAGCTTCGACTTTCTTACCAACTAACTTGACAATTCAAAAATGCCTGTTAATGGTTTGATTGAAATTAATAAATTGAGCATTAATTTCAATCAAACCATTAACATTGAATTCATGCAAACTAACATACCAGCTACCTAATACATAACAGACAGGTACCAAGGTGCCTTAGCGCTAGTAATCTGAATTCTTAGAAAGGCTTTTATACGTGTCAAACGTCAGGTACAGCGTTACTAGAAGCAACATAATAATCAAAGATTAATACACTAAAATCCTACACGTGATGTATACTACTTAATGATTGTTTGTAAGAACTAAATTAACTTAAGATAAAGTAGGTTGTACATCGTTTTCATCAGGCTTTTTACCAAACTTTACAGTTTAAGACATTATGCGGCTACCGGAGTGTTTATGTACATCATTAAACATTATTTACAAAGTGCAAAGTCTATATTACCTGCCCCTTCTTGCCTTTTTCTTCTATTTAAGAGGTATTCTATCTAAGAAGAGTTTTGTATCTGCCACGTCTATTCAACATCATTTGCAAATCACCACACGCATTTATCATCATTTCGTTCATTAACGCTATATGCGCGCCCGTATGTAAGGCCCATCAGTAAACGAAACTCAAAATGGCGCCCAAATGCAAAAGACCTGTCAAAATGACGTAACTACTATTTAAACTTCGAACATTCAACAACACGAAACGCCTCCACATTAGACAAACCCCACACAGTACACTAACCTTTTCGTCAAACCTAATCAGTTGAAAATTCCAAGTATTTTCTCACCACAGAATATGCCAAACTAACTCAACATAGAACAAACAGTCCTGAACTCGTAAAATTGTACCGCAGAACGAAGAGTATGTCTCAGTCTAACTTGCACTTAATTGACAAACGTCGTAACTCCACATTTGTTTGGCAAATGTCGGTCAAGTGCGTGTTGGAGGGCTTCATACAATTTGTTACGCTGAATTTCTTTCAACGAAATGTTATGTAATGTGGTAGGACTATGATGTACTGTGGAATCGGTTTTGAGAAGGAGTTTGGAATATTTTTGGCGTAAGTACATATGCCTTATTGGATTGGATACTGTGTTATTATAGAATAGAAAATAAAGTAGGTATAATGAATGGATTTTATTACCATCAAACAAATTTTGGAACTATAAATTAAATCATTTTGCACAAGAAAACAAAACTTTACAAACTCGGACTTAGTCATTTCTACCAGTGTACCTTAGGGTGAACCAAATAGAACATAAATGACAGGTGCTACATGAAAAACATTAGAAAGTACGTATTATTTATATATCACTGATATCTTGATAATATGTCTAATAATAAAACCGTGCCTAAGAAAGCACGTAAAACTGTTGGTCCCGGCTGTCATTCGTAGATCTTTGACAGTCGCAATGGAGAGTCAAAAGTCAGAAAGTCTGACCACCAGTCTTACCAAGGGGTATAGTGTTATTCAGTAACTGAGTTGTGGAGGTCAGACGAGCAGTCACTGCATGTAAAACAATAGTATTCAGTTACCGTTAGTTTATAGATAGACAACCCCAACTTAGTTGAGAAAAGGCTAGGCAGATAATGATGATGTCTAATAACAGAGACGATCTTTAACTTTATAAGCTTTCCAATGAACTGCCCTAACATTCCTTCTCCATCATCATCATCATCATTTCAGCCGAAAGACGTCCACTGCTGGACATAGGCCTCCCCCAAGAAATGGGGGGTTTTGCCATAATCGCCACGCTTGGCAGGCGGGTTGGCGATCGCAGTATGGTTGTTACATAGGCACAGAGAACGCTGTTGTCCATTCTCTGGTAAGTCCCTTAGTCGCCTCTTACGACACCCACGGGAAGATATATGGGATGGTGCTATTCTTTACGTCCGACACCATACGGACCTCCTTCCTTCCTTCCTTCCTTCTCAATAATTAAGTAATATTCTTATGATTTTCTTTCCCGGATCAGTTTCGAACAAAACACAAACTTAATTAAGTTCAGTGAAGAACAATTTAATTCAAAGTTTTGTTCCAACCCGATCGTGGACGAAAGAAAAACAGTATCTAATGTTAGCGTCTGGTGTTTATCATCCAGCCAACTTATTAAAGTTAGCTCAAGTTATTGTTTTAGTAGCTAGTGTAAAGGTGGGCCTGGATCACGTTGAATGTAGGGTCATTGAACTGCTGTCTCACACAAGTTTCTAACTTGATAAGATGTCTACCTAGGCATTTACGAAGACGATAGCCGATTTGTATGTTAATACCTACACATAACCGTGTTTGTTCGTTTTTCGAATAGTATTAAGATTTGTTTTAGAAGACATGCATATTTTAGTGTGGTATAGTGTGGCTTAAGTTTTGTAAGGAGTACTTTTCAACACGTAAAACTTAACAGTTCGTCACTGGCCCACTCATTTGCAGAATGTTATTCGTAAACTACTTACATCTCTAGGATATGTCCACAGTCGAATATTATAAGGTTTTAGCCATGTAAACATGTTTATAGAATCCTTTAACTGAAGATTATTTTAAACTATGCTAGACTTGACTCGTGCCATATGCCATGTGGCGGTCGCGAATAGCACCACCCCATTTCTACCCGTGGGTGTCGTAGAAGGCAACAAAGGGATATTGACCAGAGGATGGGCAGCAGCGTCCTTCTGAGTACCAAAACACCTACTGTGATCGCCAACATGCATCGGCCAAACATGGCGATTACGGCTGAGCCCTCCCTTGGGGTGGACCTATGCTCTGCAGTGGGCGGCTTAAAGGTTGACATGATGAGACTTGATTCAGGATTCGAATGACGAATCACGAAATCCTTCAACTATTTTTAAGCAAAATCTTTAACCTACTTCTCTAAAATAATGTCTAAAGTCGAATAACTTATAGCCATCCACATACAGAGTGACCAATGTAACCATCCATACATCTAAACCGGGAATTCCAACATGATATACTGTCAAGAGTAATGTTTGTTGGTCTTACAGCTTAGTTGTATAGCTGAACAGGCTTACCGGACCATGGTTGAACAACGTCCATTTATTTCCGTATAAAATCGTGGTTACCCTATCCGTCTGTCATGTTGGACATACTTGTGTATATGCGGTTTAAAGTCAAAATGTAAATATTGGTCGAAGACAAAGTTTGTTAGAGCCTTACAGGCTTATGTACGTATATAATATGGGAATTTATAAATGTGCCTTTACATAAGGATTTATTTCAGGGTCTAGTGTTAATAAACATTCTAGTTTCAGAATTAGTTTCTTTGAAAGCATTTTAGTTGATTTTGAAATATTTTTCTATGCACGTTGCTAAACTGAGGTGGAGCACGTGGCTTAGTAAAAGCCGTACAGGGCCTCAAGTCTGCTATTACAATAGTGACAGAATGGTCTATCATTGATTTCATAATTGTTGATTTTGACAAGTTTGGAAATCTACTAGTATAATGGCATCATTACGACTTTCCAATGGTCAACCACTGACATGCCATTGAAAGAAATGATATAGAATGGTAATCTCGTACAAAATGACAACTGAATGACTGACTTAGGCGGTAAACTGCTAAAATTTTGACAGTTCCTTTGATCAGTGACCTACCATTACAACGTCATTGTGCGACCAATGATCGACCATTATGAATTTAGCAGATTACGAACATTTAGCAAAATGACAGTGGGATCGTGTTGGTTTGACGAAATTATACAAATAGCAGACTTGGCCCCCAGGTCGACCGGTCAAAGGTTAAGCTACGCTTGCCTCGGTCGGTCTGTGGATGGGTGACCATGTATTTCATACCGAGTTCCCTCCGTGCCTCGGAAAGCACGTAAAGCCGTTGGTCCCGGCTGTTATTTGTAGATCTATGGCAATCGTTAAGACGCAGTGCTAAGGGCTGGTTGCTTCAACTTTAAGACAAATTTACCGGTAATAGTCAAAAATGGAGCTAACTCTGGTCAAATCAAAAACATGGGTTGTTTCACAAAATCATACGTCAAAAAGTTACTATTACCATAACCGACCAGTCAACGTAATTTTGTGTTGTCAAACAGCTACGTCAAACATCAAAATATTATGGAATCTTTTTTTGAATAACATTGACTGACGGATTTTTATGTCATTAAACAACCCGTTACAATTAACGTACGTCAAACATCTCACGTCATAGTAACTTTTTATCAAAAAAGACAACCGCCTTCAAAAAGTAAAAAATAATTTTCAATTCGCGGCTTTGGTTTTGCTTGTTGTTTTGTATTGCCACCGACTTGCCAATTGAAAGTTATTTTTTACTTTTTGAAGGCGGTTGTCTCTTTTTGTTAAAAAATTCTTTTTTCGCTTTTTAGTGCCTGCTTCTCATCATAGAAATGAGTTACGAAACAACGACACCAAAAAAAAACTGTCATCCCTTAATTTAAAACCCTTAGGGGAGGAATATTTTCTTGAAATTTATATGGGACCAAATTTGAGGTATACACTATCAACTAAAAAAAGAATCATTGAAATCGAACTACACTGAAAAAAGTTATGCGCGGTTGAACATACAAATAAATATATAAAAAATAAAAAAATGATCATAAAATGAAAACTACTAGGCCAAACAATGTTAATTTTTTATGGGACCAAATGGCTACTATTTCGCATCAAACTAAAGAAGAATCACGTAAATCGGATCTTAAATCTCAGAGTAATCGATGTACATACATAAAAAAAGCAACCAAATTGAGAACCTCCTTCTTTTTGAAGTCGGTTAAAAATATTGCTAATTTAGTAAAACGGAAAACCTAAAAGAACAACTCGTTGTTTGAATCAAAATCTTAAATATAAAAATGTTATTTAATCATAAAGTAATTAAGACATTGTTAAGCACAGGAATATTCTGTCTAATTAGATTAAAAGCTTTTGTTGGAATAGATAAGCAGGAAGTTTAAAATTTTCTTTTACCCTTGCGCTTATAGGGGTGGGTAAATTGATAAATCAGTTGGTCACTGAGTTTAGGATGAGCTTTTATTCTTTATCATCGGTTTGATGACAGCTCACTTGAAGCTTACTTCGTACGAATTCACCGAGGGAGGTTTATACAAAGTCAAAGTCAAAACATTTATTTCAATTAACCCATTTACAGGCACTTTTGAATAGTCAAGGAGTCGGTCAGTTAGTCAGAGAGGTGAAGCTAGTTGCTTGTTCCAAAACGTAGAATATCACATGCTACTTTTCAAACCGGGGCAATGTTTTAGGTATGAGAATCCATACATTTTCAAACATACATGCGATTCAATTTCATGTTTCTCTTCCAAATTATAAGTAAAAAAAAAAACAACAAACAACACCGATCAACAATCACTTATCTACTTTTATCTTTATATACCCAAATTTACCTCAACAATAAAAAACAAACACATTTTTTACAATACACGGCAGCAAATCGAATAAGACCCTTATTTACTCCGCGGGCAAAATAAATGATTCATGATCAACAAAATAAAAAGAAAACAATCCTATTTGTAACAAAATGAAAATTCAGCTACGACTACATAAAACATACCGACTCTTCTGCCTCACATTTATTAAAATATCATTCGGAATTTTATGAAACCCATATCAAGTTCACAAATGTAATGCGTATAAAAATATGCCTTGTGCAAAGGCAGCGGTAGTCAACTATTTTTTGTGCGACCCAACGAAAAAGTTGTGCAGATAAGCATACCCATAGCTATGCTCAGAAGCGTGAACGACATATCGTAATAAATGGAAGCATGGGGCACGTGATTCCTACTTAAGGGGGTACCGAGCAAAATCATTCAAAACAGTCGTCACTGTTAAAGTGATATAATCAATACTTTTACCATAATTGCCATAAAAAATATGTAATGAATACCACAGTGAATGTGTTAACCGATTATCGTTGGCAAAAAATAAGAATACTGTTTAATTTAATAAACAAAAATACGTAAAGTTGTACAAAAATCTTAAAAAAAATCTCGTATTTAGTTGAGTTTTGTTAGTAAACTGTAAATTTTTCGCGCTGTTTTGAATCATACGCAACGTATGTATGTATGATTCAAAACAGCGCGTCAATTAAAACAAAAATTAATAATAAAATAACTAAGCGACATTTCGAAAATGTAAAAACTACAAATTGTAGTATGAATGTTAAAGATTAATATGAATTCAAGTTTGTGAAAAAAAAAACCCTTTACTAACAAAACTCAACTAAATACGAGATTTTTTTAAAGATTTTTGTACAACTTTACGTATTTTTGTTTATTAAATTAAACAGTATTCTTATTTTTTGCCAACGATAATCGGTTAACACATTCACTGTGGTATTCATTACATATTTTTTATGGCAATTATGGTAAAAGTATTGATTATATCACTTTAACAGTGACGACTGTTTTGAATGATTTTGCTCGGTACCCCCTTAAATAAACACTCGGCAAAAACCTTTTTATTAATCTGATCACAAAGACAAAGCCATTTATTTCAATTAAACCATTTACAGGCCCTTTCGAACTGTCAATAAGTCCGTCAGTTAGACAGAAAGTTAAAGCTATTTCCCCGTTCCAAAACGTAGGTAATCTATAGAGAAGAACAAGCAAGAAACTCCACGGGCAATATTTTCAATTAAATTAGATGTTGGTCTGTTTACTAATTGCTTACCTACACTATTTATTGCAATTTATTGCTACAAACAGACAAAAAGGTGCTGTTGTTCATTCTAAAGAAAAGTTCAACATATTTTTTGCCAATTATCGTTCAAAGCCATAAAATTCTGCTGGCCATAAAAAACCCACTTCCCGGCCGTTCAAAGAAATTTGACAGGCCGCGTAGGTATTTACCAACCCATTTCACACTTTGAGAAACGCTGCCATAAGGGATACGTGTGTTCGTAAAATTAATGAATAGCAACATCAAAAGTCCTGTTAATACTTAAAACCCTCTGTAACCTAAGCAAATTGAATTGGACTATCTACTTAGTGAGTCAACGTTTCCATTCTGTTACGTTTCCATTTTGTTACAGCATTGCTGACGCGGGTTTCCTTGATAAATTTATCCTGGGGAATATTTCTGTTATTGATTAAATGAATATGTTGTCATAGAGTTTTCTTGGTGTCTTTTCAAGGAATAAGAGATAAAAGGCTCTTTTGTGGTTGCAACTAGGTCCTTTTGAGAGCAAACTTGATCTTACATAAGGATGTGCCGGTGTAGGAACTTGTGATGCTTATTTGAGGTAATTGTGAGTGTTTCCGCGAATTTTCGAGTAGATAAGAGGTCCCATTACGCAACAGAACTAGTGAAGTATGTAATTTCGTGGAACAACAAAGGAATGAGTCGGTAACAGGCGATGAACTCAGTGTGGTACATTTCCTTTGACTTCAAAACAATGTATAGTAAAATAAGATGTTATGTTATTTGTTCCTTGTGGACATCGATCGAAATGCACAGCGCGGCTGTCAATCGCTCAGCTCCTGCGCGAAAGGAACTATTAGTTAATCTATGACCGTGCTGTGAGTGTCCGCTTTATAATAGAGTACTTATTTATTTTCTTCTGACTGTTGTTAGCACATTAGATAGTCTGTTCATCTGAACTGAAGATCGGTCGGTCCATCGGATCGGTCTTTTATCGGGTACATTTGGAAGAGTGTGCTTTCGGATTGCACAATTTAATTCCCCCATCCCGATTCCATCATCGGACCAGCAGAGATATGGCGAAACGTCACCGCTATATGGTTGAAGTTCCACGGTCTCGAACCAAGCTCTTTGATTTCACATTTATTGCGCAAACTGCCAGACTGTGGAATTCGCTGCCCGCCTCTCTCTTCCCTGATAAGTATAATCTGGGTATCTTCAAGGCACGAGTGAACCGGTTCATCCTCCAGCCAAGCGTGTTTCACCTTAGACCCCTTCATCACTTAAAATCAGGTGAATTGTAGTCAAACGCAAGCCTAAAGAATAAAAAAAAATATGGCGTCCGATGTTTTTTTTTTTTTTTATATTAATTTGGGTCCTATTCCTTTATATATAAAGGAATATACGACTAAAAATCAGTGGCTCGTGGTTAAGTAATGCCATATAGATATTGAGGCTACGCTTGCTGCAGTCGGTTCGTAGATGGATGTCCATGCCTTTCATACCGAGTCTCTTCCGTGGCGGGAAAAGCATGTAAAAGTAGTCTCCCCTCCTCTGTGGTCTCGGCTATCGATCGTAGATCTTTGACGGGTACGAGTAGTCAGAAGCCCGAGAGACTGACAACCAGTCTTACCAACGGGTATCATGTTGCCCAGTAACTGGGCTGTGGCGGTCACTTAGACAGTCGCTTCATGTAAAACACTGGTATTCAACTGCATCCAGTTTAACTGGAAACTGACCACAATACAGTTGGGAAAAGGCTAGGCAGTTTGTTTACTTTAAGAAAACAGTTTTTTTTTTACAAGATTTATTTGAATTATACTAAGTACTAGCTCTAGCCCGCGATTTCGTCCGTCTGAATTTTTCTTATGGATCTCTATATTTTGATAAGAAATTATAGCTAAAGGAATATCGTATTATCCTAACTATTACTAAAAGATGATGGGAAGTATTTTTTAGCTCATTACAAACAAACATTACAAAAAATCAAATTTATTTTCTTTATAATATTAGTAAGACAACGTTAATTAAACAATTTCCACCATCACGTAGGTTCAATAAAACCCACTAAGCAAAACGATAAATTTCTTAAAATATACTGTAGTTTGTGGATCGTGGCAAATAAAAACGATGAATAAAAGAACTTACTTTTATTTTGAGATAGGTACTTTAAAAACCTTCATATAGCTATTTAATGTTCAAACACACCGCTTACTCAACCGTCCTCGCCATCTTCCTTTTATATTCTACCTTTTTCTCTATCCATCTTTTGTCTCACTCACACCTTTATGTTTCATTCCGCACACCATCCACACGTTCCATTTCATTATTCATCCTACATATACAATAGGTAGCGATCCGTAGCGGCTTCATCACTTCAGCTTAATTTTGGTCCACTGTTGGACATAAGCCTCCTCCATGGCGCCCCATTTTTCCTAGTCCTCTGCCTTCCGCATCCAGCCACCACCGGCTACCTTCTTCAGGTCATCGGTCCATCGGGCTGGAGGGCGTCCCACGCTACGTCTGCCGATTCGCGGTCTCCACTCTAGGGCAAGTCTGCTCCATTGGCCGTCGGTCCTGCGACAGACGTGACCAGCCCACTGCCACTTCAGCTTGCTGATTTTGCGAGTAATGTCGGTGGCTTTAGTTCTCCTCCGGATTTCCTCGTTGGGAATTCTATCCCTTAAAGAAACTCTGTGACGCGGGCCGCGGTAGCAGCTCTCGTGCACTCCACACCCCGTACTACCTCGACGCAGTCTCCGCTGTCCTATTTAAGCCTTCGCGCGATGGACGCGGCCCTCTTTGGACCGGCCAGCGGCGAGGAGTTAAGTGTCTCACCTCACCGGACTGAAGACCACGTTTTTCAAAAGCCTACCACGCCCATCTACCGTCTGAGCCCTAAGCCTCTTTCCTAATCTAGTGTGTCAAGAATACTGTCTAAAACCGTATTAAAAGTTAATGCTATTGTTGAAGCCTCCATCTTTAATTTGTCTCCAAATCGATAGTTCCCTTAGCCACCTCGTGCCTACCACGAGGCGACTTCGTGACAATTCCAAGCATTGCTCGCTCCATTGCCCGCTGACCAACTCTAAACTTGTGAATTAGCCCCGCTGTAAGTGTTCACGTCAGCGGCAGCGTCTTCGCCCAGGTGCAATAGAGCTCAAACTATACGTGTAAACCTTCCTCTTAATCACTTTATCTATTGACTAAAACCGCATTAAAATTCGCTGCGTAGTTTAAAAGATCTAAGCGTTCAGACGACGGGAGCGTCTTTGTTTTACACTATGTAAAGATTCTGTCCTGAAATATGTGATACTAGCTTCTGCCCGCGGCTTCGCCCGCGTAAAAAGAACAATTATCCCAAGGGAACATATTACCGGGCTATAAAATATCCTATATGTTAATCCAGGAAATGGTCTATCTATGTGCCAATTTTCATGCAAATCTGTTTAACGGTTTGCGCGTGATTGAGTAACAAACATCCAAACATCTTCACAAACTTTTGCATTTATAATATTAGTAGGATGTGCACGAAGTACTAGCTGTTATACTTACTACGTGGATCTCGTCTGTGATATATGTGTGTGTGTTAAACAGTTCCATATTCAAACACTTAAGAAAAATTACATAAACAACTGCTTAAATACGTAACCGGTTGATTGAATGCTGGTGAACACAAGCCTTCATCTATGGCTCTAAAGAACGAATGAATGAACGATGAAAATAAGCTAAAACATTCATTAAGATTGATGTGAAGTGGTAAATGTAATACATAGCAGTCATATTTCTTACTTATTGGTTTAAATTTAAATTATGCTGCTTTATTACTCCTTGTCTGTTATTATTGTTTACCTGTTCATTTAATTTTCTACAACAGGTAGGTTATTAAATAAACAGGAAAGCTTGTAAATAAGGCTAATATATTAAGCTTCTGATTTTGCTCCCCCTTTGGTAATAACTTGGACAAAGTAAATTTTTGAAGACTTATAAGTGTAACAGGCAAACACTCAGCATCTTAAAATTGAGTAGCATTTGAATATTTAGCCATAAGTATATCTTTATAAATTTTGACAGAAGTCATCCCTTAATTTGGAATAAACCCAACGATACATAAATGTGTTCTTTTCAGCTTTGTCGTACTGGGAAATGTAGTCACCGGGACGTAAGACACTGCTTTATTTTTAGGAAACATACATTATATGTTTCTGTAAACGTATGAGAAAACCCATAACATATAAGCTAAAAAACTAAAATATCAAATAATTCCTCACCATCGTCGCCATCAGGGAATGTGCCCAAGAGACTGGCGGTCAACTAACTTTTTAGACAAATCTTTAAAAAGCAGATCAGCACTCGGACCCCACGACCCGAGCGTTTCAACCCCAAACGGCTCGAAAATAAAGTTATCACCAAGGTGACTATACTTTTGCCGTGTGAGGTTTTCTGCAGCCGCAGCAGCAGCATCAGCACAGTATGCTGAACTAGAAAGATGGGATGGCGCAAGAGTATAAACGCACGTAGCGTCCCACACTAAAGGCTTACCCAACTTCCAAGGAAATAGAGACATTCCGTCTGGTCTCTTGCCATCGTTGCGTGCCAGATGTATGAGTAGTGACAATGCCAGATCCTGCCCCACCCATTTACATGATATCCAAAATGCAATTTAATTTTTTTTTTTTTTTTTTCTTTATTTGTTTATAGGGGCTTTTACGCGTAGCGCATGTCAGTCCCATCGTATCCTAAACAATTGTACTTTCACAAAACGTGAGCCATGAATTTAAACAAACTTTTTGCATCGTCGCCGTTAGGTTGAGATAGAATTGTATGGAACATGCCTATATCAGTTCTGTTCAAATTCAGTGACCTTATTAAATGATCTCTATAAGACGCATATTGGACACATTCCATCAATAAGTGTTGTAGGTCGTCGACAACTCCACATTCCTCACAATTGGGTGAATCGATTTTCTTCATCATGAAGGCAAATTTTTTGCATGGAATGTGTCCAGATCTGAGTCTAAGGGCAGAAACAATAAGTTTTCTACTAATATCACTATTCATGAACCAGGGCACGCGAAGAGGCTCACACTGTATGGTTTTGTACCATAAACCCTTCTCTAATGACCGTTTATTAAAATATTCTTTCCAATAGTCATAGCATATATTTTTATATTTTGGTAAAAAATCTGAATAATCTAGTATATTATTTATTTCTTTTCCATTCCTAGCCGCTAAATTCGCCAACGTGTCAGCCTCTTCGTTGCCCCGCAACCCAATATGCGATGGAACCCACTGCAATCTCAATAGGATACCTTTTAAAGTGATTTCATCAATTTTAGATAAAATAACATAAGCTATCGATGCACCTCTACGGCCAGAGGCGCATCGAGCTATATGTTGTAATGAGCTTTTACTATCTGTACAAATGACTACATTTTTATGTCTACAATGATTAATTACATAAGTCAAAGCCTCTGAGACCGCAATGAGCTCCAACGTCATAATGGATGTAGGTTCACTTATTCTAAAACAATTATCCTGGGTGCTTATATCTATATTAGGTATATAATATGCAGAACCCTGACCTTCTACACTCTTCGACCCATCTGTAAATATGTAAAACCAGCCACTATACTTTGTATATAATTCTATAATAACTTCATATTTTAATATATTAATATCGTAGGAACGTTTAGATTTTTTTATTGATTCTAAATTTACTATAATTATTTCATTTACATTAATATTACTTATCCATGTTCGTAAAGTATACATTAATAGTGGACAAGAAGAGGCTACTTGCAACTCTTTAACCTCATTCATAACTGATACTAATAAAGGAATGTTTTTGTTTTTCCAATAAAAATTTTGTCGAAGAGCGTAGAGATTATCTAATAACTGACAAGTTAAATTATTTTCTAAAGCCCTTGACTTTAGGCAAAATTTATAAGCTAGATATTTCCTACGTAAGTACAACGGAACTACACAAAGCTCACTTTCCATAACGTGAATCGGTGATGTTTTGATAAAACCTCCTACTATCCTCATAGCTTGGTTTTGGATTTTATTTAATTTATCTAGATGGCATTTTGCGCTCGCATCATATAAATAGCAGCTATAGTCTAAGCGACTTCTGATTAGAGCCATATATATACGTCTTAGGTGTCTGGGATGTAAACCCCAGGAGGCACCTGCCAACACCTTAAGCAAATTAAGACTTCTTTGCACCTTTTCAACAGTCATGTTAATATGTTTACTCCAGCGTAGCGATCTGTCCAACCACACACCCAAATATTTGTAGTTGTCTACTATCTCTAAAGTGTCGTTATTTAGTTTAAGTTCAATTTGCAACCTCTTAAAACCTCTACTAAAAATACAAACCTTCGATTTATCGGTTGACAACTGTAATCCCATTTCATCCAGAATGAGACAAAATGCATTTAACGCTGTTTGAAATTCTACTTGACTTTCTCTTAAGTTTCTGGAAGGGGAATATAATACAAAATCATCTGCATATTGACACATCGTTACATTTCTAATTCTCTCAAAACATTTAATTGTAATTACGTTAAATAGGACAGGCGAAATCGGGTCGCCTTGTGCCAAACCACGATTTGTATGTCTTACAAAGTACTTATTCTGATCGGTTTCATCTTTCATAATAAGGTGCCGTTCACTCAAAAAGTTCCACAGGTACTGGCTGAATTTTTTCCCAACACCTATTTCGTCTAAGGTATTTATCAACACATCTATTATCACGTTATTGTAGGCATTAGTTATATCCAAAAAACAGGCTATAGTCGAAATTTTACGCGAAAAACCTAAGTAGATTTGGCTGACCAATTTGACTAGGCAGTCCTGACATGACTGTCCTCTCCTGAATCCAGAAGTGAACGGGGACAACAATTTATTTTTCTCTATGTACCACTCTAGCCTTTTTGTCAGCATTGCATGAAAGATTTTGCAAATACAAGAGATTAAGGAGATTGGTCGGAGTTTGATACCACCGTTAGGTGCAGGTTTTGGTATTGGTGTCACTAATATGTCACGCCATTGTTTCGGAATACTACCGGTACTAAAAATGTGGTTGTATAGATCTAATAAGTATACTTTGCCTGCCGGGGGTAGATGGTATATGAGAGAATATGTAATCCCGTCGTTACCGGGTGCTGTATCCTTTCGCTTAAAGCAGTTACACATTTCTTGTAAAGTAAAGTTTGCCTCGAGTAATGTATTAGCTGAATTAAACTGTTGGACCTTTGGATATACATAGTCTGGAGCGAGATTAGAGAGAAGTTCAATCTTCTGATCATTTGAAACTCGGGATCTGGACGAATTGACTCCCTTAATCCAGCCCATGCGTTTCCACATATCAGAACTTGTCGTTTGTCCATTAATACTGCTACAGTAACTTTGCCAATCTTTTGTCCTCGCTCGACAGATAGCGTCTTTTACCTCTTTTGTTTTGCGTTCAATTATATTTAAATTACTTGGTGTAGGATTGCCTCTGAAATTTTTTAACGCTAACCTACGTTGCGCCACTAAATGTGAGAGTGTTGTGTTCCAGTAAGGTTTAGGTCGAAAGTTATTTTTTGGATTATCACAGTTCCTAACTCGAGGTATGTGTTCATCAGCTGCTTTATTCATCTGTCTGATAAAATTATCATATAAATATTGCACATTAAATGTATCTAAAGGTTGTAATAAATAATTTTCTAAAGATTTACTATACTCTGACCACTTTGCTAGCTTGAAATTTCGCTTTTTATTTATACAGACAGCGTTTATATTATTACTATACTTATATAAGATCTTAACAAACAGATGGTCACTTCCGAGATTTTCATTTATTACACTCCAGCATAATAAAACAGACAAATCGGTCGAAACAAAAGTTACATCGGGAGAGGTCCTCTGAACAATATTATCGACTAAAGTCACTCTAGTGGCACTTCCATCGTTAAGAGGAATAAATCCAGCATCTAAAGCCGCGTCATAAATCTGAATTCCCCTTCCATCGGCTTTGGAAGACCAAGTTGCATGGTGGCCGTTAAAATCACCAGCTACTATACATTTATTGGGATATAGTGAGAAAATTTGTTCCCAGTCAGCAAGACTTGTGCGAACTGAAGAAGGGCAATATACCAATACTATATTCTTAATTTCATTACAGTTTAAAAGCTTGATTGACATAACTTCTATGCCTGCGTTTCTAATAAAATTAATAAAATTAAAAAAAATAAATAAAAATAATAAAATAATAAATTTAATAAAATTATTGTAATGATCAAAGAATCTTATTATAATTAATTGTTTTGCTTTAGAACTTGCGAACTTGCGAACTTGCGTTCTTGGTTTGTTTCCACGCGACAGGCTCGAGTGTGGAGTCAGTGGAGTTGTGTGGAGTTTATTAGCAAAATGCTTCCTTTGTGTCTTATACATATTTGTTTTTTTTGAGAACCTAATTGATAATGTAGACTATTGTAGATTATAAGGAAATGTAAAGACCTTTTTTTGTTGGAAAATGAACAACATTATTATTATTACTTGCAGATTACAAATCAATGCAAATACAGTTTTTTGATTTAAACAGAAACGGCAAGTTCTGCAGTCATTAAGACTAATGTTTAGTTATCAGTAATGAATAAGCAGTAAGATGCTACATATTGCAAGCTTGTACATGACTTTTATTAAGTGGGGCAAAGTTCTATAGAGTTTCTGGCATTGTCCTTTAAGTACAACTTGGATACATTTATCTATAAACTGTAATAATAAAGCTGAAGAGGATCTCCTAAAAACTTTTACACCAATTGGATGCTACGTTATCACCCGATACTAAAGGCTATATTTTAATATAAAATATTCTGGTTCTGTTACTGTATTCACACGAATGGACGCGGACAAAAGTTAGTTTATTATAAAACTTGCTTGCTTCAGTGGGGAATAAAAAAAGATATAAAAATTAAAATTAAAAGAATTTTCGGAATCGAACTAGTGGTGCCAGAGGTTAGCGCGTTCAAACAAAGAAAGAAAGAAAGAAAAAGTGTTTATTAACACAGACCATGTGCACACAATAATAATAATAAAAAGGTTATTCAATAAAAAAATAGAAAAACTTGAAAGGTGTCAAGGGACACCCGGATGGAACGAAGTTCCTTTCGATTAATTAGTGAAGGAACTGTATTTTTTTTTTTTTTTTAAGTTATAATAATATTTTTTTTATTATTAACAAATATAATGTAATATAAACTTAACGAAAATAACTGGCTTGGTTTCTATGAGAGAGAGAGAGACAGACAGAGAAACACGCACACGCCGCACGGCTTACAACTATAGCAAAAAGTGTCGTTACAACTTTTGGTCTTAATTTTTTCCGTCTAGCCCCCTTTCACAACGCGCGATAAGGAACTTCGTTCCAATAAATAAAATACTTTACAGAAATACTAAAACACATACAATCAAACAAACATGATACAAATAATGTGCGTGTGTGTTCATATGGTGTACCACCACATTAAACCAAAATTGTTGGTGTAACACGTTCCGTGGAAACGTGTTTCAAGCTAACAAAATCCTAGTTTTCACCCTCGAATTCGTTTCACGTGTTTTCTAGGAGTACCTACTCGTTGCGACTACTTGATATAAGCGACTTGCAAAATGGTTTCAAAAGAACTAAGTACGAACATTTAGTTCTTTTCACTTCTCAGTGTTAACCGTCGAGTTTACCTTCCTTTCTTTTTCTTTAAGGATCGACTTTTAATTCAGTGGCGGTTAATTTTTTTTACGGAAATTCTTAGAAAGGCTGTAGTCTACTATCAACGCTGACGAAGCATTAATGCTCGAGTGATTTTGTTGAGTAAATGATAGTGAATTATAATTTATCCTAAATAGTGTTTATTATTGTGTATATTATGTGTGTATATGTTTTATTATCTATTTGACTACTCTGGCGTTACGCGACCGGCAATGCGCAACATGCATCCATCCTAGGCCTCTATCTTTTCCACTTTAGTTGAATTTGTTTATTTTTTTGATAAAGTTTGTACAATATTTACACGCATAATGAAAAAGAAAAGCTATAGCTATAAGCTATATCTAAAAAAAAAATGGTTGTCTGTAAAGCCGGTTTACGGACGAAAGTTTTACGTGATAACGTCATAAAGAAACATAATGGCTAACATATTTACCATAAGCAAATAATGGGTTCCGTCGAGGTGGGCGGAGCTTATTGCTTAGGCCGATCGTGCCACTCAATCGCTTGTTCCGCACTCTCGCTTGTACGTTCGGGCTCAGGCGGAACGTGACACTTTTTCATGCGTGCAGCCGGTGTTCATCGATTTATAAGACGTTATCACGTCAAAAAACGAATACAAAAAGGCATAAAAAAATAACCCCACATCGCCGTCATCTGGAAAATGTGCCCAAGAGACTGGCGGCATTGCTACTTTGGATGGCAATCCTCACGGGAATTTTCAACCATCCGTTTGGACATTTTCTTAAAAAGGAGATGAGCACTGTCAACCCCAATCGGCTCGAAAATAAAGTTTTACCAAGGTTTGTGTACTTTGAACTTGTGTTCTTGTACTTAGCAGCACGCTGAACCAGGAAGATGCTTTCGTATATGCATTGTGAACTCTTTCAGTTTTATTTTCTTTTTCTCTTTACAACAGCACAAATATTGCAATTACTAATTACATTATAATTTTAAGTACGAACTCATATCCTCAAACTTTCAGTAATTTCCGCAATATAAGCAAATTTTATATACTCTAGGAGCAAGGGTATAGTTATACAGTCTGCATTTCTGCTCATGCTATAAAGGAAAATGAGTGTGTAGATAATTCTGAAGCCGTGAGCTGAAATCGTGCTTTCACAGGCTTAATTAGGTTCGCTGCAGTCGTTCGCAGAAATATTAGTTCGTCTGAGCCAGGCATCTAATACAGTGAAGTTTTTTTTAACTTAAAATATTTTATAATTTCTTAACTAAACTAATTATTAATTCATTAATTTTGTGTCAACATTTGACAGTGTTGCATGAATATTCTGATGTCTTTTTTAGCAGGCGAGAATTTAATCAATACCGAATTCGTATAAAAATCACTTCATAAACTACTTACTTTTACCAAATGCGTAAAAGAATTGGAAGTCGATCAGGTACGAGATGATCTTTGAGTTCTTTGGATTCATCACTCGTAATCCCAGTGATTGCCTCCACGAACTAATAGTTACCGAAAAAATGGAAGGCAGCGACCTAGAGGAAGGAGTCCAATGCACTGAACTGACCAGATCCGCACCATATTCAACATGAAGGTCGCCGAAAGCCAGAGCAGATGGTGCAATATCGTCCGCGGAAAGTTGATTTCCTGATGGGTCTCACTATTGCTGAGGGCATTTGGGAAGTGACGCAACGGGGAGAATACTTTAAGATATTTGTAGAAGAAAAAAAGCGACTAGTTAAAAAAAAAAAACTTGAGAGGTGTCAAGGGACACCCGGATGGAACGAAGTTCCTTTCGATTAATTAGTGAAGGAATTGTAATAAAATTTTATTTTTTTGAAGTTATAATAATATTTTTTATTATTATTAACAAATATAATGTTATATAAACTTAATCAGTCTATTTGAGCGAATAAACTTAGGTACTAAACATATCGCCGTAGGTACCTAGTTCAAAGAGTTCGCCGCGCCGCCTTTAAATACATAAACATATTCTACGAAAAGCGAATTCGGACTTTATTTTGTAAACGTATACGGTTAAAAATTGAAATTTTACCAAACTAGGTATGATAAAATTATTCTGAGAAACGTATAGGCTGGTGCCCGACCGGACAATAGGAGCTATGTGCAACCGAATTTCACGGTTAATGTGTAAAAATAAGGTTTTAATTCGCTCCAATATTTTCATAGAAAAGCCGCCATTCAACTAATAATGAACTCTATTTGACAGTTCCAACGATTCAATTTTTCTGTTCGAATTGTCTGCGTTTGTGAAGTAATAAAAATAGCAAAAATAAGGTTTTAATTCGCTCCAATATTTTCATAGAAAAGCCGCCATTCAACTAATAATGAACTCTATTTGACAGTTCCAACGATTCAATTTAGCTTATTATAGCATGTCGTGACAACTTTTCGTAAGATTTTTTTCCGTCTAGCCCCCTTTCACAACGCGCGATAAGGAACTTCGTTCCAAAAACAAATATCAATGTCAAGAGCGCAGTATTCTATTTAGATACATTTGCTATTCATCGAAGCGTAGGTAAATGTATATCGATAATCGAGCTCGAGAGTGTAAGATGCCTCTAATCCAACACAAAATGACTTGGTCTGTTTCTCTAATACCAGCATCAGATGGTTCCATAAATGGAAACGGCCTACTCTCCTCTCATATACCGTACTTAGGGTAGGTACTAAGGAAAGGTATTTTGAAAAGTATATTTCCTGGACCCTTTTTAAATCCCGAGGAGCGGACAAGCAAAATAGGTATACGTCACAACACAGCATTGTTAAAATAAATCTTTTAAGGGTAAAAGAACCCTTACTAATTAGATGGGTACCCGTTTTCGTATATCACTTAACCCATTTCAGGCAAGATGGTAATCTGGTCAGGCTTGCTGGGTAACCTTTGAGGATTATGTAGAAAAAAACCTTTTATTCACAATTTGGGGCGTGTGGCGAAAATTTGGACGTCCTTTATGTTTTCGCAATGCGGTGTGCGGTAGACTTAAGCTGTTAAATGGCTAATTTCAAATGTCTTGCGCACCGTTAAGTACTTATTGGTTGAAGTTTAAAACGAAAACTTCGCAAATGTTGAGGATTAACTCGGCTAGTTTTTGGTTAAAATTGTAACAGTTAGGGCTTCACTGATACTGATCTCGTAAGACTACAAAGGACTTACAGCACTCAACGAGAAAAGTTGTAAAAAAAAAACAACTCGAAAAAGCCGGTACATTCTGTGAAAATCTCCATGAAGTGCAGAGTGCGATATGAGCTGTCATTCCACCCTGATGCTAGGGATTAACAATACACCTTGCGCACACTTTACCAAAATTCACAGAGGCAGTTTTTTACAGAATAGTCAGCAGCACTGCACAATGTTATAGTAAGAATAAATAACCACATTGAAATAGGCAAGATAGGCAGTCGCTCGATGTAAAACCCTAGTTAGACTGGAAGTCGACCCCAAAAAGGCTAGGCAGATAGACCTTTACTGATAGACTCAGAATAAAGTTATGCAAAACTTAAACCACAAAAATTCCCCGACCCTTGCTCGTGCCAGCCCGTGCCGCTGTGCCTGTAGTTTTAAATTCGTCCCTAAATAATGGAAATCCGATCCAGCCTGTCCCTTTGCTGTCCTCTCCCAGCGACGCCCTAAGCCGAGGCTCGTACCCCACAGGGGGTGCCCTTAGCGTGTAGTCGCTTAGTTTGTAAGATATTTTGCCCTGGCTGGAGGCCCTAAAAACAATAATTTTTAAGGCACCACAGGAAAGTCCGGTTAAGTAGCCGACAACCTCCTAGGTTGAACTGCGAGATGCCAATCCGAAAAAAAAAAGAAAAAAAACCTCAAAAATGTATGGTCAAACTGAAGTTAATGACTGTATGTATAACTTTACTCCGTGGTGGACACTAGAATATTATCTACATATTTTTTTCTTATTTTAATTTTATATTATTAGCTAATATCACATGCAGATACCTACGTACTATTTAAATTAGTCCTATACAGGGGCATTGACTGCGCCTACACGCCACTGGGGCGTATATTTTAAGTAAGGTTTCGTTGGTAGATATAATTACCTACTTTTATAATTTTACTTAATAAGAAAACAAACAATCTAAGAAAAAATACGGTCATGTCAAAAAACTCTAACCCTCTTTTTTCCCTAGTTGGTTAAAAACAGTCCATTATTCTGCCACACACAAAAATAGTTTTGGTGCAAATAAATCACTATGAATAAGGATATTTTTCTTATTTAGATAGGCAAAAAAATTGCGGTATGTCGGAAATATATCAAAATTACACTTCGCATGGAGGCTTAAGCTGCTATCTGATAGATGAGTGGGGTTGAAGAGAGATGGCGCCAGCGGTACCAGGAAACAAATTATCCCGTTGCTCTTTTAGTGCCCCTCTAAGAGTGAAGTCACACTGCTCTGTTACGTTGCGTTGATAGATTTGGACGCATTGCATGCCATACTGGACGCAGAACGCAAAACGATGCCGCTTATTCTGACGTCGTCGAAGCGTCTCAGCACATCTATGACACTCCATACAAACGAAACGATTTAATTACCAACACTACTACCAAAATAAAAGACTGTATAAGAGGTGAGGAACATTGTTTCGGAGGGAGGCAGGGCGTGTCCCTACTGTACGGTAGTACTAATATTTATCAGTGGTCGCAGTGAGAATTCCTCAGTATCTAGAAACAATTAATAGATCGTAGAAAACGGGTTCTGTTGTTACTATTATTACGTTACCGCCGAAACAAACGTAGAATCAACAGAATCCTATAAGTTTGACCTTTCCAGGACTAAGGAGATGAGATAATCGATATCAATCCTTCACACTCATGTTCAATAGCCTGATCTGGGCACGTGTTTCCTCTCTGGCAGTACTAACTGCTACATTGTTTCTTCGAAGACGTACCATATCACCTCCACCCGCTTCGTCTTTGTTTCGACATTGAAATGAATATAAAAAATGACGCAGCGTCAACGCTGCACAACGGAGCAGTGTGGCTTCGCTCTAAGACTATGAAAGTTTTATTGGGTTTTCTTATTATGAATTTTAAATTTAATTTTTCAATAGCAGCCCAATGTTTGTAAGTTGGTAGTGTGACACACGTGCCTTAGAAAGCACGTAAAGCCATTGGTCTTGTGCCTGATCAGCTCTCACCGGTCATGCCGGATTGCTCTCCCATTGAACTAAGAATGACGGAAGAGACCGTGCACTTGTGTTTCCACTCATACTTGTGTACTATAATAACACCTGTGTCAAGTACACAGGAGTTAATAGGGTATTACACCCATTTTTGAAAAGTGTCTTAATGAAATTCTGTGGTGCTAATATGCCACCAAAAAAAACACAAAATTTTTATTCAATCGATAAGTGCCATAAAAATGCATCTAAATTTTCAATTTTCAAATTTCGCGCGTAGTTTGATGAAAACGCTTCTTACTGGACGCCATATTGCTCAGCGTAAATGACGTCAGTTCGTTTTGTATCAAATGAGCTAATATTAAATATGATAATTGTATATCATTTCAAAATAATTAAAAGCATATTTTGTAATAGGTGTAATAATGAAAAAATTACGTTGGTTACGAAAATAATAAAAGTACAAAGCCTATATTACGCCAATCGGTTGACTGACAGTTGACAAGTTTTTGTTTACACAGCCGTATGGCGTAATAAAATGGCCGCTACTATTTTACGGTGTTTTACAACAGATTAAAAATACTGAAAACTTTGAATTGAATTTAAAAATTTGTTTTGTTATTTTATGAACTAAAACTTACATTTTCCGACTGCTTAATGCCTAAACTGTCTCAAAAACATATTTATAGATTTTTTCTCGTATAGAGTAAAATACCCTATTATAGTACAAAAGAGTGTGTGATGTATTTGGTTTGGTCTCGGATACATTAAGCACTGAATGTTGGCCATCAACTCAGAATATTTCTAAATGTCATAATGACGACACGGTTGGCGCACTGGCTGAGCGATCGAATGCTGCGCAGCGTGTTGCAGGTTCGATTCCCGCCCAGGGTAAACATAGGTGGGATGAGCACTTGTGTTTGCATTGTGTCTGGGTGTTGTTTATCTATATATGTATGTATTTACAAAAAAAAATGTATTTGGGTATGTATTTCAGCTGTCTGACACCCATAGTACAGGGTCTCCATGGTTTGGGGTCAGATGGCCGTGTGTGAAAAATGTCCCCACATATTATGTTATATTATTATAATATCCGCCAAGGATATACAGAACACCTGGGTTGTGCAGGTCAAATAGGCAGTAGCTTCATATAAAATACTAGTAAATTCAGCAGCATCCGGGTAAACTACATGGCGACAAAATTACAGTTGCGAAAAAGTCAGGCGATAGATGATACCTACATGAAAATTCCACTGAAACCTTAACGACTTATATTAGCAGAATTTGAGGGCAAATCTAACAACTACTCAGCCTGGGAATGTAAGTGCGCGCCTTCATCCAGTAATTACATCATGTAGAGTTGTAAAACTTGGAATATTTGCCACACGTCTGACGTTACGTATCTGTGGTAACGTTAGATGGAACCTCCTTGACATACGCGTACTGTAATAATAATAAAGAAGTACTTTTCTTATCTGTGTCGTGATGGCCCAGTAGTTAAGGTAAAAGCGCTAGGGTAACACACGAAATTTAAATTTTCTTACGATTTTTGTGATTTGCAGCTCAGTCTCATGTTGTAAGGTAATAATAGTAGGTAGTAATAGGTAGTATAGTATAGGTAGTATAATAGGTAGTATAGTAGGTAGTCCGTGTGGTGTCGGACGTAAAGAATAGCACCATCCCATATCTTCCCGTGGGTGTCGTAAGAGGCGACTAAGGGACTTACCAGTGAACGGGCAGCAGCGTTCTCTGTGCCTTTGTAACAACCATACTGCGATCGCCAATCCGCCTGCCAAGCGTGGCGATTATGGCACCCCCCCCTCACCTCCTTGGGGAGGCCTATGTCCAGCAGTGGACGCCTTTCGGCTGGAATGATGATGATGATGAATAGGTAGTAATAGTTTGAAATTATAAAATATGTATGTTTAGGTTAAGGTATTTATCTATAAGCCTATGCAGGCTAAAATAAATGAATTATTATTATTATAATAAAAAACTTAGACGTGGTAGTAACGAGTAGGTATATACATAAGTATCATTAAAGTTAGAATTACGTGTAAATGTGGTTATTTAATATAAACAAGAGGTTTACGATTCAATATTACTTAAATAGATATGTTGATGATCATACATCCTGATACCTACTTAACTGCAAATAGCAAAAAACGTAGATATTTTTAATTTCTCGGGTCACCTCAACTCCTCAGGCCTTTGCCCAGCAGTGGGATAATGACTGTATGCAATTATGTAATTATTATTTTTATTTAACACAGTCGTAGTACAAACATTCGTGTCACAGTGATAGGTAAATTCAAAATGATAAAATAAATGTAATTAATTTTATATTAACCAGAATAAATTATTGTTTTATTTTAATTAGGTTTATTTCTGCGAAAACAAAACCAACCAACGTCAAGTTTTCTCCCGTTTTCCTTGTTGTAATGAATTTAAATATTGGGATTCCATTTAAATCTTAATTTTCTAAACTGACATTTTCGTTTACAGATATTATATCGTTTGTTTTTAACTACCGCAAAAAGGTGACACGTTCTCACAGTCATAAAAACAAAAGAATTAGATAATAAAGTTAAGAAATGGACTAAAGTATTTAAAAACTTGGCAGGCGTGAAGAAATAAAGAGTACCCTACATAATTCTCCTAAATATTCATTTGGTACCGTTACCTGGACAAAACCTTTTTGAAGCGCTTCAAATAACCATAATGCGGATAGAATTCCGGGTTGAGATTGGAGAATAGGACAGAATAGTATAATTGTTTAAATTAAGGTGTTTTGTGCAAGACAAAATTTATGCAATTTTATTTTAGACCCTCTATCTTAGTGGGTAAAACTTTATTCTAACAGGCAATTATGCAGGTAATTAGGCGATGAGAAAACGATGCGCTTCCGTGGTCCGACGGGTGCGTCCCAACATTATTCTGCGCTCTGTGGCAAGTAGGCTCGTTTGTTTATATGTGAGTCGCTGCTGCAAGCTTTCCACCTCGGTGTTACGCGTGTGGCAGTGATTCACATATATTCATGGTAGATTAAGTTATTAGAATAAGAATACTAACATAGGAGGTAAGGAGTATTGTTGAGTCTTTGTTACTTTTTAAATAAAGATATTATTACAATTATTAATTATAGTTGTTATTAACTTTAATATTTCTGTCATATCGATTTCAAAAACTTGTCTAAAATTTAGATAGAATACCGGGTTGAGATTGGAGAATAAGACATAATTGTATCATTGTTTAATTTAAGGTGTTTTGTGCAAGGAAAGTTATAAAATTTATTATCTTTAGGCCATCTATCAAAGATAAAACATTATTCCATTATTTTATATTTCCAATAGTCGAATTGAAATAAATGATTTGACTTTGACTTTGAACGCAGTATCCTGAATTCTGTCCTTGATATTGCTTCCCGTTGGTAATCCTAATTTGACCTAGTTTGGTTTTGGTTATTTTAATTTATGTTCTAGAATAATCTTAGCTTTCTTTTTTTTTCTTCGTGTTATTTTATTTTTAACATTCTAATTGGCCAGTTATTGGCGATTGTATAAGTCCGTGACTTATAATATACAGGGTGTCCGGTAATTAATGGATAACCTTGAAATGGCTTATAGTAGAACTTATGGGCATTCAGAAATAAATAGGAGAAAAAAAATTACGAAAAAAAAATCATTTCTAGTCGTAGTGCAATAAAGTAAAATTACTTTACTTTACTTTTTTAATGGCCATAAGTTCTACTATAAGCCATTTCAAGGTTAACCATTAATTACCGGACACTCTGCTTACAAAAGCTGTTGGCAAACCTTAATAATAATTAAAAAAAGTTGAAAATCTGATACATATATAAAGATAGATCAGACCCGGGGATGAAGAGTTGATAATCATCAAACGATTTTTTTAAATCATAACTAAGAACACACTCGAACAGGTAAAAGAAAACTAAATTAAAGTCGGTTCAGCCGTTTAGGAGTTACGACACCACAGATAGACACAGATTAATACCTAGACACGACCAACTTATAACCCCTCGGCTTTCTTCAGGGTCAAATGAAAAGATAATAAATTATAGACAGCCTCTCAAAGTTGTCACATCAGCCATTCAATTACGAAACCTTACGACAATTCATTTTATATTACGTTCGATTCGCCGTTCGAAACGTCTTATTTTGTAAAGTGGATTGTCTTCTCGTAACTGGTTGTAATTTTCTTGTTTTCTGGATGTTCAATCAAAATTGACGACGTAATGTACGATAGGAATTACATACGTATTCTTAAAACGACCAGCAACATCGTGGCAGTAACGGACAGCCCACTGTGCAAGCCTGCATGTGGGCAGACGAAACAGCAGCCCATGTGCTTCTGAACAGCCCTGAGGTCGTTTCTTAGAGGAACCCCTCCCCCCCCGTCCCCCTCCTCCTCCTTTTCCTAGAGGAATCTTCCTCAAGGAAGAGTTTTGGCCGAAAGGTGTCGTGTATTGGCGATTCCGCGGTAGGCTAAGCGACAATAGTTTAGTAATATTTTTGTGGTTTTTATAAATATGTATAGTAGATAGTCTGTAAGGCTATATGTTACTAGCGACCCGACCCAGTTTCGCATGAGCCTATAGCCTTCCTAGGTAAATGGACTATCCAACACAAAAATATTTTTTCAATTCGAACCAGTAAATTTTGTAATCGATTAGGTAAGTTATCGAAATCGAATCGTTATGGAACAGTACCAGTTTAGTACAGTGTAACCCCGCCATTATTATACAAGTATTTCAAAGCCAGTTCACACGGTAGGTAGCACTCCGTTATTTTTACGGTACTATTAATTTCATGATGCGTTTTTTATTTGTGGAAATGGAGCTTTCCTATAAATTTTTTATAAGCGAATTCACACGAGTTGGGTAAATGAAAATAATAACTTGGTTATTTTATTTTCGTGTTCAATGAACTTTAATACGAACTACATATTTTTATATACACAATTTAAGATTTCGAAGAATGATCAGTAGATTAATATTGAATTAAAATCAAAAGGTTTATAGCTTTTTAGATAGACAGAATATCCTATACTTAAAGAGTTACTAGCTGAACCGGCAAACGTTTTTTTTATTTATATGGCAACACGCCACATAAATAAATAAAAATTGGTTGTCTGTAAAGTCGGTTTACTGACGATAGTTGAACGTGACAACGTGAAAGAATCATTACCTTTATCGCTGTAATTATCGTTGCTATAAACAATTGACACCACATTCACTTTTCACTTGGAACGCCTCAGAGCGAGGTAACGCCGCAGAGCGAGGTAACGCCGCATGACGTCATGTAACGCCGTAACGCCGCATGACGTCATGTTTTTTCGTTCGTGCAGCCGGCAATCGAATTATAAGACGTTGTTACGTCAAAAAATCATTCTCAGACCTACCAAATACACAAAAAAATATATAAAAATCGGTCAAGCCATTTTGAAGGAATTCGGTCACAAACCCGAGATTTTTATATATAGATCCAACCTCTATGAAGCAGAAAAATATTTAAAAAAATGATTACTATGTATTTAAAAAAACGGGCATTTTTTTTCCCCCCCAACCAAGTACCTATTCAATATTAACTTATTACTATGTCCTTGTACTGAAAAAAATAAAATTCAGTGTGTACTTATGTACGCGCGTGAGAAGTTATACTTCTTCGAGTCACAAAATAGCAACGAAGGCAGTAAGTAGTTCAGCATGTACGTCAGAGATGGCGTTGTTTACAATTACTCCCGTGAGAATTTTGTGTGACGCTGTGCGCGCGCATCGTAAAATTTCACTCTCATCATTTTTTCATAACGCGCCTAAAGAAGTATAACTTCAAAAAACTTTTTTAATATTTATTTAGACGACCTATCACCCGATTCCGGCTTGACGTCGAGTTATGGGACACCCTGTATATTAAGATTAGATATAGTTTAGTACTAGATTAAACTTAGTAATTCGTGATGGACCAGTAGTTAGGTAAAAGGCAAAAAGTTGCGGGTCCGTTACCGGGTAACTACATTCTCAGTTCGTACCTATGTATTTTCAGATAGGACATCACAGACATCGGTAAAAGAAAACATCGTAAAGAAATCTGCCCCCCTAGCCATATTATTCAAATTGACAATCTACAATCGATAACGCTAATAGAAAACTAATCAAATGTATGGGAATGACGTCATCTCAACGATATGTCACGTGATCAAAAATTTAAGATGGATTACGACGAAGCGTTAATTATTGTAGAAAGGGAAACGATACGAAACGTTTCAAACTTGGCTAGGCGTTTGTGGCTTGGGTTGGATTGACTTGGCTTGGTTGTAATTAGTATAAATCTGAAATAGTCAATCCGCCTTAAGCAATGCTCGGGCCTCCTCTTTATAAGAAGAGGCCACCGTCCCAACGTTGGAGAATAATGGCCAAGTAAAAATTAATAATTATTGTTTTAGTCTATTCCATTGAGGTGGGCAGACACCAAACTAGTCCATTTCTTCTGATTTCATTTTACAATCAACATTGCCAACTGAAGCAAAAAACGTCCATTGAATCGGTTCATTGGGTTATTCCAGTCCTCAAGTATACCTCAATCGCTACAACAATCAGGGGTTAAAAAGCTTTTCTCGGCTGTTGAAAGCAGGGACGCATAACCTGAAGGTCAATAAACACAACTTGAAGAACCTTTGTCCAACATTTCAGTAAATCGGTCGAGGTGAAAAGGCTTGACGCAGTAATCCATTCTCCAGATGGAGGTACGACATTCTGACAAGAGGTGACTAAAGGATTATAAAATGGCCGACGGATATCGTCTACGGCAAAGAAAGAATGAGTAATAACGATTTAAACCATATAAATTGAGGAAATATTTAACCTTTTTTATGAATTACTAGCCCCACTATGGTTCACGTGCTTTTCAAGTATATTATAAAACAAAGCTTATATTCGCAGACAAAGTAATTTTCTACCAGTGCTAGAATTTTTGTAATCGCACCAAGGCCTCCAAAGATTACTTCTAAAGGTGCGTAGGTACATATTATATAACATAACATGTTATAAAACGTTGTAATGTTACATGTTTCAGTAATGTGGAGACTTAACATGTTATTAATATTTACAACAATGTTATATAACTAATGCAATAGTGAACAGCACTGCAGAACGACAAAAGACAAAGTCATATAACATTGTATTTCTAATGTGTACAGTATTGTTATATGTTGCAATGTTGAAAAACATAATTATGTTACATAATGTGGACGTGTTATAAAACATAAGTTATACAACATCACGCACCTTTACAAACGTGGGTGTCGTAGTAAGCGACAGAGGGATATTTACCAGAGGATGGGCAGCAGCGTCCTTCTGAGTACTATAACATCTACTGTGATCGTGCGTTCTTTGCGTGATAGAATCCGGAACGAGGAAATTTACCGAAGAACTTAGGTAACTGAAAATAGCTCTCAGTATATGCAAGTTGAAGTGGCAATGGGCAGGCTACACAGCTCGAAGAACCGATAACCGATGGAGAAGAAAGGTTCTCGACTGGTGACCATGAATCGGAAGACGCAACGTTGGTAGACCTCCCACCAGATGGACCGACGACATCGTCAAGGTCGCGGGTAACCGGTGGATGCAAGCGTCAGGTTGCCGCTCGTTGTGGTGTTCTATGGGGGAGACCTATGTTCAACAGTGGACGTCTTTCGGCTAATAATAATGATGACGATTTGCATGATATTTAAATGCGACCATCATTTTTATATTTATTAAAAACATAATCATCGAAATCGGTGTAGGAAAGATAGCTACTGAAATTTCTGTATCTCAAGAATCAATTCGTAACGTTTTAAACGATTGTTTTGGCTGACTAGTCGAGCGGCATCGCATTTCATTGCGATGCCGCTCGACTAGTACCAAAAGATTCGAATCGTCTGCAAAATCTCAATCGCATAAATGTTGCTGAAGACGTGTTAGAAAGAGTCGATTCCGACCCGACATTCATAAAACGTATTGTTAATTGTGACGAGACATGGGTTTACGAGTTTGACATGCAAACCAGTCAACAAGAATCGGAATGGCACCTTTTAACTGAAAAAATATGACGTAAAAGAAAATTCGCGGCAACTACTGAAGTCTACTTTCAAGGGGATACAATAAATTTTGATATTTGATACGTATTTTGTTTTTCATTGAATAATTCCCGGTACTTTCTTGACAAAGTACATATGCGTGATATGAGTATATATGCGTGTTGGATTGAAAGCCCCTCCTTTTTTTAAGTCGGTTAATAGGCCTTCATAACTAGTTGTTATTATTAATTATGTCAGAATACACTCCACCGGGCTTGTCTCATTATGAAAAGGCGTATCTAGTATTATATCAGAAAAACAAAAACCAATTTCGTGTCATTATAAGATAACACGAGTAGTACAAGACGGTAAATGTAGTCTCAGTAAAATTATATAACAAAGTTCTATTACGCAGTAATATCATCTAGTCTGTGAGTAAACTGAGATCTTTGTACATGCCAACAGAATTTTATTAGACTAACTTTTGCCCGCGACTTCGTCCGTGTGAATGTCGGGTGTCGCGGATGCAGACGAAGTCGCGGATTAAAAAGTAGTCCTTCCCCAGGGTTCAAGCTATTTTCACACCAAATTTCATCAAAATCGGTTCAGCCGTTTCATCGTGAAAGCGTAACAGACAGCATTTCTAATATTATATAGTAAACTAGCGGGCCCGGCAGACGTTTGTCCTGCCTAAAAATAAAAAAAAGTCCTAGAACCCGACTACAACGCCACCTACCGGGTCTAATTGTAAATTTGAACCGTTCTTGAATCCACTGGAACACACAAAAAATTTCATCAAAGTCGGTTCAGCCGTTTAGGAGGAGTTCACTTTCATACACACGCACAGAAGATTTTTATATGTATACTAGCGGGCCTGGCAGACGTTGTCCTGCCACCTGACTATAGCGCCACCTGCCGGGTCCAATTGTAAATCTAAACCATTCTCGAATCCATTGGAACACACAAACAAATTCAGCAAAATCGGTCCAGCCGTTTAGAAGGAGTTCACTTTCATACACACGCACAGAAGATATTTATATAATTATAAGACAATCATTTCAACTTTTAGACGCCCACTGCTGGGCATAGGTCTCGCCAAGGGGGTGGGGGGGTTAGCCATAATTGCCATGCTTGGCCGATGCATGTTTGCAATCGCAGTAGGTGTTATGATACTCAGAAGGACGCTGCTGCCCATCCTCTGGTTAATATCCCTCTGTCGCCTTCTACGCCACACCCACGGGCAGAAATGGGGTGATGCTATTCACGGCCGGCACCACACGGCTTGTCTTTATTTATAAGATATAGTAATATAGTATAGAAATATGGATTTTTAATAAGGGATCAATTCTGAAACATGCAATAAAACAGCTCTTTCCTACAATTAGTTATATAAGATAGGTACATACCTTATCACTGGGAATTCGAATATAATTCGAGCAGATTTTCCTAGGATTGCAAAGACTAACGGTAAGCACTTCGCGTTGAACTAGAAACTCTACTTAGTGCTTCTATGAATAAATTACTCGAGTGTTCGTTTTTTGATGAAATGTTCGGGAAAAGTTCAAATATTATCATCTGCTGCCTAGCGTTTTTTCAACTATATTGGGGTCGGCTTTCAGTCTAACTAGATACAACTGAATTTTAGTTTTTTTCATAATATTGTTGTTAGGTGCTCAAATTATCAAATAAAAGGCAGATAGACCGTGTGGAACACTGCGAGTGAAGCCACAAAAGCAAACACAAATTCAATAACGAATACCTACAATCTCGTGATTGTATTCGCTTTTGAATTTTTATTTTATTTTTATTTATTTATTTATTTAGGGACAAAAAACAGTTACACGTTACAATTTTTGTATCAAAGCTAATTAGGTTCATTTAATATACGTATAACCCACACTATTGTCCACGGATTAAAAAAAAAAATACTTAAAAGAGGAAAGGACGGACGGTCGCTTATCCAAATTATTAATGAAAAGAAGAGAAAAAGAAAAAAAACAAAAGTAAGTTATGTAAGGTTGTCGGTAAGTAAAGCTATAGGCATTTTTTTAAATCGTGCAGGAGTAAACGCAAAAATATCGGTATCAGTAAAGTGTGTGTTATAGGTTACTACAAGGCGGCGGAGAGGTGCCCGCTTTTATTTGTATTAGTATTTGTTTTTTGACGTGACAACGTCTTATAATTCGATAGCCGGCTGTACGAACGAAAAAACATGACGTCATGCGGCGTTACGGCGTTACATGACGTCATGCGGCGTTACCTCGCTCTGCGGCGTTACCTCGCTCTGAGGCGTTCCAAGTGAAAAATGAATGTGGTGTCAATTGTTTATAGCAACGATAATTACAGCGATAAAGGTAATGATTCTTTCGCGTTGTCACGTTCAACTATCGTCAGTAAACCGACTTTACAGACAACCAATTTTTGACGTGACAACGTCTTATAATTCGATAGAGCCGGCTGCACGCACGAAAAAACATGACTCATGCGGCGTTACGGCGTTACGGCGTTACCTCGCTCTGAGGTAACGCCGTAACGCCGTAACGAAAATTCCATCAGTATTTTCTTAAGACGTTGTCACGTTCAACTATCGTCAGTAAACCGACTTTTTTTAACAATGCTTCGCTTCGTGCTGTACTGACTCGTGTCAGTACAGCGCGAAGCAAATGGTAGGTATTCGTTTTAGAATTTGTATTTGCTGTTGTGGCTTCACTCTCAGTGTTCCGAACGGACTATCTGCCTTTTGTTTCATAATCTGAGGTTAGGTATATTATTTACATAGATATATCGTTTAAAACGTGTTATCGAAAAAAAAAAGAATTGGACCTTTGACTTTCAATATTTTCGTAACCAGAAGGTTATCAATCAGTAGGTTAGATCCAGAACACAAAAAGAATTGTCATAATAATGGCGTTACTATTATATCATCTGTGATAATGGTAAGAGCGTGTAATTAATCGACGTTTTTTAGTGTCTTTTTAGACACTAACGCCTGCATTTTCTAGTATTTAAAATATTTACACGAATAATGAAAAAAGTTTTTTCAAAAAAAAGAAAACCGCCTTCAAAAACTAAAAAGTGATAAATAACTTTAGCACAGAACACACATTACTTTACTTTCGGAAGTCGGTGGCAATACAAAACAACAAACTCAAAGCCACCGCCACCGACTTCCGAAAGTAAAGTACCTAATGTGTATTATGTGCTAAAGTTATTTATCACTTTTTAGTTTTTGAAGGCGGTTTTCTTTTTTTTGAAAAAACTTTTTTCAGTATTCGTGTAAATATTTTAAATACTAGAAAATGCAGGCGTTAGTGTCTTTTTTTTATTTTTAAACTTTTTATTTTTCGCTTTTTAGTGTTGCCCTAACATCCAAAGCCATTAAGAAACGGCGACACACTTAAAAAAGATTGCAAGTCCTCCAAAGATCGAAGAAACTAAAACGTCGTCTAAGTAATTTATTTGGGAATTTGTTGATTTTCTCAAAAAGGGCTGTATATGGGACCATTTCGGAATAAACCCCTTATGAACAAAAAAAGAATTTTGCAAATCCGTCTATATATGACAGAGTTATGCCCGAACATAACATATTTAATATAAATTGGTCCGATTCATGCAGACCAATATTCAAAACGCATAAGCTTTTAACTGTGCCCTGTCTGTACATTTATGAAGCAGCTAAGTTTTTGAGGTCAAATCCTACACTTTTTGAACGGAAAGACAACACAAATAAAAGAAAAGCTACGCACATGGACTTCGAAATGCCTGTGCCTAAGTTAGAACTTTATCGGCGATGTTGTGTTTACATGGCTCCATTAATATATAATGCCCTGCCAAAAGCTATTACTCAACTACCCTTTAAAAATTTTTGTGCTGAATTAAGAAGGTGGTTGTTGTACAAATCTTTTTATTCCATTAATGAGTTCTTTCACAAAAATTCATGTAAATTTTATACATATAACCTTGCGTCAAAGTATAGACACCGATTTATTTATATGTATGTTATGTGATTTTGATTGTAGTACCTATGTCCTTTCGTAATTGATTTGTTATGTTAATTATTATTATATTATATTTGCATGCCGCTGTGTCGGCGAAACTTGCTGAACTAAATATTTTAAATGATATCACCTTATGTAACCGTGTTTCTGGCAAATAAAAACATTCATTCATTCATTCATTCATACATACAAAAATATATATATAAACATTCGAATTGATAACCTCCTCCTTTTTGAAGTCGGTTAAAAAAGAAAACCTTAACTATTAAACTAAAAAACTAATTGAACAAGGCATGAACATTTCTCCACATCTCCGTCAACTGGGAATTTGCTAAACAGATTGGCGGCATTGCCTCGTTGGAAGGCAATGCTTAACCTCAACCTTTAGAACAATTTCTTAAAAAAAGATGAGCAAATAATATAATACCTAATTCTAAACTAGCGACATCCACGCGACAAGCCGCATGAATGTTGGTTATCGCGGATGCAGACGAAGTCGCGGATTAAAAAGTAGCCTATGTCCTTTTCCGGAGTTCAAGCTGATTTCACACCAAATTTTATCAAATAAATTGGTTTAGCTATTTCGTGTTGAAAACGTAAATAAACGGGCAGACAGAGTTACTTTCGCATTTATAATTTTAGTATGCGTACCTACAGTGTTCACGGGTTTATTGACATAGGTACAATGAGAATTTACTTAAACGAACATAATAATTTTAGCATTTAGTTACATTTTAAACATGCTCGCTCACTAATTGGACTCATTAATAAACTCAGGGTCACTCAATGAGCTACGGAAAGTGCTATTCCTATTTAACTGTAAATTGATCAGTGGATTACCTATGACAAACGATATTTCTTTTTAAAGTCCCACGCTTGAAATTTCTCGTGCATCGTGTGTGCGTTTACAAACATATAAACTCACATACACAAATAGCCAGACCCGGAACAACTATCTGTAGGCCATACAAATATTTGTTCCGTGCGGGAATAGAACCCGCGATACGCAGCGCAACAGCCAGTCGCTGAACCACTGCGCCAATAGTGTCGTCAAAAAAGTCGTCACAGGGAGTTAGGTTCTGTAAGAGTCCTAACTACCACGTACATGTCACATATTTAAGTACCTAGTTCTACTATTAGAATGGATAATCAAAAGACAGAAACTCTGATAACCAGTCTTACCAAAGGGTACCGTGATACCCAGTAACTGGGTTGTAGAGGTTAGACAGGCAGTCGCTCCATGTAAAACACTGGTATTCACATGGTAAGACTGTAAGCCGAAAATGCTTGGCAGAAGAAGAAAACATTTAATAATACAAGACTTGTTTCAACTTGATTTAATTAGACTTAAGAGTCGGAAGAGTTTTCTTCGCAGCACACAGGCCATCCAGGACCGTCCGCGTACGGTGAGACGTAAGTTGTGGGGGATAATAGATCCCACTGATACCCAGTGTGAGTTTGGTGATCCTGACCAGACAATGGCCCACTTACTACAGTGCCCAAAGTGCCCCTACACTTGCACCTTAGAGGACATTAAAAACGCCACTAATGCTGCGATAAATGTGGCTACCTACTGGACCCAAGTAGTCTAACAAAAATAAAAAATAAAGGAAAACCATCGATTCGAAAAAAAGAAGAATTATACATAGGTACTTATAGTTTGTGACATTCAAACAAAGAAGCCGTGTGGTGCAGGTCGCGAATAGCACCACCCCATTTCTACCCGTGGTGTCGTAGAAGGCGACAGAGGGATATTGACTAGAGGATGGGCAGCAGCGACCTTCTGAGTGGGTTTCTGAGCCTGTGGAATTAACTGCCCGCCTCTCTATTCCCCGATACATATAATCTGGGTATGTTCAAGGCACGAGTGAACCGGTTTATCCTAGGCAACCGTGTTCCACCTTAGGCCGCATCATCACTTAAGATCAGGTGAGTTGCGGTCAAACGCAAGGCTAAAATAATATTTAAAAAAAAACATACCATAAGACCCGACCCGATGCATGTTGGCGATCGCAGTAGCGATCTCATCGCATCGATCGCATCGGCCAAGCATGGCGATTACGGCTGAAGCCCCATTTGGGGGAGACCTCTGCCCTGTAGTGGATGATGATGAAAAAAAGAAGAGTATCACGTTTTGATAGGAAGACGTAGTCAACTATTATTACGGAGACGCAAACGCCCGGGGCGCGGGCGGGCAGCAGGTCATAGTAAGGAGCGGACGGTGCGCGGCGTGGCTAATCAAGCTCGATAGACGTCCACTAATCCATTCTAACATCGATCGATGCCGTCGATCGACCATCGATCGATTGGTCTGGTAGAAACTATCGATCGACGTCGACTAATCCATTCTAACATCGATCGATGCCGTCGATCGACGATCGATCGATTGGTCTGGTAGAAACTATCGATCGACGTCGACTAATCCATTCTAACATCGATCGATGCCGTCGATCGACCATCGATCGATTGGTCTGGTAGAAACTATCGATCGACGTCGACTAATACATTCTACCATCGATCGATGCCGTCGATCGACGATCGATCGATTGGTCTTGTAGAAACTATCGATCGACGTCGACTAATCCATTCTAACATCGATCGATGCCGTCGATCGACGATCGATCGATTGGTCTGGTAGAAACTATCGATCGACGTCGACTAATCCATTCTAACATCGATCGATGCCGTCGATCGACCATCGATCGATTGGTCTGGTAGAAACTATCGATCGACGTCGACTAATCCATTCTACCATCGATTGATGCCGTCGATCGACGATCGATCGATTGGTCTGGTAACACCCTTAAAAATAGAAAACTGTAATTTGGCAAAGTGGTAAAAAAAATCTTGAAAAAGATTTTTTTCTCATTGTCAAAGTAGAAATGTTGTTTATTTATTTATTTGTAAGGGGTAATCTTTAGAAGTACCATAAAACGTGGTGTACCTATAGAGTTGTAGGGGTGAATCAAGACTAAAATTTAAAGGAGATTTTAACGTTTAACTAGGTAGTCTTTGCCAAAAGACACAATAAAAATATTATTCAGTCATACAGACAGAGAGAGAGTTCATTAGAGTCATTTTACTGATTCGATTATATTAATATTCTGTCATTGATAGGGCGGGTTGCTTCAACTAACCATTACCGACCGGTAATAGTCAAAAATGGCGCTAACTATCGTCAAATCACAAAAATGGGTTGTTTCACAAAATCATACGTCAAAAAGTTACTATTACCATAACCGACCAGTCATCGTAATTTTGTGTTGTCAAACAGCTACTTCAAACATCAAAATATTGTGAAATCTCTTTTTAAATATCGTTAACTGTCGGATTTTTATGTCATGAAACAACCCGTTACATTTAACGTACTTTAAACATCATCAGTCATAGTAACTTTTTAACCGTCCGTATGTAACGTTTACCGACTGTTTGAAACAACCCGCCGTTAGTAAACTATTGTCAAATGCCATTGGCTATGTTTTATTGTATACTTGTACCACGCGAAGAAGTCACACTTACGAAAAGTCGCCAGTTCGCTAAAGAAAACGACAATAAGAAAGAATTGCTAATATACCAACATAATACTTGTGCGACGAAGACGGAATAGTCTAACTGAATAATGCAATTTTATCAACTGGTAACCCTGGTACCCATTGTGGTTACAAGACGTGACTGAGAATTAATTGAAAAGGCAAGGGTAGATATGTGTTCGGGTGGTGGCTTTGTAATGCTTTCGTTCAAAAATTCGTTTTTATTAAAGTGCGAGTTTAATAATAGTCGGAGTCGAATAATAGTCGTTGGCAGGCCTACCGCCAAGGGAGACCTATGTTCAACTTACAGTGGACGTCTTTTGGGTGATGATGATGATGATGATAATGACATCCAGAATCGTTAACTCGTTCTAAACAAGGGTGGTAATCATGGCTTCTCTGTTTAAGAAGAAGCTTTTGTATTACAATGGGCCCTTATATAGGCTGGTATAATTATTACACAGGTACTTTTCTAAACCGTCCAATTACGCCAAAGATTATCAAGAGACTTTCAGACAATGGATAGAAGGAAAATCCGTTGTCAGATCGGAACAATTAAGTTAAACTGACAACTGACCTTCACAGCGTTCGTCTGAACGATGCATTAGTAAGTAATTTGATCTGTTTTGAACTTAGACCTTATAGTTGAAATAACAACGTTCTGAGTTCAACTCTAATACAGAGTGGTATTCGAATTTTGTAATCCAATGCTCTTGTTACTTTAATTATAATTAATATATTTTATTATTTGTACACAGAGATCATAATTTATTTGACTGTAACACCTTTTGTTTTTGTGATTGTTCACAAATAAAACGAATTGAATCTAATTATATTGGGCCTCCCCTTGGGGAGGCCCATGTCCAGCAGTGGACGTCTTTGGGCTGAAATGATGATGATGATGATGAATCTAATTAAATTGCCAGGTCATGGAACTTACACGCTAACTACACAAATCTTCTAAACCTTCTTCAAACGTTACTTCTTCATATCACGTATTCTGGTGAATTTAAGAGAAAGACCTATGAAATTAAAATATCGAAAAACGAATTTTCATACGTTTCTACTATGTGGTTGTGATTCATTGATTTAACCGTTAATTTTTAAATTTTTACATCCATAATTAGTTTAGCTACTCAATTAGTTACTCGCTATATAGGTACTTAACCGCATACATTCTGTTCAGCATTGTTCATACATATTGAAAATGTCAAACCAAAATGCGCCAACGCGCTAAGCGTATAGTGCATGAAGTATAATAAACACTAGTTAGTGTATAAAGCGTCTATCATCTCAAGTCCCGTTTGGACTTACTCGAACTAGTCTTCATCGGTTCCAAGGCTATTTGGTCTAAGCGACATTTTTTTGCGATTTGAGTTATATACATATTTGGGATTGGGAATTTTTTTGCGTCATTTGAGCTAACTTTCAAATTTATAGGTCTATTTTTAGCGGTTAAATCCCACAGTTACTTTGCTTTGATTTTGGAGACCAAGTCCTCAAACGACACAGAATTTGACGTTTTTATATGGCACGTAACTTAAACCAATTGAGCTTTTTCTAACTCTGTCTTATTAGCCGGTCGAATAGTTTTGTCTTCGACTATTTTAAACATGTAATGCGGGTTAAGATAGTTCGGTTTTAGCTCAAATACTAAGGTGTACTGTCGCTTATAACCTTCTGCACCACTTCAGAACGATGCAACATTTTGCTTCAAGTGAATAATAATTAGATAATGGAATTGGGCTGGACATATCTGCCGCATGTCAGACGATCATTGGGCCAAATACACAACCGAATGGATCCCTCTACGTGGCAAGCGACATCGCGACAGGCCCAGGCGGAGATGGCGGGATGATCTAGACTCCTTTGACAAAGACCAAAATAACCTTTGATCAGCCCAGATAACAACTCTCTCCAGTTGGAAGGAGAGAAGAGAGGCCTTTGCCCTGCAGTGTGAAAATTCAGGCTGATAATAATAATAGTTCAAGTATTTTTTTTTTAAGTGTTTTATGTTAAATACATTTTTGAACGTACTGCGACGTACGTCAGTGCAGCCCAGCGAGATGCAAAAAGACCCGAAAAACGAAGTGCAATTAACAAAAAATAAGATATCAGTATCTTTCATATCTATAAGTAGAAATGTAAGTACTTATTATATAACATCATATTTGTTATATTTTTCAAATAATACCAATTAATTGATATTTTTCTTATTTTTTCTTTCTTTTATCTTTCTTCTTTTAATATTACCTTTTATATTTTTCATATAAAATTATCATTTTAATACATAAGCGAAGTCGCAGGCAACATTGTTAAAAATGAAGAGAAATATATTACAAAGGATTTTTCGGAATGACAATTTTATTTACAACCACCTCCTCAATTACATAGCTCAGTACATTTGAGCTGGCGTTTTAAACAGTTGCATCTTGTACTACAAGATTTTAAGCACCGATATCTAATCAATTCTAGGCTAATTATAAAGATATTCTTACTGAAATGCCAATAGATACAAAAGTATTATCCAGCTTTGCGACTTAGCCGAATTTAGAAGGTCTTTGATTTCTACGCGGAGCAAATGCTGCTCATATTTAACCCATAACTTCGTCTGTTTAGAAATCAAAATTAAACTAAAGTCCAAAATGATCCCACGGAAACCAAAAAACGGTATAAAAAATATCCTATGTGTTTAATATCTATAAGTTTGCCAAACGTCAGCTGATTCTGTTCCACCGTTTAAGCCTGACAGACTAACTGACATACATTCATCCATCCTCACAGACTTGCGCACTTTTAACAGTAACCCAGTAAGTTACCTACATAACTTCAAATAGCACAGTTTCACATGAGAGCTTGGAGCATTCCAATAACCGGCTGTCTTCCGCTCTATCCTTCGTTTCTTGCATGTTTCGTAACACATTTACCTATACCTTACATTTTCAATATTTTGACTGTCGTATATGTTTTTGCTTATTCTTGAGAATTTTTAAACGTGATTAAAAGTTGGTATAGTTACCAATTAAAACAACTTAATTTTTAATTAAAAGAAAAGCTTATTTTGTACAAATAAATTCTGAAATCAAATTCAGCTCCAAATGCGCAAAACATTTTTAATCACCTGTCAATTTGAGAAAAAGAAAAATGGTCGAATTAAATTTTGTTCAAAGGACAAAAAAAATTACCCTCTAGCTTTCACTCCATTATCAGAGACAAAATGGATCGTCAATTCGTTAGCTCCAGGAAGAATTCATTAATAAAATACGAAGACGTAATTCGATTTCCTTTTCCACAACAAAATTAATGACATCAAACTGCCAATTTAAAAGGACGAAATTTTTATCTTAAATCACAGTTAAATTGGTAAAACTCACCTCCGAAAAATGTCACTAATAAACATAAAAACTTGATTACTCCTTGTCCCAACATTTTAGCACTCATAAAAAATCACTGCACTAAAAATATTCAAACTTCTAAACCGAAAGGACGTTATATCAACATGGTAAAGACGATATTATCAAACGGTCCAAATTCGAATTTGGAATTAGGCGGCAAAAGAGCGCGGGCGACGTCTGCTCTCCCCCGAGGTTAGTTGGGTACTGAAAGTTGGGATCGCTACCTGACTAGGACGTCAGATTTCAGCGAGCCACAGACGAGCGAAGTAAGATCGAATTTTCTTGTTGTACTGTTTGGTTTGTAGACTTTCTTTTGAGGTTTTTTGTGTCTGTGGTTTTATGACACCCCCGTAGAGAATAGTACCCAAAACGATTCATTTGGGTGGATTTAAATGACAATTGTCTATCCAAACGCCAGTTATGCCTTACGTATCACGAATCCTCATTTTGCGTTGTTTGTACGTGTACAGCCAGTTCGGGTTCGATTTAACGATTTGCAAGTCAATTGTTTCAAAGTTACGACAATTTCAGTTGCTGTTTTAGTACTTTCTATTCGAATAATTTTGTGAAACGTGCCTAATTATGCGCGAAAAGGATTTTTATTGTTAGGGCAAATGGAATAAATGCAATTTACATAGAGCAATTTTATTAAAAGCAATTTTTAGCTGTGCGTATCGTGGAGTCGAATCTGCGTGTGTGCTTCTATGTGAGGGTTTCAACTTTTACTTGATTAAACTAGGCAAATAATAATAATAATAATATAATAATATGTGGGGACATTTTCACACACGGCCATCTGACCCCAAACTAGGGAGACCCTGTACTATGGGTGTCAGACAGCTTATATACATACACAAATACATTATTTTTTTTTTTGTAAATACATACATATATAGATAAACAACACCCAGACACAAGGCAAACACAAGTGCTCATCACACAAATGTTTACCCTGGGCGGGAATCGAACCCGCAACACGCTGCGCAGCAGTCGATCGCTCAGCCACTGCGCCAACCGTGTCGTCAGAAATAACAATAATCAGAGTCATCTCATAATACTTTGTTCCTTTATTTATATTTATATATATAATATATATATATAATATATATTTATATATATTTTATATAGGTATGTTATATACCAAACATTAAATTATGTATGTATAGTTTATATATTCGTAAGTTTATATCTTTTTAACTTTTTTAATATATATTTTTTTTTCATATGCACCTGCCATGTTATCTCTTCACCACCCTTGGTTGACTGGTAGAGAATGCCTAAGGCATTAAGTCCGCCTTTGTACCTTTGTGCATGAAGTATAAATAAATAAATAATAAATAAATAATTCTACTAATATAAGTGCGAAAGTTTCTGAGGATGATGGATGTTTGTTACTCTTTTACCCTTAAATGGCTGGATGGAGTTAAAAAAAGGGGCCAAGTGCGAGTCGGACTCGTCCATGATGGATTCCGTAGCAGCAAGTAACATAGTTTAAAAGTTCTTGTAGTTCGTTGTAACTTTGATCGATGTTTTAAAAATAGTGTATTTTTTTATTGCGGTTTACGATTTATGACGTATTAAAAAAAACTACTTACTAGATCTCGTTCAAACGTTTCGGTGAAAGTGTACATCATATATTTTCACATGTTTTACCACTTTGGAAGTGTCTCTCGCGCAAACTATTCAGTTTAGAAAAAAATGACATTAGAAACCTCAATATCATTTTAAAAGACCTATCCATAGATCACACGTATGGGTTTGATAAAAAAAAAATGTTGAGTTTCAGTTCTAAGTATGGAGAACCCCCAAAATTTATTGTTTTTTTCTATTTTTGTATGAAAATCTTAATGTGGTTCACGGAATACATCTACTTTCCAAGTTTCAATAGGTCAGGTTTGGTAGGTTGGTCTTATAGTTTCGGAAAAAGTGGCTGTGACATACGGACGGACAGACAGAAAGACATGACGAATCCATAAGGGTTCCGTTTTTTGCCATTTGGCTACGGAACCCTTAAAAAGGCAGACAATACGGATAGTGATCAAACTTTCCACATAGAATTTTTATCCCAATTTTGTGTTCCCGTAGAATAAAGTAAGATTTTGGTTTAATTCTAAAATCTGCGCAGACGAAGTCGGGGGAACAAGCTAGTATTCTTATATTTGCTTTTATAATTTGTACTCACTCCATGAGCTTCTTTTTCTAAATTTAAATTCCTTTTTGGAATTCGCGAAAGTGTTTGGTTAAAATTTCTTTTTAACAGTTTTCTTTTCGACCAGCACGCGTAGCATGACCACGATGTGCTATGTCTACAAACAAAGAATAGACATACTGGCAGCAAAAATAGACAATTCAGTACAGTTTGTCTATTCTTCCTGTCAGTATGTCTATTCTTCCGTAGACATAGCGTGGTCATGCTACGCGTGCTGGTTGCATTTTGCATACAACCTTTTCAGTATTTTCGAAAATTTCTAGTCTATGTATACTTGTAGACTGAATTGAATATATTGTATCACCTTCTCGTCCTATCCTATGTTACTTGGGGTCGGTGCAACACGTTTTCATCTTCTATTTCATCCTGTCAACTGTCGTTCTATCACTGACTTCTTTTTTTTTTCATAGCAATCACACAAACCGTCTATCTTTTCTTTGACCTTCCTCTCCCTCTGTATTTATCCACACATATTATATTCATAACTCATTTGGTCACATAAGTTTCGCCCCTCTAATAATAATAATATGTGGGGACATTTCACACACGGCCCCCAAACTAGGGAGACCCTGTACTATGGGTGTCAGACAGCTGATATACATACACAAATACATTGAAATACATATTATTACGTATATAGATAAACCACAACCAGTTAGAAGGCAAACACAAGTGCTCATCACACAAATATTTACCCTGGGCGGGATTCGACCCCGCAACACGCTGCGCAGCAGTCAATCGCTCAACCACTGTACCGACACCGACCTCTTCTTCATATAGACAAACTATTCCCTCAATGTACTAATTTGTCACTTTTTCCTCGCTCAATAAACAACAATTTTTTTTTAATTTATTATCAAATAGGCTTGCGTTTGACCGCAATTCATCTGATCTTAAGTGATAATGCGGCCTAAGTTGGTACACGCTAGCCTAGGATGAACCGGTTCACTCGAGCCTTGAAGATACCCAGATTATACTTATCATGGAACAGAGAGGCGGGCAGCGAATTCCACAGTCTGGCAGTCCGCACAATAAATGAATGCATTGAATTTCAATGTTTTTATCAAGAATAGCTTTCGCCATATATCAATTAATACTGAAGTAAAGAAGTAGGTAGGTATCGAATGGAAACATTCTTAGAGTAAAAGTAAGTTAGCGGCGAAGTTAAGGCGAACTTTCTGTATACCTATCGAAAGTTTAAGCGTGGTACTTATTAATAGACGGGAAACATATTGAACATCTTAGCTGCCAAGCCTTTTACCAACTGTATTGGGGTCGGCTTCCAGTCTGACCAGTTGCAGTTGAATACCAGTGCTTTACAAAGAGCGACATGCCTATCTGACCACCAGACTTGACTGGGTAACACGATACCGCTTGTTAAAACTGGTTGTCAGACTTTCTAACTTTTGACTCCACCTATTTAAGCCCTATGCTCCGTGCTCCACGCTAGGTACTTAGCTTCACGCGATTTTATTTCCCACGGTACAAAAATATATTCATGGGCGAAAATTTAACACTGCAGATGATACCGTCGAAGCATTTCGGAGGCTATATAGATATACCTTCCACAAGATACACCTGTAAGATACATTTTTGAAATGCTACCTAAGCTAGTTCACTCAAATGCATAAGTGTATAAGTTTGAAAGGGAGAATTTTGAAAAGCTACAAAAAAACTTTTTCTAATTCTAACTAAGTATATTTCGTTTCACTGACAATTTTTGGAACAATTACTCTTCTTCCAGACAAAGTCAAGACACGAAGAGATAGTAACATTTAACTAAATATCTAATGTTAGTAGGCACATACACAGAAAACAATTAAAATATTTTTACAATATGTAGGAATAACAGTATTAAACGCTTTACTCACCATCCTTCTTGCTGTACGCCAAGGTCATACTTGAAAAGTACCGTGAAAAAAAAACAATAATTATTATTAATTGTTTTTTATCACGGTACTTTTGATGTGTGACCTTGGCGGGACGTACAGCAAGAAGGATGGTGAGTAAGGTGCATTACCAGTCGTTGTGAAAACCGGTACGAAAGACGATACTGATGGTCAAGGATGCACGGAGCTAAGGACTATTTATTATAATGCATTATTTGCAGACCGCACGAGTCGACGACGCGTCGAGAGCGCCGTGTGTCACCCACCGCTACCGTGAACGCACGAGCGACGGCTTGGTCGACGACGAACGTCGCAAACATAAAACAAAGTAGCTTTTCGCCGTGTCTGTCCCTATGTACGTTTAGCACTGCTGCTTATGGCTATTAAAATAAAGTCTATTTTGTAGTATCCAATTAAGTCAAATATTTATACAAATACGCCATGTGAAATGCCAGTATTAAAACTAAGACATAACATTATTTAACTGAATACTTCATAAACGTACTCGGATACGTGAAATCTACACTTTATCGAACACGTCATGTTGAAAACCTGATGAAACCCTAATGGTCCTACTATGTCAGTGTGTCAGACCCTTGATTAAGAATCTTATGTAATAGATGCTCATATTATGTTCGGTTCGCTTAGATGTCGTTCTTTGTTCCACTAATACTTACTCGTATATTTTGTCCAACTACGGTTAATTGAATTTAGTTCTAGCTAGAAATAGTCAACCTATTATCTTTCATTAATTAAATTATTACGTCAAAGTTTTTCAATTTGCTAAATGTAATAACAGCAATAACAGTTACATTGAATAATAAAATGTAGGTTTATCAACTGCCATGCTTACCCCCTATCCGAAGAAATTTGAATGCGTAGGGGGTAAGCAGTGGATGACGCAGTCTGTACGTTACAACAAGTTTTGCTTACAATAGACTGATTCAAAATTAAACAGCGAATAATCCAAAATCATTACAATTACTTAAAAAAATGTGAGAAATTTTTGTTTGGGATGATGGTGTGGTGATGGACTATAAATTTTAATTATTGATTTAATTGTTAAAATTTGAATACATATTTTACTATTATAGTAAGTTACAACAGCGTGCAAGCTAATTGTCTTCTCTGTATGAGAAGACAATTATAGGCTGGTATTATTATATTAATAACTCGAAATCGTTTCCATTTGTTGTCAAACTATTCTAATTATCAATAATAATAATTTGTTGGGACATTTCACACACGTGTATCTGACCCCAAACTAGGGAGACCCTATATAAATCAGTCCACTTTTGTACAATTATGCATGAAGTATAAATAAATAGTAAATAAATAAATACATACTTATATAGATAAACAACAACCAGACACAAGGCAAACACAAGTGCTTATCAGACAAATGTTTACCCTGGGCGGGAATCGAACCCGCAACACGCTGCGCAGCGCTCAACCACGGGTTGGCGCCGTGGTTGAACGATTGACTGCTGCTGACGTGTCGTCGTTAATTGAAAGCACAGAGCAAAATTTATTAGTTTAGGGTCGAATTAGACAGTTGTAACACCAGTTCACGTAATTTTATGACGCACCGATGAAGTTGTAGTGCAGTTGCAGTTAAGTTCAAGTTTGAGTGATAAACGGTATTCTTGTAATCTTTGAACTGCGCGTGAACTGCACGTCAATTGTACGACAACCAAAACTCTACCAAACTTACTTATGGTGTAGCCACATGTGAGAAAAAATATCAATCGATTACATTTCAATGAATATGACGTAATTATAATATTAAAATAATACCCCAATACAGATTTTAACGCTTTTTAACTGTCATTTAGAGACATCAAATGAATAGTAGAATACCGATCATGTTGCGTTCCGAAGCACGCACCAAAGACGCGCAACAGTAGAATGCCGTTATTGCGCTCGCGTGACGCGAACTTGACGCGATCGTGTCTGACAGCGGTAGAGAATACGAAAAGCGTTGTTTTGATCGAAACTTAACTGCAACTGCACTGCACCAACACTTTTTTAGTTACGTGAATTAGCCCACAGTACACAATCACTACACTACATTTATGTAATGTGCCTTTGAATTTAAGACACCTAGCTAAGCCACATCGGCTGCATGCACTGCGTTGTCTGAAAAACACGCAGTGCGGGTCGGAAAAATAACTTAAATTCAGTACAGGTTACCCCTAAATGTTAGGGTGTTACTACACCAATCAATCGATCATCGATCGATGCCATCGGCCGATATCGAACGACGTTCATCGATTGGTGTAGTAGCTTTGGCTGATCGACGGATACCGGACTGACTAATCGATCGATTGCCGGTTGATGGTATCGGTCGACGTTGATAGATTAACTCCGGCTATAATCCATCACTAATAGTAATCAAGCAGCTCGATCGACGTCGACTAATCCATTCTACCATCGATCTATGCCGTCGATCGACGATCGATCAATTGGTCTGGTAATACCCTTATGCGGTTTCGCAACGTGAGTACTCCAAAACATAAATATCACTCCTGAAACTAACCTATCCAGTACTTACAGTAACATTTGTGATAATGATCAAACGGACAGATAATCCAGCATCCCTCTACGACCAACCGCTCAAAGCCTTAAAAAGTTTCCCAGAATGAATCCTAAAAGTTATTACTGACAAGGGAAGCCGACGTAACTAATGTTGATACTAGTTCCCCTAACACTAAGAGAAAAAGTCCATAAAAATAAGTAAAAGTGTCTACGCGTCCCGCACTTTCGTAGAACGACTAGTAAAAGTAAATGGGAGAATAAATTCAGGTACACTTCACAAGGAAATGTGCACTTTAATAATAAATTCTTAGTGTTTGTAATTAAAAGACAAACGTATGTGTCTGTATGTGTAGCGGTCGTGTAAGGGCATGCTTAGAAAGGCTACAAATCGAGCTGATTCTTTATATTAATTTAAGTTCAATCTTAAATAGTTTATTATTAAAATAGAGAAATAGTTTTTTTTTTTTTATCAATTAATACAAGTAGAAGTTTTTTTATTAATAATAATTAAATATAATATATACAAAGCTTAGAAATAAATATAAACACATAATATGTACAATGCTCACAGGGCATCAAAAAACTCGTCCGCATCGCTCTCAATGGGACAAGTGCCCAAAAAGCTAGCAGCATTACCACGTCGAATGGCAATGCTAATTCTTTGGCCCAAGATAAGGCCAGCCCTTTGGTCACGTGAAGAGTCGACCAGCCGCTTTGCAATGTCCCTACAAACAAGGTGAGCACTCGGGCCCCATGGCCCTAATGTTTCGACCCCAAACGGCTCAAACATATAACTTTCAAGAAGGTCTATCTTAAATCAAGTTATAATCTTGCGCGTAATTGTCAACCCTTTATCTGTAGGTTTTTAGTTTATTATCATCTTTGTTTTTTCTAGCAAACTTGGTTCGTGGAGTCTATGACAGTCAGGGGTAACGTACCTTTCTATTGGGGAAAGATTTGCCTTCTTTTTCAACCAACTTCAAAAAAGGAGGAGGTTATCAATTCGTCTGTATTTTTTTTTTTATGTTTGTTACTTGAGAACTTTGGACTGGGTGAACCGATTTTGATAATTCTATTTTATTTGAAAGCTGGTGCTTCCCGTATGGTCCCATTTTAATTTGGTCCAGTTCTGACAATGGCATCCATGAGAAAACCGTATAAGTCTTAAATTTGCATTAAGTATGTGCGTTTGTTACGCGATTTCTCCGGTAAACGTAACCCGATTTTGAAAATTCTTCTTTTAATGGTAGGGTATGCTTCAGGGGTGGTCCCATATAAATTTTATCGAAATTCATTCAGCACTTTTTGAAAAAATCAAGAAATACCCATAAATTTAACGTTTTAGTTTCTTCAATCTTTGGAATAGTTAACTTTTAATCTCTTCTTAATAGATTTGGATGAGAAGGAGGTACTAAAAAGCGGAAAATAAAAAGCTTTTTACAAAAAAGACAACCGCCTTCAAAAACTAAAAAGTGAAAAATAACTTTAGCACAGAACACACATTGACATTAGTTTCGGAAGTCGGTGGCAATACAAAACAACAAACAGAACAAAGCCACCGAATTTTGAAACTAAAGTTAGTGTGTGTTCTGTGCTAAAGTTATTTTTCACTTTTTAGTTTTTGAAGGCGGTTGTCTTTTTTGTAAAAAGCTTTTTGTGTTTGCCTTGTGTCTGGGTGTTGTTAATCTATATATGTACCTATGTATTTAAAAATGTATTTGTGTATGTATATCAGCTATCTGACACCCATAGTACAGGGTCTCCCTAGTTTGGGGTCAGATGGCCATGTGTGAAATGTCTCCAAATATTATTATTATTAAGTTAAAATCGAATGAGAACATACATTGAGAACATAGGTATAAGTTATCTTTTTGTGTACTAACCCATATGGATGTTGCTAGTCCGAAATAAAGATTATTTTATTTTATTATTTAAATAGTTTAGATGTAATCAATGAAAACTGCGGTACAGATTTACTGTAGACCAGTTTCTTCTTACTTAATTCTCCTGTCGTTTCTGACGGCAAATGCTATTGTGAATTATCTAAATCAATACTGTAAAGAGATAAAATTGTTTGTTCGTTTATAAAAGGATTTCCCTGAAAGTAATGATCCAATTACAAAACATCTTTTAGATAAGTACAGAACTGGTTTTATAATATACCTAATTTCAAGCAATTTAAGAGACCTTTGACCTCCGGTAGGCCAATAACAGACTCGTATTAATATTTGTTCAAGGTTTCTCACTTTAAATAACTGATGTCATATTATTAATTAGCCCTTACCGTTAGTTAACACTAAATTAGTCATCATTTAGTTCATTAAAAACGCGTGGATAGTTTCATATTTCCATAAACATGCAAGTTTCGAATTTATTGAGACTAAGTTGTTGCAAGGACATAGAGAAATAAAAACCCATTCATGCAGAATAAAGAAATGAAAATCCGTTTCCGTGAAATGTCCCGATTTTCAAGTATATACACACGAGTAGTCAAAAAAAATACCAATTCTTTGCCATCCTGATTTACTTAAACCCCAATATATGCGTTTACGGAAGTGAGAAGGTGGCCTTGCGTGAAATACTGATATTCATTCTAAACCAAACCCCTACATGGTTCGAAAAGGGGTACATAGTAATAAAAGAAATGGGTCGGCGTGTTTTCACAAAGAAACCTCCACAATTCGATGAATAGATGAGCAAACACAATAGTTTGGTATCGAATGAAAATATTTAATATAGTTCATCAATGGGTCTGGCTGTTTGTGTATGTGAGTTTATATTAAATGTAATTTTGAAATTTATTTTATAAATATATTATAAAATAATTATTATATAATAATTATAATTTATATAATATATAGAATTTAATATATAAATAATTAAAATAATTATAAAATAAATAATTATAAAATACACTTAAAATTTAAATTTTGTGTACAGTACGCAAAAGAGATCCATGTCGTCGGGAATAGTTGAAGATTTCTTAGAAACCAATGGGGGCCAACAACACCAATTTTATTTTATTCATAAAAACCTATCGGTTTCTAAGTAAACTTCAACTGTTTCCGGCGACATGGATACTTATCTCCTTTGGTGACCGTACCTACCCACGATACAGGAGCAAGATTCTTAAAAATAATAATTATAATAATATCATTTATTTTGGGTTACAAAAGACCCATAACATAATATACCTTACAGATACATATTTATAAAAACCACAAAAATATTAATAAACTATTGTACACGAAGAGACGGCGTAGCGTTCCGCGAAATTGCCGATACACGACACCCTTCGGCCAAAACTCTTCCTGACCTCCTCCTCCCCATCTTTCTCCTCTTCAAAAATGACGGTGATGACAATTACATGACTGTGGGACGCCTTGAATGGCTTCCTCAGGAATTGGCGGGATGAGACACAACATCGGGAGAAATGGAGGTAATGGAGGGCGGTTTTTACCCAGGTGTGGAACAGCAGCGGCGCACTTTTGGGCACGAACCAACATTAATGTAGGCTATTTCTATCTTTTTATCTCTAATAAAATAAGAAAGGGACGGACCGTATATAGATAACTGCTGACAATTTTAATGTATTTAAAACTTCCAAACGACGTGATGGTTGACATGTCAGAATGAACTCACCTATTGATTTAAAACAAGAAGTAGTTAAACATTTATTTCGTGGATTAAATATATATATATACACGGGTAAATTCAAAGCAAAACTAATTTGACATCTCTAACCCTAATTTCTTATCTGTCCTTTTCTGTCGGTAAGAGTTGTCATTTCTCTAATTTTAGTTTGTGAACAAAGGGACTCGGCACATCGCATGATGACTTTGAATACTGGCCATTGTTAATGTTTTATTCCATTGTAACAAATATTATGTTTGATAAATAGGTACATATTTTTTGCGCCCAATCTTTTCGTTTTGCCAATCTTTTTGCTCGTAATTAAAAACGTTTACAATTTTTTTTTCAAAGGGTTAAGTTCGGCAGATTGAGATTCAGATTAGAATACCTACGTTCCTGATAGTTACTAGAATTGCCCCCCTGGATGTACAGTGGGTGATAGCTGTTACCTGACCCACCCTAAAAACAAACGAGTTTAAACCCTCTGTTTGTAACAATAAGGGTTATTCAATTTGTATGAGTTCATCTGACTAGCGCTACTCGATAAACAAATACAATAATAAAACAGACACGCAAAATTGATCTTTAAAACGTTAGCGTTAGTATATTTATAACTTGTTACGCAATTTTGATTTTTATGCGGTAAGACTTAAAGTTTATCACAGTATTGTGTCATTTTAACCTAACTTGTAAAAAGTGGGTAGTTGAAAGACAAATGCGTATTCATTGTAAAACTAGTATTCAAATCTTACTAAGGATATGAAGAGGAAAATAAAAAAATACCGTGACTATAACTAAAGCCAGTCTACGCACAATAATTGCAATGACTACGCGCGAACATTATCTATGTTGCCTTTCTAAATTGCGAATAGCCCACGCCTTTTTCAAATTTTTAAACATAATCTTTGTAGCTTTATTAACGTGTCTCAATTGAGTGATTATTTAAAACACAAAATAATCTATTTGCACGAGGAGAATATTGGCATCAGAGAGATTGCAAGGAGACTTAATATAGCAGTAAGTGTATTTATCTAAATTTAAACCACGTATTTATATATCTAGCTATTCCTTCTGCCGTGACGTAAACAAACATTTTTTTTATATACTTAAACGAAAAGTGACACCGTTTAATTTCTTTGTTTCAGAAAATACTGTGAGATTGTGGTTAATGCGTTTTAAAGAAACAGGAAATGTTCAAAAGGATCCTCCAGGACCAACGACTAAGAACTTGTGGAAATTGGAGGCCGATTTAATAGTCGCTAATATTTGGAAATGTTACGTGATGTAATGTTGCCGACTGTGCGTGTTGCTTAGCCAAACACGGATATTTACTTCGTGCAGAGATGCTGTGGTGCAAAATTGCCTAACCAGTCAAGAAGGTGTCAAAACAATAAGTTGGCCATCTAAAAGTCCTGATCTGAATCCAATAGAAAACTTGTGGGGTCAAATGATTTTAAACTGAGATTCATCAGAAGTCAGGATAAAAGAAAATTTGGCGCAACTTGTGACTTCAACGTGGGAACTCATGAGAGGAAGTGATGCTTGCTGGAACATGGTGTGCAGTATGCGAAACCGCTTGCAACAAATTATAGAAAAAGATGGTGCTCCACTTCGCTATTAAGACAACATCACCGCCTGCAGTCAACAATACTTACGTCAGTGTGTGTGTTAAATAATCTGTTGTTATCATAATTTCTAAGGAAGTGTTTCATACAATGATGCAGGTTCTTATAACGATCATAATATTTAAAACTAAAAATACTTTAAAAAAATCTAAAAAGTATGTAATACATCAAAGTATTTAGTGCTGTTTTCACTAATATTTTATAAGTAGGTAGGTATGTATGACAGTAAGTTAATGTGGTGATGTTATTGTTATAAAATAGAAATATTATAGGTATATTTCTAAACATAATACAACATGTTGATTCACTACATTCAACACTGTAAAGCATGTAACTACTTACCTACTTAAAAAATAATAAAAATGGGTATTTTATAGGCACTATTAAAACGAAAAACTGTTTTGTTGTCGCGTTAGCAACTTAAACAGAAAATTCACGCATAGCATAAGTAGTTTAGTATTCTAACTTCTTTTAAAATGTTGTAAGTAATTATTCTTTATTTATTTTGAATAAAATCTTTATCATTATCATTATTGTTTTTATTTTTTGTGGTTATTTGTATTTATATATTATTAATTTAAATCTACTTTTCTTAATCTAATAGAAATAGTATTTTCAATTCAAAAAACATAAATGAATATTGAAAAACTACAAAAAGTAAAACGTTAGTTTCGAACTCGCAACCAAGTAGTTTCCACTGGTTCAACCACTAGACCAAACAGACTTTACTAAAATTGTTGAAATTAACAACTCCATCATGTGACAAAACAGTAGTCACTATATTATCTACCTTATCGTTACGTGTTAAAGATTAAATTGGCATAACTATATTCTTTAATATATGCCTACCTTAAACAAGTCGTTCTAGTTCGTACGTATCAAATAACACTTATCTACTGCTAACTGCATAAGGTTAAAATTCGTCTAACTTTTAGTGGGTCAGATAATAGCTATCACCGACTGTACTAGGAGGGCAATTATAATAACCTAAAAACACGGTTTCGTTCGGTTTCGTTTTCTTGAAAACTAGCGTCTTGGTTCGTGCCTTGCTGAGCGTTGGCCATTTTGCGCGGGGGTGACGCATGTTTCCGACTCGGACATATTTTTTTTTTTTACTTATTTAGTTATAAGTTAATATTGTTATACCAACAATATGTGCGTCGCTTTTCGCGTGAATAAATGGCTTTTCTTTCCTTCTTTATTTATTTCAATTTTATTATGCTCCCATAAAAAAAACGATTTCAAAATCTACTTTCTCTTATTACAAAACAAAGATTCAATTTTTTTTTAAGTGTCTGTAGTCTATTCGTTATGTCCGTTCGTCCGTCTGTTTGCAGTTTAGCTCATAGACTAGATATATAGAAAGCTGTATTATTAATGGGTATTTGGCATGATATTATTCAAGCCGACAAAGTGAGAGAATAAAATCCTGAAAGAAAAAAATCTCGTCTAACTCAAGGTGGGTGTCGTTGGATAGGTCTTTCAAAAATATTAGGGATGGTTCAAACATTTTTTCATGAAGAAATCCGTTTGTGAAAATAATATTAAGTTTAAAATTGCATTTTTTTTCTTGGAGCCTTGTGTCCCTCCACCCTACCAGGATAAATGGTCGATTTTGGAAGTGTGAAAAAAAAAACTGGCAGTAAGTTTAGTATAACAAAGTTAAACGTAAAACTATCTCAGCTAAGTAGGCTTTATAAGTTTACAAGTAATAGTCAACCATCTAATAAAATGTGACAAATCTGCACAGATTTGCACACGCATAAGTCAGAATGGCAACTACGGAACGGAAGATCAGGTGAATTGCGGTCAAACGCAAGCCTTTAAATAGTAAAAAATAAAATAAAAACCACCAAATTAAACATTTTACCAATAATGTCAAACACAAGCACATACAAATTGCCATACAAAATAATATCAATCGATCGGTCATCGCCGATTTCGACAGCTTACGAAAAGTATGTGGTGTCATCTACCCTATTAAATCTGACACGCAATTTTCAACTATATCCCTGTTACATTTAGTTCATAATCAATTAATTATTTAAATCTCCACGAGCGTATAATGTTAATCTGTTTTCGCTGAGTCTAACAGAACAGCAAATGCGTACACATGACTACATAACTGAAAGTTCTTAATATCCAGTATTAATTGACCTCGAATTGTAAAGGTTTTCCATACTAAGAGAGGCCACCCTTTACTGGTGATGTGTAACTTGGTAAATGTCGCGTTCGTACATGAAAACAACCGTAACCTAGTAACGATTACACGTGGAATATCTAAATACAGATTATACCCAGAGGCACTAAACCGGTGTCTAGTCACAACTATTAATATTTTCTGCCAGAATGTTTTATCGTGTTCTATTTTGAGGGGAAACTAAATCTTAAGGCGGTACCCTGAGCAAATAACCTTGAGCGTTCGTTCCCTCTGCGCCGCGCAAGATATACAGTGGCAAAATAAGCTCAGATTTTAGAATTAAATCTTTATAAAATCACATATTGGTATTTTGAAAAAAAAAATTCTACCAAAATGTTCATTAATAAATTGCCTATCCATTAGTGTTAGTAAAAAATCGAATTAATTGTTACTTGCCGAGGAGATGCATGTTTTCAATAATTATTTCTCATTTCTGTGGTTTAGTTGTCAGGAGATTAGTTAAATAATATACTTCGTAAACAAAAATCAGATCTACCATTTTGGAGTCAAGATTATGTAGAAATGTAATCTATTTTTTATTTGTTGATGTTTCTTTTGGATATAGAGTATTTAGGTCCGAAAAATTGAACAAAAAACGGCTAGCGCTGCGTTTTGCACAGGGACGCGCCTTAATCTGCTTATTATGTACCTATTATAATTGGTAAGCATTGTTGTTTTAATTGTAACTTTATGCCAATATAAACAGGGTGTTAAAACATGAATAACCTCACAGGACTATATTGCTGACATCATAAACCGACTTAAAAAAAGAGGATGTTTTCAATTTGATTTGCAAACTGCCTCCTCCTTTTTTTTATTGTTTTTTTGTTATATTTGTTGTAGATCGATTTAAAAATATATATTCTTGTATTGGATAGGGTTTTCTTCGAGGTGATCTCATATAAATTGCATGATAATATTCCACCATAAAGATTCATCATCATCATCATCATTTCAGCCTAAAGACGTCCACTGCTGGACATAGGCCTCCCCAAGGGGGGGTTTTGCCATAATCGCCATGCTTGGCAGGCGGATTGGCGATCGCAGTATGGTTGTTACAAAGGCACAGAGAACGCTGCTGCCCATTCTCTGGTAAGTCCCTTAGTCGCCTCTTACGACACCCACGGGAAGATATGGGATGGTGCTATTCTTTACGTCCGACACCACACGGACATAAAGATTGAATTGACATAAATGAACATGGCGGTTGAGAGCATTTTTATGCTCGCTCAGATGTGTCACTGATAGTGAGTAGTGTAGACGTGTGACACAAAATATAGAGAAGGACCGCTCCCGCCATCTTCAAAAATAATTTCCTGAACTTGCCAAACTCACTAGGGCTGCTACTGTATTGACTCTGTAGGTTTTATTCGTAATAGTATGAAATTTTATTTGCGCTGTTGGAACTCTGCATTTTTTTTATAATAAAATTTTCCTGTTCGTCATGAAATGTCAATGTTTCTCATTTATTTATTTAGACAACACGTGACAGTCGAGACTGAAGACTGCTTGAAACTGCTTGAGAAAGCCTATAAAAGTATTGTCAATGTGTGCGTGACAAAAATGGCGGTTTATTCTGAGTGGTCTCTCTGCTCGGGCGCACCACAGCCTTACGTACTTTGTGCGTGTTTGTAGGTTAGATCATTCGGTTCTATTCAAAATGGTTGAGGTAAGTGGTGCTGATCCGCGCGTCATGTTTGTGAACGGGTGAACTGTCAACTGTCAGTTGACATTGGTCATGTCTTAACTGCCATGGCTTTTATATTAATTTAATTTCTCTTCACTTACATTGTTTTCACATATAGAAGCAACAAGAATAATGTAACCAGGATTTTGTAAAAGCTTTATTGAAAAGAGTGTCCGTGGAGTTTCTTGCTCGTTCTTCTACATAGAAACCTACCCTACGTTTTGGAATGAGTAACTAGCTTCAACTTTCTGCCTAGCTAACTGACTCTTTGACAATTCAAAAGTGCCTGCAAATGGTTTAAGGCTTGTAATCATGCCAATACCCTTGAGCATTGAGAATTTGTGGACGAGTGCGGGGGTGATGTAGACGCAGTCTTTAATCGGACGCAATTTTAATTTATTGTAATAAAAATAATACCTACCACATTTGTAAAAAGTAACAAAACCAAATCTTTTTCCTTTGTATTGCAAAGCAGTAGATAATTTTTTATACTTGACTTACTTTTGTTTTTTTTTTTTTTTTACTACTGTCTCATAAGAAATTAAGGAGTAAAATGGTTTCATCTGGATGGATACCGATAGAAAAATTGTGACTAAACCGTACGTATGATAACATGTAGGTTACTAACATTTTTTTTTCAAATATAATTTTTCTGTAAATGCCGACAAAAAGTTGCTTTATCTGCATGCTTCTTTCAAGATTTTTCGAGAGAGCAGCGAAAAAAATGAAAAATGCTTTGACTTTGACTTCGAAGAATTAAGAGACAACAAACAGAACAATAACCGCTGACTATCGAAAATATAGTCAAAATATAGGGATGTGTTCTGTGCTATAGTTATTTATCGCTTTTTTGTTCTATACTTTAATTTGTTTTTCTGCCGGAAGACGTCCAATGTTGAACTAGCCCTCAGCTAGCGAGCTTTTAGAATATGCAAGAGGCAGTGGCTACGGGCCGGCCACATCGCCAGAAGAACCGATAACCGATAGGGACGAAGGTTTTCGAGTAGCAACCGCGAACCGGAAGACACGGCTGCGTTGGTAAGCCCCAGATGGACTGACGAAATCTACAAGGTCGCGGGTAACCGATGTATGCAAGCGGCAGGTGACCGCTCGTTGTGGCATTCGGGGGAGGCCTATGTTCAACAGTAAACGTCTTCATTCGTTAAGAGATAGCAATTAGTCACTTAAGTATACAAATACACAAGGTAGTACTTTCTTATACAAACCCTTCTACAAGTAGGTGACTCTACTGCTACTAAAATATTTGTGAAGGTACCTTTACAAACAGTGCAAGTGCTTCTGGGTTCTAAAAACACAAGATATTTCCTGCCAAGGGACCATTTCAGTTACAAAACAATGCCATATCGTCAAGTTTCAAACGAAATCTGTAGGTAAAAACATACTTGAAGTAGGTATTTCCTTTGTAATCATGACTTAGTTCATGAGCATTAAAAATAACAGGATTTTTACTACTATAAAATATTTTTATTGATTGCTATAAAATACCAACGGTTGAGAAATTAAATATTATTTTATATAATAGGTATTGTAGGGACATTTCACACACGGCCATCTGACCCCAAACTAGGCAGACCTTGTACTATGGGTGTCAGACAGCTGATATCAGCTGGTGTCAGATAGCACAAATACATAAATAGATACGTATATAGATAAACAACAACCAGACACAACTCAAACACAAGTGCTGATCAAACAAATGTTTGCCTTGGGCGGAATTCGAACCAGCGACCCTGTGCGTTGGAGGCAGATATATTAAGTACCACCTAGGCTACAGAGCCGTTATAATGTTAGTAATAACAATTCTGCAAAGAACTATTTGTTTCAAGAATAAACTAGTAACTATATCCAAATGAAAACAAGCGAGACTCGTAGAAATCTTATCATGAAAAAACCCACTGTAATCCGATACTATAGTAACATAATACTAACATAAATATTGACGACACGGTTGGCGCAGTGGCTGAGCGATTGACTGCTGCGCAGCGTGTTGCGGGTTCGATTCCCGCCCAGGGTAAATATTTGTGTGATGAGCACTTGTGTTTGCCTTGTGTCTGGGTGTAGTTTATCTATATATGTATGTATTTAAAATGTATTGTGTATGTATATCAGCTGTCTGACACCCATAGTACAGGGTCTCAATAGTTTGGGGTCAGATGGCCTTGTGTGAAACGTCCCCACATATGATTATTATTTACATTTATTCATTTTATACACATATTCTATTACATTTTTAAATATTAGTAAAAAAAAAAACAGTTAAAATATAAAAATAGTATCCCACCGGTATCGGGAACAGGGTCCAAGCTACCAGTGGTCAGAGCTTCTGAGAGAGGAATCTCCTAACAATACGCGCCGTGTCCAGGAGTACCGCTTTCTGTATCAAACCCTTGATCCAGCTGCCCAACGAGAGTAGCTGATGCTCCCGTCTTCGTCCGCATGAATTTCGGTTATCTGTGTGGTTTTATTTTTTGCACCGAAGTTCCTTAACGCGGCTTACGGCACAGATTAACTAATAGTTCCTTCTTACGGGTACTGCGAATTAGTAGAAATCGTCACGTAACGAAATGCGTGTGTGTATGTGTGCGTGTATCGAGCCTACTTCAAAGAAATGTGTATACATACATAATAGTATATTATTATTATTTTTATATACCTAGGTACGTATTTTTTTTTAGTACAGACACGCACGTAAGGAACTTCGTTCCTAACGGGGATCCCCCGAACGCATAATTTTTTTTTTTTTTGCACGGAACCCTAATTATTTTTCGCCAGCCAGTGAAAGTCCCATCAAAATCGGATCATTCTGTAAAAAAATATATTTTAATTTGACAAACAGACATTCCAATTTTATTTATTTTTATGTACGTATGTAAAGATAGAAATACCTTCTTCGGAACCAATTAGGTTGGCATAGATACCTATCACCTTTCCAAGTACTAAGACAAGTCTCTCTTTGACTACCAAAATAAATTACTACGACAGCTTTAGCGAACTCGGAAAATAATTTAAATAAAAATACCACCCAAACATTTGACTGAACTATCTTCATTTTGATTTTCACAGAAATAAGGGCAGGAATTAATAATGCTATAACTCAGGCGAGTAAGCTTATATTCTTTCTGCTTTTCTTCAGTAAAATTACCTTCCGGGTGGGATTATGTAACTTCTCGTCTTGTTAAAGGTATGAATAATAGCAACACCGGAAAACTGTGTTTTATCATCATATCCATTTCCCAACCATGTTGGGGTCGGCTTCCAGACTAACTGGATGCAGCTAAATACCAGTATTTTACATGGAGCTACTGTCTATCCACCAAAACCGACTCTTAAAAATGTATGAATGACAGCCGGGACCAACGGCTTTCCGAGGCACGGAGCGGTCTCGGTATACAATGGATGGTCACCCATCCACCGACCAACCGCGGTAAGCGTAGTTTAACCATCATGAAAGGTCGATGCGTACAATTTTTACTCAGCCACGAGCTCCTCTATGATTTGTTACCTTGATTTGTTCATTCATTATAACATAATAATAATATGTGGGGACATTTTCACACACGGCCATCTGACCCCAAACTAGGGAGACCCTGTACTATGGGTGTCAGACAGCTGATATACATACACAAATACATTTTTTTTTGTAAATACATACAAATATAGATAAACAACACCCAGACACAAGGCACACACAAGTGCTCATCACACAAATGTTTACCCTTGGCGGGAATCGAACCCGCAACACACTGCGCAGCAGTCGATCGCTCAGCCACTGTGCCAACCGTGTCGTCATTCATTGCAAATAAATTGCTTCTGATTCTGATTAAGGAACCCTAAAAAAATCTTTAAGGTACCATCTAGTGTCAAGCATACAAATCATACACTGGCCTATTGGCAGAATTTTTTTTTTTTTGCTTTTCTAACTATTTACGACAATTTACCAGTAATGAAATAGGAGTACATTAGTACAAATGTGTAGGCATGCTCCCGTTTCAACAACTTCTACTCCAGCTGGAATTTTAGCATGGCCGTGCTGGGAAGAAATCTTTCCAGAACGACCAGTTTATCTGCGATAATTAAGAGGTATAAAAATTCTATTTAGTGGTATAAAATAGTAGAAATTAAAAGAATTTTATTACCATCTAGTTATAATGAATGCGTTCATGGTCGTGCTGAGTTGACTCTTGGAGTCACGTTGTTATGTTGTAACTATTGCTTCTGTTATTGGGATAGTTAAGCTAATATTTTTTTTATTTTTTAGTTTGTATTTGTCCACTGTTCCCCGCCATCACCGCCTGGGCCTGCCTCGATGTCGCTTGAATTGAGCTCCTATACATCACTATCACTACATATTATAAAACAAAGTCCCCCGCCGCGTCTGTCCCTATGTATGCTTAGATCTTTAAAACTGCGCAACGGATTTTGATGCGGGTTTTTTTAATAGATAGAGTGATTTAAGAGGAAGGTTTACAGGTATAATACATGCATATTATAGTAGAAGAAAACCTGGAAATTCCAAGAGTAATGTGAGGTCGTAATAAACATATTAGTGTGCGCTTACATTGCAAACGCTGGCTAAGCCTTACGAGATATATCAAATTAATGTACTACGGAATTGTATATCTTAAAAAGATAGATAAAAAAGTACGCGATGGTTTAAGTTTGTCTCTTAAGGATAACCCACAGTAACCATGTTTATCTTTTACATATTACAAATAAGATATGGGTTACTTATCAAGCTATTTTAAACAATACAGTTTTATTCCTTACCAAATTAAATGTCTTAGATACGTTGTGCATTTTATGTAGATCAAAATTGCCCGTTACAGCATATCATTAAAATCAATATATTAGACGATATTACAGTGTTAAAAAGCGGAAGCAGAGCGGCTGGCGCTTAGATTTGTTGTTTACATGTTTGTGTTGTTTAATGACAATAAAAAATAAATAATAGTTTAAAAAAACTAGAAACACGCTTTTTATAGAAAACCAAACTAAAAAAATAGAAAATAAATTTTAATAAATTATTTTATTTTAAAAAAAGCGTGGGGTGCTTTTGAAGATATTATCAAAATGATAATCACTCTACTCATATCTGTCAATAAAATATTTATAACTATTGACACCATGCACCCCACGCTTTTTTTAAAATAAAATAATTTATTAAAATTTATTTTCTATTTTTTAGTTTGGTTTTCTATAAAAAGCGTGTTTCTAGTTTTTTTTAACTATTATTTATTTTTTACTTTTTAGTTTGGTTATATCTATATCTATAAATATTATGTACATTTATTCTACCAGGGGGGCTTGTGCAGTACCTTCCTAGTATATAATAGCTGTTTTTTCGGCAACCAATTTTGAACGACTTGTTTTTTTTTGTATTTTCATTTTTTTTAATAATTTTATCAAATTAGTGTATTGTCATCGGTCCTCGATAAATCTACAAAGTTTGAATGAAATCTGGCCGTTTAAAGTGGGTCAAAATCGCGCCCAAAGAAGTCGGTTACAAACAAACACACAAACATACAAACATACAGGTGAAGCTAATAAAAAGCTGGTAAAAAAGCTGTGAACGTTGTATCTATAGACATTCTGTAGTTCTGTATTTAGTATCACCATTGCACCCGTGCGAAGCCGGGGCGAGTCGCTAGTTCTGAATAAACCTTTACTAATTTTGGAAAGAATGGAAGAAAAAATATAGCGTCATAAATAGGCAAAAAAACACAGTCGGTCGACGTGATAAGCGTTGAACCCATGTACACCCCTCATTGCTAAAATGGTTCCGCCTTTCCCGTCGGATCATGGCGAGAACACAGCCGTAAAGATAAATATTTGTATTCTATTACGGGTTCAAACCAAGTAAACCTCCTTTATTAAAAAGGTTTCATAAATAGGATTTCGATACGTAGTGTGCAATGAGTTTTTATGAATATTGGTTATAAATGGATCTTTATATTTAACTACTTAATGTATTATTTAATAAATTTTTTATTCTTTTTTGGACTTATAGATTGCTCTGGCTCACGCACTAATTCATTATTTGTTTGAATATAAGGAATGGTCGTCTACTGTTTCAATATAAGTTAATATTAATGTGAACACTATATAATCATAACTTTTAATATTGTGTACCATACTCTAATATGTTGTTAGTTACAGTTTTTAATGCAAGGTACATCGTATTCACGTATAATTATAATTTCTGTAAATGCAAAATATTGTAAACATTTTTTTTTAAAGAGTATGGAGTTACTTACCTAGACTTCTCCATACGAAACTACAATTTGGAAGGGGCAACTAAAATATTTCTTATATGGCGTTCAAAAGAGACTTTTAATGGTGTAATTGAAATAAATAATAATAATATGTGGGGACATTTTCACACACGGCCATCTGACCCCAAACTAGGGAGACCCTGTACTATGGGTGTCAGACCGCTGATATACATACACAAATATTTTTTTTTTTGTAAATACATACATATATAGATAAACAACACCCAGACACAAGGCAAACACAAGTGCTCATCACACAAATGTTTACCCTGGGCGGGAATCGAACCCGCAACACGCTGCGCAGCAGTCGATTGCACAGCCACTGCGCCAACCGTGTCGTCATTGATTTGACTTTGATTTGAGTGCAGTGCGACACACAAATTGCTCCAGAGCCGTAGAGACTAAACGCATAATTTGAAAGGGCCATCAGTCCTAAGGGACTTACCAGAGAATGGGCAGCAGCATTCTCTGTGCCTTTATAACAACCATACTGCGATCGCCAACCCGCCTGCCAAGCGTGGCGATTATGGCAAAACCTTCCCTTGGGGAGGCCTATGTCCAGCAGCGGACGTCCTCAGGCTGAAATGATGATCAGTCCTTTGACCGACCAACTACCACTACACTTTGGTAACTATGCAAACCATGTAACGGAACTTAAACCAAAACAATTTTCCGGAAAGAATTGGATTCCGGAAAAACATTTTGATTTTTATTGAAATTTTATAAAATGTAAAACATAAGCCGTGTGGTGCCGGTCGCGAATAGCATCACCCCATTTCTACCCGTGGGTGTCGTAGAAGGCAACAGAGGGATATTGACCAGAGGATGGGCAGCAGCGTCCTTCTGAGTACCATAACACCTACTGCGATCACCAACATGCATCGGCCAAGCATGGTGATCATAGCTGAACCCCCCTTGGGGGAGACCTATGCCCAGCAGTGGGCGTCTAAAGGTTGACATGATGATGATGATGGAAACCTCTGCAAATAAAAAAAACATAAAAATAAATATTTTACGAATAATAATCGAGTGAGCCCGGTGTTAAAGGAGCTCGCCTTTCAAACATGACGTTGCGCGTTTAATACCAGGTAGGTAAGTGTCAATCTCACTGTTTCAGTTCATATGTGGGTATACCTATATGTAGGTAAGTTTATCTTGGACATCATTGACACTGGCGAAGGAAAACATCGTGAGGAAACCTGAGCTAATAATTCATCATCTGCCTAGACTTTTCCCAACTATATTGGGATCGGCTTCCAGTCTAGCCGGATGCAGCTGAATACCAGTGTTTTACATGGAGCGACTGCCTATAGGACGTACACAAGTACACAACCCACTTACTGGGTAACACGATACCCCTTGGTAAGAATGGTTGTCAGACTTTCTGGCTTCTGATTACCTATAACGACTGCCAAAGATCTACAAATGACAGCAGGGACCAACAGCTTAACGTGCTTTTCGAGGCACGGAGAGAACTCGGTACGAAAGGGATGGTCACACATCCACAGACCGACTGCGGCTAGCGTAGCTTAACCTTTGACTGATCGATCTGTACGGATTTAACTTAGCCACGAGCTCCGAAACCTCGAGCTACGAAACCTGAGCTTATATACGTGGTGATCAATGCTTGTGTTCTAATTCTCTGTACGAGAAAAGGTCTTCGCCCTGTATTGAGACAATAATAGACTAGTACTATTATAATTAGACAATTAATGACGTCAACGCTCAACAAAGAAGCCTTTGACACAAAAACAAGTGGCTTCGCCTTTATTACAGTCCTTCCATCACGTTATAACCGCGGGGGGTCAATAACCGTATGTACGACCGCGGATAGTAGGCGCACCTATAAAACTGATATACGACATATTAAAAGTAAAATATTTCTGTTGTTTACACTTGCCCTTATGAGAAATACAGGACTAACATGTTGATAAAGGCTCTTCTGAGAGCCTTCGGATAGCAAACAAGCAGAAAGTCCACCTGATGTTAAGTGGAGACAGCTGTCTATAGACAATAGTAGATGTATGCAATACCAGTAGGCCTAGCCAAGTTACGAACGTTTCGCATAGTAGGTATCTCTTTCTACAATAATTAACGCCTCGTCGTAATCCATTTTTGATTTTCGATCACGTGACTTATCGTTGAGATGACGTCATTCAACAACATTTGGTTAGTTTTCTATTAGCGTTATCGATTGTAGATTGTCAATGAGGGTAATTTGGCTGCTGAGGCCTTGCAGATGCGTGGCTAACCCAGAAACGAAGTTGAAATGTTGTATGTGCCTGTAATTAATCAATTGTATATACCTATTATATTTCCCGGATCCCGGTGTCATAGAAAGTGACCGAGGGATATTGACCAGAAGATGGGCAGCAGCGTCCATCTAAATACCATAACATCTACCTACTGCGATCCTCAACATGCATCGGCCAAGCATGATGATTACGGATAAACGCCCCTTTGGAGACCTACACCCAGCAATGGGCGTCTAATGGTTGACATGATGATATATATTTGTTCCAATTTTAATCAATTTTATCACTTGCCAATTTTGTCAATTTCATTAATTTAACCAGTTTTAATACCAATGTTCTTACCAATATTGTCAATTTTATAATTTTTTATCAATTCATGTTTTATATTCATGCAATTTCTATTAATAAAACCCCCGACGAAAAATCGACGGGGTGTTATAAGTTTGACGTGTCTGTGTGTGTGTATGTCTGTGGCATCGTAGCTTCCGAACGGATGAACCGATTTTGATTTTGTTTTTTTTGTTTGAAAGGTGAATTATTGATAAAAATGGGAGCTTACTACTATGTAAGTTAGCTTTTCTTTTTCATCATTGAATTGTGAGTGTGGTGTTTGCGTCTAATTAATTGTTACACTTTTAGTTTATTTTAAGCATGTAATTTTTGTCAATGTATGCAAGTATATTCATCATCATCATTTCAGCCGAAAAACGTTCGTTCACTGCTGGACATAGGCCTCCCCCAAGGGGGGGTTTTGTCTTAATCGCCACGCTTGGCAGGCGGGTTGGCGATCGCAGTATAGTTGTTACAAATGCACAGAGAACGCTGCTGCCCATTCTCTGGTAGTAGGTACGTCCCTTAGTCGCCTCTTAAGACACCCACGGGAAGATATGGGATGGTGCTATTCTTTACTTTACGTCCGACACCATACGGACAATAGCAAGTATATTATGTAAACAATTTATTTACATACAGTGACAGTGACAGTGAGTATTACTATACTGGTTTCCCGTTCTTCGTTGTATGGCAAACAATTTTAAAACAACTTTAGCGCCATCTTGTTTCTAGTTACTTATATTATGACTAATCTGTTCTTATGTAGGTATAATAATAATAATAATAATAATAATATGTGGGGACATTTCCACACACGGCCATCTGACCCCAAACTAGGGAGACCCTGTACTATGGGTGTCAGACAGCTGATATACATACACAAATACATTTTTTTTTTGTAAATACATACATATATAGATAAACAACACCCAGACACAAGGCAAACACAAGTGCTCATCACACCAATGTTTACCCTGGGCGGGAATCGAACCCGTAACACGCTGCACAGCAGTCGATCGCTCAGCCACTGCGCCAACCGTGTCGTCAAACGTCGTATGATTGTGTGTTTGTAACCACATCAAAATTTAATATACATTTTATGTTTTATTTTTCATTGAGGTACTTGTTTGTTAAGTAATAGTATTATGCAGCAAACTTTGATTCGTGAAACAAGCATACACACATACACAGAGACGTTGTGTAAAAAACACTCATTTATTTCTCCTAAAGAATAAAATTCATTCTAGACAAATTCATAAGAAACTAAAGTTAGGTATTTTAATAAAAGATATTGCTTCGAAGAAATTTCAAATAGGTTCAAATGAATAAAGTTTGAATTATTACAGCTACATAGTACAAGCGTAACTTATCTCAGCCAAGTTAAGTATAAGTTGCTGACAAGGAGCAGCTGGTACATTAGGTCATATTTTTCTTTGCGTTTGCAAAGAGTACTATAAGTAATATTCTTAAAGTTTTTTTCAGGTAGCAGTGTTGAATTTTCTAATTTCAGTTTATGAACACCTATTGATGATATTTACACGAATAATACAGAAGAAAACCTATAACTGCTAAACTAATACAATAAGGCATCAAAAAATTCCTCCCCATCGCCGTCAACTGGCAATGTGCTCAAGACACTGGCGACATTGCCACGTTGTACGGCAATTCTTAACCTTTGACCAAGGTAAAAACCATCTCTTGGATCACAGGAAGTATCAGGATACATTAAATTTTGAAGAGGTTAATTAAATTGAGAGTTCTTATTGTGTATGTCCGTCTCTTTCGTGTTTTATTAGAGACAAAAAGGTAGAAGCAAGATTAACTCGCACACAACAGAATCGGCACTAAACTATCGTCATTATCAAACCAGCATTTTGCCGTCCACTGCTAAAGAAAAGCCCCTCATTAGACTCCCATTTTATAATACCTAAAAATTATACTTGGTAATTAAGTTTCATGGAAAACACAACTGGGCTCTAACAAAAAAAGAACGGATCCCAAATAAAACTTCAAACTTAATTAGGTATAAGTATACAATAGAACGTAAGAAAAGAATTAGTCCCATCCTGAATCCAGTTTGAACAAAAAAGCGTTTAACAAAGGAACAACTCGGCAATTATTTAGATCTGTAACGAAAACACGTAGCCATGTTTACAGGGTTAGTTACCTGAATAAACGAATTTAGGGATCTACACCTTTGTTTAAAAAAATAGGGTTGATTGTGTCGACGAGACGGTTGGTAATGGTCGGTATATACTTTGTGCTTGGGGCGTGTGGTGGCTCGTGGCTCATGCTGAGGCTACATTAGCGGGCTACGGCGAATATTCGTGTTAACGCGATGAGTGTGACCGGGTTGATGTACTATCGAGGCACTGTCGGTGAACTGACGCGCATCAAAGGGATTTGTCGCGACAATATTCGCTTGGGTGGCTACGCCTATGTTACTTCCTCCATTTTTAATTAAGACCTACATATTATTAGCCGCACACCAGAGAACAACACAATCCAGCACGATGAATCTTTGCTCGCCTAATGTAGACAAGAATATCGCGTACACGATGTTTTAGCCGTCCGTATGGTGTCGGTCGTAAAGAATGGCACCATTCCATATCTTCCCGTGGGTGTCGTATAAGGCGACTAAGGGACTCACCAGAGAATGGGCAGCAGCGTTCTCTGTGCCTTTGTAACAACCATACTGCGATCGCCAACCCGCTCGCCAAACGTGGCGATTATGGCAAAACCCCCCCTTTTGAGGGAGGCCTATGTCCAGCAGTGGACGTCTTTCGGCTGAAGTGGATGTTTTAGCGCGCTAACGCAACACGAATCTTCGCCCGCCAATGTAGCCCCAGCATAAAGTAAAAGCCGTTCGAATCGATTGGTTATGGGGCTACGCCTGACGCTGTCAATCCGTGGATCCGTGTGTGCGTGTCTACACGCCTCTGGAACTAAAAGCAGTTCCCAGTATCAGTCGTTCGACGCGGGAAGAGGTGAGAAACAGTTTCGGAGGGAGGGGGAGCGTGTCGCTACTGTACGGTAGTACTAATATTTAAACTGTGGTCGAGCATTCGCAGAAACGTTATATTATAAGAAAACACTTTTTTAATTTGTGATTTCGTTTGTACTGAACCGTTCTTAAGAATTTTAGATTACATCGAAATGCGCGAGAAAATTCTCAGGTGTTATTCACCTCTGCGTGAAGGTACGCTAAGAATGACAAGCAATACGGAATATTATTCTTTGGCAATTTGACACATTTCGTAATTTGTCCGTGTTAAAGCCATTTCATACAACCGATAAAGTTTGACAAATTGGAATTTGAATACACAGAGTATTTACGACGATAGTCAATTTGCTCAACATTTTGTTTACAGAACTGTACTATGTCTATTTTTGTTATAGCATATAACTTAGGTAACTCATATTGTAAATGTACTTTAAAAAGAAACAGGGTATTCATACCAATCATTTATTCTCGTAAAAACGTAAAAATCTGGTGGCAATGTCATCTTAGTGACTATTACTCGTAATGTCAAAATCTTGTCAAAAATGTTTGACAGTTTGAGATTAAGATCGCAATATACGTTTTGACTTTGACTCATATTACTAGGATCGTCCCGAAGATCATCATCATCATCATCACCTTCCTGACTTGTTACTTCTTCCATTTCGTATTCATCCATCTTCTTCATGGCCCTATATTCCGATCCATACAGTACGACAGGTCTTGTTACGGACTTCTAGATTTTCTCCTTAAACTTGAGGGGCATCCTTGGGTCATAAGTTGATCCAGTGACCTGTCACCATTTCATCCATCCTGCGTTACATCTACCTTACGTTAATCTGTGGGCTAATTCACGTAACTAAAGAAGTGTTGTTGCAGTGCAGTTGCAGTTAAGTTTCGATCAAAACAACGCTTTTCGTATTCTCTACCGCTGTCAGACAGGGTCGTGTCATTCTACTGTTGCGCGTCTTTGGTGCGTGCTTCGGAAGTATTCAGAACGCAACATGATCGGTATTCTACTATTCGCTTGACGTCTCAAAATGACAGTTAAAAAACACTACAATCTGTACTGGGGTATTATTTTATTATTATAATAACGTCATGGAAATGTAATCGATTCTTTTTAATTATTTAGTGAGTAATATTTTTTCTCTCATGTGGCTAGTAAGTTTGGTTGTAGTACAGTTGACGTGCAGTTCACGCGCAGCTTCCACGCGGTTCAAAGATTACAAGAATACCGTGTATCACTCAAACTTGAACTTAACTGTCACTGCACTACAACTTCATCGGCGCGTCATAAAAGTACGTGAATTAGCCCTCTGGTGCGTTACATTTCGATCTACTTTGCCATGTTCTTGAACAAGCGACCCGAGGTACCAAAAGTCGTACCAGATCGGTAGTATTGTCCCCCAGATGTTGGGTCCATAATCAAACAAATGTATATAACAAACAGCATATACCTACGAGCTTAATTTCCACAACAAAAGCTGTCCACCATCATAGTATAACTGCACATATAACTTTGTCATACAGAGAGTTCCTTAGTCTAACACAGAGCAATTTCCTACATTAATTGAGTCGCCGGACACTGCGGAACCCAAGCCTTAATTATTTCTCAGTTAAGCCCGCCTCTTGTTAACTAGTAATTAATTGTTATATTCATGTTATCCTTTTGTGGATCAGTGAAGTTTTGAAGGAATAATCCTTCTTTAGTTCTGAGATTGTTATTAATTTATTGCTTTTGTGCAGTATCAGACAGGTTGGTTTTGGTGACTTGAATGAATGTCGGTTATAAGGCTTGAAAAGTATCCTATATCCTTTCGTCTTGGGGTTCATACTTAGTCTGTACAAAATTTCACTAAAATTGGTTTAGTAGTTTAACCTCAGATTATAAAACAAAAGGCAGATAGACCGTGCGGAACACTGCGCGTGAAGCCACAATTGCAAATACAAATTCAATTACGAATACCTAAAATCTCGTGAATGTATTCGCTTTTGATGTTTTTTTTTAAGTATTAGTATTTGTTTTTTTAACAATGCTTCGCTTCGTGCTGTTTTTTACTGACTCGTATTAGTACAGCGCGAAGCCAATTGTAGGTATTCGTTTTTTAATTTGTATTTGCTTTTGTGGTTTCACTCTGTGTTCCGCACGGTCTATCTGCCTTTTGTTTCATAATCCTTATGTTCAAACACACATACGCATACATACACATATGTTGTGTGTTTCCTTATGTTTTGTATCATATGTTTTGTTTCATAGTTAAGCCGTGAAAGCTTAAAAACAAACGAACTCTTCGGGATTTGACTTGACAATCGAAAATGACCAGTGCAAGGCCAAAAAGGCACTTCTTGCTATTAGCGGATGCTTCGCCAAAGAAACCCTCTGCCTATCCAATCATTAACTGCATAATCAGGGTATTTTAATAATCGTCTCTTTGTCAAAGACTTACGGACGGCCCACTGTGCAGAGAGGATGACAAGACAGCAGCCCATGTGTTTCTAAACTGCCCTAAGGTAGCTTTATCCTACTAATCCTACTATCCTATTATATATATTATTTAATTTAATCTATCTATACATATAATAAAACAGTAACAAAACTGTGTCTGTACATTGAATATATTAAAAAAATAATAATTGAGGGGGGTTTAGAAACAGTAATAGAGCACGAATCCAAAAAAAAAAATTCTGTCTGTTTGTCCGTTTGTCTGTTTGTCTGTTTGTCTGTTTGTTTGTACACGCTAATCTTCGGAACTACTGGGCGGATTTGTTTTCTTTTGTTGTATAGGTATTAAGTCGGGGCAACATATAGGCTATAATTTATCTTGGAAACTTGAACACCAGATGCAGAACCGCAACAGACCAGCTAAACTATAAGAGATACAAAAATGGTACCATAGCAAAAATTGTTCCACGTAATGAGCATTTTCTGCTGAGAGAATAAATTTAAAGATCTGGAACACCTGATGTGGAACTCCAAGAGCCCAGCTACACCATGACACATATAGGAATGACGTCTTAGCAAAAGGTGTTCGGTCTGATGGGCATTTCCTGTTAACTTCTAAAAATCGAAGATCAGAAACATCTGATGCCAAAATCAAAGCTATCACTAATTTCACTGTATCTTATAAAATAACATAAGCTGGGAGTACCTCCACGCGGTGAGGGCGGTAACAGTTTCAGATCTTCGATTTTGCCGACCCCGTTGTCGCTGGCAAAAGCAACAGGATCCGCGTACGAAGTTGCGGGCAGAAGCTAGTTTAATATATAATATTGTAAATGTGAAAGTTCGGGAAGATGTTTGGATGTTTGTTACCTAATCACACGTAAACCGTTAAACGGATTTGCATGAAAATTGGCACATAGGTAGACCATTTCCTGGATTAACACATAGAATACTTTTTAACCCGGTAATGTGTTAGCGATCTTTTTACGCGGGCGAAGTCGCGGGCAGAAGCTAGTACAGAATAAAGCAGTTCGGCAATCCAGATAACCTACATTACAATGTCAAGGCGCTGCTGGCCTTTCTGGAGGAGCTGGGGTGGATCAAAGGATTTTCTTTCCACCCTTACTTAAAATACGCGCTGAATCGTGGAGTTGCGTACACCAGCCCGGTATACTATACGACTTAAGGCGCTTCCCTGACCAAATAACCTTGACCATACATTTCCTCTTTGCCGCAGAATCGATACTCGCACTGTTTTTGGGTTTTTTTGTTATAAAAAAAGAGAAACGATCTTCTGAAATAAAATAAAGCGTGAATTATAAAGATTTTTAAGTTACCTATCTATTAGTCTAATTCTCAAATTAATAGCACGTCAACTTAACCAAAAGATACATAATTTGAATTATTTTAGTCATATTTTACAGGGAGATTTAGGTGTACATAGGGTACCTACATAAAAACAAAATAACAATGTGGAATGTGATGATAGAATATTGAACATTAAAAATTTGCTTTAAGATGTAGTTTGTTTCTCTTCATTAATGAGTTAATAGCCCTTGAATAACGAAGAAAAACGCACTTTCGGTCGGGGTAGCGCCTTAATACGAAGCAGCAATTAGCTCTGGGTTTGCAATGGTTAAGACGCCCGCCCCTCATGTATGAGGTTATGGTTTTGCAACCGGGCACGAATCACTAATGTGACTTTTTCATTTTTATACGTATTTCTGTTTATCTTGGACGTCAGTTAAAATCAGTGAAGGAAAATATCGCGAGGAAACCTGGACTTATAATAATATAATATAGTTTCATTTCACGACATTTTTTGACGACACGATTGGCGCAGTGGCTGAGCAATCGACTGCTGCGCAGCGTGTTGCGGGTTCAATTCCCGCCCAGGGTAAACATTCGTGTGATGAGCACTTGTGTTTGCCTTGTGTCTGGGTGTTGTTTATCTATATATGTATGTATTTACAAAGAAAAAATGTATTTGTGTATGTATATTGTGTATATCTGACCATGACACAGCACAACTTTTAGAATTTCCGGTAAAAGAGCAAAGTTCGAAGTTAAAATCATATTTTATTTATAAAAAAGACTACTGTCACGAAAATATTAAAAAATTTAAAGAATGTCTCGGAAGTATATCATGGTCAGATATTCACCTAGAAACTGACCTAAACAAAGCTTTTAATAAATTTCATGAGTTATTGTGCTTGTTATACAACTTATGCTTTCCAAAAATAAAAATAAAGATTAACAACTCTAACGCATTTAAACAAAAATGGATAAGTAAGGGTTTAAGAAATAGTTGTAAAACTAAACGGTCTTTGCGATATCATTACTACAAGCATAAAACATTATCGCACAAGATAAGATATAAAAAATATTACAACATTTTAAAAAAGTGTATTTTTAAATCGAAAATGAATTCAAACATTAATTACATCCAAAAAAGTAAAAACAAATGCAGAGCAACGTGGGCTGTTATTAACCATGAAATTGGGAATAATAAATGTGACAATAATATTTCTGAAATACAATTAGATAAGCAAGTACTGACAAATCCCATTGACATAGCTAATGCTTTTAACAATTATTTTATTAACTCGACAAACACCTTGACATCAAAAAATCAACATTATTCTAATGACTCTAATAATGTGTCTATTCCTAGCTCCATGTTTCTTAGTTCCATGACTGAAGATGAAGTTAGACGGGAAATCATGGCGTTAAATAATACTAACTCCGAAGGTTATGATGGAATACATATAAGCACCAAAATAATTAAAGCGTGCAGTACAGAATTAATTCCCATATTGACATATTTAATTAATTTTTCATTCTCATCAGGAACTTTTCCTGATGCCCTAAAATTATCAGTCGTAAAACCACTCTACAAAAAAAACGATAAAAATAAAGTCAGTAATTATCGCCCGATCACTCTTATTCCCATATTGTCAAAAGTATTCGAGAAATGTATGCTCAAAAGACTTATCGACTTTTGTACTAAATTTAACATTATATCCAACGAACAGTTTGGATTCCAAAAGCACAAGTCAACAACACACGCAATATTTACTCTTGTGAGCACTATTTTGAGTAAATTTAACAATAATTGTTTGACGACAGGACTCTTCTTCGACCTGTCGCAAGCTTTTGACTTTGTAGCGCATGACATATTGTTGAGAAAGTTGGAAAATAACGGAATAAGAGGACTAGCACTGCAGTGGATCTCGTCTTATATAAGTGATCGGAAACAATATGTTGTTATAGATAAAGTAAATGGAAACTTATTTACTTCCTACCGTTCTGACTCTAGGGAAATTAAATGTGGCGTCCCTCAAGGAAGCGTGCTGGGCCCCATATTATTTTTATTGTACATAAATGACATACCACTAGTGACTAATCATAAATGTATATTGTTCGCAGATGACATTTCAATTATCGTGACATCTGATAAAAAAAGCAAAACAATATCTGATCATCAAATAGACATTAATGACACTATTGACAAAATTTTAGAATGGCTACAGATAAATAAATTTAATTTAGATAAATCTAATTATATTCAGTTTAATAAATCGAAACATGCCAAATACAATTTTAAACTTAATATTGACCGACTAAAAGAAGTTACGTATACCAAATTCTTGGGTGTACTCATAGATCAAGATTTAAATTGGAAAGTACATGTAGATAATTTATGCAATAGGATTAATAAATTTGCCTATGCTCTCAGACGAGTAAAGAACGTGACAAACATGAAGACAGCAACTACTACATACCATGCATATGTGGAATCAATTTTAAGCTACGGGCTCATCATGTGGGGGAACAGCACGGATGTAAATAGGGTATTTATTGCACAGAAGAAGTGCATCAGGGCCATTTGTGGACTCCGTCCTGACGAATCTTGCGAACCGTTCTTTAAAACGCTAGGTTTGTTACCACTTCCTGCACTTTACATATATGTAATCTGTAACTTCGTTTATAGTAATAAGCAATTTTTTTAAAACGCAAATGAAGTAATCTCTCGACCAACAAGGGATCCACACAGACTTGTAATAACGGATAACCCTAAATCAGCCAAGTATGTTAAAAGCTGCCTTGTGATGTGTGTACGAATCTATAACAAAATTCCAAAAGAATTAAAATGTATAAATAACGCTAATTTATTTAAAAACAAGCTGTATAAATGGCTAAAAGAACACAATTTTTATGACATAAAACATTTCTTTGACTTGAAGATATAACTAATGAATCCGTTAATTACTATTATTATTAATTACTATTATTATTATTATGACTCATTGCCCTAATATTTACTTTTGCATGCAATTGATACATTTTGTGTATAGCTAAACAGGTGGACATTGTTTTTAAACCAGACTGTAACACCATCATACCATGTTTAAGGCAAATAAAGACTTATCTTATCTAATCTTATAAGCTATCTGACACGCATAGTACAAGGTCTCCCTAGTTTGGGGTCAGATGGCCGTATGTGAAAATGTCCCCACATATTATTCAGACAACAAAGATCCATTGGGTTAGTAATAATATACTTAACCTATGTTAGTACTTAACTAATAACACAGACAGTGTACAGGTAACAAGTGACCTCACCAACGGGCTGTCATGTCTCCCGGCTATAGCTCGTAGAATGCTACTGGGGCTGCCACGGAGCCTGTTTAGCAGCGAGGCCGCTTTCTTACGCCGCCCGTATAGTATTGAAGCAGACGGTACGTGCCTCAGCGAACATAAATGACGCGCTACAGTACCGAGGCAGCCGCAGCAGCACGCGTAGCATGACCACCGCCATGTCTACGGAAGAATAGACATACTGACAGCAAGAATATACAAGTCAGTACATTTTGTCTATTCTTTCTGTCAGTATGTCTATTCTTCCGTAGACATAGCGTGGTCATGCTACGCATGCTGCACTCTAAATGCTTTGTTATACTGGATCCGCAGAGCAATGTAGGCCTTTTGGGTGTAGCTGAACCACAGTCTCCCCGAGTACAGGGCCATGCAATACATACAATAATATACAATAATGAATATAAGTCTGAATGATCAATGTTCGTGCATTCTCTGTATGAGAAGAGGCTTATGACCTGCAGTGGGACAATGATAGGCTGGTATTTATTTTTTATACTAAACAGCCTGTGCAAGCTCTTTTAAACATATTAAGGTTCTACATTTTTCTAAAAAGATACGTATGTAAAATTATTTCCATCGGATGGAACGTTTACACACTCTTTCATTCTCGATTCGCAAAGAAAATTCTAAAATCTTATTACATAGCTAGTCACAGAAAAGCTTTGTTGTCATAAAAAGGATATTTTATCGTTCCGAGTTATAATTCAATCAAGATGGAGTAAACTTTGATGACAGAGTAAACTAAGAAAATACTCCTGACAATGTTTATTTAGGATGTTTATTAAACACGGTCGGGACGGGCGTTTCAATCGCTGTATCTTTTCGAGGAATTGGAAATTAGTATGGTCGGAAAGTCCAAATAATCCAAGCTTAATTCATTTTACCTGAATTTTATTGCTTGGGAAGTTAGAGAAAAACCAAATTGAGATCTTTTGTTATTATCTGATAAGGTTATCTGTACTAATGTCCATACTTATTATACTTATCCATACTTCCATAGTTTATCTATATATGTATGTATTTACAAAAAAAAAATGTATTTGTGTATGTATATCAGCTGTCTGACACCCATAGTACAGGGTCTTCCTAGTTTGGGGTCAGATGGCCGTGTGTGAAAATGTCCCCACATATTATTATTATTATTATATTTTATTTATCCATACTAATATTAGAAATGCGAAAGTAACTCTGTCTGTTACGCTTTCACGATGAAACGGCTGAACCGATTTTGATGAAATTTGGTACGAAAATAGTTTTAACCCTGGGATAGGACATAGACTACTTTTAATCCGCAACTTTGTCTGCATCCGCGATAACCGACATTCACGCGGACAAAGTCGCGGGCAAAAGTATAATTATTAAACATAAATAAATCCATTTAGAACGTGTTTGTTTGTGACGCTTTTACGTCTAAAAAGGTTTTTTTTTTTCTGACTTACTCCTTTTTTAGGGTTCCGTACCCAAACGGCAAAAAACGGAACCCTTATGGATTCGTCATGTCTGCACACAAAAATAGAAAAAAAACTATAAATTTTGGGGTTCCCCATACTTAGAACTGAAACTCAACCATTTTTTTTTTATCAAACCCATACACGTGTGGGGTATCTATGAATAGGTCTTCAAAAATGATTTTGAAGTTTTTAATATCATTTTTATCTAAACTGAATAGTTTTGAGACACTTTCAAAGTGGTAAAATGTGTGCCCCCCCCCTAGTAAGTAGTTTTTTTTTTAAGTCAAAGTCAAAGTCAAAGCATTTATTTCAATTAAACCATTTACAGGCACTTTTGAATTGTCAAGGAGTCGGTCAGTTAGACAGAAAGTTAAAGCTAGTTGCTCGTTCCATAACGTATGTAGGTCTCTATGGAGAAGAACGAGCAAGAAACTCCACGGACACTCTTTTAAAATCACGTTTTTACAAAATACTGCTGACATTATTCTTGTTACTTCTATATGTGAAAACAATGAAGGTAATCTAGAAATACAAAATATAAAAAATAATCAAGATAAAAACCATGGCTGTTAAGAGTTGACCAATCTCTACTGACAGCGCCCGTTCACGAACATGACGCGTGAATCAGCACCATTCAGCTCAACTATTTTAGAGTTAATATGTCATAAATCGTAAACCGCAATTTATTTTTGCACGATGTCTAACGTTGTATAGATAATGGTGCGGAACCCTTCTCTGCTCTAATCTCTGCTGTCTAATAAACTGGGACACCGTTTTATACATTAAAATCTTCCCAGAAAAATACGTAAGTAGTCAAATACCCGTCTAAATCGAATCAGTAATTTTTGAAAAAATCACAAACTAACTTACATACCTACATACCTAAGGGTCAAACAGAAAACCACTTTTTTGGAAGTCGGTTAAAAAGCAAGTCATCTGACTGTCCTGTACCTAATTCAATTCCATTCTACTCATGGAAGCTATTTTACTCATCTTAGCAAATATGAAATATTATGTTTACCCTTAATTCTATATAGTCACTCGTGCCAACCAGAATTAATATAACATAGTCCTCTTAGCAACAGTAAATAATACATCCCGAAGCATTCTGAGGTCCTTGTGTGGTTTCTCTACTCTATTGTCACATTGATGTTTGTTCAATAATAAGTGTGTTCTAGGAAACATTGAATTCGATCATGTTATGTATGAATGTTGTTATTGGAACATATTGTATTGTATGGCCTTATTATGAGTCGATGGTATAAGTTAATAATTATTTATTATTTTGCTAAAGAACTTTGGCCCAGTCGGCATCATTAATTTTTAATGCTCTCTAAAGTGCAAGCCACTGGCAGCGTCATGGAAAGCTCTGGAACTACAGACCATGCTTTAAGAACTGAGCACGGCCAGCTTCAGGGTGGCTTCACTTACGATAATTCGGTCCAAACCTCAGTTAATGAGCAATAGCATTAAGCGTAGGGTCGTGGTAGATGGGCAGGAAAAATGCCCAAGTAGATATAAGTAGATATTATCTACTTAGCCAGTTAGTTTCTTTCAAGAACAAGCAGGAGAGGAAAATCGACTGTAGAATCGAAAACGCCTGGAAAACTACTGGTCCATGAAGACGCTAATGAAGGGTGATCTAGCGATCTCCGTGAAGCGAAAACTTATCGATATTTGTATCCTGCCCGTCTTAACCTACAGTGCACAGACCTGTTTGCTGATCGTGTCACAAAAGTTCCGCCTCGGAGTTTCTGAGTGTAAACGACAGGACATAATCAGGAACACCACGCTGCGTTCTAAGACGGGCATATCAGCTGTAGGCAAAAAGGCTGCCAGGCTCAAGCGGGCGGATCAAAACCAACGTTTTGAAAATAAGAAGAAGCCGTACCTTGACTTTCTTTACCACGCACGAAGGGGTCTCGGTATAAAATGATGGTGATCCCGAACAGACTGATAATAAAATATCTTATACTTACCACACAGAGAAATCACAGCTTCCTATTAACGAAAGAATTTTCCGAATTGACCAGCTCCCCTAGCCAAATTACCCAAATTGACAATCTACCATCGACAACGCTAATAGAAAACTAATGAAATGAATGGGAATGACGTCATCTCAACGATAAGCCACGTGATTGAAAATCAAAAATGGATTACGACGAGGCATTCATTATTGTAGAAAGAGAAACGATACGAAACGTTTGTAACTTGGCTAGGGGGAAGGCCTGTAGACAAAATCCCTTTTTATGCGTTAACGTTAACAGAAATTGATTTTGTCCACAGGCCCTAATTTATTTTCAGCCGAAAGACGTCCACTGCTGGACATAGGCCTCCCCAAAAGGGGGGGTTTTGCCATAATCGCCACGCTTGGCAGGCGGATTGGCGATCGCAGTATGGTTGTTACAAAGGCACAGAGAACGCTGCTGCCCATTCTCTGGTGAGTCCCTTAGTCGCCTTTTACGACACCCACGGGAAGATATGGGATGTTGCTATTCTTTACTGCCGACACCATACGGACAGGCCCTAATTTATAATATTAATTTAATTATCTGTAGATTAAATGAGAAATAACAGCTTATTTACATGAATTGAACTTTTATTAACTATTATACACTTTTATGTTAAAGTTTTTAATACGCCTGGTGAGATGAAAAATTGATGCTAACGTTCTAATCCTTATACTTACCTAATATAAAACATAGTCGCCGAAATGTCTGTACGCGCATAACTTCCGAACGACTGTATCAAATTGGATAATCCTTTTTTTTGTTTTCGGTTTGCCAGGACAAGGCGTGTATGAAAGAAAATTTGGGAAATTCAAAAATAAATTGCACTCTTGGAGCGGGCAGCTTGTTAAACCATAAACTCACTTTTTATATTTTTTTGTATGCCTATTTTACTGTTAGGTTTCTTATTATTATAATTTAGTAGCATTATTTCAATTTTGTGAATGTGAATACCATGGACCTATTTACAAAGTAAATTATATGTGTGTTTGACATAAATTAACATGGCGGTTGCGAGGATTGTCATGCTCACTCAAATATCTCGCTGATAGTGGTGCGTGTGTTGAATCATGCGGCTCCTTTCAAAATGGTTGAGCTGATTGGTGCTGATCCACGCGTCATGTTCGTGAACGGGCGCTGTCAGTAGAGATTGGTCAACTCTTAACTCCCATGGCTTTTATCTTTATATCTTGATTCTTTTTTTAATGCATTGTATTGGTCTTTACCTGCATTGTTTTCACATATAGAAGCAACGTGAATAATGTAATCAAAATTTTGTAAAAATTTGATTTAAAAGAGTGTCCGTGGAGTTTCTTGCTCGTTCTTCTCCATAGAGACCTACGCTACGTTTTGGAACGAGCAACTAGCTTCATTTTTCTGACTAACTGACTCTTTAACAGTTCAAAAGTGCCTGTAATAGTTTAATTGAAATAAATGCTTTGACTTTGACTTTATTAGCACCACGGAACCTTGATTTGTGCCCAGTTGACGTCAAAAGCTTGGCCCAAAACGTAATTTGCGAAATGTGGGCGGTTCTGGCTCAATCAGCAGGAAAATGTGCGTGGCTGTATGATGTATTCATTCTGTAATATTTCATAACATTTCCTTATTTACAAAGAAGAACGGCGTATTGGTCATCCGTGCATATTTTACGAATATCTACTCATTTCAATAAAATCCAAGGTTACATGGGATTACGGAAATATATAAGTAGATACTATTTATAAGAAAGATATAGAAAAATTCTATAACGCCAACGTAATTCTACCCACGCTACTTACGGAACATAAAAAATCGCTTTTCCGAACAAAACACTTTAACTTCGGAAAGCTACAGATTGTCGAATTTCGGTGGAATTCTCTTAAGGTAAAAGCGCCTAGGGTGGGCCGCAAAATCCATCATTATTTTTGCAATTCTCAGCTTAGTATCTGACTGAACGTGTAAGGTAATAAAAAACTTAAGCGCGATAGTAACGGATGTGTATAAAGGAGAATGCCCAAGGGCCATACAAAAAATTGCCTGAAATGAACTTATAGGTATATTACATTTATTGATAAATATGCATTAATTCTATAAAATAGTTAGTTATAGATTATTTGAAGATTCCTGTTTGCCTAAATGTCATTTACATACTCGTGATAATACACTGGCATTCAATATAAAATTAATTAATTAATTAGACGGATATCAAGATAATTATTTTAATAATAAACAAACTAGAGAATTATTTCATTACACATATTTATTCTAAATACAATTAAGGACTATTAGTACTTTTTGTCAATTTCAGGCATTTATATAAAGGGGAACGCCCAGTTCCTCTTTAGACTATTATAATAATTTAAGTCATCAGTATAACTCTTCAGTTAGAAATATCCGTAAACGTCATATTTTCATTAAATAGGCACATTTACGAATGATACTGTACGGATGAGTCTAAATGTATATTTGTTACTGTCTCGTCTAAGTTTTTTATTAGGTACCAGCCAACCAGATACTGAGCTGAAAATTGCAAAAAATATTAGAATATTTGAATTTCGTGAGCCATCCTTGCGTTTTCACCTTAAATATTCCTCGTAATGACGACTCCTCCATTAATCGTGAAGTTTTTACCAAACAAAGAGGGGTAGAGGAATTAAAAGAATCGTGCCGTGCACTCACTAATGACTGCAAAGCATTTGTGATAAAATCTAAGCGACACATCATTGTCGTGGCGCAAACAAAAATTGTTGGGCATCCATTTTGAGTAAACCACACAAGCGAATTTAAACCGTACTTTTTTACGTCAAGGTTCGGTTTTGGTTGGTGGTGAAACACAATTTGTTAAAACTTTTTTTCTACTTTCGGGGATGAAATCTAGTATTCTCGTAACGCGTCCCTACGTTGATTCGTGTCGTTTGTTCCTGGATATCATAACAAAAAATATAACATGTATGGACGGAATACAAATTGTATCAGGTATTCATAACGACCAATTATGTGGGTATATCTGTCTTGTATTATCGTTCATTGCTTACTTTATAGGACTCCGCATGTCTAAATGAAAAAACGGAACCCTTATTAGATCACTCCGTGTGTCTGTCTATCCGTCTGTAGTAACCAATTTGTTTTGAATCTACTGAACTGATTTGGTTGAAATTTGTTACACATTATGAAATTCTGTGACCCAAACACAGACACGTAATGTAAATTAATGAATTTTGAGCATGGGGGTCCGTTTTGGGGCGGATATTAGGAAATTAAATCCTTTATATCCAAAACTATTTAGCGTATAACTTTAGAAAAAATACATACATACTACTTCTTCTTCTTTGCTTGTAGATTACAGGAAAGCTTCAATACATCTATGGTCTGAACACCTTTGTCGTCAACCGTACCTATGTAAAATTCTGGTTTCTAAATCGAGCACAATAATATCCTAATTGATTGAGTTTCTCTTATCTGTTTACAAATTGGGATATTATATTTTTTGTGTTACAAAAGTTGCTATTTATGAAGTTCAATATCTTTTATCTAAATATTGATAAACTCGGAACAATTGCTACATGAAAATGATTACAATTCGTATATTCAATTGCGTATACATATGTAAATCCATACTAATATAAAAAAATGTGAAAGTGTGTCTGTTTGTGTGTTTCTTACGCTTTTACCGCATATCTACTGAACCGATTTAGACAAAGTTTGATTGAGTTTGAACGCTTAAAAAGGATTTAGGTTACTTTTAAATCCACGGCTTCTGTCTCTATCACTTTTGCATTCATAATGTTATTAATATGGATTTTTCTATCAGAAATATTGTTCAGAAAGTTGTCCGCGACACAATTTATATGAAGTTATTACCGTTCGGTAAGTTCTCGAGTGTTCTGACGCAGAACAAATACTTGATTATTTTGACTGTTTCAATTAAGAAGCTGACGGATTTAGAGTAACTTTATCCAAAGACAGTAAATTCTATTAAGCAATTATTAGAAAATTGGGATCAGAAAAGTATTAATTTAATTATTCACATAAAGATCAGACACGCTTTAGGCTGCCCGCCCACGTCAGACTTGTTGTAGGACCGATTATCGGATCGGTCAATTATTTCATAGTTTCGTGAGACCAACTTTTTGTGGGACATCTGCGTTGGTATATTGGAGTTCATTATGTTCAATTTCTCTCCGACAAAACATCGGTCACCGATAGTCTGAAGTGGGCGAAGACCCTTAGAGTGCAATGGAGACCGCGTTTAGGCAAGCGAAGTGTGGGACGCCCTGCGGCACGATGGACCGACGATTTGAAGAAGGTGGTTGTAGGCTGATACTCGTAAGATGAGGATAAAGATCAGGAAAATCTCGCTACTTCCTACTACTAATAATAGTACTATTATAAACCCGAAAGTTGGTGAGGATGAATTAATGGTCGGATGGATGTTTGATACTCTTTCACGCTTAAACGGATGAACGGAGTTAGCTGAATTGGACACACATTTACACATAGGTACGATACATTTTTATACCGTGTTTGCGTTTCCGTGCGATTATTTAGAGCATTGGTTTATTTTTCAACTATACGCAGACGACGTTGTAGCCAGAAGCTAATTATTACAATCATCATTAGCCTGAAGACGTCCACTGTTGAACAAAGGGCCTCCCCCATAAGGCGGGGGGGTTGTCATAATCCCCACGCTTGGCTGGCGTCTTGGGGATCGCAGTGAAGTTGTTAAGGACACGGAAGCCGCTGCTACCCGACTTCCGGATTTTCCCTTAGTCGCCTTCGACGACACCCTCGGGATGAAATGCGGGGGTGCTATTCCAGCCCTGACACCCCACGGGGGAAGTTATTATAATAGGTTCACTCAATTACTAGATCCAATATTCAGCCCACAAACAAAACCCTCTATCGTCATGCTGCGATATATGGCGCTGTACCACCAGCCAGCTGAAATGCGTCATGGTTTCGTTCTAAGGAACGTTTAAATTGCTTGTAAATCAGATCCGGTATGTCGCTTTGTTTCTCCCCCAACGACGCCCTAAGCCGATGCCCGTACCCATAGAACAGTTATCTGTGCCCGTACCCTGCAGGGGGTGTCCTTTGCGTGTAGTCCCTTAGGTTTTACCCTGGTTTGAGGTCTTAAATTCACTTTATGGCACCACAGGAAAATCCGGATAAGCAGCCAACAGCGTCCTCGGTTCACCTGTGAGATGCCAAGCGGATAAAAAGAATAGAACCTTTGGATAACAAGTTTCAATAGATGAAAAGAAACTTTGTGTAATACTAGTAGATTAAGATAGACATGTCTATACTAATATTATTGAGAAGTAAAGTTTTTTGTTTGTTAGAAGTTATCTCTGGAATTCTTAGTCTGATTACAAAACTTCTTTAACTTATAGAAATCTAGACTATTACTGACATAGGCTATGTTTTATATACTTTTATTCCACGTAGATGGAGTCGGCAAAGTGTCTTCTCTTCCCTTTTAACTAAATTATAATCCACAATTATCACCATAATAGGGTAAACGTCGGTTAAGCTCCAAGTCTATATACCCCTTTTGTAGAACGTCAAGCCTCGCTGCATCCACTTAAGCGTAAACGATTAAATTGTTCTAGAGAACACACTGGAACTGAACTAAACTATTGAAGTATCTGTTCCTACACTTGAACGACTTGACAGTTTGGACTAACTGAGGAGAGAGTTGACGGGAAGTGTTTAAGAAGTAGTTCGACTGCCCCGTTTTCTCATGGTGACAGGCGATTGTGGTGACTGTTGTGCATGTGTTCCCAGGTCGGGAAAAAAGTGATTGGGTTTTTCCATCAGGACTAGAAAGTCCTGATGGAAAAACCCAATCACTTTTTTACTGCTACTTAGAAATGTAGCAGCCTGGAGTTTAGAAGTTGGTAGTGTGTCACCCCCCTTCCCCGAAAAGCAGTCCACTTATATTGTTAGGTATACAAGTTCAAGTTCCATGTGCCAAATAGCATAATGATCTTTAAAAACAAGCGATGCAGAAAGACAATCTTTATCCCCTAAATACTTAAGCAACTCAGCTTTGTTCCAGTTTGAAGGGGTTACAAAAGGCTGATGTAATTTCAGGCACATGAGATTTTTCAACATGGTTTCTAGGATGGTAATGCGTCTGCAAGTGTTATGCTAAGGATTGACAGCTTAACTCTCAAGGACGAACTCAAGTTTACTTCACCAAAAGAGACTTTTTTTTAATAACATTGCTGTATGTAAAATACATCCGAAAGCTGTTGGGAGTATATAATTAGGCAAGTAAGAAAGTTTAAAAAGACCCATTTTGAGAAACACAGAACTAAAAGTATTTTTTTTTCTGGGATTTTTCCGCAACGTAAATTGAAAGTATCAACGAAAAATCAGGTTCAGGAAAATGATTTAAACTTTAAGTTTGATATCGTGAAAATCAAACATTAAGTAAATACAACTACAATTTATCAAAAATATAAATATAACTATTAAAAACTAGCATTTAGTAAAAAACCAGGTAACTAAAGGTCAAATTCATTTCATCCTCTAAACCGTTTTCTGTTGGTAATATGTAAGACTAGTGACCCGGCCCAGGTTCGCATGGGCCTATAGCCTTCCTTAATAAATGGACTATCCAACACAAAAATATTTTTTCAATTCGAACCAGTAGATCCTGAGATTAGCGCGTTCAACAAAACAAACAAACAAACTCTTCAGCTTTGTAATATTAGTATAGATAATTATAACAGATAGAGTTTGTAATAACTTCTATTAGGCTTAGTAAGGGTATATACATAATATTGAAGACAAATCAGAAGTAGAAACAGTATTTTAGTAATACGTGTTTAATATCTATCTGAAAAAAAATGGTCAAGATAAGCCGTGGTTGCATGCCTGTATCCCATATGGGTGCGATGAACATGAATTGTAATGGCATGCAACCACGGCTTTACCTTGACCATTTTGTACCTATGTCTTGATTTCTGTGTGAAATATTTTCTTGTCTCGTACTTTTTAGATGACTTTTTGTTGTGGTCGGGTTTTCGTTTTTAAACTTTATTTTTTTATTTAAACCATTTTGGACTTTAAATGTACTGCACAGCCGTCAGAAATTAAGAGGATTGCTTTCGGTGACACGTCATATAGCCTATAACCAGCGGACATGAAGACGCTTCAAACGATACCTCATTTGTTCAGTTCTGATAAGTAGTTTAGGAGCTATGAGCGAACAGATGAACATACATACATACATACATAGCCTGTCAAAATCATAACCCTCCTTTGGCTTTGTCGTAGTCGGGTAAAAAGTTTGTTGTTCAGGTTTTTTTCTCTCTGATTATGGTAGCGGTGGAGTTTGGATGTTCAATTTGTTTAATTTGTATGTTTGTTTTATTTGCCATCTCAGTACGCACAAACACCTAACTAATTAATGTATGTAGCATCAGATTCAGAATGAGAATCTTCATATGTAAACAACGGGGTTGAAACCCTCGGGTCGTGGGGCCCGAGTGCTCATCTTCTTTTTAAGGAAATGTCCAAAAGATTGGTTGACACAATTTCCCATGATCCAAGAGCTGGTTTTTAACTTGGTCAGAGATTAAGAATTGCCATCCAACGTGGCAATGCTGCCAGTCTCTTGGGTACATTTCCAGTTGAAGGCGATGTGGACGAATTCTATGATGCCTTATTGTGTTAGGTTTTTTTTAGTTTAATACTTTAGGTTTTCTTTTTTATTATTCTTGTAAATATTGTACATACTTAAAAACTGTAAACATAGGTTACACAGTTACACAGTATGTGAGATGTTACAGTATTTGAGTAGGTTCTAGGTTCTGTACACTTGTCGAGTTCCAGTTTTAACCGCTCACTACACTAAAACATTACCAGGGCCTCAAGTCTGCTATTACAATAGTGTCAGAATGGTCTATCATTGATTTCATAATTGTTGATTTTGACAAGTTTGGTAATCTACTAACATAGTGGCGTCATTATGACTTTCCAATGGTCAACCACTGACACGCCATAGAAATGATATAGAATGGTAATCTCGTACAAAATGACAACTGAATGAGTGACTTATCTGCAAAGATTTTGACAGTTCCTTTGATCAGTGACCTACCATTAGAACGTCATTGTGCAGTCATTGCTTTTAATTCGACCGACCAATAATTGACCATTATGAATCTAGCAGATTACGAACTTTTAGCAAAATGACATTGGGTTCATCGTGTTGAAATGACAAAATTATAAAAATAGCAGACTTAGTCCCCTGTTTATGATTAATCAATCATGGTACCGGTCGGTTCGCATGCGAAACCTAGTACGAACCGAGATATCGAATGCACACAATATGAAGATTTATGTCTCTGGAACGTTTCCTACAAACGCCGGAACGCATACAATAGATGTTTAATGTATGTTTCTATCGTTACGCAAGAATTGGAACGTGAACTACTTTTCGAATGTATGAGTTTTGGTATTTTTCAAATTCCGAAACGGAAAGAGAAGTTATTACGGAAATAGATGAATAGTAATAGATGTAGGAAGCTTCAATAGAAGTATTGAATAGTAATAAAAGTTTGTATTTTATGTCTTTTAACCTTTATTTTGAACATTATTTTATTGCCTAAATTATACTTTTAGCTTATTAGTCATCACTAACGGTCACAAATTGTTATAATTTTGCATGATAAACGCTGATTAATTACAAATCTATTCAAAGCATTCGTCTAGCTAGGATGTGAATACATAATTACACACACATTAACACACATTTTTAAGTATTTATAAAATGAAGATTTTCTTTGCATTGATGTCATCTGTTGATTTTCATTTTTACCAATCTGCACATGTAACACGTACCAGAATCATTTTAACTTTAGGGGATCGAAACTGTGTCTCCTTAACACAGGGTACTTTGTAGCCTAGCTAGGAGGACAGAGCTTCACCCACCATATTGTAGACTAAATTTTTGTGTTACCTATTATTTAAGAAAACAATTAAGCGTGTAAATCTACAATCTGTGTTTTGAAATAAATAAATTATTATTATTATTATAATATTGCTTTTGTTAAATAGTAATGTAATACATTTGGCATAATTATAACATTTAATATAGACTCGTTTTGGCACCATGAACCTCAATTAGGAGCAGTGACCGAGCGGTCCTGACGCAGAACGTCACTTTCGCAAAATATCATCTTGGAAAATTTGGTCACTTTCGCAAAATGTCATTCAAGCCTTTTTTTCTCAGGGGAGACCTAATACTAATTAAGTACAATAGTAACGAACACAACTCTTATAAAACCACCATCAACTTGTAACAAAATAAAATAATCAGGTCAATAGATATGTATGTGAATACATATGTATAGGAATTAATCCATACCAGGGGTGTGATTCTGTAAGATCTCATTCTAAACTTTGAATCTGAATCCGTTGTGAGTTTCTTGATTGGCATTCTAAAAACTCGGTTGATAATTCAAATTTACACTAGCGCCACCCTTGCGAGCGTGTCAGCGAGTTGAACTAAATTGACAGGGAGATTTTGACAGATAAAGTATGAGATGACGTAAGAAGTGACATTCTGTAAGGTAATTGGCCCGTCACTTCGACGCTCACTTCGCATTCGAACCCGATTCAAAGTGTCAAATATATCAAGGTCATTTTGAACCTTATGCGAAGTGAGAGTGAATAGCGATGCGAGATGTGAGTTGTTGTTCGAATTTTACAGAATCGACCTACTGTACCTAATTCAAAAGTAGCTCTTTCTGTTACGTTTTCACGACGAAACGACTGAACTGATATTAATGAAATTTGGTATGAATAGGTATAGCTTGAACCCCGGAAAGAAAATAGCTATTTTTAGGGTTCCGTAGCCAAATGGCAAAAAACGGAACCCTTATGGATTCGTCATGTCTGTCTGTCTGTCTGTCCGTCCGTATGTCACAGCCCCTTTTTCCCGAAACTATAAGAACTATACTGTTGAAACTTGGTAAGTAGGTGTATTCTGTGAACCGCATTAAGATTTTCACACTTAAGTAGAAAAAAAAAACAATACATTTTGGGGGTTCCCCATACTTAGAACTGAAACTCAATATCTTTTTTTCATCAAGCCCATACGAGTGGGTTATCTATGGATAGGTCTTCAAAAATGATATATATTGAGGTTTCTATTATTATTTTTTTCTAAACTGAATAGTTTGCGCGAGAGACACTTCCAAATTGGTAAAATGTGTGTCCCCTCCCCTGTAAATTCTAAAATAAGAGCATGATTAAACTAAAAAAAATATATGATGTATATTACTATGTAAACTTCCACCGAAAATTGGTTTGAACGAGATCTAGTAAGTAGTTTTTTTTTAATACGTCATAAATCGTAAACCGCAATTTACTTCACTTGCTGCTACGGAACCCTTCCTTCCTGCTACGGACTCGCACTTGGCCGCTTTTTTAATAAGCGACTTCGTCTGCCTCTGCGATATAGCCGACGTTCACGCGGACGAAGTCGCGGGCAAATGCTATTATCCGTCGTAGGTTTAATTCCCGTACGAAAAAAATATTTGTATGAGCCCTATAGAGCAATGTTAAAAAAAAAGAAATTACAATAATATTTCCAAACTCACAAACACAGACCCTATTTCCGGTTAATTACTTCCATTAAAACAATCATATTTTCAACAATGAACCAGTTAAAGCTAATCCGGTAATAAATTAACCGAAACTAGGTGAAAAGGTTTTCACTGATAAGGTAAAGTACGTACATTTACTGGCCAACCCTAGTTTAAAACGCGACACCTGATTTATATTGTACTGTTTTATGTTTAAATGTTACAGACTGTAATAAAAATATATATTACTGAAAATACTTTGAGTTTCATTTGTTTTGTACTTTTGTATCATCATCTTCCTTTTTTTTTTTTTTTTTTTGGTACGGGTGGAACATCCTCATGGATGTCCTCCGCCTTGGGACGGGCGAAGGGGTCTGTCAGACTCTTACTGACTAAAAACCACCCCGGTGTTCCATCTCACACCTACGTCGGGGGTCGCGGGAACTGGAGATACTTCCGCAACCCCCGGCTGGTGCCGGCCCGCTGCTGCGGGCCACTTCTCGGGTCAGGGGGGGGAGTGAGGTGTTAGACTCCCCCCCGGACATCTTAGAGGGGATCATCATCTTCCTAGCCTAACTAAGTTGTGGTCGGCTTTCCAGTCTAACCGGGTACAGCTGAATACCAGTGTTTTACATGGAACGATTACCTATCTGACCTTTACGACCCAGTTAGGGCCCTTTTCCTGTCATGCGTGTTTTCGACCGCACGGGAATCTCGTCCGCATGCAAGCTGCCCGTATCCTATCATTTCATACATGTTTTTCTGCTATCATGCGGCCAGCACGCTCGTGGAACGCAGATTGGCTGCGGGCGAGTGCCCCGCGTGCATGCTAACCGCATGCGGGCGGCGTTCTTCTGCCTTCAGTGTTGTTTTTACTGTGACGCGGGTCGCACGCATGGTCACAGTAATAATAATAATAATAATCGTTTATTTACCAGAATAATATCAGTTACATTTCCTTAAAATATAAATATAACAGTAACATTATATGGCGCGTAAATGGGCCGTGAAATGATATATAAAGGAAACATAATTAATTATATTTTAACTTGTGGACTCCACACTAGGTCAAGCCTGTCTCGTGGAGTCCTTGAGTGATTTTAACAGTTGGTTTTTCTGGGGTTGATACTGTAAAGTTACCATTAATTTCTATTGTGTAACAACAACTGCGCTGGCTTGCTTCTTTGCCCCAAGCAAGTACTGCCGCGGCAGAAAGCACAGGCTATTTGCTGTCCCTCCTTGCCGCACTGTTGCGCGTGCTAAGTCCCCAGTACCTCGCACTCTGGCTGCACTCAATGATCTCTTGGATTCTAATCCAACTAACGATCTGTTTGCGGATGAATGGACGAAGATTTTATTGGTGTGTCAGAAGTACTGTGAGAGGAATGGATGAATGTGTATGTGGAACATAAACTTAATTAAGATGTTTATTTTTATTGTTTTTGTATCTGTATAACTAATATTATCTGTCTTTGTTATTGTAAGTGATGTAAACCGTGGTAATTAAAGTAAAATATAAATAAATAATAAATAAATAAATAAAGCCAAGAGTAACAATTGATACAATACATAATAAAAATCCATAAAAAGAGAACAAAAACAAAAATACAGTAAGGTATTTGAGTTAGAACAGTAAACAGTGAAAGGTTAAATGTACAATAGTAGCAAAATTATAATTTTAATTATTACATTTTTACATTTTTTAAATTGTATACCACGTATTAAAATGCAAAAGTTTTCTGGTGAGTGAGTGTTGTGATTGTGAATGTAAGGGAATGTGTGTACGCACGAGTTTAGTCACTGGCGACACGCACGACACTGCAGCGGCAAACGAAATCTTTCTCCTGTGTGTGGCCAAGAGCGTGCTATCACCCGCATGCGGACCAGATCCGTGCGTGGGCGTTAATCTGCATGACAGGAAAAGGGCCCTCACTGGGTAAAATAATACCTCTTGGTAAGACTGGTGTTCAGACTTTCTGGCTTCTGACTAGCCGTATCGACTGCCAAAGATCTACGGATGACAGCCGGGACCAACGCACGTGCACGGAAGGAACTCGGTTTGAAATGGATGGTCACCCATCCGCAGACCGACCGCGGCAAGCGTAACTTAACCTTGACTGATCATTCGTACAGCTTTTACTTAGTCACGAGCTCCTCCTCCTGTTATATACTTTTGTATACAGTTTTGAAATGGGACAAGTCAGCAAGGCCATACTATTTCCAAGCCACCGCAACTCTTAGGGTGTTACTACACCAATCGATCGATCATTGATCGATGCCATCGGTCGACATCGATCGACGTTGATTAATTGGTTTTTTAGCTTTGGCTGATCGACGTATATCGGCCGACTAACTAATCGGTCGATTGCCAGTCGATGGCATCGGTCAACGTTGATCGACGTCGACTAATACATTCTACCATCGATCGATCGTCAATCGACAATCGATCGATTGGTCTGGTAGAAACTATCGATCAACGTCTACTAATCCATTCTAGCATCGATCATGTTCGTGAACGGGCGCTGTCAGTAGAGATTGGTCAGCTCTTATCTGCCATGGATTAGATGCCACTTTATCTTGCTTCTTTTTCGTGTTTTGTATTGTTAGATTACCTTCATAGTTTTCACATATAGAAGCAACAAGAATCACGTAACCAGACTTTGTAAAAACTTTATTTAAAAGAGTGTCCGTGGAGTTTCTTGCTCGTTCTTCTCCATAGAGACCTACCTACGTTTTGGAACGAGCAACTAGCTTCAACTCTCTGACTAACTGACCGACTCCTTGACAATTCAAAAGTGCCTGTAAATGGTTTAATTGAAATAAATGCTTTGACTTTGACTTTGACTTGACTTTGATCGATGCCGTCGATCGACGATCGATCGATTGGTCTGGTAACACCCTTACAAGCCAGAATCAACAGTAGCGTCCATCAGAAAATCACTGAGGCAATGTAGTTCCACGAGTCCCGGAGATACGATTCAACTGTCTTGGATCTCGCAACGAAATTAACCAGGAAATAACAGGAGAGCACTAAGAAAAAATAAGTGTATGTACCGTCCGTTGAGTTTCTTTCTCATTTTACTGTATCCTCTCTAGACCTACACATTTTGGATCAAGAAACTAGCTTCAACTTTTTCGTCTACCTAACTGACTTCTTGACAATTCGAAAGTGTCTGTAAATAAAATTATTTAATTGGAATAAATGCTTTTACTTTGAAATAGTTTGTTTAGATATCTTATATCCTGTTATAATATCTAGAACTCCTTGAAAAAAATCCGTCATTTTAGCAAAATACTATTCAAAATTTATTATCACCTGATTTGCCTTTTCCCAACTTTTGTTTAATAGCCATAGGTTTATCTTTTTTATTATATGTCTAAAAAGTAGATACAAATAATAAAACACCATACCATCATAGTTAAATAATTATACAGAATAAATAGATATATTATATAGTTTTATTTTTACTTTTTACTTTTTTTGCTTGTAAGAAATAAAAGTCTTTTTTATTTTTATTTTTATGTATACGTCTAAAAAATGAATTATTGAGTAGGTACTTAATTAAATATAAAAGATCTTACTATGTCGGGAATACGATACCTCTTTGTAACACTGGTTGCAAAATATTCATCGCCTGCCTAGCCTTTTCCCAACTATATTGAGGTTGGTCTCAAGTATAACATTCGCATGCAGCTGCATTCCAGTGTTTTATTTGGCGAAATTGCCTATCTGACCTCCACAACCCAGTTAAGACTGGTAGCAAAAATATTGTCACGGGAAATTAAAGAAGAAAAATATATGTTAGCAAAAAGAATTACAGCAACCTTGAAGATAAAAAAAATTACGAAACAGTTTCTTGAAACAACTTTCCCAAAAAAAAAATCGCACGTACTGTAACTGAAAAATAATCAGGAATATATCCTTACATACCTTTACTCGTACGTACTTAAACAGTTGCCAAGTAAACAAGACCAACTTAAGTTGAGCCCACGGCAACAAAGCCGCCATTTTATAAGAGAGTCCAATTCAAAATGGCCGCCGTAGCAAAGGCTTTTGCTTTGACGAATACAGTACCTACGGAAAAAATAATCATGCGGGATTCGATTTGCACTTGTCTGGTTTTTTAACAAATAAATACATTTGGGTACGTGTGAAATCAGTTAGTAAGAGTTACAGAAAATATTGGATGTATTTTTGATATGAAGATGAACAAAATATAAATAATTGTTTTATATTGAAGCTCCGCTAGAAAGGCATTGTATTATTTTGCATGAGTAAATTCACAATTCTGAATTCTTTATCTTTTCAATTAACTATGATATCATCACTCACATCGATCGCGATCAGACTTTTACCTATCAGTGGGTCAATGATGTGCTGTTTTTTTTTTACTTAATGTTATTTAACAAACCGTCACGAATATGGGTCAGCGCAAACAGCAGCTATATGTTCTTGCAGTTTTCTTTAATTACTATTGATATTATCCTAAAAACACCATAGAAGTAGAACATTCGTTATCTTTGTGTCTTTAACTAATGTAATAACACTTCAGCGTGAACGCTGGATGCTATCACCAAAATGTATGGCAATGACAAGGATAGGACGCGTCATATCACGCTAAGACCGTAGACAAACAAAAAGTTGTAACGTAACGCTACAGCTAAAGGACCTACATATGATCATTTGCGCGATTTGATCACCGTATCTGTATCGCCGACGCGTAGCATGATCGCCTATCTGGACGGGTATACGGGATCATGATACGAGCTTAAAACACCGTTTTGATACACAGCGAGATACGACCCGTTCCATCGAGTTGGGTTTTGTCCGATCATCAAAGAAGATACGGATACGGCACGGTTTGCCGATACTTTTTCGAGACGTAGTGAAATAAAGGCATCCATAACTAGATACGGAGCTTGATACAGTACGACGAATGATTCGGTGATATGGATACACCGATCGGATCGGGCAAATGATCATAATGTGGATCCGCCTTAACGCGGATTTCGCGTGGCGTCTCTCACACAAAGTGAGTGTTTTTGACAAACGCAAACGTTAATTTTAACGTTAGTTGCTCACACTCGCTTGCGGATGCTCGGACCCTGCCGCTAATGATATTGTGGAGTTTTATAGTAAAATAGCACATATTTTTTGTTTAATTGCATTGCCTGAGGCTGTTACGGACGGCAAGTAATGAAGAAGCGTGAATTAGGCGTCAAATAAATCGACGGATTGTGGAGGTTATCGCTGAAATGTCAGAATTGGTGCTAATTCAGCATTTTAGGCTAGATAAACAAAATTTTAAAAATCTCTGCAGCTAAAATCTAAGTCGTCCTAATTTTGCTAAAGTATAGTTTTGTATAATTTTATAAAAAATAATTTACAGCGCTCATAAGAATAAGGCCATGATTCCTGCTTGCCTGTTCTGTTTACACAACATGAAAGCCACTTATAAACTAATAGCGTTGAGAGCTACACTTGAACAAAAACGCCAGTGGATAATTGTGTAAACAAATTAAGCCAGACTTTAAACATTGCGTATGTTTCGTGATTATAATGAATTTCTACTTACCTTTCCATAAAATTTAACATTATTGTAAATTTTTCTCCACAAGCGGTCTGAATTCCATCTATGATGTAGGTAGGTACTTAATACATGGGTAAAGAAATTCGATAATATGTTTTCATGAAAAAAATCTATACAACTTTAAGATATCTCCCATAGTCAATCACTTTTTTACTACACATTATTACTTGTAATAAATCTAACACAATTAATTAATTCTAAGTTATTTTCCTTTGTTATTAGTTAAGTACCTTTTAAAGTTAACACTAGAAACGGACTACACTGGAAAACTGGAAAACAAATGGTTTAAAATGACCGCCGGTAAAGTCGCGTTTGACGTTTGACATTGACGTTTAAGTTTTTTTTAATTCTCACGCTAATTTCCATAGAGAAACTATTGCTTTTCTTTCCGATGCTGCGCAATAAGCATCTGGCGTGAGCTTACGTCTTTGTCTACCATTTCACTGATAACGTTAATTGCGTCGCGAGTGCGGAAAAGTATTTTGTCTAGGCCTGCAAAGGTGAACAGCAAATTTCTTTAAAAAAAAACAGGTGTGAGTGCCAACTTATTTACAAAAATTTAAGTAGTGACGTCATGTGACGATTACATGTCTGACGCTCGAAGTTTAATGTAGTACCGTGTACCGACAGCTAACGTCTCACATCAAAACCGTAACTAATTTAGCATTAAGTACTGAACCTATTGTAAATAAAAGATTTCGCCACGATATGGCTCCAATTTCAATTCAAATAACACATTTAACCCGTCTTTTATCTAAAAATAAAACGGACGGTAAAGAAAAACAAAATTGTTACTGAATAAAAACAAGACACTTACCGAAACAAGTCCACTTACACTGGCAGTTACAACTATAATGTCAATAAGTTGGTTAACGAATAAATTAATTAGAGGGTGGGGTTAATTGAATATTGTCAAGTATTCCCTATGTCCCAATAGGTATACAGTCAGTTTTAATTCAAATGGGGGATAATTTGATATCTATTTTTTATTAGAGGTACAGTGGAGTAAAACAGCGAAATTTCAATGATGAAAGAGAATTTCCCGAATTATTATATCCTTGTCTTAGAGACTAAAAAATAAATGACAAAAATTGAAACAAGAAAACATTACGCCTATATGATAGCCCGAAATTCTTCTGACATCTTCTCATAGGTGTGGTTTTATCCAGAATATATAGCAGTGGTCGTATACTAGGTTATTGGGACAGTTTATTAGTATTATACATACGCTAAATCCTTACTTCCATATTTCCATCCATAGGACTAATAGGACTTCGGACTAATATTAATGCCAAAGTAACTCTGTCTGTTACGCTTTCACGATGAAACGGCTGAACCGATTTTGAAGAAATTTGGTACGAAAATAGCTACACACACACAAACACACACACACACACACACTTTCAGCACACTTTTCGACACAATGTATTAATGATAAGAAATAAATGACTTATGACTTTGAACCCTGGGGAAAGACATATACCTCTTTTAAAAAGCAAACACAGCTTCTTGAAATCGGTAGTTCCCCTGTCAGGTGATCCGGCCGGTGCCCGCTGCAAACTGTGGCAAGACACACAGGCAAGCCGTCTGCCCGCAGGGTCTGACCTTCCGTGGCCCATCTGGAAGTCCCTGAACCGCCTAAGAACCCAAGTAGGAAGGTGTAACGCCAACCCTGTAAAATGGGGCTACCTCGACAGAGCAGCAGCAGGGTGTGCATGTGGCGCCGAGTTGCAAACCATGCCCCACCTCCTGTCATGTCCTCTTTGGGCCAAAACATGCGACTGAAGTGAATTATGCTCTGCCACCGACGATGCTGTGGAGGTGGCTAAGTTCTGGGCCAAACAAAGAATCATGGCAGGATTTGTACAAAAAAAAAAAAATGTTTAGAGAAGTTGAAATTCTAATTCTTATATTCTTGGGTATCTAAAGAATATCTTCAGGCATTTACAATATTTTTAAAACCCTGCAAAAAATAATTAATAACTTTAACGAAAAGCTCATTATTTCAGAACGAAACGGAGACTGACAGTAACAGTGACACTGACATTCGCCGTGTCGCACTTCTTTCATTGAAATTGCATCATTTTACGGGCAATAATATCACAAATAATGATTATTTTTTTCTACACACTTGTCACATCACTTGTCTGTCAATTTTATAGATCTTTTAACATCGCTTGTCACTTTTTTTTTTAATAAACACAAAATGGGCATCGAGATGAAACGAAAAAGTGTTATTTTCATTTCGTAATATTATAATTATGCGGGGGTTTAAAAATATGCTAAGTATATCAATCTGCTCCTGGTAATGTGTTCTTCACATTGGAAAATATTTTAAACCCTCTAAATTACTTTTTTTTTTCATACAAATAAATGTATGAATCTCGCCATGATTCTTTAAGACTGTCATGCCAGCGATACGAAGAAGAAGAAGAATCCGCGACTTCGTCTGCACCCATGATAACCCCATTCACGCGGACGATGTCGCGGGCAAAAGCTAGTATTTCAATAAAATCTTCAACCCAAAATAAATATTACGTGCAAACCGTGTATTTCCAATTCCACAATCGCTCCAATTACGTAACGTTTACACCACGCGTTTAACTATACTTCGTTCACAATAAAAATAGACTTATACACAAACCTTTTTTTCAGTCCGTTCAACAGATTTTGACTTATGTTGCGTTTGTGGCATGACAAATGGCAGCTGCAAAAAAACTGTTGTTATTGTAACCACTTTTTTGCCTCTAATGTCATCCTTAAGCCAAAGAAGAAGAAGAATAGAAGTCAAAATCTGTTGAAGGGACTGTAAAAAAGGTTTGTGTAAATGTAAAATTTTATTCTAAACGGAATATAGGTCCTCGGGTCTACCCTAAGCTCTGAGCTCTAATCGTCTCTAATGTCCGCTGCATTCTAATCCAGTCCGGTACTAACCGACCTTTAATCTATGATCTTCAATTCCGATCTCCGTGTAGGCTTACAGTGGCAAGTAATTCGTAGGTGCGTAGACTATGTAAGTATCGAATGAAGTCTGCAGTGGTATTCTCAAAATAAAGTAAGAAAATCCCTTAGTGAATTTATACTCAATTAGCATTAGACAAAAAGCAGCCATATCACGATAGTTATTAGATTATAATATTGTTGAAATAACTGCATGTTAGAGATATTTTTTAATGTAAATGGGACATAGTTATAGTTTACACAGCATTTTATTTTGACAATTACTCTTTAAGACTTACCAGTTCTTTTGTCCAAATAAAAAATTGTTTGAACGTTTCGTGTAGAAATACTAGTTAGAAATATTTAGAGAATTATTCAATAGTACTCAGTTGAAAATGTTTACCTAATTTGTTGTTGGTTTTTTAATTATTATTTGTTTATTTTTTTCTAAGTATTTTTTTTTTGCCCCCGATTTTGTCGTATCCCAATTTTTTTTTAATTATTTTTATTGTGACAGGGAAACAACTTTCCACAGACGATATTGCGCAATCTGCTCCGTCTTTCAACGACGTGAACCGTTTTGGCAAAATTTTATGTTAAGTATGGTGCGGATCTGGTCAGTCCAACGCAATGGACTCTAGGTCGCTTATTCCTTTATATATAAAAGCGAAAGGTCACACTCACTCATCTTATATATGAAAGCGAAAGGTCACTCACTCACTCACCACGAAATATCGAAAACCTCTTGACGTATATAGATGAAATTTGGCAGAGAGGTAGTTTATAGTTAGTAGACGTCACATTCACCTCAATCTCACTTCATCTAAATTCATCGAAGAATCATCATCATCATTTCAGCTCAAAGACGTCCACTGCTGGACATAGGCCTCCCCCAAGGGGAGATTTTACCATAATCGCCACGCTTGGCAGGCGGATTGGCGATCGCAGTATGGTTGTTACAAAGACACAGAGAACGCTGCTGCCCATTCTCTGGTCTCTCATAGAAGATATTTTTACAGAATAGTCCAGTTGAAACTGTTATTAAACTTAATATTGAAAAAGAACGTGACAATACATACATACACATTCATTTGGAAATGAAATTGGATTAAACACTCAAACCTTTATTCTACGCTAGGATTAACAGTGATCTAGATTTATTTGGGAAAATACACTTATTTGAAAGGATGAGGTCGTCTCTGTTCTATTTTTATGCCCCGATGCTATAAATTTAATATATGTATCTGTGTGTGTCTGTGGCATCGTAGCTCTTAAACGTCTGGACCGATTTTGGTTTAGGTCTTTTTTTTTCTTTGAAAAGTGATTTTGATCGAGAACAAATCCAGCGTTTAGACGAAACATTTAGTCAAATGCTTTCGACCAGCATAAGCATGCAACCTTTACAGTACCAACATAGTAAATAATATAGTAGTAAATTAATAATTTGATTTAATTTCAATTTCGTAAGTTCCAAACACAACTAGAAAGCGAATCCTTTTTTATTACCATTCTTTAATAGCTGATTCACTGCTGAACATTATTTGTATTCTGTATACTATTTTAATAACAATACAATACATAATTGAGAACAGTTCTGCTAGTATGAGTTAAACCTCAATCTCTCAATAATTATATTAATTACGTCAAACTAATTAGATATGTCACATGTGTTGCGTAACTAACCAATAGCAGTTCAAAGTACGACCTAAACTTAGGTATGCTTTAAATTGATTTATAATTAGTGTTAGATTATGATCTGCCTAGTTTTTTCCCAATTATGTTGGGGTCAGTTTCCAGTCTAATCGGATGCAGCTGAATACCATATAGATAAACAACACCAAGACACAAGGCATACACAAGTGCTCATCACACAAATATTTACCCGGAGCGGGAATCGAACCCGCAATACGCAGCGCAGCAGTCAATCGCTCAGTCATTGCACCAACCGTGTCTGTGTGTTTTTATATGAATTATATTGGAGACTTAAATTACATGTCACAAGCATGATTCTTTAAAAGTCGAGGTAAAAACAATTTTTTGGCTACTGTATTGAGAATTGCTAACAATTAAAACCACTTTAAGTTGAAGGCTGTAGGCGTGGAGTTTTATTATTAACTAAATAAACAATAACTATCAAGGAACGGTTTAGTCCAATGCTTTTAATTAAGCGTAAAATATTCTAGATCAGATTAGCATTAAACAAAGTAACACTATAAATTCCTTTGGTAACTTAAGATAAGGATAAAATCAGAATTTAACAACACTTTGTGGAAACAAAAGCATTGTAAGTACTAAATTGGGATCCCAGATCTGCCAACACGGAATAGACAAAACAAGTGGAAATACCGACGCAGCTGTCCTCAGCGTGTCACAATTATGCGGAAAAATATGTAAAATAATACCAACCTTCGACAGTTGTAAGAAGTCTTAATTTTGTATAAACAACAAATTCAACTTTGACGTAAAACTTATTTGTTGTTTATACAAAGTTAAGACGTATTACAACTGAAGAAGGATGCTATTAGTTTAGATATTTTCCGCATAAAGACACCAGACCTTCAACTCCTTACTATGGCTGAAATATGAGAATAAAAATAATAATAATAGGGGAACATTTCACACATGGCCACCTGACCCCAAACTAGGGAGACCCTGTACTGTGGGTGTCAGACAGCTGATACACATACACAAATATATTTTAAATACATAAATATATAGAATAGGTTGAATAATATAAGAATAGTAGTTAAGAAAGTACTTAAGGGCGTGTATTCGATTTAGCGCAAGTCAAAATCTAAACGATTGCTAGAACGGCGTAGCAGCATTGACACACACTAGTACAATACAATGGTCTGTTTGTGTGCATCAGAAAAAAAAAAATGCACGGAATCAGCACGAATCATTGAAATTGATCGGCAAACGACAGCGCGCGATGTTTTACAGTGCTTTTTAAAATAATTGTAAAAAATAAATGAGCTCGTATAACGGACTAAAAAATATTCTGTATATTAAGCATAACATTTACTTTCATAAAATATATATCAGTTATGTTTTTATTCAAATACTGGTGAAAAAAAATTGACAAAGTGAACCGATTTTCTACTTTTTCAACATTGTTTTTTAATACATAATAGTAATATTTTCGTAATTTTGGCTCTGTTACTGTCTTTATGACTGTATATACTGTTGGAAAAACGCATAAAACAAAATATTTTGGCATATTGTGATGGTTGTATTCGTCCTGAAAGTTAACTCTGACGTCTATTTTCGTAAAACGATATGAAAGAATTGTCTTCGCTTTAAAAAACCATAATTAAAAGTTATACTTTTACTCTGTAGCTGTCTAAATAAAGACTTAATCTTTCTAAAACTGTAAATTGTCTTTAAATAATCTGCTCACATAATTACGATATTGCTCTGGGCAAAACGCAAAAACATGAAGTTTTCGTCACGAATCGAATACGCGCTCTTAAGCACGTAAAGCCGTTGGTCTCAGTCGTTATTCGTAGATCTTTGACAGTCGTTATAGGTTGTCAGAAGCTAAATCTGACAACCAATCTTTTTAAGGTGTATCATGTTACCCAGCAACTGGTTTGTGAAGGTCAGATAGGCAGTTGTTCCATGTACATGGCACGTAGAATGCATGAAACTTGGCATGCGGTTAGACTGGATGCCGACACCAGCATAGTTCGGAAAAGGCTATGCAGATGATCATGTAGTTAAGAAGGTATGTGTACTTCCTAGCTTCTATACTGGTTCATTGTTCTGTTTTTTTTGTACTGGTATCAGGTGCAAAAGCCAGATACTTCCCGTGTAAAGGCCTATTCAAACCTGAGCGATATTCGCTGCCGCTGTGGGTAGAGGTACATACCGCGCGGGTTTCGCTCAAGTATTTAGTATTTAAGTACCGCGGCTAGAGCTACCTGAGCGATCGGGGAGCACTCTTCGCTCGACGCTCGCCGCGCACGGACGTGTCGCCGCTTCGCTCCACGCTCTGCCGCTACGCTCGTCACCTGCTCTCGCTGCGCCCGCCGCAACGATTCCTGTAGTCAGCCGACTGCAACCAACTGTTCAAAGTTGCCTTTTTCAAGGCGACGGCTGAAATTCATATTCCTTTAAACAGAGTCAGTCGTGTAGCTTCACTTGGCCCCTTCAGGGCAAAACCACAGTTTCGTGGTACTCGGTGGATACCTTACGGTGCCAACGAAGCCGAGTGGGTGTTGCCCCAATCACACCCGCCAAACCCCTTCAGGGCGAGGCAGTCAATTGGAGTCGGGAGCTAGTGTTTCGGCCTTGGGGGGTCTCCTAGTCGAACCTAGTCTCTGGTTTCCTTCCATAGCTACACACCTAGTGTCGGTTGGGCGTGTCTACACCCTTCGCACTAGACTGGCTAGGGCCCCGTTCGCACAATAAGACTGGCGACGGGTTTACAAGCTTAGGGCTCACCAATAGGTACTCACCTCCCTGTCTACACCCGACAGGGAGGGTTACACATCCCCGGGCCACTCCACCCGGGGAGTTAGAGTTAGGTGTTAGGTATAATTTAGGCTTCCCGGAGAGTTAAATCTCCCAAAATTCCCTCCCCAACTTAACTCTCCCTCCGACCATGTCGGACGCTGATATATTAGCGTACGTCAAGGCACGCTTATGGCAAAGCGCCAAGTTCCATGCCGATCTGGACACATGGCTAGAGAACTCGTCCGCGTCCCGAAAAGCAGCCGAAACTAGCGTCGCTGACTTCAGTGACATATTAGATAGCCCCTTTTCCCCCGATAACGCCAACGAAGGCACACCTGTGGCGGCATCCTCTATGCCACCGCAAATCCCGTCCCTATTGTCAATTAAGACAACAAGCCCGTACGCGGAAACACCTATTGTTTCCGAACCCATTGTTTCCAAGCCCATTGTTTCCGCGACCATTGTTCCCACGCAGCTGCGCTCTGCGTCGCCATGTTTCTCAGAAACAATGGATACCTCTGTCCCTGTCTGTGAGCCATCTCACTCCGACTCTGAGGAAGCCCACTCTGCCTCCGCGTCCTCGGACGACGACTACCATCTTGTCGGTCCGGGAGGCAAGAGAAAGAAGGGTAAGAGTCCCTCTCAGGCCACCAAGGCCAAGAAAGCCGTAGCCGCGCCCACCCCCTCCTCCACCCCCTCGGTTTCGGCCCCCTCAGTCTCAGCCACCTCTCGTCCAGAGGGCAGCCGTCCCGCTAGTCCCATGTCCACTGCTGCCCCCAATCCTTCGGTTTCAAAAAAGAAACTCCCCGCCCCGCCTCCCTTGTTCATCCAGGACAAGGCGAAGTGGACCGACGTGTCCAAATTGTGTAACGATCGTAAGATCAAATACACAAACGCGCGCTCGACCCAACAGGGTATCAAAGTTCAAGTTCCCACGGTGAACGACCACAGGGAACTTACATCCCTGTTAAAAGTGAGGAACATTTCGTTCCACACTTATTCCCTGCCCGATGATAAACCCACCCGTGTGGTAATCCGACGCGTCCCCAAAGAAATCTCAACGGAAGAGATTCTCGCCGACCTTCAGTCGCAAAATGTCCCAGCATCCGCTGTGCATCGTCTGCACAAAGCTAGGGGTGCGATTGCATACGACTCGGTTCTTGTCGTGTGCGATCACACCGACGGCCACCATCCGATCTTTAAAGTAAAGTCGGTATGTCACTTGTCGGGCATCTCTATTGAGAGGCCTTATAAATCCGATACGGTTGGACAGTGTCACCGCTGCCAACTTTACGGTCACGCCCAACGCAATTGCTACGCGACCCCTAGATGCGTCAAGTGTCTGGGTGAGCACGCAACTGCTGACTGCCCCCGTCCGAAAGACCGCAATCTGTGCACAGAACCTCCCAGCTGTGTGCTATGCGGCCAATCAGGTCACCCCGCCAATTACCGCGGCTGCCCCAAAGCCCCAAAATCCTCTTCTCCCAAGTTGACCAAGCGTGCGAACGCTCGTCAACAAAGGGAAAGCCCCTCTGTTAAGATTCCCTCCTCAGAGATGCCCGAGCGTCTCAGCCCTCAGAGGCCCTCCCCATGGAACTCGCTGAATCATCAGAGAGCGTTCCCTGCATTGAGGCCCTCCCAATCTCTGCCCATGCCAGCGCTGATGGATTCGCCAGTCCCCGCGCCGAACCTAGCCTCCGCGACCACGCCCCCCCTACCTAAGGTCGCCCCCGCCGCTCCTAAAGCCGCCACCGCCGCTCCTAAGGCCGCCCTCGCCCCATCTAAGGTCGCCCCCGCCGTTTCAACCGCGCCCTCAGCCTCCCGCGTACCTGCATCTCTCCCTACCGAGAGGATAGGCGAAGTCATCAACCTCGCCTACCAAATTTACCGCAACCCCGCTGCTGAAGCTATGGCTAGGGATATACTCGCGTGTAAAGCAAATATTAGCGACATCCTTAAGGTGTTCAAAGCGTATCCGGAGATTACGCAAGCCCTAGATAAACTTTACCCTTGCTAATCCAATGGATAAGGAAAGGCCGTGTACTAATAAACCCCGATCCCTTAAGTTAGGATTCTTTAACGCCAATGGCATTACTAACCAACGTGATGAGATCGCCAATTTCCTCCGCGACCATCAACTTGATATCCTTCTCATACAGGAGACCTTTCTTAAGCCCCATCATCGTGACCCGAATATTGCCAACTACCGTATAGTTCGCAATGATAGGTCTCGTTGTCACAAGGGCGGTACCCTAATATACTATAGAAAGGCTCTGTACTGCATTCCTATGGACCCTCCTCCCCTCGCTCGCCTCGAGGTCTCTGTCTGTCGGCTCGGCATGACCGGTCATCAGCCGTTAACTATTATATCAGCATACGTCCCTCCATCACCATCGGAGGATGATCCTATCCTCCTCAAGGATGACCTTTCTGCTCTTCTTGGCCTGGGTGACTCCGTCTTACTGGCGGGCGATCTCAATGCCAAACATCCCTCCTGGAATAGTAACAGGACCTCTTCCAGAGGTAGGATCGTGTTTAACCTCTGTTCTCAACTGAACTTCGACGTCATCGCCCCGATGACTCCCACTCATTTCCCCCACGATCCCAACCATCTTCCCGACATCCTCGATATAGCGCTGCTCAAGAATGTGAACCTCCGTTTGCAATCTATAGAGACGCTACACGAGCTTAATTCCGACCATCGTCCAGTGATATTAGAACTAGCTCCCCGTTCAGGTCCCTCTGACCCTAGCCAGCCCCCTCCGACCCAAATTATTACCGACTGGAGGAAAGTAAGCGAAAGCCTACAATCCACCACGTCGCCTCACTTGGACGCTATCCCCGACCACTTGGTGACAGTCGCGGACACGACGGGCGCGATCGACTCGTTCACAAATCATGTACAATCCGTCTTGAACGATTGTTCAAGGGAGGTTCCGGCGATGAGCGATCATCGCTGGAAACTGCCTGACGATGTGCGTGATCTGTTGACCGAGAAGAACGCGGCCGTCCGTGCGTACAGTGCCTTCCCCTGCGATGCGAACAAGGCTCACATGCGCTCTTTACAGCGTGCTGTAAAGAAACGCATCGAGGAGCTGCGCTCCAGCCGCTGGGACAAGACACTTAGCGAACTCGAGCCCACCCACCTAGCCTTCTGGGAACTCCAGAGGAAGCTCCGTTCTTCTAACGAGGCCTCCATGCCCCCTCTCATTCGTTCCGACAGTAGCGTCGCCTTCGACAACGATGAAAAGGCTGAATGTCTAGCCGACAGCCTAGAGTCTCAATGCACCCCCAGCTCTCAACCAGTAGACGAAGCTCACCTTTCTGAGGTCGACGCCGAAGTCGAACGTAGAGCCTCTCTCCCACCCGTTGAAGACCCTGATTATCCTCTGCCTCCTGTCACTCCCGACGAAGTGCACGATATTATCAAGAGGCTCAAACCCCGGAAAGCCCCCGGCTCTGACGGTATCACCAATAAGGTGTTCAAACTCCTCCCCGCCCATCTCATAATGCTAATGACCGCCATCTTCAATGGCGCTCTAAGCAACAACATTTTTCCCCAGGCATGGAAAGAGGCCACCGTTATCGGCATTCCGAAACCAGGCAAACCCAAGTCTGATCCCACCAGTTACCGTCCCATTAGTCTACTCAATGTTCTAGGCAAAATCTACGAGAGGCTTATTTATAAGCGACTCAAAGACTTTGCCGAAGCAAAGAGTCTCATTCCCGACGAGCAGTTTGGCTTTCGAACCGAACACAGCTGCGTCCAACAAGTCCACCGCATCGTCGAGCACATAAGCGCTGGTTTTCAGCGTGGCTTGATGACGGGTGCACTCTTCTTTGACATAGCGAAAGCATTCGACAAAGTCTGGCACAACGGCTTACTATACAAGCTTTACCAACTCGGAGTGCCAGATCGTCTCGTGCTCATCTTGCGTGACTTTTTGTCGAATCGCACCTTTCGCTATCGCATCGAGGGTGCGCTCTCTTCACCCCACCCGATACGCGCTGGCGTCCCTCAGGGCTCCGTAGTATCCCCCCTCATTTTCACGCTGTTCACCAGCGACATCCCCAAAGATAAAAAGGCTCAGTTGGCTCTATTCGCTGACGACACGGCCATCTATTACTCGGGTCGTAACCCAGACTGCATAGCTCGTACCCTCCAATCCGCGGCAAAAGCCTTAGGCGCTTATTTCCGGAAATGGAGAATCGAGGTAAACCCCATCAAGAGTCAGGCAGTACTCTTTTCCAAACCGCGTTCGTCCCCCTCTCTGCCCAGTCCGATAACCATGTTCGGTAAGCCTATCCCTTGGGAGAAGCAAGCCAAATACCTAGGTGTGATTCTGGACCACCATCTTACTTTCGGAGAGCACATAAAGACGGTGCGTTCGCGCGCCGCTTTCGCTCTCGGTAGGCTCTACTTCATGTTGAATGCACGCAGCAAATTGTCACTCAAGTGCAAATTGCGCATTTACACGGCGTGCATTCGTCCCATCATGACGTACGCCTGTGCTGTATTCGCACACGCGAAACCATACCGTCTCCATAGGATGCAGACCCTCCAAAACCGTTTCTTGCGAAGAATCACAGGAGCCCCTTTTTACCTTCGCAACGAGAACCTCCATCTCGATCTAAAAATACCTACCATCCAGCAGTTCATGAAACGCTCCGCCAAGCGCTTCTTCGACACTGCTGAGAAGCACTCTAACCCGTTAATCGTATTGGCCGCCCGGTACACTCCCTCCCGTATTAGTAAGACTCGACGACCGAGACATACTCTGACCGACCCTGACGATGCTATTACTCTCCTCCAGGAGAGCAATAAGGCCACCAGTACAGTTAAGAAACACAGACACAGACCGCCGTCATTCCGTCCTCGCCGCCGAGGCCCGCCGCGACGACCCCGTACGTCCCCTCCCCGACCCTTGCTCGTGCCAGCCCGCGCCGCTGAGCCTGTAGTTTTAAATTCGTCCCTAAATAATGGAAATCCGATCCAGCCTGTCCCTTTGCTGTCCTCTCCCAGCGACGCCCTAAGCCGAGGCTCGTACCCCACAGGGGGTGCCCTTAGCGTGTAGTCGCTTAGTTTGTAAGCTTTTATGCCCTGGCTGGAGGCCCTAAAAATAATAATTTTTAAGGCACCACAGGAAAGTCCGGTTAAGCAGCCGACAACCTCCTAGGTTGACCTGCGAGATGCCAATCCGAAAAAAAAAAAAAAAAAAGCTACCTGAGCGATATTCGCTGCCGCTGTGGGTAGAGGTACATACCGCGCGCGAGCAGTGGCATGCATCCCGCCCCTCACTCCGCAAGCGGGGTTAACATGACAACAGTTACCAGATGCTGATGCTCTGCAGAAATTACAACGTGACTGACGTGTATATACTTTGGCGACTCAGAAATGACTAACTGGCGAAAATTTCTTACCTCGCTGAGCGAAACTCGACTACCGCGCGTTATTCTACCCACGAGGATAGCGAAATCCGTTTTGATGTGAACAGTAATATTACCGCATACCCACTGAGTTTTTTCTGCCGCAGACGGTAGCGAATACCGCTTAGGTCTGAACAGTAATATTACCGCATACCCACTGGGTTTTCTCTGCCGCAGACGGTAGCGAATACCGCTTAGGTCTGAATAGGCCTTTAGGGGTTGTTCTAGGTGAGCGACCGAACGCGACACGATGCGACGCGACGCGCACCTATCAATATCCAATTTCCAAAAACCTATTTCTATTGAGGTTGTTATTGACTTAACTAAAAAAAAACTGATACTTATAATAGTAAATATTTAATCTATACTAATATTATAAAGCTGAAGAGTTTGTTTGTTTGTTTGGTTGAACGCGCTAATCTCAGGATCGACTGGTTCGAATTGAATAATTCTTTTTGTGTTGGATAGTCCATTTATCGAGGAAGGCTATAGGCCCGTGCGAAGCCGTCGAGTCGCTAGTTATTAATAAACTATTGTGTCGCGTCTCGTCGCGCAAAAAACCAGTCCGCACTTGCCGTGTTGGGTCGCACATTGATTATGGCGACTACGTATGCCACAAGTACAATACGGTCAACGTAACTTGGCGCGTCTGAAGTTAGCTGTTTGGCTGCGCAATGGAACTTTTAGGAACGAAATTGTCTACTGCGCAGCTAATCGGCTAACTTCAGACGCGCCAAGTTACGTTGACCGTACTGTACAGACAACGACTATTTGACATTTACGCGTCGCGTCGCGTCGCATCATTATCGCGTTTGCCGTTCACGTAGGACAACGGGTAAGTATCATACATTTAGCCAAATGCTTTAAAGATTTTTGGAAATTTAAAGCGTCTGGCTGAATTTATGAGACCCATGGAAAGTGTTTGGCAATTATAGATAATAGTTTATAACAATGTCTTGTTAAACATATCAAAACCAGCCATCGTACTTGAACTTCAGAGAGTAAGGTAAGTGTACGTTTTTTGCCTGATACCTAGAAAATTAATAAAACTTTGCCATTTTTGAGAAAGTTACTGCTATACATAATAATATGTTCATTGGAATTATCTCAAAGCGTCAGAATGCGCCAGATATTAAATAAGATGGACAATGATGGTGTAATGCACTGTTGGCACAGTGGTTGAGCGATTGGCTGCTGCACTGCGTATATCGGGTTCGATTCCCGCATGTTACAAGTATTTGTAAAGGATACAGGAAGTTGTTCCAAGTCAAGGTTGTTCGTGTATGTGGGTTTACATGTTTGTTAATGCAGCCATGATAAAAACGAAACATAGTATGGGACAAACTCAGATTACGAAACAAAAGGCAAATAGATCGCGCGGAACACTGAGAGTGGAGTCACCAAAGCAAATACAAATTCAAAAGCGAATACCTACAATCTCGTGATTGTATTCGCTTTTGAATTTGTATTTGTATTAGTGTTTGTTTTTTTTTAACAATGCTTCGCTTCGTGATGTACTTACTCGTGTAAGTACAGCGCGATGCGAATTGTAGATATTCGTTTTTGAGCTTGTATTCGCTTTGGTGGCTTCACTCTCAGCGTTCCGTGCGGTCTATCTGCCTTTTGTTTCACAATCTGAGGGGACAAATTTAAAAAAAAAACACTGACACGCTGTGCCTTATGACCCGCACCACAAACAACATAAACACGCGAATGGAGTGTGGACGACATAACTACATACATTTCTATAACTATTTCCATTAGCTAAATTCGTTGTACAAGTATGTACGCTAGGAATATTCCAGAATTACCGGACAAGTCTATAAGCTTTTCATAGAATTCGTGGTCAAGGTCATGTATAAAAATCTCTGTATATTCTTTAATTTAATAACATAGCGTGGTATATTCGGTCCTAGTGGAGTAAGATCCTAAAGCAGCTAAGACCTAATTCATTTAAGCACGACTGACACTTAGAGAACAAATATAGGAATATGTAGTTGAGAGGTATGATTTAGTTGCTACAGTGCTCAGCCATTTTAAAATATCATGTACGGTCAGCAACAAAAGTGGATTTACACTGTTCAATTTTTATATCATCTAAATGGACACTTTCAATGCTTACCAGTATTTCAGATCATAGATTAGAGTTTAATTTATCTTTATCGTTTCAGTATTTAGTTATTTTTTTATTTATAGTTGTAGTTTTATTTTTAGTTAAAACTAGCTTCTGCCCGCGACTTCGTACGCGGATCCTGTTGCTTATGCCAGCGACAACGGGGTCGGCAAAATCGAAGATCTGAAACGTCTGATGTCGAATTCTAAGAGCCCGAGGACGGGAAAACAACGGGATGCGCGAGATGATTCGAGACGTTCAAAAAGTACAATTTTGAATCATACCTCCGATGGCGGAATATGTGGCGGAGTCAATCATAGGAGTATACGTAAATGAACTCCGTTCCTTATCAACCCAAGGAAGATTGCCATGACCTACAGCTATATCTTGACACATCCGATTCTTCAGATGATATCGACAGTCTGTTCAGAGAATGTCGAAGTCGATCAGAATTCAAACGTTCGTTGCGCTCTTCTTCTGCCTCTTCATGCCGTACTCCAGCAATTCTTTTTCTCTCACTTTCTAACTGATTATGAATATTTTGTTGTGTGCGTGTTCGGGACAATCTATACTATAATATTATAAAGCTGAAGTTTGTTTGTTTGTTTGGTTGAGCGCGCTAATCTCAGGATCTACTGGTTCGAATTAAAAAAATATTTTTGTGTTGGATAGTCCATTTACCGAGGAAGGCTATAGGCCAATGCGAAGCTGGGTCGGGTCGCTAGTGTATGATAATCTCGATCAGCAGTTAGTCGTGCATCACGTTCATCATTCGGTTCAAAAGACCTGTTAGTAGATGTGCGAATACGCTGAGAACTCAAGCGTGATTCTGTATCGGTAAACGTTTCCGATTCTCGAGACGATGCATGTCGCTTACGATCAGCGAACAGTCGCGCATCACGTTCCGCAGCAGATGCGTAGATACGCTGAGAACTCAAGCGCAATTCTCTATCTGTGAACGTCTCCGACTCGCGAGACAATGTATGACGTTCACGATCAGCGGTCAGTCGCGCATCATACTCTTCACTGGTCTCTAGAGACCTGGATGTGGATGCGTAAATACGCTGAGAACGCAGGCGTGCTTCGCGATCTGAAGAGGTTTCCACGGAGCGAGTTGCAGCCTGATGTTCTCGAACAACATCAAGTCTATCCTGACGCTCTTCGGTAGATTCTTGGGATCTTATGATCCTCAATCTTTTAGCTCCTTTGGAACATTGGGAAAGATTTGACCTCTTTCTAGGCATGGTTATAGTTTTATTGTAAAGAAGATACCTGATCAATTAAAATCTAAGTGACTGCTCCCCTGCGTTACCGGGTAGGCTACCGTGTCACGATGATAAATGGAAAAGGAAATTAAACACCCAAATAACATAAGCCCGAAGGCATATTTATACGATAAAATAAAAAAATAAATGGGAATTTTGGCCAGTAGAGTCAAATTTTCTATAATATACCATCGTCATCAAAAATCAGTCCTAAACTGTTACCGCCTTCACCGCGTGGAGGTACTCCCAGCTTATGTTATTTTATAAGATACAGTGAAATTAGTGATAGCTTTGATTTTGACATCAGTTGTTTCTGATCTTCGATTTTTTATAAGTCAACAGGAAATGCTCATCAGACCGAACAACTTTTGCAAAGACGTCATTCCTATATGTGTCATGGTGTAGCTGGGCTCTTGAAGTTCCACATCAGGTGTTTCAGATCTTCAAATTTATTATCTCAGCAGAAAATGCTCATCACGTGGAACAATTTTTGCCATGGTACCATTTTTGTATCTCTTATAGTTAAGCTGGTCTGTTGCGATTCTGCATCAGGTGTTCAAGTTTTCAAGATAAATTATAGCCTATATGTTGCCCAGACTTAATACCTATACAACAAAAGAAAAATCATTCAAATCCGCCCAGTAGTTCCGAAGATTAGCGTGTACAAACAAACAGACAAACAGACAGGATTTTTTTTTTGGATTCGTGCTCTATTACTGTTCCTAAACCCCCCTCAATTACTTTTTTTAAATATATTCAATGTACAGACACAGTTTTGTTACTGTTTTATTATATGTATAGATAGATTGTAATTGTAAAATTTTAATTCAATTATAATGATTTAAAAATCCGACGTGTTAATCGTCTTTGGTTGCTGACCGCACAACAAGGTACTTTTGGTCACTTACGTTCAATTGTGACGACTATATAATGTTTTACAGGATTATTGAAAAAAAAAAATACCTGACACAAGTTGAGCCGCTAAAAAAATATGTGTTTACCCTTTAACTTTGTTTTAAGTACCTAGTAATATATAAATGATCTAAGCCTAGTCGCGTGGGTATTTAAAAAGCGGCGTCCATGGTCCATCTGTTTATGAGCCTACAATGCCACAGACCGAAACACAGATACACAGACACACAGGCACACGTCGAAGTTATGACGCCCCTCTGTTTTCGAAAGTGGTTTAAAACACACATACATTATTGTCTGGCACTCTTTGTGGACCAGAACTTCAGCCAAACATTTTGGAGGTCGAAACTATAAAACTTCTGGCTGAAGTTATACGGTCTATATTGCAGCTCGACCGCTTCTGAGACGGTTCCTGACGTGACGTAAGAGCACACTGATGCGTCAACTTATGACTACTATTACTCCTCCCGTACCGCGCAGCTACCTTAGGAATGGGCTCGGGGATTTTGGACTCATCACGTTATCACTTTAGGTTGCTAGTAGTCCACTGTTAAACATAAGCCTCCTCCATTCGACGACACGGTTGGCGCAGTGGCTGAGCGATCGACTGCTGCGCAGCGTGTTGCGGGTTCGATTCCCGCCCAGGGTAAACATTTGTGTGATGAGCACTTGTGTTTGCCTTGTGTCTGGGTGTTGTTTATCTATATATGTATGTATTTACAAAAAAAAAGTATTTGTGTATGTATATCAGCTGTCTGACACACAGTCCCCCTAGTCTCCCTAGTTTGGGGTCAGATGGCCGTGTGTGAAAATGTCCCCACATATTATTATTATTATTATATAGCGCATTTTTCCCGCTCCTCTGCCTTCCGCATCCAGCCACCACCGGCTACCTTCTTCAGGTCATCGGTCCATTGGGCTGGAGGGCATCCCATTCCTCAACTCCTGGATAAGTCTGCACCATCGGCCGTTGGTCCTGTGACAGACGTGATCTACCACTTCAGCTTGCTGATTCTAGATTTTGGACTATAAGTAGAGAAAGGGTCAAAACGAAGCCCTATTGCTTTCACTCATCTGTCAGTTTGTCTGTCTGTTTGTCAAAGGGCTATATCTTTTGAACCGTTACAGGTAGATACTAGTATTTTCAGTGTGTATATTATATGACCGATAAAAACAAAAAAATATGTAAATTAAATTAAACATTAAAGGTAGGTACAATATTAAAACGTTTCTACTACGTTCCAAATTCAACGTTTTTAATATTGTACGATAATACGGAACCCTTGAAGTACATGTATAAGTATGTATTATAAAAAGACATTTACTTTAAAATCGATATGAAAAAAAGCTAATTTCTCACTCTCCTTTGAATAAAATACTATCTCTCAAAATCCTACTTACTTATGCAAGTTCTTTAAAAACTATTGAACTAACTTTAATGACTTTTCTTTTAGTACGATACTTAGCCTCGATAAAGCTTCCATTTGTTTTGAAACATTCAATCTGTATATTTTACAGGGATAAGCAGAGGTCTGAGTTTGTGAATGGGTGACTATTCAACCCCTTCGTGTGTCGGCATGTAAAAGTGGTTGGTCATTCGAAGGTCTTTGACAGTCGTTATGGGTAATCAAAAGCCAAAAAATCTGACAGCCAGTCTTACCAAGGGGTACTGAGTTACCCAGTGACTGGGTTGTGGAGGTCAGAAAGGTAGTCGCAGTCGCTCCATGTAAAACACTGGTATTCAGCTACATCCGGTTACACTGGAAGCCGACTCCAACATATTTGGGAAAAGGCTAGGCAAATGATGAGGGATAAGCAGAATTTTAAATTGTTCTAACCATTAACTGTACTATCAGATTTCGATTACAGATCAGATTGAAGGCACAGTAAGCGCAGTGCCTGAGCGAATGGCTGCTACGCTGTGTGTCTCGGTTTCGATTCCCAGACGGAATAAATCTTTGTGTGGCCAACATGTGTATGTTTGTGTGTTGTGTGTGTGTGTGTGGGTGTGTGTGTGTGTGTGTGTGTGTGTGTGTGTGTGTGTGTGTGTGTGTGTGTGTGTGTGTGTGTGTGATATATTTTTGTAAAAGCACTCACAATAAAGAAGAAATTCCTAGTGTAGAGCAAAGTAAAAAAAAATCGTCACAGACTTTATTGTTCTTCATCTTGTGAATATTTTCCTCTTAATTACTTTTTGATTACAAAGAAAGATCCAGAGAACAAAATTAATATCACTAACTTGTCGTAAAATTAATAATTATATTTCATTTTCTTTCAGATAGTGACAATTCACATCTGTCAAGATAACTTTCGTTAGATGTCTATAATTAACTTCTTATTGATTCTAAAATTATCTGTTAAAGGAACGATGGCCCAATTAATTTTTGAAACAGAACTGCTGATTTGAAAATCGAGAAATTACTTACTTCGCAAATTATTACGAGGAACCTGATGGACTTTGAGATGTAATCAAATTTTGTCGGCTCAAAGGACATAAAAATTACCAAAGCCATCGATATAAACGTATCTTATCCGAAAGAGCCGAGAGATCCTTGATGTATTTAAACTGCGTTTACTGTATAGTTTGCAAAAATGTAAAGTAAAATATGCATTTGAAAAAATAACTTATTCATTAAATCTAGTTTGCGCTACAACTTCAACATTTTAGCCGAGACAGGCCAGTATCGTCAAAAGGTAGTATTCGTAAACCCCTGCGAGTGTAATAAGCTACAATCATTTTGTATTTTTGTCTCTTTGTTGTCGTGGTCGCAAGCGCGACTGCTAAGTAAAAGATTCTGGGTTAGATTACCAGGTTGGGCAAAGTGTTATTAGTATTTCGACTTTCTCAATAGCAGCCAGGAGTTTGAAAAGTAGTGTGACAGCCCCGTGTCTCAGAAAGCACGTTAAACCTTTAGATCTTCGCCTGGTCTCCCCGGTCGTATTTGATTGTCGTCCAACCGGACTATGAGAGTGAGAGAAGAGGGAGTGCAACTGTGTTTTCGCACACACTAGTGCTAGTAAAATATCCCTTACGTACGTAGTCTCCATTGACATTGCCCACCATGACCGAAATTGGGTAGAAAGAACATTTCGAGTGAGCTACGCTTGGTACGAAGTGCTACGAACGGCTACGAAACGCTACGAATCGCTACGAAAACCTACGCCGGTTAAAATGGCGTAGCAAAAACAAAACAAAAAGCTGACTGGCTTTGTGTATTCGATTCATAAAACATTATTACGTAATAGAAGCACTTACTTGCTTCAGTATACTCTTCAGCGACACAAAGAACGTGTTTAAGTGTCAGCCAATATTTCAAGAGACAATAAAAGATATTCATAAAAATAACGTAAAACTCTTCCTGCTCTAATATTCTTGTAAAGCTACGGCTTTGGTAAATAAGCTTTATTGACTTTCCAAAACCTTGAATATCGTTCTATAGATAAAATTTTCGCATCTGAATCTCCAGCTTGATTGCTCGAAATAAAAAGGATTTGTCATAACCATTTAATGAATAAGATATTATTTAGTTGAATCTGAGAGTAGCCAAATATGCCGAATGCACTTATACTAGACCTAAGGCAAACACGGTTAGCACAGTGTTACTGTTTGTCTCGGGTACTTATAAAATTTCAATACAATGTAAAAATTGTTAAGAAAAAAAATGTACATTTATACTACTGGCGCTCGCTCGCCTTCGCGCTTTGATGGTCAGTTCTAACCTTTTTTTTTTGTACGGGGTGGAAAATCCTCATGGATGTCTTCCGCCCTGGGGCGGGCGGAGGGGTCTGTCAGACTCTTACTGACTAAAAACCACCCCGGTGTTCCATCTCACACCTACGTCGGAGGTCGCGGGAACTGGAGATACTTCCGCAACCCCCGGCTGGTGCCGACCCGCTGCAGCGGGCCACTTCTCGGGTCAGGGGGGGGAGTGAGGTGTTAGACTCCCCCCCGGACATCTTAGAGGGGCGCGCGTGGAACACTACGCGCCGCCACCTCGGGTCCTGGTGTATGTGGGGGGCGACAGACGTCCCCGAGTCTGCCGCCCCTGGACCCATTTTGGGGGGCCGGAAGAGGGCGTTATCCGCCCTCCGCCGACGCCCGGTGCTCCTGCTGCGGGCAGGGTGGGAGGTTGAGATCTCCCTCTCCCTTTCCGCAGCCTCCTTCTGCGACATGACACTTTCGCAGAAGGAAACCACCGCGTCCGTCACAGTTCTAACCTTTTTTTTTTTTTTTGGTACAGTGTGGAAAATTCTAAATCTAATCTAAATTCTAACCTAACCTAACCCAAACGACCCACCATACCACCAGGAGTATGACCTGTGGTATGATGGGACCGCACACCACACTGAAACTAAGTCTTAATTTGCCTGCCTCGCTCATAACCTAACGCTCAATATACCTACCTCGCCTTTGAGCTAATATGCACTAAACCAAAACCTCAATTCGCCTACTTCGCTCATTAACTAATACGCAATGGGTCTAAATATCAATACGCTGATCTCTCGTTAGGTCTAGGCATAACGCGAAATTGACAGACTGCGTTTTAAGTAATCAGTGACTAAAGGATTTTGATAAAGGATGACAGAACAAACTCTCGGATCCGTGTCTCCATCAAAAGTCAAATCTAACGTTCCTACCTTCACAATCAACATCAACAATGTCAAAATACCAGCTGTCAAACGACAGCCGTCACATCAGTGTTGCCACTTCCAGTATCGAGCATCAATTCAATAATAGGGATACGTTAAACAAATTACGCGGTCGAAGTCACGGCTAAAACCTAGCACGTTATCTAAATTTTAATAAAATTTGATGAAATAAATATAGATGTTTCACAATCCTCGTAAATATTACGAATCTATACTTAATATTATAAAGCTGAAGAGTTTGTTTGTTTGTTTGGATGAACGCGCTAATCTCAGGATCTACTGATGCGAATTGAAAAAATCTTTTTATCTTTTTGTATTGGATAGTCCATTTACCGAGGAAGGCTATAGGCCCATGCGAAGCTGGGTCGGGTCGCTAGTATTTAGTATTAACGTTACTCGAAAGTGAGCTTAATGAGCTGGGGATAAAGTAAAGTATCTTTTTACATTTCCCCACTAATTCTTATTACAATAATCTCACCAGGAATTTTCCACCGCAACCCGCTATTCGTGTGACATTTCACTCGGTCCTCGAAATAATACGATTTTAATCCGAGGACGTACAGTATGGTTGTTCACTTCAATCGGACACAATAGGAATCCTACCGCATGTGTCGAATTTCCAGTACTGCTAAGAATTCGTTGGCAGTAGAAAATGTTTTATTTGTGGTAAAATGGCACTGTTTAATATAATAGGTCTTTGGTATTTACCTATAAAGATGCCGTTTTATAATACTGGCCATTTGAAACGAAATTTAAGTATGGCTGGCAACGAAATCTAAAATCAAATGTATTTTTTTAATAATGAATTCTATTTTTTTATTTCTTTTTAATGGTCCAACGGCAGCCCAGTTGTTGTATTGGTACAAATAAATGACTACTAATTATTCATTAAAAAACTCCTCTGACACAGCTTGATAAATGTTTATGAAATTTATTGTGTATATTTGATAGGTCTGAGAATAGCTCGTAGGCATCTTTTTTTAATTTATATCAGCTAGTGATTTTATCAAAAAAAATATTAATTAGAAATATGGAAATATTATTTAAATAAAATATAATGTTACATTATAGAATACGACTATTATATAATTACCTATAGTACTTACATTAATTTATTATTGCGATTTTAATTTTATTTTTTTTTTGACATTAAGTAAATTGTTATTGTTTCGTATACCTAACTTCCTGACTATCTGATTTAAACTACTTCTATTCATATTGTTGACATTTTTTATTTATTATTGTTTAATTAATGTAATGATTTGCATGCCGTAAGGTAAAATGTAGCTGATCTTATTTATTTATTTTACTGTCCCATAGTGTACCTACATTTAGAGCAAATAAAATGATTCTGTTCCTGATTCTGAAAAAAATACTCACATAGGTTGAAACACTCAGTTACTGAAGTCTTGAATTGAAGAGCTTGAATTGTCAAGGAGTCAGTCAGAAAGTTGAGGCTAGTTGCTCGTTCCAAACAGTAGGTTTCTATGGAGAAGAACGAGCAAGAAACTCCATGAACACTCTTTTAAAATTAATAGAGTATTTCAAATTTAGGTTACATCACTCATGTTGAATTTACGGGACACAAATGTGAGAAAAATGTAACAAGTTGTGCACGTTTAAAGAGGTCTACAGACAATCATAAACAATTCAAAATTAATTTAAAATAACCCAGGCAGCTACGAAATGACCAGTCCCAACTGACGGCGCCCGTTCACGAACATGACGCATGGATCGGCACCACTTAGCTCAACCATTTTGAAGGGAACCGAATGATCCGACACATGCGCCACCATCAGCAAGACATAAAATTACGACGAACGCACACAAATATTAACATACCACACACCCTCATACCACATTACACTTACACGCACAGACATGCCTACAAACAATTCCCCCACTCACTGCACACATATACAATCAAATCACACTAACCTTTTATTAAAATAAATAATCTTTTAAATTTATATCTTTGAAATAATGTTGATGATGTTAAAGTTAGTCACACACACTAGCTCTGTCTACCAAATTTCTATAATCCAATGTATGTCAAGGGCTTGAACCAGCGCCCTTAATACAAGTTATTTTATAACTTAACAAGGGTTCTGGTTGCAACACCTACCTGTTTGTTAACTAGCTAAAGTCTAGTGTAAACACAAATGTTCATTGTTTATGTTAACATTGTTATTTCTGCATTCAATAATAAAAAAAATATATTAAATAGGTATATATTAAAAGTAAGCATGACATACAACTCCCAACCGCCAGGGCATATTCAAGTCAATGAAAGACACCTCGTAAATGGTAGCTTTAAAGGATATAGTGCTCACATGTATATTGTGCTAGCCAAAATTGTACAATACTAACACATTGAGTTTATGCAATGCAAATATAATTTAGATCTACATCTTCAGCAGCTCCATCAAATGCTAATAAATTAATCTATGAACCCTTGTCATTGTGGAGCAAGACAAGCATTTTTATCAATGATGTAATCACCCAATTTATAATATGCTCGGCTGCATAGTGTGCGTTTTATATAAGATGTGACGTAGGGGTTACGTGGACGATATACAAATCAAACCAACGTAACCAGTCAACATAAAAATATATTAAAGAAAAGGAGTGGGTAAGTTTACGGTCACTAATTCCCTTTCAACCTCCCCTGGGAGTAACACAGTACTCTCCTGGCTCAGCCTTGGGCACGACGATCACAGCGGTGTGCCACGCTGGAGACGCCAGGTGTGGTGACGGTCGGCAGGTGGTGAAGCCGGACCCGAAGTGAGCACGACGCGGCCACGCGGAATAAATAGGGACCCGGGGGCGCGGAGCTGTTGTCCGGCGGTGTGGACGAGCGGTGCTGCGGCACCCAACGTTGGGATGCACTTGATGTCCGCGGATTAATAAAAATCCAGGTGTTCGGCCGGAACTTTGGACCCTGGAATGCAACGTCCAGCGTGTCACAAGATGGCCGAAGGTCATCTCCGCTGATTGTGACACCAAAGCGTAAGCAAAGCGAGATGTACTAGTGCGCTAATGAAGGTGTGTGTGGTTGTCACAATCAGTACAGCACAGAGTTTACAATGAACAATGGATGACTTGACTTTAACAAAGAAGCAAGACATGATTTGCAGATTCGAACCGCGTGGTAAATAGGTACCTACGTGTAACAAAATGCACTGAGCTAGGAGCAAATAGGTTGCATCTGCATTAGAAATAACGCGTAAGGCGTATTAAGCTGCAATAAGAAGAAGCTAAACGATTACATAGGTGCACGCCCTAACATAACCTATAAGGTAGGAACACGAAATGTAAAATATAGTTAGCTGTTCAACACTTACCCATTATGGGGTTATGAATTCACTGAGTTTAATACTTTAGACTATTATTAGTCAATTTGAACTGGCAAATAAAATGGCGAATTTAATGGGTAACAGGTGTACCTCTGTCTATCTTTGCCGATGCCGGAATTCGAAAAAAGGACTGTCATGTCCTTCGTCGTGGCTTAAATACGGTAATTAGCATAGATAACATTCCTCATTTCACACGTTCGGATACAACAATTAGGCGGACTTCACTAGTACTATAGCTAATAGTAACTTTGGACGACCCTAAATAATATTTGCTATGGTGAGGTTAATTGTTGATATTTGGTTGTGATTTTAATTGTTTTCAGGTAAAGTAACGATACAACGTTACAAAGACTTAAATTTCATCTCATTTAGTTGAAGAATGTGGGGAGGTATTTTACTGTAACATTTTAAACAATAACCCATGAAAGATGAATTTACTTTAGCCAGCCTAAAACCTGGTTGAACTAGATGGTCCCTACTTCTAATATTATTATTATGTCTGTCACATCTTTTATCAAAAAGATGCAGATGTTTTGTAACGTACATGATGTTTTCATAGATGTATTGACATGGGAACGGCATTATGATATTTTCCTTAAACAGTTCCCTTAGAGAATTGCGCATACGCAGGCTGTAAACGGCTCTGATATAATAGGATCGATGTCTGCAGCTCGTCCCCACAATAAAAGTAATTTAAACCCCACACTATGTAAGTAGCTAAAATAGACCAGTCTCGCGGTATCCACATCGGTAAAATTGCCGGATTTTTCTAAAATCGAGCCTTGTGGAACACCCATTTGTACTTTTAAACCATTTGAATTCACCCCGTTTATTTGAACTTACTGCTGTCTATCATTTAAATAAGATTTCACTAAACTAAGCGCAAGTTTACCTTATCCGTAATGCTCAAGTTTCTGAAGTAATGTGTCGTGATTTACGCAATCAAACTTAGCCACGAGTCCCCCTCAACTCAAAGACATATACTTGACTTTTTATATAGTTATGATTTGAATCAAACACTTTTACGAGCGCGCTCAAAAGTCATATGTCAAATCATTTATTTCAATTATTAGACCAATAAAAAGCACTTCTGAATGTCACAAAAAAAAAGGATTGAAAATGTTAATTTACATTTTAATTTTATAATAATATTTACACAAATAATAAAAAAAACTTATAAAAACGGATATAATAAGGATAAGATTTAATGTATGTGTAATTTATATCTTTTTAATTATTCTTTTTCTAATATGCACTGCCATGTTATCTCATCGCCACCCATGGTTAACTGGTAGAGAATGCCTAAGGCCGCCTTTGTACCTTTGTGCATGAAGTGTTAATAAATAAATAAATAAGGCATCAAAAACCTGGGAACGTGCCCAAGAACCTTGCGGCATTGCCACGTTAGATATCAATGCTTAAGCTCGAGGTAAAAACCAGCTCTTGGATTACGGGAAATGTCAAAAAAAAAACCAATTGAATTTAGTAACCCCGTTCAAAAGATAATTTCGTATGGAGAAGAATTGGCTTATACTAGGCCTACGAATATAATGAGATAGAATAAAAGCTCTACAGAAACAAGTATCCAATTACCACATCATAATTATAATAATTTTCTGAGATTATAACTTACATGAAAATAATACTAAGAGTAAAAGTTGAAGGTCATAGATTATTAAAAGTAATTTTACTTAGATCTTTTGCCTACTTATAACGATACGAAGATAAACTAGAAGAAGAACACGATAATTTATCTTTCATCTCCATTTAAATTAAGTCAAGAAATACCGACGCTTGTATTTTCTGAACAAACTTTTGATTATTATGTAAATACTCTTTAAGCTGGAAACCTGACAGTTCTTGTACCCTGCATTTCAATTCTCGAAATTGTTTTTTTAAGATCAATAAGGATAACGTTTTCTTAGATTTTTCATATTTACTACGAGCTGAAATCTGATGGGTGGATGGTGCCCACATTTCTTGAAGTCTAATGGATTTCAAGATTTTATAAAGAGCTATGTATCAAATATTTGATTTTTATTAGTTTTTAGTAATTTGATTGTTAATTCATTTTAGCTCACCTAGAAGGGAAGATATGGATTTGCAATGTCATTAATAGTCCAGAGGGCTGTACATAAACTTTTCGTGTGGTTTTATTTATGCAGGGCTTAAACATGATGTCGTTGTATTTGAGCTAATGCACGGTGGCATAGATATCCGACACGGTGGCATCTATTGTATTGATTCTTCCATGTAAATGTTACAACGTCGTACGTCATGAGTTAAGTCACCTCAAGAGAGGCAGATCGAGTGTTACCCACACATAGGAGGTTTTGGTTTTGATATTTTTGAAATTAGAAATGCCATTAGTAAGATTAGTTTGCCGAGTGTTCAAAATGCATGAATAAAAGCTACTCGTATGAGTAGGGCGTAGCACATGTGAAGGTTTTATACACCGATTTAGAATTTCGATAGAACACTCCGGATATTTCTAGAAAGATAAATGTCATTCGAATATATTTGAATGATTTAGAATATAGTTTTTATATGATGACACATGGACTGTCATACGGATGGCTGACACCACAAAATATTAAGGGTACAGAAGGATCGCTCCCGCCATCTTAAAAAATAATTACCTAAACTTGCCAGACTCACTAGGGCTGCTACTGTATTGACTCTGTAGGTTTTAATAGTGACAATAATTATGTAATTTTATTAACACTGGTTGGAACTCTTTGCAATTTTTGCTTAACAAAATTTTCTTTTTCGTCGTGAAATGTTAATTACATCATTTATTCATTGTAACAACACGTGACTGTCGAGACTGAAGTCTGCTTGAAACTGCTTGAGAATGCCTATAAACGTAATGTCAATGTGTGCGTGCTTAAAATGGCGGTTTGTTCTGAGTGATCTCTCTGCTCGGGCGCGACGCAGCCTTACATACTTTGGGCTGATACAGTCAGTTATATTATTGTTAGCTTATACGAAATAATAGCTGAATAGTCCTAAATCTTCTTTAATTTTTCGTAATTATTTCAGATCCCTCACAGTACCTATTTGTAACTAGCGACAATCTAATGCGAGACGCGCAGGAGCAATGTATTGATGTGGCGACACGTCTTAAAATCGCAATATCTTTAATTAAACATCGACAAAAAGAGAGGTGTTATTAGTTAAGCGTGTGTCTATGAGTGAACTCGTGGCTAAGAAAAAGCTGCACGGATCGATCGGTCAAGGTTTAGCTAGGCTTGCTGCGGTCAGTTTGTAGATGGGTGGGCATCCATTTCATACCGAGGTCTCTCCGAGCCTCGAAAAGAACAGAAGCCGTTGGTCCCGCCTGTCATTTGTCGATCATTGGCGGTCGTTATGGGTAGTCAGAAGTCAGAAAGGCTGACAACCAGTGTTACCAAAGGTCACCTGACCCCAACTAGGAGTAAGTACTAGTTGGAAAAATTCTAGGTGGATGATGATGAACAAAAAAAAACAAGTTGATTAGTTCTAAGTGCATACCTACATAAATCATTTTTACCAAAAAAATCATTCAAATCATAATAAACATGTAACATTTTAATGAATATTTTTAATCGCACGTCAGAAAAATATTCTTACATCAAATACTTTACATCTAATAATCTACATGTATACCAAATAAATGATATTAAAACTTATACAAGTAATAATTATTGGGCGAGGTTAGGTTCCTTTAATCCCTGCAGACAGAAATAGGATCTAATTATGACGTTAAGTTTTATTTATTTAGCGATGCGTCACAAACTCAAATTGTTATTAAAGTAATAATATTATGAGATAACTATTTTGTTGTGCAATCAGTATCTTTTTTTATTGGAATTGGGATTTTTTTACATGAAATAGAAAGATTTTTTGATTCACAGTTAAAATACTAGCCTCTTTTTATTTGATTTTAAACGTGTTTCCATGTAGCTGGTGGCAAGTAATTGTAAACACATATAGCAGTTATGTAAACACTTAGTTATATATGTCTAGTTAAATATAACCGCCTTGATTGTATAACCAATTTTAAATCTTAATTTAAAAATGTAAATCTTTGTTTGCAAGGTGTTAAGATATCTAATAAAGCTTTGTCACGGTCAGTACTCTTACAAACTAATCCCGAATTGCTTTCAAAAGGTATTATACTAAAATAGTTTGAAGAAACTTTCAAGAGTGAATAATCTTCAAATCCTGAATAATGCGTTGATAAAGTGACTTCAAGGGAGCTAGACGAAACGTAGTCACGTTTAAAAACAATAAATTACTTCTAATCTACGTGAACATTCTTCGTCATTCATTTGTTTACTTCAATATTTTGTTACTCAAAAGTTTTTCGAGGGTTCAAATGGTAGACGCTCTTCAATACAAGTTACTGTTGTGAAATTTGATAACTTTGAAGAAGCTAGTGAGTTTGTTGAACCAAAAATGTATTTAAGTACCGACGATAATGGAAGTAAGAATGAAAAATATTGGGAAAATGAAGAGGACATCAAGCTGGGCGTAACATAATACTTCAAAACAGCTCAATTACTAAAGGCCCAAAATATCAACCTTTAAATATTAAAAAATATATCTGTTCAATCTGATAACTTTTAAGGCTAGACTTTATGACGTCTACGACCAAACATTATGTACCATTCAGCCTAATATTTATTCCGAAATCTAGTCCTAATGTCATTTATTCGAGCTAACCCTTCGCCCGCTGAACAAATGGCCGTTTTGGCCATTATGTGGAGGCCGTTTGGCGATATATTGTGCCATATGTTTCTATGACCATTCTGCTCGTCCGCACGTGTCTGGTTTACATTTCTATGATATGCTTAATGTCATTGGGTTCATAGTTGTTTTGTTCGGAGCCAATTGCGCGAGATGACATTGATTCAAAGCTTAATGGGTCTATATAATTGGCTAGTTCAGTGAGGCAACACAACGGTACCTCGGTCATTCCGGACCATTTTGCGTTACATGGAGCGTGGTTAGTTGCGCACGCGATTTCATTAGAGAGCATAAAACGTGTTTTACTATTAAAAGTGTTTACCAGGTTGAAGCGAGTTTAACGAATTGGTTGTTGCAAGGAAGGAAAATAAACTGCGCGAGAGAGGGACGAGACAGAATGCAGTTTATCTAAAAAAGTTATTGCACAGAACCTTTGTTCCTCGTGGATCAGCTTTCTCCACACTTCCAAATTATCACTATGTAATATGTAATATGTACTAGTTGGTCATCTCGTCATTTTGCAATAATCGTTTTGGACAATACATCCAAAACGATTATTGCAAAAAAATGACGAGATGACGCGTGTGTCATGTTACAAGTTTTGAGATTCCTCCATATTGTTAGTTAAAAGGGTTAGTTCAAAGGGGTGTAACTACAGTCTATATCACGAATATAATAATAATAAATATGGGGACATTTTCACACACGGCCATCTTACCCCAAACTAGGGAGACCCTGTACTATGGGTGTCAGACAGCTGATATACATACACAAATACATTTTTTTTTTAATACTTAGGTACATATACAGACAAATAAACAACACCCAGACACAAGGCAAACACAAATGCTCATCACACAAATGTTTACCTTTGGCGGGAATCGAACCCGCAACACGCTGCGCAGTAGTCGATCGCTCAGCCACTGCGCCAACCGTGTTGTCTGAATGCATCTCACTCGCACTTGTTACTAAGGTAAGTACGGAAATGGGACAGAGGTAGGGATATGCAAGCAACCAATCGAAGTCACGATTCAACTAATTCAAAAAATAGCGGTTTGGCGCGACCATAACCCTGAGATATAAATCATGCTTTTTTTGGGTTTTTTCTTTAGGCTATGCTGTTTCACTGCTGAGCAAAGGCCTCTCCAAGTCCTTCCAGGAACTTTTTTTCCATGCCATCTCGAACCAGTCCTGGTGATTCGCATCCAGGTCATCTCATTTATTCATTCATTTATTTCCATTTCGGCGAGACTTTAGCCCAGCTGTCATTGTGCATGCGGCTTTTTTTGTTCCGTGGTGGAAAATCCTCATAGATGTCCTCCGCCTTGGGGTGGGCGAAGAGGTCTGTCAGACTCTTCAGACTGTTCAGACTGACTAAAAACCACTCCGGTGTTCCATCTGACACCTACGTAGGGAGTTGCGGGAATTGGAGACATTTTCGCAACCCCCGACTGGGCCGCTTCTGCAGACCTCCTCAGGTTAGGGGTCAGTGAGATGTTAGACTACCCCCGCGATGTCTAAGAGGGGCACACATGGAACACACACACACACACACACGATGCCACCTCAGGTCCTGATGTGTGGGGGGCGTCAGACGTTCCCGAGTATGTCCCATTCGTCTTGGACCTTCCTTGGACCCATTTAGTGGGGCTTGAAGAAGAGGGCGTTGTCCGCCCTCCGCCGACGCCCGGTGCACCTGCTGCGGGTAGAGGTAGTGTTCTCCTTCTTCCTTTCTGAAACCTCCTTCTGCGACATGACAGTTGTGACACAAGACACTGCGCTGACGACCATCAACTCGACCACAGCCGGCAGCGACAGGTCACTGTCTACTTTTGAGACGAGAACACGGTGCGGCCCCTCCGAAGCAGCACACTCCGGCATGCCCCGCTGTGTCTTCCCGATTGTCCATGCGGTTGACTTAACCCGCCTAATATTTAACCTCCATTTCTCGTCAAGTCATACTTATGTCGTGTAAATTATATTTTCAAGACAACTTTTTCTAATTGTTTCTAGGCATAAAATAAATTCGCCTGGTCTAACAATACCCCACTATCTTATCTCGGGTTGACAAACATTGACGTCACGGCTGCAAATGACGTGAAGAGCCATCTTATTCATCGAGAAAAATCGAAGAGAATTGCCTTGTTCGTATATAATAGGGAGACCGTAATGGCTATCACAAAAGATACGAAAATAATACCTATGAAGTGATGATAGAGCAGTTATTTGGGATCCTCCTATTTCGGACCTCTCAAACTTTCATTAACAATATTAAAAAATCACTAGTTATTAATTTCTATTAGGGCTGATTTTAAACCATCAAAAAACTTTTATCTGAAGATTTATGATACTGATATTTTTGGTGTATACAGACTCATGAATCTACAAGTAAAGAAAAGAAAGAAAGAAGAAAGAAAAATTGTTTATTTGAAGCGTCGTACAGGTAAACACAAACCTATGGGTTATACAAAACAATACAACATAAAAAAAGACTTACCCATAAAACCTGTACGAGACCAAAAAGGCTCCTGTCTCAGCACAATGCTACGACATGAAATGTCGCAGCGCTGGTAATTTGACAGGGCCTTGCAGAGAAGCCACGAGCGGCCACAGTCATGACTAAAAGGTAAATAAATAAAAAAAAAATTAAAATAATAAATATCTAGCAAAAATAAGCAAGATAACATTCTGTAAAGAATATGTAAACCCGACATAACTATCAATTATATAAAGTTATTAAATACAATAAATAAATACAGAAAAAAGGACTTTGTAACTTAAGTATATCTTGACGTTTTTGTATTTTCAAGATACAAGATACAAAATGAACATCTAAGAACACACAATGATCACTTGCGGATTCTTTTCTTGATAATTTACTTGGCTGGCGATGTATCAATCAAGTCGTGATGACCAAGTTAGTGGTTAAGTCGTCCGCCCACCTCTCATGCATGCAGTTGCAGGTTCAATATTGGGCAAAACTTAAAATAGCTGATGGAAAAACATCGTGAGAAAACCTGGATTTATCTATATACATATAATAAAACAGTAAAAAAACTGTGTCTGTACAATGAATATATTAAAAAAAAAATAATTGAGGGGGGTTTAGAAACAGTAATAGAGCACGAATCAAAAAAAAAAAGTCTGTCTGTTTGTCTGTTTGTCTATTTGTCTGTTTGTCTGTTTGTCTGTTTGTCTGTTTGTCTGTTTGTCTGTTTGTCTGTTTGTCTGTTTGTCTGTTTGTCTGTTTGTTTGTACACGCTAATCTTCGGAACTGCTGGACGGATTTGAATGTTTTTTTTGTTGTTGTATAGGTTTTAAGTCTGGGCAACATATAGGCTATAATTTATCTTGGAAACTTGAACACCTGATGCAGAACCGGAACAGACCAGCTAAACTATAAGAGATACAAAAATGGTACCGTAGCAAAAATTGTTTCACGTGATGAGCTTTTTCTGCTGAGAGAATAAATTTGAAGATCTGGAACACCTGATGTGGAACTCCAAGAGCCCAGCTACACCATAACACATATATGAATGACGTCTTAGCAAAAGTTGTACGGTCTGATGGGCATTTCCTGTTGACTTATAAAAATCGAAGATCAGAAACATCTGATGTGGAAATAAAAGCTGTAATTTTTAAAATTTCACTGTAAAGCTATCACTAATGTCACTGTATATTATAATAAGGTGAAGGCGGTAACAGTTTAGGACTGATTTTTGATGACGATGGTATATCATTGAAAATTTGACTCTACTGGCCAAAACTCCCATTTATTTTTTTATTTTATTGAATAAATATGCCTTTGGGCTTATATTATTTGAGTGTTTAATTTCCTTTACCATTTATCTTCGTGACACGGTAGCCTACCCAGTAACGCAGGGGAGCGCAGTCACTTAGATTTTAATTGATCAGGTATCTTCACAATAAAACTATAACCATGCCCAGAAAGAGGTCAAATCTTTCCCAATGTTCCAAAGGAGCTAAAAGATTGAGAATCATAAGTTCCCAAGAATCTACCGAAGAGCGTCAGGAGAGACTTGATGTTGTTCGAGAACATCAGACTGCAACTCGCTCCGTGGAAACCTCTTCAAATCGCGAAGAACGCCTGCGTTCTCAGCGTATTTAGGCATCTACATCCAGGTCTCTAGAGACAAGTGCGGAACGTGATGCGCGACTGTCCGCTGATCGTGAGCGACATGCATTTACCGATACAGAATCACGCTTGAGTTCTCAGCGTATTCGCACATCTACTAACAGGTCTTTTGAAACGAGTGATGAACGTGATGCGCGACTAACTGCTGATCGAGATTATCATACATTGTCACGAACACGCATACAACAAAATATTCATAATCAGATAGAAAGAGAAAGAATTGCTGGAGTACGGCATGAAGAGACAGAAGAAGAGCGCAACGAACGTTTGAATTCTGATCGACTTCGACATTCTCTGAACAGAATGTCGATGTCATCTGAAGAATTGGATGTGTCTCAAGATATAGCCGTAGGGCATGGCGACCTTTCTTAGGTTGATAAGGAACGGAGTCCATTTACGTATACTCCTATGATTGACTACGCCACATATTCCGCCATCGGAGGTATGATTCAAAATTGTACTTTTTGAACGTCTCGAAACGTCTTGCGCATCCCGTTGTTTTCCCGTCCCCGGGCTCTTAGAATTCGACATCAGACGTTTCAGATCTTCGATTTTGCCGACCCCGTTGTCGATGGCATAAGCAACAGGATCCGCGTACGGAGTCGCGGGCAGAAGCTAGTAATAAATATAAGTAATCTTTGACGACACGGTTGGCACAGTGGCTGAGCGATCGGCTGCTGCGCAGCGTGTTGCGGGTTAGATTTCCGCCCAGGGTAAATATTTATGTAATGAGCACTTGTGTTTGCCTTGTGTCTGGGTGTTGTTTATCTATATATGTTTGTATTTAAAATGTATATGTGTATGTATATCAGCTGTCTGACACCCATAGTATAGGGTCTCCCTAGCTTGTGGTCAGATGGCCTTGTGTGTAAAGGTCCCCACATATTATTTATTATTTAAGTCTGAAATCGCCATGAGCTAATGAGCAAGCGTGCTGATCAATGATTATGCCTTCTCTATTTGAGAAGAGGCCTTTATTTGCGAGTGGGAAAACAGTAGGATAGTAATAGATCGGTATTATTATTATTTTACCGGCTTATGCAAGTGACTTCTTTCGTGTGAGTATCGATTATAATGCAGGTTTTTTTAGCGCCGAACCCTAATTCTATTTCTAAAATTTTAATAAAGGTCTACGTTAATCATCTGCTAATGAAAGTCCCGTAAAAAATGGACCGGAGATTAACCGGAACAAACAGAGAGACAGACAAAAAAATTTACTAACACTAATTTATGTAATTTATTACTAGTTTATTTATTAAAAGTATGTGATTGTCACACACATACTTTTGAATCACTTCGACGCCCACACAGTTCTGAAGCGAACTCTGTTCATTAGTATTGAATTTCTGATTAAAATCATCTACTTTTGCTGTTGACTGTACCTAAATAAGTACCGTGAAACTTTTAAATTTTATTTTTACATTTTATTTATTATAATAGTTTTTTTATTTTTTGTATTTCTAGCAGCTCGTCGATGTGGAAGAATCTGTGTGTGAGATCTGGGAAAATTAGGAACTGGTTTCTGAAATTATAGTATTTTACAGTAATACTAGCTGACCCGACAGACGTTGTCCTGTCCCGATCTACCGAACATTTGGATGGGGGATGAAAAGGGGGGGAAAAAGGGGGATGAAAAATAGATGTTGGCCGATTCTCAGACCTACCCAATATGTACACAAAATTTCATCAGAATCGGTCAAGCCGTTTCGGAGGAGTACGGGAACGAAAACTGTGACACGAGAATTTTATATATTAGAAGATTAATATCAAACAATACCTCTAAGTCTTTATTATTCGTGTTTAGAACAAAATCAGTTCATGAATCCGTTTACCAATTTGTTCTACTTAAATTCCATAGTTTCGATTTTCTCATCTCAAATATCAACTTCGGTAACTAAATTCCTTTTAAAATAACCTTCACAACTAGGTCTTAAGTCTATCAAAGTCTTTAAGACCTAGTTTAAATCCGACAGTCGTCAAGCACTAGGTAGGTCACTTGGCACATCTTGTTAGTTTTAATTACTTTATTCTCAGAGGGTATCAAATATAAATAGAACGTGTTTATTTTGTACGTAGTTCTCATATTTATTGGTTTTAGGGCAGAACACGACGAGTAGCTGTTTTGAGTACACCTGTTTTTTTTGGGGGAAGATAGAATGTGACCTATTTGAGAGCAATGTTTGTTAAGCTTTATTTTTACACGCTTTTTATTAGCTTCACCTGTATGTTTGTTTGTAACCGACTTCTTTGGGCGCGATTTTGACCCATTTTAAACGGCCAGATTTCGTTCAAACTTTGTAGATTTATCGAGGACCGATGACAATATACTAATTTGATAAAATTATTAAAAAAACAAAAAAAAAAACATAAGTCGTTCAAAATTAGTTGCCGAAAAAACAGCTATTATATACTAGGAAGGTACTGCACAAGCGCCCCTGGTAGAATAAATGTACATAATATTAATTATAGATATAGATATAACCAAACTAAAAAGTAAAAAATAAATAATAGTTTAAAAGTTTAAAACTAAAAACACGCTTTTTATAGAAAACCAAACTAAAAAATAGAAAATAAATTTTAATAAATTATTTTATTTAAAAAAAGCGTGGGGTGCATGGTGTCAATAGTTATAAATATTTTATTGACAGATATGAGTAGAGTGATTATCATTTTGATAATATCTTAAAAAGCACCCCACGCTTTTTTATTAATAAAATAATTTATTAAAATTTATATTTTACTTGTATTTTTTTCTTTCTAATTTTTTTTTGTGTACTGATTCTGGATATAATGAGCCTCCCACCAGATGAACCGACGACATCGTTAAGATCGCGGGTCTGGTAAAGGCGCGGGTAAACACTTCTGTCAAAATGCAATGTTGTGTAAAAAATAAAAGCTATTAAAGACTTTCGAATCGATCTGCACGTGACCAAAATCTACCCTAAAATGTAAGAATGGGGGAAAACCCTGCCGACAGAGAATTCTTTTAAAAATTCTTATTTTTTTATCTCACTTGCCTAACATACCTACCCTTTTTAGCCAACGACCTAGCATATCAACTAAACGCCACTAAAACCATTTTCCCAGCCCAACCCTGAAAATGCAAAGGGGCTTAACCAACTAAAAGCAGTGAACAAATCTGGGTTGATAGTCAAAAGTTAATGTAATGTGTGTCATGACTACCACCATTAATGCCCGATGTGTTGTGACACGCAACTGTGTACAAATGTGTTTTAATTATTATTTATTTATAACATTTTAGGGGAGGGTTTTGTTGCGTCATTGTTGATGAAATTGACATTTTATTCTATACCTCGTGCTTTCCCTACTAAGCGTAGGCTAATTCCCAAGTCGGAGAAAGTGATTTTGGAAAGTACTGTAAAAGTTTAGAGTTTTAGACCATACTGAACTCTTACTGTACCGGATCGTAGTATGTAGGTACTTGTGTTTTGGTGAGTTGGAAGTTATTGATTGACGTGGCAAGAGGCTCGTTGACAATGACTTCCTGGTTGGGGCTAGGCTCCAGAGCCTTGAACATCGCCTCACCGTTGCTAGCCTATCGGTCTTTTATTGGGTAGATTTCGGAGAGTGTATTCAGTGTACTTTGAAATTGCGCAATTTAATTCCCCCATTCCCATTCCATCATCGGATGAGCAGAGAAACGACGAAGCATCACCGGTATATGGTTGAAATTCCACGGTCACGAACCCAGCGCTTTCATACGACATTTATTGTGCGAACTGCCAGGCTGTGGAATTCTTTGCCCGCATCTCTGTTCCCTGATAAGTATAATCTAGGTATATTCAAGGCACGAGAGTTTCATTCTAGGCAAGCGTATTTCACCTTAGACCGCATCATCACTTAACGTCAGGTGAGTTACGGTCAAATTAAAGAGGGAAATACGAGAGGAAAACTGTATTTAACTAAAAGCACTCCGGCCTCTGGACGGCACCAGGCTAAACATTGCCTTCATTTAAAAATAAGCTTAACGCTTCCAAAGCCTTCATTTAATAAAAAGTTTTTTCAAAAAAAAGAAAACCGCCTTCAAAAACTAAAAAGTAGTGTGTGTTCTGTGCTAAAGTTATTTATCACTTTTTAGTTTTTGAAGGCGGTTTTCTTTTTTTTTTTACTTTTTATTTTTCGCTTTTTAGTGTTGCCTTTACATCCAAATCTATTAAGAAACGGCGACACACTTAAAAGAGATTGTAAGTCTTCCAAAGGTTGAAGAAACTAAAACGTCGTGCAAGTATATTTTTGGGAATTTGTTGATTTTTTTCAAAAAGGTCTGGATCAATTTTGATAAAATTTATATGGGACCATTTCGGAGTAAACCCCTTTCGAACAAAAAAATAATTTTGCAAATCCGTCTATATATGACAGAGTTATGCCCGAACATACATAAAAAAAAATATGTATAAACATTCGAATTGATAACCTCCTCCTTTTTGAAGTCGGTTAAAAATAAGCTTAACGCTTCCAGAGCGTTCATTTAAAAATAAGCTTAACGCTTCCAAATTTGAAATGCTTTCTAGAACGAATCCAGTCTAAACATTTAGTAAAATGGTTTAGACCAGCATGCCATATGCGTGCAACGTTAACAGTTCCAGCCTTTACAGTAGCAGCACAAAATTTGGAAGACGGCGGTGTGACAACTCTGTAACATTTTTATTTTTTCTAGCAAATCATACACCATCATGGCCTCTCTTGAGGTGGGTTTAGATAATAAACTTAAAAAAATACCTACATCCAACTTATTAATTTTAAGTGTTTCAACTATAATTTTTCTCTGAGATTCGTTCCTGATGCACTCAACCAAAACTCTGTTACTTGTAAAGCACGTAAAGGCGGATTCACAAAAGTATTCATGTGCCCGATCCGATGACTATATCCGTATCACGGACGCGTAGCATGATGTCCTATCTGGACGGGTGATGATACGCGATCATGATACGCCGCTCTGATATGCGATACGGCCCGTTCCATTTCGAGTCGGTTTTGGTCCGATCATCAAAGAAGATACGGGTACGGCATGGTTTGTCGATACTTTTTGTTGAGGAAATAAGGTGTCCATAACTAGATACGAAGCTTGATGTAGTACAACAAATGATACGGAGATACGGATACGGTGACCGGATCAGACAAAATGATCATAATATGGATCCATTAAACGCATTTTTCTTTCTTTCTTTCTTTTCTTTCAAAAGTGCGTTTTTTTTCGTTATTCAGGGGCTATTAACTCATTAATTAAGAGAAACAAACTCCATCTAAAAGCATATTATTAATGTTCAATATCCTATCATTTTATTCCACGTTTTTATTTATTTTTATGTACATAGGGTATACCCTAAAAATAAATAAGAACTAAAGTATTATAACATAAGTATATTTTAAAGGGAGATTTAGGGGTATACCCCTAAATCTACCCTTAAGTCAGGGTTCTCAGTAAGTGTCATGTCGCAGAAGGAGGCTGCGGAAAGGGAGAGGGAGATCTCAACCTCCCACCCTGCCCGCAGCAGGCGCACCGGGCGTCGGCGGAGGGCGGACAACGCCCTCTTCCGGCCCCCCTAAATGGGTCCAGGGGCGGCAGACTCGGGGACGTCTGTCGCCCCCCACATACACCAGGACCCGAGGTGGCGGCGCGTAGTGTTCCACGCGCGCCCCTCTAAGACGTCCGGGGGGGAGTCTAACACCTCACTCCCCCCCCTGACAAGAGAAGTGGCCCGCTGCAGCGGGCCGGCACCAGCCGGGGGTTGCGGAAGTATCTCCAGTTCCCGCGACCCCCGACGTAGGTGTGAGATGGAACACCGGGGTGGTTTTTAGTCAGTAAGAGTCTGACAGACCCCTCCGCCCGCCCCAGGGCAGAGGACATCCATGAGGATTTTCCACCCCGTACCAAAAAAAAAAAAAAAAAAAAAAAAAAAGGGTTCTCAGTAAACTCAAACTCAAACTCAAATCATTTATTTTAAATAAACCATTTACAGGCACTTTTGAATTGTCAAGGAGTCAGTCAGTCAAAAAGTTGCAGCTAGTTGCTCGTTCCAAACAGTAGGTTTCTATGGAGAAGAACGAGCAAGAAACTCCATGAACACTCTTTTAAAATCAATAGAATTTGAAGTTGAATCTAGAGGTACAATGTGAGAACAATGTAACAAGTTGTGCACGTTAAAAGAGGTCTAGTGGCAATGAAATTAGACAATTCAAAATAAATTTAAAATAACCGAGGCAGCTAAGAGATGACCAGTCTCAACTGACGGCGCCCGTTCACGAACATGACGCACGGATCGGCACCATTTAGTTCAACCATTTTGAAGGGAACCAAATGATCCAACACATGCGCCACCATCAGCGAGACATTCAAGTGAGCATGACAAACACTCAACCGCCAAGGCATATTCAAGTCAACGAAAGACATCTCGTTAATGGTGGCTTTAAAGTACATAGTGCTCACATGTATGTGCTATGCAAAATTATATAATACTAATAGTTTGAGTTCATACAATGCAAAGATAATGTAGTTCTACATCTCATCAGTAATTACGTGTAATCAAGTATTGACAATAAATTACATAATATAGTTCCAAATTAACGATCACTTGGCAAGTCTTTATTGACCTTGGCCGCCGTAACCGAAATTCGCTCAAGAGAATAATAATATTTTAATCAGTCGTATGTTATTAAAAGCAAATTCCTAAGGGACTGGTTGGTGAGGTCATTCAAAGTGACTTTATTTGTTTATTTACGATAGTAGCTAAATGTGACCTTATTTAAATAACTAAGGTCACACCCCTACTGAAAAAAAAGACTAGATTTAAACTAATAAGGTAGGTACATGTTATAATAAACAATAATAATATTTATTCAAAAGTATGCTTAAATGTAAATTATAATACTAAGACTTCCGTGCCTGAACTAGGTAATCCCGTGTTTCAGGCGAGAAGAGGTAAAGTAATTTTATAAAATTAATAAATTTAATAATCAGAAAACCTAACAAAAAGGAAAATGTACAATAGACAAATAGCTGAGTAGCTTAACTAATATATAAACTAATAGTCCTAAATTAAATATAATATAAACTAAAGGCTGGTCTATTCTTAGGTCAAAGAATCAGCATTGCCATACAACGTGGCAATACTGCCAGCCTGTTGGGCACGTGTCCCTTTGACAGCGATGTGGACGAGTTTTTTATTGCCATTTGAGCTCCCTGCCTTTTTCTTCGAATTGTAAATAATTTTATTATTTTGATTTTTAATATGTATACATTTCTAATTACTAGGTAATGTTAGTAATATTTACTTCATCACAATTAGTAAATTCTCTGTGTCTTCATAGGACATGCTTTGGAGAGCATCCTTGAGAATTAGCTTACAATTTGTGTAGTTCACGGAATAGAGGTTTGCTTTCGCGTTTAGTCTATTAATGTATTTTCTATCTGTGAAAACTTTTAATTGGCCTTATCGTTGTCACTATTTCTGTCTTATTTTTGTACCTAGCTGTAAGTTTTCAAAATAAAATAAATAAATAAAATAAAATAATAAAGAAGATGACCGAGGAGTAAGTTAATAATGGTTGACAAAGAGCAAAGTAAACTTGTCTAATTATTTTTGGGTCAGCAAAATAGCGTAACTTTTTAAAAACAAATATCAACTTACGCATTCTATTCTTTAAATCTTCTATATGTTGTTTGAATGAGTTTCATCTAATATAACGCCAAGGTATATATACAAACATATCGGTTATTTGCGAGAATTCTGCAATAATGAGCATATATCCCTTAGTCGCCTCTGACGACACCCACGGGAAGATATGGGATGGGAATCCCATATCTTCCCGTGGGTGTCGTCAGAGGCGACTAAGGGACTCACTAGAGAATGGGCAGCAGCGTTCTATGTGCCTTTGTAACAACCATACTACGATCGCCAACCCGCCTGCCAAGCGTGGCGATTATGGCAAAACCCCCCCTTTTGGGGGAGGTCTATGTTCAGCAGTGGACGTCTTTCGGCTAAAATAATGAGCATATAATGAGTTAGTGACAGTTGATGTTTGCTTGCTACAAACTGTACTGACTTGTCTATTCTTGCTGTCAGTATGTCTATTCTTCCGTAGACATAGCGTGGTCATGCTACGCGTGCTGGTCGTGGTTGAACACCTGTCTAGAACAGTAACCCACAGTTGGTGTTATACCGGCCTTCATCTTTTTGACGTAGCGAAATAATGTCATATGACATATCTCTAGTTCCCGAGCTACCGTCTGAAGCATACGACCGTCTTTAATAACAGCATCAGCTACTCGCTGCAAAAGGTCAGACGAAACCTTGCCCCGTTCGGTTTTCCGTTTATAGTTTCTCATCCTAAAACAAAGTATTAACTTTATTATTTACGTGTTTCTTTACGGGGCACGTTGTTCCTCGGAACAACTAGCCCCATATCAAAGGAACTATGAACCCCAAATCCCAATTTCAAAGTAACCTCCAATTATAAAAGAATAGGTTATAAAAAGCCTACAATGATATCAAAAAGATATTCACTATAGTTTGCCCCACTGATAATAGAAAGTCACTCACAAATAGCTAGAAAATTGTTTGATATAGACCAAAAAGTTAAGGGATGAAAATATTTACTTACGTGATGTCTATGTGCCACTAATCGATTACCTCTCTCACACGCCGACGCAGCGTCACTAAAATGGCTGATGCAATAGCACAACGGTATGACGTTTCGCGACGCACTTCACACCAATTGTTTTATCTCTTTTCTTCGCGGAACTATTCGGATCGGAACAACCTACCCCCGGCACTTTGAACCCCGGCCTCCCCTACATGCTGTACTCCGAAGGACGTGTCTTTTTTTACATCGCTAAGAATATTACCAATCTTTACACATTGGGTACGGTCTTCTAGATAGCTCATAAATAGATTAAGCTGGGTGCCTCTAATGCCTATGGCTTCAAGCTTGCGCAACAGAATAGGAATAGAAATCGTGTCAAAAGCTTTAGCGCTGTCCAGGAAAATGCCTATTGTGTGGTTACCATTATCAAGTTCTTATGCTAGATAGTCAGTCATATGGTGTATAGCATCGTCTGTTGACATTTTAGGCTTAAATCCGAACTACCGACTAGATAAATTTCATTTATCCTCCAAATATTTGAATAGCCTTTTATTAATAATTTTCTCTAATATTTTAGACAGAAGGCAGTAAGGAAATATTGTTACTAATATTATTAATGTTATTTTTCTAACATGTATGGAAAAGGACCATAATAGAGTAGATTACTCTACCAAACAATTGATATACTCTTCATGTGTTGTTAAAACGCGAGTCTCCAATAGGTTTTGAACGGCAATTTATATAATAATAATAATCTTTTTTTAACCAAAAGCATACAGAGTTTGAAATGCAGTTTGATATTGGTTTGAAAATAATTTTATAGTTTATGTTGCAAATTCTGTGCAAGCATAATACTCTCCCTCTTAAGCTAGGTCAACCTGTATTTTTTTAAGAGGTAGTTTACAATGATTAACAAAAACTTATCTCAAGTGGACCGTGTCATTCTACTGTAATATGGTATACAAAGAGTAATAGTGTGTGTATAAGTGTGTTCAGTGTGTAAGTGGTGTGTGTGTGAAGGTGCGTGAGTGTAGATGTGTGTGTTGGTAGGATAGGTGTGGGTGTGTGGGTACGTATGTGGATGTATTAGACAAGATAGGTATGTAAAGACTCCGTATAAGAGTAATCCTTATGTAGCAGAAACTCTGTTACTTTGGATTTTAGCGCGTGTGAGTTTAGATTTATAATATTGAGGTGTTTGTTAATGATTTTATAAATATGGGTACTTAGTATATAATATTGATGTTTAGCGAAGGAAATCTTGTGTTGGACTAGGTCGAAGGTATGTGCCCTTATTTGGAATAGGAGGTGGAAGCTTTGCGTATTTTTTAAGAGTATATTTATTAGGCCAATACTAGTTTCGTCTTGAAATTATTGATTTTAATCCATTAATCTGTCAAAAATTAAATTAATTACATCATAGTAATTCTATATGCTATATGTGTTACATTACCTACGATTTAGTAATATAATAACATTTAAGTATTTGAATTTGAGTACCAACGTCCCACACATAAGCGTTAAACATGTTATATGTTGAGGACACGATTGGCACAATGGATGGACTGCAGGCTGTGCTACGTGGCGCGGGTTCGATTCCTGCACGGAACATATATTTGTATGGCATACAGGGATTGTTGTTTGTATAAATTTGTAAATGTACTCACGTTAAAGGGTGTAAGGCAACGTTTTTATAAAATAAAATAATAATATGAAAAATCATGTCAATTATTTGGAAAAATAATAATATCTTGACGTGGGTTGATTCGTTCTGACAGTACTAACCCGAATTTATAAACATAACAATATTTAGAAAATGTTCAAAACACTCGCCGTAAGTACGCTTTAATAATCCCACTTCGCACCACACTCCTCCATTATATTATGAAACTAACGAAGCTTTAAAATCTACTAAAATATTTAACGTCAAGTAAACGGGTCATAGATACATGCACGAATACCGTCACATCGCAGCGTGACGTCATTCGCTCCGCACGACAATTTCCCGCGCAATTCTTTGACACTAGACTGATGTGTTGCCACTTTTCAAGACTTCCCGCTAAAGTTATCCGCCATATTTAATCTGTGGAATATGTCAACCGTTTTAACATTTCGTTTTGCATTTGATTCATCGTCTTTCTACTAGTAAATTGACGTAAATGATGAAACCTATAGAGTTGATATAATTATGTATTTCTTTTCGCACGAAAATCAAACCAAAATCAATGTGACAAATATTATCAACCTGTCACTAACGCCCGCCTGAAAATATTTTTCTTCGAAAATCCCAGGGTATTCTAATAATATGTGGGGACACTTCACACATGGCCGTCTGACCCCAAACTAGGGAGTCCCTGTACGATGGGTGTCAGACAGCTAATATACATACACAAATATATTTTATTAATACATACATATATATAAACAACACCCAGACACAAGGCAAACACAAGTGCTCATCACACAAATATTTACCCTGGGCGGGAATCGAACCCACAACACAGCTGTCAATCGCTCAGCCACTGCGCCAACTGTGTCGACAATCATTGATTCAGCATTCCAGCTGCGATACTGTAGCAACAATTTACAATACACGAGTCCAACCTGTCAGCAATCATGCCTAGGATGCTGTTGGAGCTGGCTCGCACACTGCGCTCCAAGGCCACCATTAATGTATTAAGAGCGCGTATTCGATTCGTGACGAAAACTTTATGTTTTTGCGTTTTGCCCAGAGCAATATCGTAATGATGTGAGCAGATTATTTAAAGACAATTTACAGTTTTAGAAAGATTAAGTCTTGATTTAGACAGTTACAGAGTAAAAGTATAATTTTTAATTATGGTTTATTATAGCGAAGACAATTCTTTCATATCGTTTTATGAAAATAGTCGTCAGAATTAACTTTCAGTATTAAAATATATATGTATTAAAAAACTATTATGTATTAAAAAACAATGTTGAAAAAGTAGAAAATCGGTTCACTTTGTCAATTTTTTTTCACCAGTATTTGAATAAAAACATAACTGATATATTTATTTTATGAAAGTAAATGATATGCTTAATATACAGAATATTTTTAAGTCCGTTATACGAGCTCATTTATTTTACACAATTATTTTAAAAAGCACTGTAAAACATCGTGCGCTGTCGTTTGCCGATCAATTTCAATGATTCGTGATTATTTCGTGAATATTTTTTTTTCTGAAAAACAAAAAGACCGTTTTATTGTACTAGTGTGTGTCAATGCTGCTACGCCGTTCTAGCAATCGTTTAGATTTTGAGTTGCGCTAAATCGAATACGCGCCCTTAAAGCGCACTTTCGCAAACGTACCTGATGCGCTACAGAAGCGAGGCGTCCTCATCAACACCCTTTTGTAGTGTCACATAAAACAATATGAAACTATGTACGTATAAACCTTCCTCTTGAGTCACTCTATACTCCATTTACAATAGCATTAGACAGAAGTTAAAAAAGGTTATTTTTAATGCACACTTTTTTTTTTTTTTTTTTTTTATCATTTGATAGGCATACGTTTGACCTCTATCTCACCTGATGGGAAGCGATGATGCGGTCTAAGATGGAGCACGCTTGCCTGTTTAGTGTACTTTATTCCAAAAGTACACTAAACATGTTTACAGTTTACGATAGATGCCGAATTTATTATAATCTATTTTTCCCAGCAGCTATTTTAATAATTTATCTTTTAAAAATTATGAGGCTTTCATTTAGTTGTATTGTCTAATTCCAATTTAAAATTACAGTGTCAATGCTAAACAAAAACCGGTTTCAAATCGGTCCACCCGTTTAAGAGCTACGGTGCCACAGACAGACACACAGACACGTCAAACTTATAACACCCCTCTTTTTCGTCGGGGGTTAAAAACCTAAAAGAAGCAGGGATGAACAGTACCGGGAACGTTATTTGTTTCACTATAATTCTACTAAATTTAAAATATTGGGACCTAATCTTTAAAAGACTTTTATTTTGTTTATATTATTATACGTCCATATTTAGTAGTTACTATCTTTAGATCTATTTATCAAAATTAGGTTAAAAATAAATTATTATTGTTTTAACTCATCTTTGGAATAAGATGTTTTTCATTCCTGCTTCTACGAGCCTCTTTTTTCGCTATTATAAATGACTGTTATGAATGGAGTATATACAGGGTAATTGAAAAGATACCCAAAACCTCTTAATCTGGACTCCTTATCATCACCCTAAATAACATTTGTTCTACGACTTTGACCTCACCTAAATAACGTAGCCAAAAACAATTTGTTTTTGTTTATTTGTAGTCTGTAAAATTTACGTATACTACGCGCGCGCGCACCCATATGATAGCGAATATATATTATTATGATGTAGGTAGTAGGTAGGCTAATGTACAGGCACAGCTGATTGCAGGCCATTCGTCGGCCGTGTCGGAAAAAATATATTATGCAAAATTTGAAGTGTGTTATATTTTTTGTACGGAAAAAAATGTTTCGAATTTTGAAAAGTCATAGAACAAATGGTGTTCAGGGTGATGATACGAAGCGAGGATTAAGTGGTTTTGGGTATTTTTTCAATTACCCTGTATATTGATAAAACACCGCAATAAAATCCGTTACTTACGTATAGTTCAAAAATATATGCGTAGGTATACAGAGGTACAGACGGTGGAAATCGACTTAATTACATATTACTTTATACGTAATAAATATAGGAAAATGAAGGACTCATTCCATATTTTAGCCCATTTGTCTATAGACACTACATATACTACTTATGAATACCTACTATATTACTTTGATGAAGTTAAATACATAAACATAGGTATTTAACTTCATCAAAGTAAATCATATAAGTCCAAAACAACGACGAAAATTATAGGTAGAAATAATATTAGACGCTTTTTTATTTTTTTTACAACTTTTTTATTAAAGTACCTACGTAATTGGAAAAGGTCGATACGTAGACTTTGCTGAACGAAGCCATTAAGTTTTGTCTATGTTCAATCGAGCAAAAAATTATCTCAAAATGATGAAAAATTTGAAAGGACCTAATTTAGAATAGAAAAGTAAAATATTAGAGGAAGATCTTAAATAACTCCGAAAGTCAAACCTAATCAGTCAATAATCATAGACTTTATTTAAATAAATTATATAACAATATAATTTTATTATAGGTACATAGATATAACTTACATACTCGCAATTAATTTATTCCCATCCCATTATAAGTATCTACAGAAAATAGTTTTCTTTACCGCTATCAAAATAATGTGATCAGCTTACGTACATAAATTACGTTATTTTGTAGCTTAATTATCTACACCGTATTGAAGTAAAAACGTTTGAAGAAGCAATTATATATCGCCCTCGACTCAATAGAAACGCTAAACCAAATAATGTTTCAGCTTGGCTACAATTTGAAATCACAACGGAACAACAAACATAATATTCAAAAACAACAAATAAACGAGTTATGACTAAGCACACTTACAAATGCTGTAATAACTTACACACTAAACAAACTTTGCATTGAAGAAATATCGCGTGGAAAACCCAACAGACTGAGAACAATTGTACAGCAAACAAAACAGACTAGTATGCAGGGTAATTGTAATTACCTACTGTTTAACACGTGTGCGTCTGAGAAAGTAATCAAAGTCTTTTACATCGCTTGGTTGCTTGGCTTGCTGATCTTTGATTACAATCTCATCAGATTATAAGTGACAATGCAGTCGATGACAGTAGGTTCTTGCCTCAGTACTAATTCTGAATCAATGTCCGACAGCTTACAACTAGTTTAGAAGTAAGTCATTCAGTGATACCTTGACGATAAATGGATGATTGCCACCACCAATCGCATCGGATCGGATCGAACTTTACAATCTATAAACGATATTAAATCGTGTTCACAGTATTTAAAGTCTATATTACCAAGCCCCGTACAGCATCTTGATTTTCCGCGACACACCTTCGTACCCGAAAGCATGCTGCGACGCGCGTACGGCTCCGTTCGTTTGTCGTCGGATGCGACCGGATCTTTTCGGCTGTCAACATGGTAGATATTTGACTATAGGCGCAGAAAAGGATACGTTCGCAAGCGACGTACGGAGCCGATCGTATGCGTCGACATCCTGCCGGACTCGATCGGTTGTCGCTGCATCCGTTCTTATCCTTTCCGATCCGAAGCGATACGAGTGGAAACCTTTTGGTGAAAATAATCCTTTACAGGTGCAGCTATCGGCAAAGAAACGTAGGATCTGACAAGAAGATCCAGTCGTCTGGGTGTTTTTAAGGATTCGCACGATAATATTAGAATGCAAATTTTCCTGTGTACTGTAATTATTTTTGTCCTTCATACTAAACACTTTTGTTGATAGTACATAGGTACAGAAGGAATTATGTTTACCTAATTCAAGGTACTAGAGAAATAAATACGGCTTACGAAGCTTAGTAAGCATTCGAGAGGTTGACACAAAGGGTAAGAATAATTTAATAAGTAATTACCTCCTTATAAAGGCTTGTCCGTTTTTGCCATTCACTCGTAACGTAATCTATGATCTTAAATATTTTATACCTTCCCAACTTGAATGATACCACAGAATACTTAATAGTAGATGATACTCAACGTCAAAATGAGGATATAATAAAGTAAAAAATGTGTCTCGTGAGGATACTCGTAGTATCCTTTTTGTATCTCTCTCGCTCTTCTTTCTTTTTCTTCTATGTACTGCTCTTAGGAACGAAAGCTATTATTTTTGTTACACCAATATCGTGTTATTGCTGCAATTTTGTTTATGCGTCAACCATTTCAGTCAACTAGCAAATGTATTTAGTATAAATACTTTTGATAGTTGTTACCTTTCAATCCACTGAACGAGAAACTGACAAATATCACACATTACACTGCACATTAAACTGGAAATAACGGTGTCACTGACCGAATGGAATTAAAAGTCATTTTAATTTGATAGAATTATGACATAATAATATATGTATTCATCGATAATCGATGATACTTGTTTTTTTTTTTTAATTTAGGCATTACATTTTTGGTCCTTTCGAAAAAATTGTATCGAAGAACTAGACAGGAAAAGAGAAGCAGCTAACGTCGACTCTCGTTAATTCAAACCTGCGATAATTCGAACCTCTCTATAATTCAAAGTTATCACGAGTTCCCTACAAGATCTCTTTATATTTCGAAGTAAATCAATACATTTTTATGAACTTGGTAATTCGAACGAAAAAGTCAATGCTATGTAACAAAACGACGCGTTAATTCGAACTCATCGGCGTCAACCACTCGACAATTCAAAATTGTAGACAGAAAGAGACCGAAAGATTGTACCTAAGTACATTTTGAGACAAGTTCAAACTTGCATCATCGTACACGAGCCTTTGTTTTTGTTATGATTAATTTGACACACACTTCCACACGAATAGGTTTGTTTTTTGATGATTGAGCCTCATTCGATACCCAAAGCTTCTGTCTACAAAACGAAAGTGATGAAAAAGCATTTCAGGCATTTTTTCTCTTAAAACTGAGCAGCTGGACTCTGTTATACTGGTTTGTTTCAAAGCACATTGGTGCTTTGAAGCAAACCAGTATAACAGAGTTCTTTTGACAGATTAATTAATTCACATTATAAATATGTAAGTACCTCTAAACTTAAAGAAAGAAAAATAGCAGTTAATAAATAATAATTGATCAACGCTTAATATTTCGAAGTTTTATTTATTTTCTCTCAAAAATTTCGAACCATTTGATATTTCAAACACTCGATAATTCGTAATATTTTAAGAGTCCCTCGAGTTTCGAATTAACGAGAGTCGGCTGTACCATATTATTAAGATTTGTAACTGCATAAAAACTTACGAGTTAGGTACTACTATTTAAGAGTTTTGTATGTTCGTTATTCAATCACACTTTAACGGCTGAACAGATATAGATGAAATTGATTACTCAAGATTCGGACACAGTGTCCGAAACGATATTTTTTTCTAACTGATGATTTAGACACCAATATGTATAAGCGTCTATACTTTCCAATATACAACTACCAATATATAACGTCTTTAGTTTTCTTATATATATATATATATATATATATATATGTCGGAGATGGTTTTTAATCTCAATTAATATTGTGGGTAGTTAACTAAATTTGTTATGATTTGTTTCTCTTATTATCAATTTAAGTGATTTTAGTATCAATTATTGTCTATTAATTCGAAACATGATTTATTGAGTACTCACTGTATGCACACTGATTTGTGTTTACTTTATTTCGATAATTGTTATCGATGGTTTTATTCAAAACAATTGTTGACACGTTACTTTGAATGTAAAACGAATTACTTTATGAAATCACTATTGTTTATTCATGACAATTATTATTGTGTTGTTTGATTACAGATCTTATTAGATTCAGCACATTTTAGTGTTTTGTATCAAGTAAACGCGTGACGCACTTCCGTGCGCATGGGCAGACTTGTATGGAGAGGTTGCAAGGTGGGGGGCATCGCCTTATAAAAGAGCGTGCACTCCGTAAGTATGGCAGTCGATCCTCGGATTCGACTCAGTAAAGAGTTCCTGCTCCCGACAATACTGTCGGTTTACCTGGTACAGCGCTGCTGTATATTCACATAGCTGTATAGGCTTGCTGCTAGCGAGCGATACACTTTGTATTTGGGTGGCTTATGCTACTGTACGAACTATGAACCTTAAGGGTTTGTTCGTTTATCATTGGGTGGCTTAGGCTGCTGTACGAACTATGAACCTTAAGGGTTTGTTCGTTTATCATTGGGTGGCTTAGGCTGCTGTACGAACTATAAACCTTAAGGGTTTGTTCGTTTATCATTGGGTGGCTTCGCCACTGTACGAACTGTGGGACCTTAATGGTCTGTTCGATTAACTGTATTGTTGCTGTACCTTTAACTTACTTTATTCTTGTTACTGATTACCATTTGTATTATGTTTTCTTTACCAATAGTGTGTAATTGTTTTTACAGGTCTTGTTTATCGATAATGGGATAATGGGAACGCCCATACTCCTGACGATGTACTATACCGCTCGGCACTCCTCCTCGATCGCACCTGACGATCCTACATATATATATATATATATATATACATAAATATATTTATATAGATATATATTTTATTAGTTATATAGTTTTGTTTATGTACTTCACCTATTTTGTTATATTTTTTTTATGCACCTGCCGTCTTATCTCTTCACCACCCTGGGTTGACTGGTAGAGAATGCCTAAGGCATTAAGCCCGCCTTTGTACCTTTGTGCATGAAGTGTAAATAAATAAATAAATAAATAAGCTGTTTAGTACAGACAATTAAAAAACTTCGAATGTGTGTCCGAATCATCAATCCAAAAAATATAGTTTTGGACACTGTGTCCAAATCTTTAGTAAGTCGATGCGATAGCGCACAGGTAGACTAAATAATATTAAAAAAAAAATAGAAGACGAGTGAAATCGCGAGCTTACCAGCTAGTAGTTTAATAATTATTGTTTAAAACCAACAGCATTTTAAACTGAACTGTTTCATATAATGTTTGCACGTGTGTGATTATAATACTCGTACGCAAACTCTAAAGTTCATATGAATAGAGAAATTTCAGACACACGATGTGATGCCGGTCTGCGCGAAATTCAATATTGTGGCAAAATATCACGACTTGTGTTTATATTTTATTTCAATATTCCCGTCAAAACCGGATTGCGTAGAAATTCGTGAAATAGAGATACAATTTTTCTGAATAATTCGGAACATGTCCCTTTGAGTTTGAAGTAGTGGTATGGTATTTGAAGTACATGTATAGCACTGCAGTCATTGCTTTTCAAGAGAACCGATAGAATTGGCTAGCTGCTTTCCATTACAGTCATCTTAACCGACTTCAAAAAGGAGGAGGTTATCAAGTCGGATGTTTTTTTTTATGTATGTTCGGGCACAACTCTGTCATATATCTAGTCTTGCCATAAATATTGTCACGAAGAAAAAAAAATTTTTTTTTTATTGCAAACATTTGTCTTTACAGTGTGTTAGTTTAATACATAAATATAAAACAATTTAAAATATAAAAGCTTATTCGAAGTGGTTGAGTTTTGTTAGTAAACTGTATTTTTTTTTCACAAACTTGAATTCATATTAATCTTTAACATTCATACTACAATTTGTAGTTTTTACATTTTCGAAATGTCGCTTAGTTATTTTATTATTAATTTTTGTTTTAATTGACGCGCTGTTTTGAATCATACATACATACGTTGCGTATGATTCAAAACAGCGCGAAAAATTAATAATAAAATAACTAAGCGACATTTCGAAAATGTAAAAACTACAAATTGTAGTACGAATGTTAAAGATTAATATGAATTCAAGTTTGTGAAAAAAAAAATACAGTTTACTAACAAAACTCAACTAAATACGAGATTTTTTTAAAGATTTTTGTACAACTTTACTTATTTTTGTTTATTAAATTAAACAGTATTATTATTTTTTGCCAACGATAATCGGTTAACACATTCACTGTGGTATTCATTACATATTTTTTATGGCAATTATGGTAAAAGAATTGATTATATCACTTTAACAGTGACGACTGTTTTGAATTATTTTGCTCGGCGCCCCCTTAATGGATTTGAATGTTAAGGCAATACTAAAAAGCGGAAAATAAAAACCTTTTGGTATAAAAAAGTTTCGGAAGTCGATGACAATTCAAAACAACAAACAGAACAAAGCCACCGCTACCGACATCCAAAACTAAAGTAATGTGTGCTAAATTGGTTGCTTTTTAATAAAAAAAAAAACCTATAAGTAAGTATTGCTCCACTGCTGAACAAAGGACACCGCCATAGCCTTCCACTCTTGCCTGTCATTTACACGCCCAATGCTGGGCATAGGTCTTCCCCAAGGGGGAAACAGCCGTAATCGTCATGCTTGGCCGATGCATATTGGCGATCACAATTGCGATTTTGCTTGTGCGTTGCCTTAATTTATTTTTAAATATTTAATATTGTTATTTTCCTTTGCATGCAGTGTGTGTAACTTACCTTCGAGCGAAATCGGTGGAGGAAGTCGGTGTCTTTGTTCTATTTGTTGTTTTGTATGGCCACCGACTTCCGAAACTAAAGTTATGTGTGTTCTGTGCTAAAGTTATTTAAAACTTTTTAGTTTTTTTTTTGAAAGCGGTTCTCTTTTTTTCAAAATAGTTTTTGTTTTCCACTTTTTAGTGCCTCCTTAACACCCAAATACTTGAATAACTTGAAATTGAAACCATTTGACCATTTTGGTTTTAGTAATAGGGGAAGGGTGTACGAGATGATCCCCCTAAGGGAGAATGTTAATAATGGATATTCAAATCACTCCAGATATAAAAGCGTTTATTGATGGGAAATTTATCTATCTTGCTATTGGCTTTTTGAAACCCTATCAAAGGATCATCTTGTACACCCCGGTGTCCAAGATGATCCCTGGGGGGTGGACAAGATGATTCGCAGAATCACCTTGCCCTTATTTAGGAAATGTTCTGGATTTTCGTGGGATTCAATGACAACAACAACTAGTTAGGGTTTCCAAATATTTATAGAGGTAATCTTAAGTTATTTATTGAAGTTCGAGATTAAAATAGTTTTTGTTTATTTTTTTCTTACACATGTAGACCTAAACTAATCAAGTCTTCTAAATAATCTTGGTAATTACGCGGCATAGTCTATAACAAAAAAGCTTTTATACAAAAAAGACAACCGCCTTCAAAAAACAAAAAGTGAAAAATAACTTTAAAACAGAATACACATGACTTTAGTTTCGGAAGTCGGTGGCTTGGCTGTTCTATTTGTAGTTTTGTACTGCCACCGACTTCCGAAATTAAAGTCATGTGTGTTCTGTTTTAAAGTTATTTTTCACTTTTTGGTTTTTGAAGGCGGTTGTCTTTTTTGTAAAAAAGCTTTTTTTGTTTTTCGCTTTTTAGTACTTCCTTATCATCCAAATCCATTAAGAAATGGCAACACAGTCAAAACAGAGATTGAAAGTACAAGGTGAGAACATTACAACATCATCCATGTATATTTTTTTGCTTTCTGTCGATTTTTATAAAAAGTACTGAATCAATTTCGAAAAAAATTATATGGGACTACCTAGGAGGCATACCCTATCCATCAAAAGAAGAATTTTCTAAATAGCTTTACATTTGCCGAAAAAAAAACCATACAGACGAATTGAGAACCTATTTCTTTTTGAAGTCGGTTGAAAAGAAGAAAACATTTTGTTTCTTTTTTAAGTTTTTAATTATTTTTGATTAAAATCAATAAAAAGGAGTTAAGGTAAAATAAATGTTAATCAAATACTATCTTGTCCAAATTGTGAGCTATGTAGGTATAAGCTTTTAATATAAATAAGTACGTAAGTTAATGAGGATGATTGGTGATGATGATGAAGTCAGATAAAGTAAGTTAATTATAATCTGTATCGATCAATTATGTATGTGCAAGACGATCCCCACGGATCATCTTGTACACCATTAAAAGAATCATCTTGCCCCAAACCCAAGTTTCTAAATCTTTCTTCGATAACGATGCTTTAAGCTTTTTACACTGACCACGCCATCAAAAAACAAAATATGTTATTCCTGAAGTCCGCAAATACAAAAGTTATTACATTTAACTGCCTACAGTAAGAGTGTACGAGGTAAATAAGGTTTACTTCAAGCTAAGGTAAGCTTGAAGTAAACCTTATTTTAGATCAACACCACACAATTTATAAAACCGAAAATCACTCGCCACTCATAACTCCATTGTAAACTAATTCCCCCGCCTCTGCGGGAGGATGTTGGGGGCTACATTTTATGGAAGAAAACCACTAGATGGGATTAGTAGTTTCGTCGTAATTGAAAAGGATCATCTTACCTCAACGGATCATCTCGTACACCTTTCCCCTACCATAGGCAGCAAAAAACATTATTTTTTTTTAGAATGTAGGCAATGTTGAGCACGACGGCAATGTTACAGCATTTTACCGGTAGTAAGATAGTAGGATTAGGATAGCATAGTAATCACAAAGTACCGTAGTAAAATCTATTTGCGTCAGTCACGTTCTCAGTTTCGCAAACCAAAGATCGTATTATGACCCAACACGTATCGCACGTAGCTCTGATTGGTGCAATACTCCGCATTAGTGAACTGCAGCAATGCACTTTGAAAATGCTAATTGGTCAAATCATTGCACGGTCAAATTATAGGCTATGTCAAACACGTCTGATATTAACTATAAATATATGTATGTGAAATAATGTATGTGTTATACGTATGTATGTACCTTACCAATGAACCATGGACGAGAACAATGCGCACCTATATTTTCAGGTAATAATTACGAGTAACCTTCATTAACTTGATTTTTCATACGGTAGGTACCCTATTTTTCAAGTAAAACTTCTTTACGCACTCTTGACTTGGGGAGTAAGCTGGTGAATGCATGACGAGAGCGTTAGTAAAACTGTGATCGGGCGAGGCGAACAAAAGTTTAAAGGGAGATATAAGTTAGAGAAGATAGAAAGAGAGAGAGTTACGAGCACACTTTTTTTTTTCTCTCTTTCATACATGCATACATATAGATGTAGCTAAAGAAGTTTTACTTCAGTCGTGTGGTCTAAAGTACATTCGTATTTATTTTAATCAACTTTAAAAAGGAGGAGGTTCTCGATTCAATTAGTTTTTTTTTTGTATAATATGTACATAATGAAATGAAATATGTACGATTAAGCTGAGATTTATGATCCGATTTACGTGATTTTTCTTTAGTTTGATGCGGAATAGTTGCCATTTGGTCCCATAAAATTTAACTTAGTATGGTCCAGTAGTTTTCATTTGAACATTTTTTTTACTTTTTTTTATGTTTGACCATGCATAACTTGTTTCAGTGTAGTTCGATTTCAATGATTCTTTTTTAATTGATAGTGTATACCTCAAATTTGGTCCCATTAAAATTTCAAGAAAATATTTTAGCCTTAAGGGTAGAAAATTAAGGGATGACTGAATTTTTTTGGGGTTATCGTTTCGTAATTAATTTGTATGATAAGAAATAGGCACTAAAAAGCGATGAAAAAAATTTACTAAAAAGACAACCGCCTTCCTAAAGACTTTTTTGTTAATTTTTTTTTATAACAAAATTGGCAAAGGTATTTTCGATTTCGGACCAGTAGTTCCGGAGATTAGCCCGTTCAAACAAACAAACTCCTTAGCTTTATTATATGCGTATTGATTATTAAATATACAATAGATTTATTATATCAGCCTATTACCACAGTATAAGTATTAGTACTATGGTATAGTAGCGACACGCTCCGCCCCGCACCGAAACTCTGTTCCTCGCGCCACATTGGCTCTGGCAACATGTTCTAGATTAAGGGCTGACTCGTGGCGCGTAGAAATGTGTGTTCACTCATTTGTGAAAAAGAAAATCGATATATTTTATATTACCTATATAAATTAAATATTTTATATTTAAAAACAAATAATAATATATGGAATTATGTAATTTTTATCATAATAAACTATGACGTATACATGCACGTACCTGTTTTAAATTAAATACCATGAATTACAAGTTGGAAAAAATAAATAAAAAAACTAAAAGTACTGTAGAATACTGTGTAAATCATTTCCTCATCAATCGTCATTCCCTCCTAAATGCAATGAGGAAATGACCGTGAGGGAATGACGAATTTTAACTAAAGCTACAAACTTCTTGGTAGGTACCTACTTACCTATTTGGAAGTTCGAATTTCAAGAATCGAATACCTACATGAGAGAGAGAAACACTTGTGTTGAGGCCGGCATCGCGCGCACGCTCGCTCTCGTGCGCTTGCAGTGGCAGTGACAGCCCTAGCGATATTAACGCACACATACGCACGTATCTGTACAGTCTGCTATTTTGGTAGTTGTGTAGGCAATTATATCGTTTCGTTTGTATAAAGTGTCGCGGGTGTGCTATTACCGTCCACTGCTGAACGTAGGTCTCCCCCAGAGATCGCCCTGTTACCCCTTTGGGTTATTAGTTTTTTGACAGCTGCCTTAGAACGTAATTATGATTACCTTAAAGTTAACTTTAAAATGCGTTATAAAATAAATATATAAACTGCCTTATCTTGTTGAATTATCTTATTTATGACCTCTTACAGACATAATACATATACAGTACGCGTATCAGTTTTTACAAAAAAAACATAAATATTGTTCACTAGTTCCATCTGTCAAAAAACGGTTAAACCAGTGGACAGAGTGTAAAGAATTTTGCGCAGCACCGAAAGATAGAGAGAGATCAATCAAGTACCTGGAGTACTTTGTACCTTAGAATATCCCAATATAAAATAATTACGTACCTAGAATTCTACGACACTATCACAATTTAAAAAATACCAAGAAAACATCTAGCAAGAACAACACACTTGAAATTCCTTCACAACATTAATGAACTTTCCACTCCTACCTACTTAGAATACTCGGTACTAACGATGGAAACAGGATGTAAAAGTGAGAACGTCTTCGGCATACTAAAGGGGAGCTCTAACTTGGCACAAAGAGTACCTATTCGCATCTGGGGCAGACACAATAAACTTTGATTGGATACTCAACGATCGCAGCCGTGGTGTTACGTTCGATTTTCTGATGTATGTTGTTGTTAATTAAGGTTTTTTTTATGTTGGTAACACGATTTGAGAAGGATAATAAGCAGGTAAAGGCAGTACAAAGCCGTGACGAAAGTAATTTGATGTCAATGTCATAGCCGTTATAATAATTCATCATCATCATCATGTCAGTATGGTGTCGGACTTAAAGAATAGCTCCATCCCATATCTTCCCGTGGGTGTCGTAAGAGGCGAGTAAGGGACTCCCCAGGGAATGGGCAGCAGCGTTCTGTGCCTTTGTAACAACCATACTGCGATCGCCAACCCGCCTGCCAAGCGTGGCGATTATGGCGAAACCCCCCTTACTTGGAGGAAACCTATGTCCAGCAGTGGACGTCTTTGGCGTAAATATAACAACCTTCTTGAAAGTTATATGTTTGAGCCGTTTGGGGTCGAAACATTAGGGCCATGGGGCCCGAGTGCTCACCTTGTTTTTAGGGACATTGCAAAGCGGCTGGTCGACTCTTCACGTGACCAAAGGGCTGGCCTTTCTTGGGCCAAAGAATTAGCATTGCCATTCAACATGGTAATGCTGCTAGCCTTTTGGGCACTTGTCCCATTGAGAGCGATGCGGACGACTTTTTTGATGCCCTGTGAGCATTGTACATATTATGTGTTTATATTTATTTTTTAAGCTTTGTATATATTATATTTAATGATTATTAAAAAAGGAATGTTTAAACAGCATTTTATCATTTAGATCATAATCTACAAAAAAAATGATAATGATCAGGTATGACAAGAAAAAGAATCTTTATTTCTCAATGAGAAATCGAGGTGATCAAGAACAAAGTTGAAACTACGTAAGTACCAAGATAAAGTTATATTCACATCTGAAATAACCTCCTTTTTGAAAAGAAACCTGGAATTCGATTCCTCTCCAGAAAAATTAAAAAATTAAAAACGTCATAGACGCATTTTTGGCCATGTTCTTTTTTATGAAAAAGCTTTTTTGCAAAAAAGACAACCGCCTTCAAAATCTAAAAAGTGATAAATAACTTTAGCACTTTAAGTTTACACACATGACTTTAGATTTGGAAGTCGGTGGCAATTAAAGAAAACAAACAGAACAAAGCCATTCTTAGACTTTGAAGGTCTTGTTTGTAAAAAAAGCTTTTTATTTATCACTTTTTACTACCTTCTTATCATCCAAATCCATTAAAGAAACTAAAACGTCGTCTAACTCCAAATTGATATGGAACCAACCAAGATAGAGACGACACGGTTGGCGCAGTGGTTAAACAATAGGCTGCCGCGCCGCGTGTAGCGGTTTGGATTCCCGCACGAAACAAATATTTGTATGCACTAGAGACAGTTGTTCCGGGTATGTATGTTTGTAAACGATACAGAGGAATTTCCTAGTGTGGGGCAACGTTTTTTCTAAGAAACAAAAAAGAAGAAAAAGGACTAACATAGCTAAGACAAAGTCCGTTCTAAGTAACGTTTATTTACCTCGACCTCAGAGTAACCTTAGCTGTTATTAAACACACGTACCTTAAGAATAATTTATTTTTATGATGGCCGCCAAAAATAGAATAGAATAGCAGCAATATACTTTGCAGTTTTTATTTGTTTATTGCTAAAGAACCTGACCTAACAATTATTATAGTTGAAAAAAATAATAATAAATAATAATAATATGTAGACGTAAACGTATGCCTATCAAACGATTAAAAAAAAAATGTAGGGACATTTCACACATGGTCATCTGACCCCAAACTAGGGAGACCCTGTACTATGGGTGTCAGACAGCTGATATACATACACATATACATTTTTTACACAAGGCAAACACAAATGCTCATCACACAAATAATTACCCAGGGCGGGAATGGAACCCGCAACACGCTGCGCAGCAGTCGATCGCTCTGCCACTGCGCTAACCGTGTAAACCAAAATTGTGTAAGATAGGCATTTAATATCTTACCTAATCCTTTTCACACAATATACATTGTAAAAAGAAAATATAAATAAAAATTTAAACCTAGTCTTGCCATAAATATTGTCACGAAGAAAATAGTTATTTGTTATACAAGAGTGCAAAGTTGCTTTTTAACCGCGTGTTCAATTTTGATGACCGAGCAAGCGAAGGATTCTAAAATTAAATCACGAGCGCAGCGAGTGATTCAAAATTAGAATCCTGAGCGTTAGCGAGGGAATCAAAAGAGCACGAGGTGAAAAATCTTTGCACTCGAGTGCAACACGTAACTTTTCATTCCACCTCAGCGAGGAAATGACTAAATGCAAAAAAAAAACGTTTACAAAGTCTGAGTTTTTAACAAATTAAAAAAAAGTTGTATGATATATTCGGCACCATAGAGGTAGCAGTAAATAGGTTTAATGTTTTTTTTTAATTCACAAACTTAGTGCACACGATGTTCTAAATTCAATTTACTTTATCCTCTAGAGAATAAAAACGGCTTTTCCACTCAGATATTGAAGATAAATTTACTTTATCCTCTAGAGAATAAAAACGGCTTTTCCACTCAGATATTGAAGATTAAAAATACTCTTTCCGAGATGGTGGGATGAAAAAAATTTTATTCACTTCTCTTGCTCAAAATTAAAAATTTAAAAAAACCCCCAACGCAAAACATAAAAGCGATTATGTAAAAAGTAAAAAATAATACTTTTGTTGAGCCATCAAATGTTTGTTCGTTGAAATGGCGCTATATTGTCGCGGCGGGGTACCGCTTAAGTAAGTCAGTCCCTCAATTTCATTCACTGTCTATTAATTTACCAGCATTTCCGACCAATTTGCTTCGATATTATCAAATTTTTGTTGCTAATCTAGTTGTTAATCTTGTTGCAAATCTAGTCACCATCAGTTCGCTATTTTAGATATTTAGTTATTGCTTTAAACTTAGCGGTACCCCGCCGCGACATTATAGCGCCATTTCAACGAACAAACATTTGATGGCTCAACAAAAGTATTATTTTTTACTTTTTACATAATCGCTTTTATGTTTTGCGTTGGGGGTTTTTTTAAATTTTTAATTTAATTTTTATTTTAAATTTTTTAAATGTAATTTAGTTTGGTTTTGTGTGGTCAGTGTGTCAAAGTAAACATCCGGTATGCGTCTAAGATCCCTACCGCAGCAAACAAAAGAGCTGATAACTTTAAAACTGCTGAACCGATTTTGATGAAACATGTCTAAGAACCATCGCTAGAGAATCTACTTTCAAATACAAAAAACCACATTCAAATTGGTTCACCCGTTAAAGAGCTACAGTGCCACAGACAGACACACAGACACACAGACACACAGACACACAGACACACAGACACGTCAAACTTATAACACCCCTCTTTTTCGTCGGGGGTTAAAAAAGGCCGTCATTGTAGCATACCAGAGCGGGGATAAAATAGCATTTCATCCTCTAGGGGAAAAAGCTTTTGTTTTTAATTTTTGTGTGTCAAATATGCCAATGAGCCTACAAAAACGAAAAAGTCTTTAGTCATAAGTGTCGAGTAGGTGCGTAGAGGATTCGACAATCAAACAAGGTGTTCAGAACAAGACTGCCTTTATTGGTTCTTCACATATGATCTATGTGTAGGTACCCTCATGCGCTGGTATGTGATGACAATGTAATGAACTACCGACAACCCCCTTTTTGAATAAAAAAAATTCAAATACAATAATAATACAATGCAAATATAATTATGCCATGTATAACAATTGGCTATTCATCTTTCTAAGTAGGGGAAACGAGTTATTGTCATAACTGGTTTTTATATAATGTAATAAGTAATAGGTGCTTTATTAGGACGAAGCTTTACATGCAGTATCTACATCTAAGGTTATATAATAAATATTTAACGTAAGTCAGGTAGTGCCTGTCGTTACTTTGATGTATGCAAAGTACGAGGACTACTGAATACAATCATTGAGAAGTGCTAATTAATGATACCTTATGTATTATTATGTAACATAATAAATATTTTATTTAAATAAAATTGAGATTTACGTTACATGAGAATTTAATTATATAATAGAATTTAATTTAAATTTACTCTGCTATAATTAATATCTTATCACTAAATACTTCTGTACTTATCTATTATTACATGTGCTGCTGGCTAGAGGCTGTGGCTGGAGTTGCACTAGTAACCCCACCTCTCAGGCGGTCTCACCATTCTGCCAAACCGAGTAACATATTGATTACATATTGTATTGGTGTCTGTCGGAGCAGAATTTGTGTTGTTGTGAGTGTCGGCGTGATCACTCTGAGCGATGATATCATCGTAAGGGAAAGATAATGACTGCGTGAATGTGTGTGAACTTTGATTAGCATCTGTTATTAAATGTCTTCTATTTCGTATCAGATAGCCACCTCCTAGTAAATCTACCGCATATGATCTTCTCCCCACTATCTTTCGTACAATTCCTGGTACCCATTCTTTGTTTACTCTCACTTTTACCTTTTGACCTATGCTTAATGCTTTTAAATCTCTTGAACCTTTGTCATAATACCTTTTCTGTTTAATTTGCCTCAAAATTAAATTCTCTCTCACCTTTTTGTGTACATTTGATTGTAACCGTTTTGGTAAGTAAGGCATGATGCTTCTTAATTTGCGATTATTCAATAATTCCGATGGAGATGCTATTAAGCTGCTAATTGGGGTATTATTATATTCAAGTAAGGCTAGCCTGAAGTCCGTGCCCTCCATATTAGTTTTCTTCATTATATTTTTTACTATTTGAACAGCCCTTTCTGCTTGTCCATTCGATTGAGGGTACCTAGGGGATGATGTTATATGCTCAAAGTTCCAATCTCGCGCAAATTCTCCAAATTTATACGAACTGAACTCGGGTCCATTGTCTTACATTACTGTATTTGGTATGCCCTGCGTAGTGAAAACTTCTTGTAATTTTTTAATTACATGCTCTGAGCACAAAGATTTTAATTTGTTTACGCTGATAAATTTACTAAAATAATCAATTACAAGTAAAAACGTGTTACTATTGAAATGAAAGATGTCTGTACCTAGTTTCGACCACGCTCGGTTTGGAACTTCATGGAGAATCAAAGATTCTTTTCTATTTTCATTTTTAAAAGATAAGCATGCCTGACAGTTGCTAATAAAATCTTGTAGCTGAGTATTAATGTTTGGCCAGATCATTGTCTCACGTACTCTAAGCTTGCATTTTTCCAGACCCATGTGTCCAAGATGAATTAACTTTAACATATCACTACGCATACTTTGCGGTATAACTATCCTCTCATTCTTCCACACTAACCCATACGCGACAGAAAGTTCATCCCTGTAAGTCCAATACGGAGTAACATCCGTACTTATATCATGCTTATGTAATTATGGTTTGTAGTGCTGTATCATTTTCTGTTGCTTTCTGTATTTTCACAAAATGCGTATCAGTGAGTGGATTGCAATTTGAAATTGCACAGACCTGTGCCTGAGCATCCAAATGATCACGTGGTAACGTGTGGCGCTCTTCCCTACTTAGTGGTTCAGGTGCACGGGATAACGTGTCAGCAATGTATAAATACTTGCCTGGTTTGTATACTAATTTAAAACAATAAGGTTGCAATCGAAGCAACATTCTCTGTAATCTAGCCGGGGCCATAGCTATTGGTTTATTTATAATACTGACGAGCGGCTTGTGGTCTGTTTCTATGATAATGTCATTTCTACCGTAAATATATGAATAAAATTTCTCGCAAGCAAACACACAGGCCAATAACTCCTTTTCTATTTGAGCGTAAGATAACTCTGCTTTAGTTAAAGACCGTGACGCATAACATACAGGTAGGTCACTCTGCATTAGACACGCACCTAATCCGTGTTTACTAGCATCTACTGAAATAACCACTGGTTTTTCTAAGGTGTAATATTGAAGAACAGGATTTTTAATAAGACATTTTTTTAAATTTTTAAACGACTTTTCATGATGTTCTGTCCAGTGCCACTCAATATCTTTCTTTAAAAGTTCTCTTAACATATGTGTCTTTTCAGATAAGTTTGGTATAAAACTACCTACATATGTAATTAAACCTAGGAATCTTTCTATATCTTTGATATTTTCTGGTCGCGGCATGTTTTTAATTGCTGAGATGTGTGACTCATCGGGATTTATGCCTTCCGATGTTATTTTGTGTCCTAGGTACTTTATTTCCTTCAGTCTAAAGTTACATTTCTTTGGATTTAATTTTAAGTTTATTTGTCTGCATCTGTCTAAAACATTTCTTTATCTTTGATCATGTTCTGCCATAGTTTTTCCGTAAATTAAAAGATCATCAATAAAAAGACAAACTCCTTCCAGGTTATCGAAATATTCGTACATTTTTTTGTGAAATACTTCGGAGGCCGAAGTTATTCCGTACGGTAAGCGCAGAAACTTGTATCTACCAAACGCCGTGTTGAAGGTACACAAGTCTATCTAGGTCAAGATTATGCAATCTTAATTGCCAAAATCCTTGTTTAGCATCAACTGTACTAAAAAACTTTGAACCGGCTAACTTTGATGTGATCTCATCAAGGGTTGGTAATTTAAAATATTCTCGTTTGATCGCCTTGTTTAGATCTTTTGGATCCAAACATATACGTAAATCCCCATTACTTTTCTTAACAACAGTCATACTGTTTACTCAGTCTGTTGGACCATCTACTTTGGCAATGATTCCTTGCTTTACCATCTCTTCTAACTTAATTTTAATGCTATCACTCAATGCTATTGGCAATTTTCTAGGTGCATGCACTACTGGTCTAAATGTACTATCTAAATTTATCTTATACTCCCCGGGCATACATCCCATACCTTCAAAAACATCGGAATACTCGCTCATGATTGTACTTTTATTTTCCATACTGTACCCTGTATTTACATTTAGTACCAATTTTACAAGATTTAATTGTTCACATGAATACTTGCCAATAATTGGTGGCGAAGGCACGTCCGCAATAATAAATTCCGTGATATATGGATGCCCTTTATGATGTAACTTTAGGTTACATTTGCCGATTACTTTGATATCACCGCCCGAATAGCCACGTAATTTTAAACCAGATGATAACAAATCTTTTTTCTCCAACTTTATGTTATTTAAAAATCTACATGGTAAAACATTAACATCAGCTCCGGTGTCAATTTTAAATTTTATTTCACATCCATTTATTATCAAAGGTACCGACCAATCATTTAGGTTGTTGTTAAAATAGTAAATTACCTGACATTCCTCATTGTCCTCACGCACTTCATGAACGTTGCACATACGAAAGAAATGATTTAAGTTATTGCACCTTAAACATCTACGACCATACGCTGGACATTGCTCACGCTGTCCGTGTGCTAGTCCACACATTGCACAACACTGCACACCACGATTCACAGCTTGCGCTTTGGCTGGCGGCTGCGGCGTCGGCGCGGCGGCGGCGCGGTACGGTCGCTGCGCAGCAGACGGCTGCTCGTTGCCAACCCGTCGCCGCGGAAGCGCCCGCGCCGGCGCGCCCGCGCCATCCTCTTCCGCGTGCTCCCCTTCGCATCCACATTATATTCTGGCTCTGTTCACCTGCAGCTTTGTCTTTCTGATTATCACCCACATTTACTGCAAAAGAGTGGTGCTCCGCCGACTCCTTTTTTATATTGCCCGCTTGTATTTTGGACATCTGGGCTATATTACAAATATCCAATGCTTTTTCTAAAGTTAAATCTGGATCTCGTAACAATCTTTCTCGTAATACACCCTCCTTGATACCACATATTAGTCTGTCTTTAATTAAATCTTGCATCAAATCTTTAAACTCGCATTTTGCAGCTAATTTCTTTAATTCAAAAGCATACTGTTCAATAGACTCGCCTTCCTTCTGATCACATGTAAAGAACCGATGTCTCTCAATAGTTAAGTTCTTTTTTGGTAGAAAAAACGTGTCGTATTTTTTTAGTAACTCTTCAACTGACGTGAATTGTTGACCGAATTGCTGGTAAATCTCTCGACATTGTTCTCCAATTACGTGTAAAAGTATGCTAACTTGCACAATTTTGTCTTTTTGTTTAAACTCGCACGCATTGTAATATATTAAAAACGCATTCTTCCACTTTTCCCATTCCATAGATAAGTTTCCAGTAGTCACATTGTTAATGGGTTGTTAAAATTAAATGGCGGTGGCGGTGGTAACACGGAATCCATCTTGCGCGTGTTTCAACAAACTCAAATTTTCGCTCACTCGTGAAATATTACTTTTTTTTTTTAACTGTACTTGCACCTAATACTTTGATAATAACGAAATAACTTTAATGTTCTTATTTCTAAACCGACTGCGCCATGTCGAGTAGGTGCGTAGAGGATTCGACAATCAAACAAGGTGTTCAGAACAAGACTGCCTTTATTGGTTCTTCACATATGATCTATGTGTAGGTACCCTCATGCTCTGGTATGTGATGACAATGTAATGAACTACCGACAATAAGTAGAATAATCATGAATAAAGACTCGACTTATTACTGTTTCATAAAAAAAGAACCTCATTTTAATTTTGAAAATGGAACTAAAATCGGCGATCTCTGGTAGAATGCATGCAATGTGTTGCGGCTACAGAAGAAACAAAAAAAAGACATTGGCGCGAAATCTTTATAATTTTTCTCTAATTGCAAATTGAATTGGTAGTGACCGTAATTAAGTTTACAATAGTGAAAATGTCATCATCTAGTGAGAATGGAGACCCTAATTTACAAATAGAAGAGAAAGGAAAAGACATAATTTTCAATCTGTTGCCGTCAAGGTCACAAAGCATTTATTTAAATACTTACGAAAAGTTTATGAAGTAGAGGACAGAAAAATGAGTGGATTCTCTTACGGAAGGAGTTTTTCTTACGTATTTCGATGAACTTTCCAAAAAATATCAAATTTCAACGCTTTGGAGCACCTATTCAATGTTACGAACAACCATACAGATAAGACATAATGTAAATATAAAGAAATATGTGAATTTGACGGCTTTTCTCAAGAAATTATCCACCGGCTACAAGGCCAAGAAATCCAAAGTTTTCACGAGGACAGATATCGAGAATTTTATAAATAAGGCACCAAATGAAACATACTTAGCAACAAAGGTAGGTTATAGTTACTTTGCATTTGTTTTCTATTATTTTCATCAAATTTCATTGCTAGTTAGAGGTACCAACCAAAATACAGTTCTAACACACTTATTTTTTGATTTACAGGTTGCTTTACTTTTTGGGATCAGCGGTGCCTGCAGAGGGATAGAACTGGCTAACATAACAGTGGAAGATGTCGAAACTGATACCCATCTTCAAGCCATAAATCTGCCCAATACAAAGACAAATAAGGAGAGGAAATTCATTATAAGTGGAGAATTTCTAAACATTGTCAAAGCCTACCAAGATTTACGGCCAAGTGCAGTGGGCACGCCGAGATTTTTTCTCAACTTTCAAAACCGAAAATGCATATTGAGCAACATGCCAAAAGAGATCGCCACTTATCTAAATTTGCCTAATCCGGAACAGTACACTGGCCACTGTGTACTGTTCCGGATTAGGCAAATTTAGAACATCCGAAGAACATCCGCCACTCTCTTGGCGGATACTGGTGCAAATATAACAACGTTAAAACGCCACGGTAGATGGAGATCCGATCAAGTGGCGGAAGGCTATATCGAGAACTCCATTCAAAACAAATTCGATATCACCCAACGTATCACAGAACGCATCAATATTCTCCCAACTAGCCCACGACCATCGACATCAAGAGATGAGTCAACTGAGCTGATTCTCTATCCAGAACATCCGAACGAGGGACCCTCCAACCTTGAACTACGTGTATCTCCCACGTTTACCACACAGACAACTCAACATTCATCTTCACAGAGGACTGAAATTAAGTTACCGGGAAAAAACATCTCGATAAATATCCAGAATTGTACAAATTGTACATTTAATTTTTAATAAAATAAACTACATATTTCATATTGTATTGGATTGTTTTATTTTCTCGCAATCGTAGTGAAAAGTATAGTGTAACACACGGCGCTAAAACCCATTAAAACTCGGTTTCTATTTACTCCCTCGCTAAAGCTCGGGAGTAAAACTACCTCATATATTTAATGGGTCATTTTAGCTCCTTGTGTAACAATCTACTATTTTTTTTTTGCAAATAATATTTATTACTTTTACAGTGTGTTAGTTTAATACATAAATATAAAACAATTTAAAATATAAAAAGCTTATTCGAAGTGGTCTTCATTGGCTGCAATACAGTCCTTTAAACGTTGAGGCTAGTTATCAATAGAAGCACGCGCTCTTTCCATGGGAAAATTCTTCACTGCCAATCATATGGATTGTTTTAGGGACTCCAAATTATCATGGCGTTTAGAGCAAGCCGTACTCTCTAAAACTGACCATAAATCATAATCCAGCGGATTAAGATCGGGACTAGATGACGGCCAGTCTTCAGCTCTGATGAAGTCCGAAATGTTCACTTCCAACCAAGACTGCGTGGACCGAGCTTTATGACCCGGCGCCGAGTCTTGTTGGAAGGACCATACCTGGTTATTAAACAGGGTGTTGTTAAGAGGCTTAACTACCTTCTCAAGAATGGTATCTTGATACACTTGTGCCGATGTTTTGATACCTTTTTCACAAAAATATGGCTCAGTCACTCCTTCATAGCTAACACCCCACCAAACCATCACTGAAGTCGGATAATGCCCACGTTGCACTCTGTCGACTAATTGGGAAGCTTCCTTAGAGCTTTGAGCATAAATACGGTCATTTTGTTTGTTAAAATGTTGCTCAATTGTAAAGATTTTCTCATCCGTAAACAAAACATTTCTGTGACCTCCCTTTGCGTACCGCTTCAGTAGTTGTTTCGATTTTACCACCCTATTCTTTTCTTAATTATCAGTTAAAAAATGACCAGTGCTCTTATAGTCTTAAGTCATCTTTTAAAGTACGCGACATGGTTCTGGGTACTATCTTCATCTCCCGAGTTATCTCGGGAGATAAAGATAGCACCCGTTTGATTTCGGACAGGATTTCTTCTAATTCTTGCCCTTACTGCTTTGACCACCTTTTTCGTACGAACACTACGTGGACGGCCGGATCTGTCTCTGTCACAAACAGAGGAGGTCTCATTGTACCTATTAATAGCCCGGAACACAAACATTTGACTAATACCAAGCATATGGAGAGTTTTAAAAATTGCATTTGGCTCCATACCAACTTTGTGTAATGCAATCACAGCGATTCGGTTCTCTTTCTCACCCAACTCCATTTTAATATCGCAAACTATTGTACAATGTATTGGCGCCAAAATTAGAAAACTCAATGAACAATCGTATAAAAATGACAGATTCCAAATTCAAATGTAATATCTTTCTTATTTTCAATTGTAACAGTATTTATGGCCAGACTAAGTATAATAATAATATATTATAATAAATTAATTAAAAAGCAAGAAACTAGTCGAAAAAAAATTTTTTTTGGTTTTGAATGATCGTGGTTGACAGTGTTTACATACGCAGTCGGAGGCATCAAATACGTATGTACAGACGCCAGCACATCAAGCCATACCTAACTGTCAAATTTTCCCAATTCAATATGAACCTTATGATTTTGTAATAAAGTTAAAAATCTATCAAAGAAATTTGACAGACTGTAGTAGCTTGATGTGCTGGCCTCTGTACCTACATTATGATGTTGTTATCAAATCCGATGAAAGTGTCTAAACTTTAACTTGATACCTATTACAGGCGCAGTCGGGTAAATACAACTGAAATTGCGTTCATTTTGGGTGCGCCAAAGTTCACCTAAATTTTTAACTCCGATAATTAGAAATCCAAAAATGTTCTTCTTAACATTTTTCATCCTAACAATCACAATTCCTAACTACTCTGTCTCTAATGTTCATAATTCCGAAGCATTCAACTTCATAATGTCAGTAGCAATAAACATCTATTATACTTTTATTTCTTTTCCTAAATTTTCTCAACATAACCATCTTTTACACTATTATTCAAAGTCATATCTTTATTGTTTAGATTTCTTTTTATTCATAATAATCAGTATTATATACATTAATTTTGCGTAACTTTATTTTTACATAACATGTATACGGTGTCCCCTGGTTTCGCAGACAGAAATTTCATAGAATTTCGTTTCCCAGAAAATGTTTTATAAAATATTTGGTTTATCATTTTATTTCGACTATTATTGTTTCAAAGACTATTTATTTCAATGAAACATATTTCACAGAAACACAATTCAATGAATTTTTATTCACATTTTTTTGTTTAACAAACTTATCATACAGTAGAATTATTTTTGAACGAATATTGTTTGTTCAGTGTCTTTTTTCATGGAATTTATTTCAACGAAAATATATATAAATAGACAATGTATAATATGCACACTCACAATATATATAGCACACTCACTAACACACTAGTTGGCTCGCCAACGCACCACCGCCCAGGCCGGCAGTCCAACAACGACTGACCGCCCCACCTATCGCACCGGTATTTATAACCGAGCGACGTATGCGCCCGAGACAACGTCATAATACTGTTATCGGTTTGTAGCGTGATATACTGATATCTACATACACTACATCCCTTCCTTGTTTTAACTTAGTTGGATGTTACCACTTGACCAGCACCTGCACCTGTCCAATCGCCTAACTACGCACTCTCGCCGGCGGCCCACGTTACACTGACTCAGTGACACTAGACAAGACACGGGCAGCGTATGTACCCACTTAAATACACTAATTAATAAATTATCAAATTAATTGACGCAACCAGTGTTTTTCAAAAACATACATTGCTCATCCACCCGACATCTTACGACTACTACAAATTGATTGAGTAATCATTTTCCTAATCAAATCACCCTCCGGAGACCCAAGGTGCCCGCCTGGACTTCCTGGACGCAACCACAGGATTCACCCTCAACCCTCCGCGACAGCACCGCACCGTTGCGCTCCGCCATCCAGACAGATCGCCACTGATTATAGACAGTTTGTCTCACAGTCATCAATAACGTTGACGAGGGCAATGGATACCCCGTCCCATGCGTTTTGTTACAACCAACGACACTATAAACAATCATGATTTTTATAAAAATTGTATATGTTTCAAATATTCAATTATATTAAATCATTATACAAGATTTGACTGCATTTTGCTAAGCAAAGCGGTAACGCTGTAGTGTAGGAATTAAACATAATTGACAGTTTAACACTCAGGAAGTAATCTGGTTGAGGCAATAACTTATTGTTGATTTACTTAAATGGAGTTTATTTGTAAATTCAATACAGGTTAATTTACTCATATTATACGATTTTAATTCTGTTATTAGTTCTATGTGATTAAACCTCTAAAGCACTTTCCCAGGGGATAACTCTGTTATTATAACTATCCTAACTAAAATCAGTACCTATTTTCACTTGAGTCGGACATGTTTTATGAGAATATAATTTATCCCTGCAATTTGGTTCTTTCATACAAATAGTTATCATCATAGACCCCCCCGTTGGTAAACAACGTGTGCCAGCATGATTCCATAGTCTTTCACAAATCTTCGGGACGTTTCAACCAGCGACAGATAGGCCTCTCCATCACCAGTACGATAAAACTCGAGATAGAATAGGTTACCGGGTTTGACCGTAACTGCGAAGAGCTGTTGATATGATACTAGCGCCTTCGTTCACAACCCAGATAAATGGCATCTCCCACCGCCAGGCAGCTGAAGAAAAGGGGGCGACAGACAGGAACCAAGTCAGAGATGTCAATCAGTCCCTTCTTGAACCTCGCCGTGCTTTCAATCAATACATCCCGACGTGACAGCTGTAATTGCATTAACACTCCAGACAGACTTAAATGGACAGGTCCTATCAATATCTGTCTCTTTCCCGTTTTTATTGAAGAAAAAGATATAAATAGCCAAAAATGAGTTCAGCTCGTGCACAACTGAATTGGCACCAATAACCTCCAAGCCGGATTATTTGTACCAAGTTCCTTGCATTTGTGACAATACAAAGCTGAGGAAGGTGTTGAAAAAGCCATGGTCACGAAGCACTCCGATGTCCATGAAACCGTTGCGACCCAAATCCCTTGCAGAGCATCTGGGATCCGTGACTGAACCAACCCGCCAACTGCATGACATCATACACAAATCGCATGGTGCTATTTTTTCCAATAAACACCAACGGTTTAGATATCTACGTAAGCAGATCTGAAACACAAACATGTAACATTGTTTGAAATAAATAAAGCAGCTGAATACAAATATCACCAGTTATTTAGTTAGATCTCGGTCACTTCCATAGGTGGGCTCAGTCATTAATGGATTGTTGTAAATATCAGGATAGTGTAACTTCCTCAAATCCTTGGAAATTGCTGAAATGAAAGTATTAAAGTTAGCTAGTACTTGTACCTGCCCCTTGTTTTCTGGTTGACCCATGCTGGTCCCTTGTTGTGTTGTGTTGTTGTCCTCCATTGTCTATTCCTCAAAACCTCAAATATACTAAAATAATGCAGGCCTGGAAACTCCGGAATCCCAGTCCACAACCATTATATACATTAATCGAAGGTTCCTTGAGATCTTTTGTTGGAGTACTTTAGTCCGCGCATTAAACTTTGTTACAACGCCTGTCAACACCAATCCATCCATCTACTTGATATCCGCATGTCACTGCAGGGGTTCAGCAAAATATCAGCGTCACGTGTTTTTTCTTGATAAATGCTAAGCTGGTCTCCCATTTAGTGCACTATTGAGTTTCTCTTTCATCTTTCTTCCAATCATCTATTTTCTTCCGTTCCTTCGCTCTGTACTTTCATCTTAGCTTCTCCTATCCATTCGAGTGCAAAAGAATTGTATATACTACAGTATTTTGCTACAGGAAATTGCTGTAATAAACAGTGAGTTAAGTGGAAGTGTTGTTTCCATATTCTATACAGACTATACACACATGACGCTCCCACAATAATTACCATGATGAAATGACAGAATTATCATAAAGTTTATTCCAACCACTTTCTAATTTAATGGAGGTTTTTCCAACCACTTTCCAATTGAATGGGGCTACTAGCCACACAGAATAAACCCATTGTCATTTATGTTTAATACGTAATATATATGTATATTCTATTCTTTACTGTACTTCTAGATTACTCTGGCTCACAAACTAATTTATTGTGGTTGAAATATGAGGGGTGGCTGTCCACTGTTTCAATATTTGTAAATATGTGAACACTATGTATAAATAACTTAGCTGTCATTTCTAGATTTTAATACTTTGTGTTTACTAGTGGTTTTTATGCAAGGTATTCATGTACAATTATATAATTTCTGTACGTACAAAATATTGTAAACATTTTCTTTTTAAAAGTAAGTATGGAGTTTCTTGCCCATTCCTCTCCATACGAAACCACAATCTGGAATGGGCAACTAGATTCAATTTTCCCAATATGACGTTTAAAAGTGCCCTTCCATGGTTTAACCGAAATAAATGATTTGACTTTGACTTTGTTTAGTTTTCCTTAACCACATCCAGTGTGTCCAGTATGCATATAAATAGGAACAACTACTGCTGACCTGTTTTCCTTATAAAACTGTCAATTTAATGACCAGTAGGTATATTCTACTGCAAGCACAGTCGTTTCCGACAAATGTCAATTTAATGACCAGTAGATATAATCTACTGCTTTCACAGTCGTTTCCGACACATGTCAATTTAATGACCAGTAGGTATGAGCTACTGCTTTTACAGTCGTTTCCGACACATGTCAATTTAATGACCAGTAGGTATGAGCTACTGCTTTCACAGTCGTTTCCGACACATGTCAATTTAATGACCAGTAGGTATGAGCTACTGCTTTCACAGTCGTTTCCGACACATGTCAATTTAATGACCAGTAGGTATGAGCTACTGCTTTTACAGTCGTTTCCGACACATGTCAATTTAATGACCAGTAGGTGTGAGCTACTGCTATCACAGTCGTTTCCGACACATGTCAATTTAATGACCAGTAGGTATGTTCTACTGCTTTTATGTGCTTCTTAATTTGTTGTTTTAGAACATCGTGTAGGTAGCACAAATCAAGTAACCAAGCTTGAGGTCCCCAGTTTGACTCCCATTTAATTTTGAAATACAACAATCTTCTTCTTCTTCTGCCCTTAATCCATGTTACTTGGGGTTGCCACAACACGTCTTCGTCTTGCATTCCGTCCTGTCCTACCTCATGCTTTTACTGACTCCTTTACCATTCAATTTATTCACACAATCCATCTATCTTTTCTTTAAATAAATTGATTTGATTTGGCTTTCCTTTCCCTCTCCATCCATTCATTTTGGAATGTAACAATTTTATGTATATTTCCTTCCGAATAATTATCTACCTGTAGGAGACTGTTTTTTATCTGCATTAAAGAGTAGAGAATATAACAAAGTTGTGTTCCTCTTAGATAAGTTCTTTGTTTTCTCAGAAAATATTATTTTTTTCAATCTACCTTAATAAATAAATGTTATTTTCTCTTTTTCTTATAAACATGAATAATCGCCATTATTACGCATTATTCTATTTCTCTTTTTTTTATAGAGTTTTGTATTCTAAGAAAAACAACATTATTTCAATCGACCTTCAAAAATAAATGTTACTTTCTCTTGTAAACATGAATAATCATCATTATGACACATTTGATTTATAATAAAATATAAAACTCACGGTTTTATCCTCGTCGCCAATGTATAATATGCACACTCACAATATATATAGCACACTCACTAACACACTAGTTGGCACGCCAACGCACCACCGCCCAGGCCGGCAGTCCAACAACGACTGACCGCCCCACCTATCGCACCGGTATTTATAACCGAGCGACGTATGCGCCCGAGACAACGTCATAATACTGTTATCGGTTTGTAGCGTGATATACTGATATCTACATACACTACAGACAATAACTAAAATATTGTCGTAAAAAGTGAATATGTTGTGCTACAAAAGTTAATGACAGAAACGAATCGCTGCGAAACCGACTCCACGTAGTCTTGTCTGCCCTACGCCTAGAGTGTATTTTAAACCCGCGTAGGCGCGGAGGGGCGAGGCGGCCCGCGAGCTGAGGAGCAGGTGGTTTTAATGACCGCCGCCGCGGCTGAGGCTGGCCGGCCTGCGGCGATAAGCTCGCGTGGAACCGCCGGAGCCCCGCAACGCCGGAGCCGTGACAGAAGTCATGCCTGCTGCATGTTGTATGCTTGCTTGCATGTTGCATGCTTGCTTGCATGATGCATGCTTGTTTGCACGCTGCATGCTTGCTTGCATGCATGGTTGCTTGCGCGCTGCATGCTTGCTTGTATGCTCATAATCATACCCTCAAATTAAAACTATAAATATCATCTTCTACCCACATAATTATATTTTTATTACACTTGGTAAATGTTTCTTCCTTAGTATGAGTGAATATATTATGGTAATTATGTTTAGGGATAGAACCGGTATGATAAAAAACAGTAGGAGTTTAAATATATTTACATTAATGATATTATTAATTACAATTTTCGGAAACATGAGTGTTATGAAATCGCCGGTAGCACTACAAATAGAATGAATGAAAACTTTAGGATGAAAAATTTTAGGAAGAGTGATCATTCGGATTACAAATCCTTAGGAAGTACAATTTCGGGTAAAGAACTTTAGGTGAGCCAATATGGACCCGTTCATTTTATGACGATTATTGCTACTCACAATTTAACATTTACTAACACGTAATCTATTTACGACAATTATTGTGGGTACTAATATGGATGATGAATCTGAAATGAATGTATAATAATTTTTGTAACGCGAACGCATCGCATTCTTTGAACACAGCCAAACTCCTTGACGTAAAGGGGTTTGACAAATGATTGAGGTAAAAATGCAATGTCAAAAAATTATGACTTCACCTTCTACTGCCCGACCACTTAAGGGCGCGTATTCGATTTAGCGCAACTCAAAATCTAAGCGATTGCTAGAACGGCGTAGCAACATTGACACACACTAGTACAATACAATGGTCTGTTTGTGTGCATCAAAAAAATTTCAATGACTCATGCTTATTTCGTGCATATTTTTATATGCACGAAATAAGCATGAGTCATTGAAATTGATCGGCAAACGACAGCGCGCGATGTTTTACAGTGCTTTTAAAAATAATTGTCTAAAATAAATGAGCCCGTATAACAAACTGAAAAATATTCTGTATATTAGAGATAACATTTACTTTTATAAAATAAATATATCAGTTATGTTTTTATTCAAATGCTGGTGAAAAAAAATTGTCAAAGTGAACCGATTTTCTACTTTTTCAACATTGTTTTTTAATACATAATAGTAATATTTTCGTAATTTTTGCTTTGTAGCCGTCTTTATGACTGTATATCCTGTTGAAAAAACGCATAAAACAAAATATTGTAATGGTTGTATTCGTCCTGAAAGTTAACTCTGACGTCTATTTTCGTAAAACAATTTGAAAGAAATGTCATCGCTTCAAAAAACCATAATTAAAAATTATACTTTTACTCTGTAGCTGCCTAAATCAAGACTTAATCTTTTCGAAAACTGTAATTGTCTTTAAATAATCTGCTCACATCATTACGATATTGCTCTGGGCAAAACGCGAAAACAAGAAGTTTTCGCCGTTTCTGAGTTAGCTGCGCGGTGTGGGAGGGGTGACAGTTGTCATAGTGTTTCAGTGAGTACTCACGTCACGTCACCACACCCCTCCTGCACCGCGCAGTTACTTCAGGAACGGTCTCAGTTAAGCGATGGGTGCTGTAGCTCACGTAAATCGTAATTTATCGTTATTTATTAATCTTAAAACTAGCTAAATATATTCTTAAGAATTTATCAGCAGCAGCCATTAAAACCTCTTGGCACGCACTAGAAATTCATTTTAATCACAATATGATCACAAGCATTGTAACAGCTGCTTTTCTGAACGTTCATGTCATAAACGTAGTCTGGGACATAATGTTTTTCACAAGCACGTGTTAGCAAACTAATAGGTTTTTATTTTCTGACATTTTTAGTTGCAAACTTACGGTCGGTGCATGCACTGGAGCGTTACGTTCAAATAGTTTTTCATTACTTATCGATAATGTAAAAATAATGTAGGTAATGGAATACTATAAATTAAAACTTTAGTGAAAAGTTACGATGAATAATAATTATAATTACGAACCAATAATAGTCCAGCCATCGTAGTCTCTTTTAAGCCCCCGATGAAAACAGAGGGGAGTTATAAGTTTAACGTGTGTCAGTTTGTGGCATCGTAGCTCCCAAATGGATGGAAAAATTTGTGTGTCACTGTTGTTTTTTTTTTAATAGAAAGCTGATTTTATGGCGAAGGTTCTTAGCTATGTAATGTGAAGTTCGACATTCCCCTCCATTCATTCTCCATTCGTCCATTCTCCTCCTAAGGCTAAGAACTCACGATGCGGCTTTCACTCGCATCCGGCTACGGTTGCGGGCCTGCAGCTTCTGTAGAATGCAGATATATATTATGTAAAAAACATACAACGCGCGGGTGAAAACCGCATCGTGAGTTCTTAGCCGCAGAGTATGCTGAATGTCGATCGAGTAATATAAAAGTGATAATTTTTTATAGGTTTTAAAAATTCCTAGATGAGGCTGATCTGGGACCCATGATTATCTTTGACAAGTGTTTCCCGGAGATTAGGATAAGGAACTTCTTTCCACGCGAAATCTTCAGTTAACGCGTAGGGAGATTGAGTATAGCGGAATAATTTATATTTATATAATTATCTATAAATATATATTTATTTATATATGTATAGTACAATTAGGATATTTTTTCATTAAACGAAACGTTAGTATTGTTACACATTATAGATTGAGAACAACGGATTAACTCACTGTGTTGTTGGGTTCGTCCGGCTAGTTTCGATGGCATACGGCCACCTTTTTCAAGGAGTTCCACAGGATGACACACCGCCCGTCGCGTTCCTGCGGATACAGTGAGTTAATCCGTTGTTCTCAATCTATAATTAGGATATTGATTTTTAACCCCCGACGAAAAAGAGGGGTGTTATAAGTTTGACGTGTCTGTGTGTCTGTGTGTCTGTCTGTGGCACTGTAGCTCTTTAACGGGTGAACCGTTTTTAATGCGGTTTTTTTTATTTGAAAGTAGATTCTCTAGCGATGGTTCTTAGACACGTTTCATCAAAATCGGTTCAGCAGTTTTAAAGTTATCAGCTCTTTTGTTTGCTGCGGTAGGGATCTTAGACGCATACCGGATGTTTACTTTGCTTTCAAACATATTATTATAGGTGACCACACTGACCACACAAAACCAAACTAAATTACATTTAAAAAAATTAAAATAAAAATTAAATTAAAAATTTAAAAAAACCCCCAACGCAAAACATAAAAGCGATTATGTAAAAAGTAAAAAATAATACTTTTGTTGAGCCATCAAATGTTTGTTCGTTGAAATGGCGCTATAATGTCGCGGCGGGGTACCGCTAAGTTTAAAGCAATAACTAAATATCTAAAATAGCGAACTGATGGTAACTAGATTTGCAACAAGATTAACAACTAGATTAGCAACAAAAATTTGATAATATCGAAGCAAATTGGTCGGAAATGCTGGTAAATTAATAGACAATGAATGAAATTGAGGGACTGACTTACTTAAGCGGTACCCCGCCGCGACATTATAGCGCCATTTCAACGAACAAACATTTGATGGCTCAACAAAAGTATTATTTTTTACTTTTTACATAATCGCTTTTATGTTTTGCGTTGGGGGTTTTTTTAAATTTTTAATTTTGTATTCATAATAAAGTATACCCATATAAAATGGCCAATTACAAAAAATTTAACCCGTACCCACTGCCCTGCTTAATTTGTGTTATATAGGTTATACACAAATTGAGCAATAGAACAAAAGTTATCTGAAAATATTCACCAGAAACCAGAAGTTATCAGTAGGTGGTAAAGCAGGCATTGGAATTGGAAAGTCCAACAATGTTTCTGCTTTACCTGTACTTACCTAATCACAACCATTAATTAACAATGTGAACACCTACGCGATGCAACTAGCTACCATGTAACATTCGCACCGATACCTAGAGAGATAAACACCGTTGGTAGATCCGCCCGTATTTTGCTACCGACTGTTAATTGGGTCATAATTTTACGCCTTCTCGTTTGATGATCACGTTCATGTGAACGTTGTTTGATGTGAATCTTTACTTCTTTACTAATGTTGTGAAGACGTAAAGTGTATTTGTATGTGTGTATTTTTTTGGTTTGTAATAAGGTCATTATCTTCCTTCCTTTGTCCTATGTTTTCTATTCCGATATGTCAAACGTCATGCTGTCACTTATTCCTTTTTCATTCATTTCATTTTTCGCACAATCCATCCATTTTTTTGTCCTTTTTCTTCCTCTCTATCCATTCACATTAACATGTATAACTATTTTGGTCTGATGCGTTTCATTCATCGTCTTCACATGCCCATACTAAAACAAACGCAAACCTCCTCTAATCCATTTATTTCTCGCTTATCCATTCGGGTTACTCCACACATCCATCCCAATATTCTTATCTCCGTTACATGCTATCTTTTTAACCGACTTCAAAAAGGAGGAGGTTATCAATTTGGATGTTTATATATATTTTTTTATGTATGTTCAGGCATAACTCTGTCATACCTATATAGACAGATTTGCAAAATTCTTTTTTTGTTCGAAAGGAGTTTATTCCGAAATGGTCCCATATACATTTAACCAAAATTGATTCAGCCCTGTTTGAGAAAATCAACAAAATAATATACTTAGATGATGTTTTACTTTCTACAATCTTTGGAGGACTTACAATTTCTTTTAAATGTGTCGCTGTTTCTTAATGGATTTGGATGTTAAAGCAATACTAAAAAGTTTTTCCAAAAAAACTTTATATTCATTAAGTTATAGGGTTTAAAATCGTAGTCAGTCCGCGCCTTAACAAATCAACGTGTTGATTGCGCGGAGTGAACAGAATATAATTTCGATCGATTTCTCATTTGAAAATAGCCGTTTAGCACTTAATTTTTATTTAGTTTGAAAACTTTGTTTATAGCAACATTTATAAGAATTAAATATGTACAAAGCTTAAAAGTAAATTAAAAAATATGTATTATGTACAATGGACGGCTCACAGGGCGTCAAAAAACTCGTCCGCATCGCTCACAATGGGACAAGTGCCCAGAAGGCTAGCAGCGTTACCACGTTGAATGGCAATGCTAATTCTTTGGCCCAAGAAAAGCCTCTGGTCACGTGAACAGTCGACCAGCCGCTTAGAAATGTCTTTAAAAACAAGGTGAGCACTCGGACCCCATGGCCCTAGTGTTTCAACCCCAAACGGCTCAAACATATAACTTCCAAGAAGGTTGTTATATTTACGCCGTTTGAGGTTTTCGGCACCCGCAGCAGCCGCCCCAGCACAACACGACGTGCTAGGAAGATGGGATGGCGCAAGGGTGTCGACACAAGTTGCATCCCACACCAAAGGTCTACCCAACTTCCACGGCATTATGGTCATTCCATCTGGTCTCTTACCATCGTCACGTGCCAAGCCATTAGGTTCTAACACAGCTGGCACGCCGGCGGAGGCAAGAGCACGACGTATGATGTCATTAATGCTGGCGTGCCGTGCTATCCGGCCTGCGCTTTTACAGCAGGAAATGCCATGGTGGCCGAGGCAGTCGACAACTTCACCACAATGACAGCGATGCGGGGCCCCGCAAGGTGCGCCCAGACGTAGGCATGTAGCGAGCCGGAATGTAGTGTCACTGTTTATAGCTAGTTAAAAATAACTAATTTGTGCTAGTCATTTTTTTTTCACTTCTGGGCAAAAGCCTGGAGCAGAAATGGAGGGAATGGGGGGGCCCATTCCCTCCATTTCTCTCGATGTTGTGCCTCATTCCGCCAATTCGCGAGGAAGCCATCCAAGGCGTCCCGCCTACTTCTCCTTGGTCTACCGCGTCGCCGCCTGACTGTGTCTGGGCTCCAGTCTTGTGATACAGCTTAGCCGGCATCCGGCAGTCATATAAAATTAAAATAAAATTCTAAATAGGTATATTTTTAATTTGAAAATCGAATCAATTCAAAAACTTTTACGCGGTAGGCCTATAAATGCATTTACAGTCTTCTGCATATTTCCTTACTTTTACGACACAAATAATAGTTTGTACGAAAGCGTGTTTCGACAATATTTTATTAACAATTCAAAATATTGCATTTTAAAAATATTACTATATTTCCAAGTAAATAACACTGCAGCTCCATACAATATTATCTCAATGCAATAAAACACAATACTTGACCAAACTCGAGAAACACGACGCCATTCCTAGATTTATATCACATGTCTGACCCATTTACAACTTCAAATGCAAATAGAAATAGTCTACAAAGACTCGAGACTTCAATAACAGAACTACATAACTGAATCAAACACTACATTAAGCCGAACATCAGCCAAAGACGAAAGCCGAAAGCATTCTTCAAAAGTTTCACCCATAAAATAACTAGACAAACAATAACTGAATATTTCACGTTCTAGTTACTGCCTCCGCGTAATATCCGCGGACGAATGCCGAAAGCCGGATTCAATAAAAGTGAGTGGTTGACAAACAGGGCCGGACATGTAGGATAGACGAATAACAGAAACCAACACTAGTGTTACGTCATGCGCTTATAACTGCACTGCGAAGTGGGTGCATTGTTTTGAGGAACAATGTCGAGATTTGTAACAAAATGGTACATTGGTGGAGCTTCTAACATTTGAGTAATATTTATTAGGCACGAGTAACGTAGAAGTATTTAATTCGGTCGGAATACCCCTCCTCCCTCCTCTTCCCTCCCTCGAAAAGTCCTATAACAGTTATACGACGAGCACAATTAATCACCCAATGATTGCATATTTTACACTGATAACAACATCGTTTCGTTTTGTTTTCGTTTTTGTTTTTTTTTCAAACAATCGTTGCCACGCAGGAATTTCTGCTGTATCGTCGGTGCGTTAGTTTATAAACATTTAATCTCACACACACAAATAAAAAAGACCCCGGAACAACTACCTGTGTACTGTCTGGGAATCCAATCCCTCAAGCACTGCACCACCCGTGCCGCCAAACCACACCAAAATAGTCCATTCACAGATGTATCTACTAAGTACACAGTTCACAAAGTAAGAGTTTGTTATGAATGTCTATAGGTCTTCAAACTCGAGGTTTGCCAACGAGCGATGAAGTGCAGCATCCTGGGAGTCAGAATAAGTGCCCGCGCTATGAATACGGTGCTGCATTCCAAGACACGGATCGTCGACGTCACTCAAAAAGTAGCCAACCTTAAGTCGGACAGGCCAAGCCACATCTTCCGTATGTCGAACGGATCATGGGCTAAAACAACCACACTATGGATCCCGGAAAACGATCAGCGACATCGTGGTAGGCCTAGGCGAAAATAGCGGGATGAGTTTGCAACAGTGCTGCAAAACTGTGATGATTACAATTAAATAAAACAAAATTTAAAAGATTCATTAAAGGTACATTTTGTAAACAAGCATATTATAATTTACAGGATTATATACAAGATAAGAACGATTGGAAACATGCTGGTCCGGCTCCATAGTACAATCTAAAGACTAGACAAAATCCAACTGATTGCTCATTTCAACTTCTTAATTTAATACTATGTATGTTTAATATAATATATTATTTAATTATAATGTATATTCTATTCTTTACTGTACTTCTAGGTTACTCTGGGTCACACACTAATTTATTGTCGTTGAAATATGAGGAGTGGTTGTTTACTGTTTCAATATTTGTAAATATGTGAACACTATGTACCTATATGTATTCATAACTTAGCTATCATTTATAGGTTTTTATGCAAGGTATGCACGTATAATTATATAATTTCTGTAAGTACAAAATATTGTAAACATTTTCTTTTAAAAAAGTAAGTATGGAGTTTCTTGCCCATTCTTCTCCATACGAAACTACCATTTGGAAAGGGCAACTGGATGTAATTTTGCTAATATGACGTTCAAAAGTGCCTTTTAATGGTCTAATTGAAATAAATGATTGGACTTTGACTTTGATAGTAGCAATTCCCCAGACAACCTCAATTTACAAAAACCTCTACTTCAAATCCTAAATTCAGACCGCATTTACAGATCGTTAGAACTTTGCAAAAACCAGCTCAGATAAAGAATATAAACACCCCAAAAACTTCCAAGATTAAAGAAAAGCCATCTACATGTAAACGTAACCCAGTTTCAACGGCAGACAGTACCCGCTTCCCTTATCTTCAGACCCAACTTTACAATTAAAATAAACCATTGTTGAAGCTGAAGTAGAATATCTAACGTTATCACGGTATGTTATCTCAATCAAAGAGACGCTTGAATATCATATGAGTAGCATAAAGGCTGGATACATTATTCATTGCGGTGCGATCGCTCGGTGTTTGTGATTGTGGTATGTGAGGTGTGCGATCCAATTGTCGGTCTATTATGTCCGTTTTATTAAGCTATACGACCAGGGAATGGGATCCACCTTTTTGAATCCAATATTATAAGCGGTATTAGATTTAGTAGACCAGTCAACTGAAAAGTACATAAATTTATATTGTAAGGTTGTGAGGTTGTGTGAGCTCAATTAAACAAGTGCCTCCATTGGAATCTCATTTATTACTCCCCTTCATAATAGAGTACAATCGATTATATTGGATCTTAATATTACAATACATGTGCACACATATATAAGCCTTACACACTACACGCCCACCGGGCAAATGAAATAAAAATAATGGTTACATTTATTTTTATTTTCGTTACATGTGTTGACTAATATTAACATTCTTTAATGCATTTATGTAGACTGCATTTTGTATATTGTTTATTATTATTAATTAAAATGTTACAATAAAAAGAAACACTTTATTATAGTATTGGGTTACACATAAATTCATCATTATAACGAAACAGCTCACAACTTAATAAAGTTACATACAAGTGAACTGTGTACCTTAAAAATAAAAAAATAAATCATGTAATATATGGTCTGGTTCTATTTTTATGTACTATGACTTCTTTACCTTTATACAATATTTTTAAATTAGGATTACAATCTTCTATTACTTTGTACGGTCCTATATAGAGCGGATCAAATTTGTTTACACTTTGTTCATTCTTAAGTAGTATCATGTCACCAGTACTGTACGTAACAGGGTTGGTATACAAATCATATTTACTTTTTCTGACCTGTTTACTACTAATTAAGTTTTGTCTTGCGTCATACTGTGATTTTTGAAGTCTATATTTGAGTTGTTTTGGATAATCATCATAGTTATATAGCGGTTCAATATCTGAAGTTAAATTGCTAGGTAAATTGCACAGTTTTCCAAATACGAGTTCGTATGGTGTGTATTGAGTTTCTGTATGTATGGTCGTATTGAAAGCAAAGCACCAATATGGAAGCCATGTACTCCAATTTTGGGGTTGGTTTTCTGTTTGTATGCGAAGGTATGATAGTAAATTTTTGTGTGTATTTTCTAAGCCTCCTATTGATTGGTGATGATATGCAGTTGATGTTTGTTGATTTATTTTTAGTAATGTACATACTTCATTCATTACTTTCGAAACAAACTCCGTTCCGCGATCTGATATAATATTTCTCGGAATGCCGTAACGTAATACGAAGTTACTAATGAAAGCCGTTGCCACTGAAATTGTATCCTTATTCCTAAGCGGATAAGCTTCTACATACTTACTAAGATCACACTGTAGTGTGAGTACATACATGTAATTATCACTATCCTTACTTAAGGGCCCAACTAGATCTAAAAATACTCTATCAAACGCCGAATGACCTGTATCAGTCAGGACCATTGGCTGTTTTATGTGCCTGAAATGTTTCTGTCGTTGGCATTTATCGCAACGATTTACAAACTCCGTGACGTCAGTTTCTAATTTTGGCCAAAAATAACGACGTTTTATATTATTAATCATTCTTCGTATACCGGCGTGGCCACTACTCGGTAATAAGTGGTAGTCATTTAAAATTATACGTTTCGTATCGTTGTCATTTATGACTTTTACACCTTTTATAATAAATAAACGTGGTCCGGACCAACTAGGTGTACTATTTATACTTTTAATTAAATCTCTAATTATCTCACTGTTTTCAATATTTTGTACTATGTGCACATTATCAAGTTTCATTAGACTACAGTAATTAGCCAACTCCCGTACAAAGGCATCTCGTGCGCATTGTAATCGGTAAGATGGTTTTACTCTTAGTATGCAGTTTGTTGCATCGTAATTAAATAATGTATTTGATTGGGTTGTCCAGTCTTTCTTATCCTCAAACCTTAACTCAATGCAATCCTTTGGTTTTTTAAGCAACTCCATAACTCTTGGGTGATCAGACCAGTCGTTTGTAGATTGCTTAACAACCATAGGGCTGTCACTCACCCCTTGTGCACTCCTTTCACACATACGCTTTTTCTGAGCTCTGGTTAATACTGACACAACGTGCTGATTAATTTCCTTCAATTCATCGCTTGTTATTCGGACACGTGACAAGGCATCTGCGGCTGCGTTGTCAGCACCTCGAACATATTCTATTATGTAATCATATTCCTCTATCATTAACCGGAATTTAGTCAAACGACTAGATGGATTTGTTTGATTGAATAAGTAAACTAATGGTTTGTGGTCGGTTTTAATTACAAATTTTCTACCGTAAAGATATGGTCGGAAATATTTGATTGACCATACGATAGCGAGTAACTCTTTTTCTATCGTGGGGTACCTGATTTCTGCTTTATTAAGACCACGACTTGCATAAGCAATTGGTCTGTTATCACCATTGCATAGCACGGACCCGATTGCATAACCGGACGCATCCGTCTGTAAAATGAAAGTATTGTTTTCGTCGAAGTTGGGATATTGTAATACTGGTGGTGATATTAATGACTTTTTTAGGAATTCGAAGGATTTCTGACACTCATGCGACCATTCAAAGTTAACATTTTTCCGACACAGTCTATTAAGCGGTAAAGATATTGCGGCAAAATCTGGTATAAACTTTCTATAAAAGTTGACGAACGCTATGAATCTTTTTGTTTCGTCTGCATTTTTCGGCACGGGATAACTTTTTACTATGTTTACTTTTTCTAAATCCGGTTTAATTCCTTCCGATGTAACAACATGTCCTAACAACTGCATTTCTTTTCTTAAGAAATCACACTTCATTGGATTAAGTTTCAGCTTAACTTTGCGTAATCTATTTAAAATATCTATAAGATTTTTATTATGTACTTCCAAGTTACGTCCAAAACAAATCAAATTATCCAAATAGACAAATAATTTATCGTATGTAAGTCCAGACATGGCAATTGTCATTAGACGGGAAAATGCACTTGGGCTAATCTTTAATCCCATAGGTAACCGGGTCATTTGATATTGGCCTGAAGGTGTGCTGAATGCTGTATACTTCCTGCTTTCTGGTTTTAATTTTGCCTGGTAATATGCTTGTGACAAGTCTAACTGTGAAAAATACATGGAACCTGATAAGGAATCTAAAATATCGGTTATATTCGGAAGTGGAAATTTATCGTCTGCAATTCTAGTATTTAATTTACGAAAGTCAATAACAAGCCTCCATTTTTTAGAAGTGTCGTCTGATTTTTTGGGTACCAACAAAATAGGGCTTGACCACTCACTTTTAGCGGGTTCAATGATATTTTCAGAAAGCATTTTCTTAACTTGTGTTTCGATTTCCTTACGCTGTGAAAAGGGCAACCTGTACTGTCTAGTGTAAACTGGATCAGCATTTGGTCTTAACTGTATACCTTGTTCGTAAAGGTTAGTGGTACTTAATTTATCATCTGGCATATGAAAAACATCTGAAAATTTGGCGCATATGTTTTCGATTGTTGACCTTTCTTCTTTGTTTAGATGATCTAATTTTAATAGAGAAAACATAGTGCGTACTCTCTCTCCATCAATTTTATTATCAAGTCCAAAATTACAGATGTCATAGTCTGATAATAAATGTATTTCCGGTCTAAAATAATTAATGTCTACTTGCGTTTCGCGAGTATTTAATATTTGTATATTAATTTGTCCATTATTTGGTTTACAAATACTCCCGGCTATAAATACTCCGTCGCATAATTGATCTGGTAAAATTACGCAGTCTTCGTTAAAACTACTGTCTAACTTAAATATTTTCTCACATCTCGGTGGAATACTTAAAAAACAGTTTTTATTTAGTGAACTATTGATCATTGGCAGTGTCAAAGTGTTGTCATTTTTTTTTAAAGTTATCGTATTATTTTCATAATTTAAAATAGCGTTATATTTGCTCATAAAATCTCTGCCGATTATACCATGTTGTAGACCAGGTATAGTGCGCATAATGTAAAATTTGTGTACGAATTCCTGCCCATTTACGATCATTGTAACATAAACATAGCCTGAAGTTAGCACTTTGCCCCCTATGCCATTTATGTAAATGTATTCTGTTTGGATTGGAATATTCCAGCGTGCTACAGTTTCGTATTTCAATACCGATAATGATGCTCCAGTATCTATAAGCAATCCATATTTGGCACCTTCTATTAAGAATTCCACCGTGCTGTTATTGTTACAAGCAAATATAAAATGATTATCGAAAAAACTGCAATGGTTCAGAAATGTGTCTTTCTGCAGTTTGTGGCGTTTGATTTTGATCAGTTAAATTGATGTTGTTTATGCCATTTTCTATTGTATGTACATTACCACTACGCGTAAAAATTCGTCTAGGCCTACCTCGAGATGAACCCCGCATGTGACCACGATTATTGCTAAACTGCTGCTGTGTTGTTTGGTTTTGCCTGTAATTATGAGAAAAACCTCTACTATTTCCTCTCTGTACAAATCGATTATTGTTCGATCGGTTTGGACGTCTGTTGTTACTGTAACTATATCCGCGGTTATTGAATGAACTTCCTTGGTAACCGAAATACACTGAACCTTCTGACCTTTGCCGACTGCATGACAATTCCTCATCCTTAGCTGCTCTTATTGTATCTTTCAAAGTGTCGTAATTACGCGCTGCTAAAATAGTGCGGATGTCGCGGTTTCGTAAACCATCAATAAAACTTCTAATGGCAATCTTCTCATTTTGAGGGCGTAATATTTTATAAGCAGTTTGGTCCTCAGCGGCTTGTGCGACCGTCAAATCTACAAAAAGCTGCTTGACCTTGGAACCAAATTTTTCTACTGTTGAACCGTTTTGATTAATTTGTGTCAACTCCTTGTGTATTGCCGTACTAGACTTCTTTGTAAGAAGGTGTTGACGCATTTCAATAATTAGCGACTCACAACTGTCGTAATCGTTTGTCAATCGTAATTTAGCGCTCTCGCTTAGTCTGGTTTTTAATACGAATTTAACTAGCATTTTGTTGCCTTCTTCAGTGAGTGACGAACTGTATAACTCTATCGTATCTATTAAACTTTTTGTGACATTTTCATCACCATTCATAGTCGGCAGTAATGCTACGGCAGTCCTATAATTAAAAGCCTCCATATTGTCTACTTCGGTTCTAGTTTTGACCGTACACTCGGCACTAGGCTGAGAACTGTAAGTTTTAGTGCAAAAAGTCTCTATCTGGATAAATGTGTTTTCAAATAAATCACAGCATGACTGTATTTCCTTTAAAACGCTTGTACTAAATTGTTTCTTTTCAATCTGTTTTGTTAGGGTTTCTAAACATTCATCAAATCGATGTTTTAACAATGTAGCTTCCTGTAACTTTTGTTTTAGAACAGTTTCTGTCCTTTTAGGATAACTTAATTTCTTCAAATTTTGTTCAATATTTTTTAATTGATTATATATCAAGCTAAGGTCAGTTGCCATTACCAACAAAAACGGTACCTAATTAAAAAAAAGTTATATCCTCATGGACAAAAGTTATTCTATATAATTACATGACAATACATAAAATAAAATAAAAACATTATTAATCTAATAAACCATTAATCTAGATAATTGACAAATTTTGTTCCGTACCGTTTCATGTTTCACTTCCGTAAAACGCGACTCACTACACTTTCACTGACTTTATTATTATCTTTCGCCACTTACTGCGGTTTCTGGCCTCTTATACCCGCCTCCTGGCGAGCCTCCTGGTGCGCCTCCTGGCGCTGCTGGCGGCACCCGTAGCAAACACGAGCCTCCGGGTTCGGTCGACGAAAAGAACGTGAAAGGTTTTGTGAGATTACTTCATTCCTTATCCATGAGTGATGACAATTTCGGTACAGTTTATACACTGCGTATAGACCGGCTATTCCAAGTAAGGTGCAAATTATAAACATCACGATACTTATATTTGATAAGTGGTACTCCTGCATAGAAGCCGAATTTGATCCACCCGATGCACTTTGCGATATTAAAACGTCCTCTTTTTCAATATTTGACCGGCACATTTTAGTAAAATTCTATCCACTCAAAAGTCCAAAGAAAATCACTTACACCATTGTTCTTCATAATATTATTTACATTATAACGCGGCCGAACTCGGCGCCCGTCTCAGATGGCAGGGTCGCCATGTAAGGTTGTGAGGTTGTGTGAGCTCAATTAAACAAGTGCCTCCATTGGAATCTAATTTATTACTCCGCTTCATAATAGAGTACAATCGATTATATTGGATCTTAATATTACAATACATGTGCACACATATATAAGCCTTACACACTACAATATAATAGTAATCAATGGTAATATAATACTTAATACTTAAGCACTTTGCGAGTGATACGTTGTAAGTATGCTAATTAGCTCACTTCAACTCAGTCGCGTCGGTGTCAACACAAGTATACACAACAGGATGCGCTCCAAGACAGCCGAAAATGACATTTCTCGTGCCACAAAGTTTGACATTAAAATGTTAGGTTATTTGTGTTGTGCGTTATTGTGTCATTTTGAATTTCGAATCTTGTAACCTTTTAACCTGTAATATCATCGATAGGTACTAATATTAAAATATCAATGGCCTTTGCCAACATGGACACTGAAGTGAGAGTTATTTTTTACTTATCTTCTTAGCATAAGCACAAAGTACGTAAGGCTGCGGCGCGCCCGAGCAGAGAGACCACTCAGAACAAACCGCCATTTTTCTCACGCACACATGGACATTACATTTATAGGCATTCTCAAGCAGTTTTAATCAGACTTCAGTCTCGACTATCACGTGTTGTCAAAATGAATAAATGATGTAATTGACATTTCATGACGAACAGGAAAATTTTGTTATAAAAAAAATGCAAATAGTTTCAATCAGTGTCAATAAAATGTTATATTGTCACAAATTACTAATACAGTAGCAGCCCAAGTGAGTCTGGCAAGTTTAGGTAATTATTTTTGAAGATGGCGGGAGCGGTCCTTCTGTATTTTTTTTATTTTGTGGCATAAGCACAAAATATGCAATTATTTATGTGATACACATGGAAATTAGGAATCCCACAGCTTACTTAATATTATTCTCGTAAATGCGAAAGTGAGTTTATTACTGTTTCACGGCTAAACTCGTAATAAGTAGCAATGTTATCCTTAAGTAGTAAAGGCTATATTTTATTATCAAACTATTAAGGATCCGTACGAAATATCACACAGATGAAGTCGCGAGAGAAGTGTTAGTTATAAATAAAGAAGACCACACAAGAACAAAAATTTTACAAGAAGACAAGAATTTGACAAGAATTTTGCTTGAAATAAATATTTTATTTTTCAGTTGTACTTACAGTTATGTCATACATAACCAGTCATACAATAACAATCACATATGTCATAGTATAATATATCAAAACATATTATGCTTGGCTGTTTATATATGTACAGTCACAAGAATAAACATGATTGTTTACTTACTTAAGTTCAAAAGCGATTTTCTCATGAAGTAACGATTGCAAAAGTCTAGTAACACGCTAACGTAAAAGTATTCGATTAGAATTAATTTTAGATTTAGAAATACTGGCTATCCTATATCATTTTGCCTAAATACGACAAACACGTCATCATCATCTGCCAAACCTTTTCTCAACTTTATTGGAGGGCTTCTAGGCTAACCGGATGCAGTTGAATGTCAGTGTTTTACATGGAATGACTTCCTGTCTGACATCCACAATCCATGCAGTTACTGGGTAACACGATACCAACGGTGAGACTGTATTGTATAGTAAATACTACTATACGAAACGGATGTTGCTGCGGTTGTTGTTTCGTATGTTATTGCTGTCGTTGATTGAGTATTGAATTAAAAATCGATCTAATTTAGAGCGCCTTCGCACTAGCGTTTGTCCCGCGTAAGCGTTCGATGAACGTATGCGCAGCGCAGACGTCGCGACTACGCGGCGCAGGCGTCGCGTTGTCGCGGCATCAGTGCAAGGGTAAATGAATTGAAATTAAAAAAAAAACATGCGCAGCTATGCATACGTTTATCGAAGGCCTACGCTGGACAAACGCTAGAGTGAAGGCGCTCTTACCCTATTCCGCGCGCTTGTGTTAGATCCTCAATTTCTATTTATATGGTTCCAAAAATATTATAAATTAGTCTCCTTTTTAGGAATCTAATAGGTCAGTAGAAAATCGCTTTAGCGTATTGCTAAATGTAAACATGTTCATGCCCTGGACTGTACTTCCACGTATTTCAGATTCGGTTAATTATACGGAACTCTCTTCGAATCTTAATTGGAATCGCAACAATAATATTTAGTAGCAATAATTTTACGTCAATAGTTACTGTGTTGCGGTATTGATTTGTTACTGAAGATTACAGTACGAATTGGTTTTCAGCCTATGTTATAACATTTTTTTTTTTAATATAGCTTGTCTGGTAATTAGACTTTAATTCGTTTATTCTAGAACATACCTGGGAATCCACAGGTTCTGGAGATATTTACTATTAAAGTCACTACTTTTTATATTTTAAAATTCTTCCATCAAACATAATCAAATTTTTTAAATTTTCTTTGTAAGATACGCTTTGATTTTGCAAAAACGCAAATCAGCTGAGCAATTTATGTTTGTTTAGAAAAAGCTCAGTAATGGCACTTGAAAATCGTACCTATTCGTGAAAAACTCAAAGAAATTGCTACTTTGACCTTCAATAATCTCCTATTTGTATATTAGGATTTTCATCCGTGTCTTCATAAATTGATAACAATGCTTGCTCGAGGTGAATTAACAACTTCAGACATATTACTTACTAGCACTCTACCCGCGACTTCGTCGAAGTGAATTTTCTCACTGATGCCTCATCATCATTTCAGCCTAAAGACGTCCACTGCTGGACATAGGCCTCCCCAAGAGGGTGTTTTGCCATAATCGCCACGCTTAGCAGGCGGATTGGCGATCGCAGTATGGTTGTTACAAAGGCACAGAGAACGCTGCTGCCCATTCTCTGGTGAGTCCCTTAGTCGCCTCTTACGACACCCAAGGGAAGATTTGGGATGGTGCTATTCTTTACGTCCGACAGCACACGGACCACGGACCACGGATGCCTAATTTTTTAATACTGTGTAAACCATAGCACTCATGGATAACGTGGCTTCGTAATGGAGAAATCATTTTTAAAAACGATTAAGACGTTTTTGTTTATTGATTAAAAACAAACAGTACATTCATTAAACATTACATTCTTAATAAATCTGTATACATACAATTTAATAAATCTCATAATGGCAATTTTAATTTTAAAATGAACATGCCAAAGATTACCCAAGATACACAAACCAAGTTCTTGGGAATAGTAATAGATGAACACTTACAGAAAGTGCATATGTATTGCAAAAGTCGCATTGCTATTGGCCGGTATCAAACCTACGACCTCAGGTATCAGAGGCACCTTAACCACTGGACCATAACGTCAATTTAACACCTTGACAGGTTATGCTAAACATGGTCTTAATCTTAGTAAACCAACTTATTTTAACGAGATCTAGCAAGACAACAGAGAATAAACTATCAAATGAAATATGCACTCTGCCCGACCTAGATATTTGCCTCTTTTCTAGGTCGTTTCCCACACAATTACTTTTTCACAGACAGCTTTTCTCACAAGAAAAAAATTATTTAAATGGTTCATTATTTTATTCCGCTTCTCGTCCAAAATTCAATAGATACGCAGCTTTGCAAAACTTCTTAGCTACAGGGAAACTTTTAATATTTCTTCTCAACTTTTAAAGTGTTCGCTTTGGTGGTCTTAAGTTTTATGTAGATAAAATCGCATTTGACGGTTGCATGAGCTCGCATCTTAAGACATACGCCAGCCATTCGAGTGGATCTAGTCGTTTGATCGTAAAAGTTTAGCTTTTAATGTCAACTTAAGGGGTATTGGATTTTCTAATAAAATTTCTGATGTGACAACTTTTCACTCCGATTCGTATTTTAATTTTTACCGTATTTTTTACCGTTCTATTAGATGCATTGACAGATGACTGACTATTGTCATGAGGTCAATCAATGGACATGCTTTTTGTAAGCTGTCAAATGGAGATTCCGTCATATTTATTGATTTCAATTTCAAAGTAACTAAAAATCCTAATTTGACAGTTTACTGAATTTTATTATAGACCTGAAAACCCGATTAATGGTTTTCAGGTCTAAAATAAAGCGATTTTCAATGGCTTATTAGCAGCTTTTGCCCTATTTATCCATTCTATTTCTGATATTTTATGGATTGATGTAGTTTGTTGACTAAATAAAAATGGTGAATTTAGGGTGTGTCGAGTACAACTTATGTAAACTGAATATAAAAAATATGTATATAACTAAAATAATATTATATATATATATACACAAACAAAAAAGAAAAGATGGTTATGAAATGACTCTGCCTAAGTACTTATGTAGAAAGTATATCCGCAATTTCCGTTTAAATGCAAACCGACTGGTGGCCGTCCTGATATCGAGAGGAAGCTCGCTCCAAAGAAGACTGGACTGGATGTGAAAGGAAGAGTGGACAAAATCAGAAGTATGAGAGGGGCACAGCAAGAGAAGATTATTAGAACCGCAAATTCTTAGTGTGTGAAGATATATTCTTCACACACTAAGAATTTGCGGTCTTCCCAGATTATGATACAAAAGGCAGATAGACCGCGCGGAACACTGAGAGCGAAGCCACCAAAGAAAACAATTCGCTTCGCGCTGTACTGTCACGAGTTTTACAGCACGAAGCAAAGCATCGTGAAAAATAACAAATACTGAAAAAAAATTCAAAAGCGAATACAATCGCGAGATTGTAGGTATTCGTTTTTGAATTTATATTTGATTTGGTGGCTTCACTCGCAGTGTTCCGCGCAATCTATCTGCCTTTTGTTTCATAATCTGAGTGGCTTACACTGACAGGTCACCCCACCATCTTCCAAATTCTGGGCTGTTACTGAGAAAATCCTAATAGAAGAACCCAGTAACACTTTGTCTGGACATCGTACTCCATTTTACACCTGAGTGTCGAAGAAGGCGATAGAGGATGGGCAGCAGCGTTATTCTGAGTACCATAACACCTACTGCGATCGGCAACTTGCATCGGCCAAGCATGGTGATTTCGGCTGGACCACCATGGGGACACCTATGCGCAGCTGTAGGCGTCTAAAGGTTGACATGGTGATGATGATGATGGAAATCGTATCCAGGACCCCGCACTCTGCAGTCGCGTTTGTGACAACGAACCAAACGAGGCAGTGAGTTTCCAGTCTAATTTTAGATTGTGATAGACTGTGTTGTTTTTGAGTCTAGAAAGAATCTAATTTCACTGCATGCTGGACTTTAATTTAATTGATCGGCGTGATTCATGCGTTGCCACCAACGACGCCGTGCAAGTAACTAAGTTTCGGGCCAAACAAATATAAAAGACTGTCGTGCCAGCGATACGAAGAAGAGAAGAATTGATTATTTTCATATTTTCACAGCTTCAAATATTCACATACTTATAAGGCAGAACAAAGAACAATGCCAATCTAACCAAGTAGGTAGATGCTACAAGAAAAAACTTTCCCCAAATCGCTCGAGAAATAGGTATATTAGAAATACGAAATAGCAGGATATTCATTTATGATAAAACATTTACTTCTTCGTGTTCCGAAGCAAGGAATTTTCCTTCTATACATATATTTGTTGCAAAACAACCAGGCTCCTGGGAATCTGCGTGAAAGCCGATATTTTGGAGCTCATAAATAATTTAATCAGAAACAAAATGGATGAGGATAGAAGGACGCCGATATATTTTTTCTAGGCTAATAGTGTTTTGGTAAGAGACTCTGTAGGTAAAAAGGTTGAACGTCTAATTAGGTAGTTACTTGGAAAAAATATGAAATGATCTATAGGACTTTTAATTTAATTTTATCAACTTTCGAACGTGTACTGGTCCTCCTGAAAGAGACACTATGAACAAATTTTGCGAGAGAGCCCTATTAACATAAATTAGTTTTTTTTTTATCTTTTTGGTGCGCGATTTTAACAAATCTTCATGAAATTCCACCATTGTGGACGGACGGGCTCTTACCGGTTGAAACCACCGCGGTGTTCCACCTCTGCCTATGGCCTAGAGTGCGGGATTCGCATAAGTATTCACCACTCCCCCGACAGACCTTGACCCGCTGTTCCTCAGCGGGTCCCACCTCCCCGTTCGGCCTTTTCCGATAGACTATCTACCTGCCAAATTTCAGTTTCATAGTTTAAGTAGGCACATTTTTCGAGGTTTCATGTATAGGCTGTGAGTGTGAGAGTGATTTTTCATGTAAAAAAAAACAATCCTTATCCGCATAACTCGGCAAAATTTATGGATTACCTGAATTTCTTTTGCGTTTCTGGGTTGAACTCGTAGTAAAAGTGTATGATGAGTACAATGAGCCCTTTTTAGGTTGCTGGTTACCAAAAAAAGGTATAGACTGAAGTAAGGTACTTATTTTCAATGGTACTGAAAAGAGTTCCCTTAACAAAATAGCTTGCGAAGCTAAGATAGGTTTTATAGGTCGTACTAAAGTGTCGTGACTATAGTCGACGCCCGAACTACCTTACCTTTAAAGGCAAAAGAACGATATAATAAAAAAATGTAAGACAATATTGCCACTTAGCTAAGCAAACGGATAAGTGAACGCAATATAATAGAGTTATTAACGCTTAAAAGCATTTGGCTTTCCACCCTCTTGGCTTAGCGGCAGAGGCGTGGGTAGTCTTTGACTCCTCACCCCAACTTCTCGTGAATATTCAGGCAAAAATATAAAATTACCTAATACATATGCTCGACAACAAATACCACGTTTTATTTACCTTTAGGGATTTATAACTTAAGGAGCAATACTTACATATTTACCGACATACTAGCGTCTTGCTCATGGTCCCTTTGAGAATTGTAGACTAGCTGAATTTCTAGACAGATATCCAGTCTCTCTAGGTTGGTTTTTTTATTGGAGAGACAGGTTGAAAAAATGTACTTTCAATTGTTTTTTTCGTTGGCAGATATAAGTCATTTTAGCATAGGTGAAATTTAGGATAGAAAAAAGAAAAATAATAATAATACTCCTGGACACGGCGCGTATAGTCAGGAGATTCCTCTCTCAGGAGCCCTAACCACCGGTAGCTTGGACCCTATTCCCGATACCGGTGGGCTACTATTTTTTATATTTTTAAATGTTTTTATATATTGTTTTACCAATATTTAAAAAATAAAACATATGGTATATGAAATAAATAAATGTGAATAACAATAATAATTTTAATGTAGTGAATATGGTCGTATTATTAAAGGGTCTGGCTAAACTAAGGACAGAAAGTATATCTTAGTAAGGGGTATCGTGTTACCCAGTAACTGAATTGTCAGACAGACAGTCGCTCCATGTAAAAAACTGGTATTCAGCTGCATCTGGTTAGACTAGAAGGCGAACCGAACACAGTTGGGAAAAGACAAAGCAGATAACCTAATTGAAACTAAGCCGGTGTAGAACATGCTAATTTAATCATTATTATTTTCCGAGACCTTCTAATGTTCAACAGCTTCATCAAATATCAAACAAACGAACATCACACGGATCACACTTGACACCAACTTCACTAAAGCGGTACACACACGGGAGATAAAACACGGGGGTCGCAATAAAGCTCGGTGCGCACAACCCTTAAGAGTAATGGCCTTAAACAATGAATACGTTGACGGTTGAGATATATGGGTCATGGGAAAGGGTTTTACAGATAGAAGAGCGGATGAATAGCGTACAAAGACACCGAATCGTTTTGTTTTAGGTTGATAGCTCATAGTTTTTTTATGCTCGGTTGTAAACTTCACTCCATCACATCTGCATTCCCTTGTGCCTCAAGGGAATGCAGATGTTATGGAGTGAAGTTTGTGGTTCTTAACTAGTGGTTCGCGAGCAATTGGTGGTCTCTGGAAGCATCAGAAGGGGGGTCCCTTCTGAAGCTTCCAGAAGGCGAAGTCATCATACAATTATTAAATAACAACGGGTCGACATCGCTTATTAAGGCGGATTCACATTATTATGATACGCAGTCTGATACACCGCTCTGATACACAGCCCGAACGGCCCTTTCCAATTCGAGTCGGTTTTTAGGTGATACGGATACGGCACGTTATGCCGGTACTTTTTCTTGAGGATACGGCAGGTACGATATAGGGTAAAATAAAGGCATAACTAGATACGGAGCTTGATACAGTACGACGAATGATACGGTGATCGGGTCGGGCATATGATCATATATGGATCCGCCTTTAGGTGCCAATACACAAAACTGCGAATCGGCGTGACGCGAATTCGGATTTTCCTAATATAACCTTACGAATAATTAGTATTACCGCCAAACAGTTAGTGGTTCATGACAAACAAACATTTTGTCAAATTGTCCCTCACCACTAAAAGGAAAATTGGGTGAAAAATATTGAAGGTCAAACCTTCGCTGTTTTGCACCTATGCGGTGCGATCGACATTCGACAGGTTAAAGAATCGGCAAAGATTTATTTACTCTAATACGGTTATGAGCCAAGATGTCGGAGTCGCCAAACCTTGTTATTTTAGCCTGGGTAAAATTGTAAGAATAGAAAGAGGAATATAATATAGTTTAGATGTAGTTACTTGCTTGAGTGCATTTGACAAAAAGCTTTTCATATAGGTCGGTATTCATTTGATTAAATATTATTGACATGTAGGATACTTTTAGACCAATGACCGTTATATTCCTAGAATCCTAGCCCACACTGTCCTACAGCCCTTCCAAACCGTTTCAGGCATTTAAACCAGCTCTTTTCATACGCATCCACGTTATCTCGCCTCACAGTTTGATAATTTAATTTCATATTAATAAACATGTAGGTAATATAATTCACATTATTTGGAACAATTGGATAATAGACACCGTCCACCAATCAATTGATTTGATTTTTATGAACAGTTAATACGCGCACGCGCGTGTCTTAAAACGCGTCTCCCCCATAATTTTTGTGTGGCAATAGCTAACTGTGACGTCACTTATTTACCAAGTCAGTTGGCTGGTTTCAAAGCAACTAAAATCATTTCTTTTCAGGCAATTGAAAATTAATTGGATTTTCACGGTTAACATTAAGTGTTTGTTAGAGAAGGTCTGTCTTGAAATAATTGTTTAATAGTGACTACAACCCAATTCTATTAGGTAGGTACGTAAGTATGTATATTGATTCAACTTTTCCTAAATAAGGGGCCAACTTCCGGTACCAGATGCGGTTGACTATCGATATTTTACACAGAGCGAGCGCCATCTGACCTCCTCAACCCAATTATGAGGGGAGCCCGATATCCTTAGGTGAGACCGTTGTCGACCGTTTGGGCTGCTAAAAGCAATAACCAGATTGTCATAATTATCGAAAATGTCTGTAGTTTAACCTGCTTTTGTTGGAGGAATAAAAAATCTGATTTCCATTTAAGTTTGGTAAAATGAGTAAGTAATGGGTAGTACACGGAATAGAAAAATCAAGTACAGTAGTAGTCTTTAATCCGAACCCCTTCTAATCCGAACCCCTTCTAATCCGAACACCTCTGCAATTCGAATGCCCTGCCGCTTTTGCACTCGCCGTCTCGCCAGTTGCTTACCGAATGTCGAGTAGGTGTCATGCGCATTTGTTATTGTTTAGTTCTTAAGTTCAATAAATGGCACATTTATCATCATCATCATTCATGTAACAACCATAATGGTTGTTACAAAGGCACAGAGAACACTGCTGCCCATTCTCTGGTGAGTCTCTTAGTCGCCTCTTACGACACCCACGGTAAGATATGGGATGGTGCTATTCTTTACGTCCGACACCACACGGACAAGGCACGTTTATAGATATACATATACACGCGTTTTTGATATACATTTAAAATTCCACAATACTATTAGTTTTATTTCATAAAATCTACCCAATGAATTCTCTGTACCATAATCCGAACGCTCCACTGTAGAAGTGCCCACGCAGTTATCCTGGGCGTGTCACGATTATGCAAAAAATGTATAAAATAATAACAACCTTCGACAGTTGTAATAAGTTGTTGTTTTGTATGATCAACAAATAAGCTTTTCGTCAGTTAAATTGTCAGTTAAAGTTAAATTTGTCGTTCATACTAAATGTTAGATTTGAAAGATTTGTGTCGGTGTTCTTTCTGCGATGGTAATGCATCTACAAACCAACCCAAACCAAACCGAAATCTACATCGTTTGAACCTTGGTCTTTCCCATCTTCTTGTATGGAGCAGTCATGGACCGTAAAAATGGCAGACCGACGACATGATCGATGCTTTTGAGATGTGGTGCTGGAGGCAAATGTTACGCATACCGTGGATGGATAGCCCATAGGACGAACAGCTCGATCCTAAACGAGCTGAAGATAACGCAAAGGCTCTCGAACATCTGCCTTAGGGAAGTGCAACAATACTTCGGCCACATAGCCCGAAAGCTATGCCTATAAATAGAAAAAAAAAATAAAAAAAAAAGCTCTCCGACAATCTGGAGAAACTTATTGTCACGGGAAAGTTAGAAGGAAAACGACCTAGGGGACGCAGCCCAACTAGATGGTCTGACCAAATAGCTATAAGCCTAATCGCAAAGCAACTCTGTCGTGGAGAGTCTGGTGGACGGCAGCATTACGACGCTTGACAGTGTGCTTTCGACTCGAGGAGGAGGAGGGAATGCATCTACAAGGCCTCTGGTACTCCAGATGTCTTGCAGACTGGTCTATAAGCAATGATGACCACTAATCATCAGGTGGACCTCGGCAGGCACAGCATTACTTCAAATACCGGTCGATCTCGCCCTCCAAAACTGCTCAAGATGGCTAAAATGTCTGCCAAAATAATTATAAAAAGGCCTTCAAAGCAAAAATCTTTACTCTAACCAGAAAAAAATGAACATTGCTTTTTAAATTACTATAGACAATTTTTTATGATTCCTATAAAAAAAAGTTACTTGAAAATTTTACAACTCGCCATCAATATTACTTACGCCTTATTTCACGTGATGAGAGAACGCGGTTTGGGAAATCGATATAAACTTTCATAGGATAAGTTTTCATTTATGAGAATCATTATCTTAATGGTTCAACTATACACATAACGGGAACAAAAGCTTCTAATCAGTGTTTCTGAACTTCGTGTTAGGAAATATATTAAGTGTCTATTTTATGTGTGGTTGAATTAATTCTGTAATTTATTACTATTACTTTGGTAATTGATAACACTGTGGCTGAATCTTTGGTTCTTAGATGATACAGATTTCAAGTCTCTACAGACCACGGCGAACCTTTCATCCTGCAAATCATACCCTGTCACCTGCACATGTGAGGACCTAACGATGTTTCTACACCAATCGATCTATCATCGATCGATGCTATCGATCAACGTTGATTGATTGGTGTGGTAGCTTTGGCTGATCCACGGATACCGTTCGACAAGCTAATCGATCGATTGCCAGTCTATATAGGCATCGGTCGACGTTGATCGATTAACTCCGGCTATAATCCATCGACGTCGACTAATGCATTCTACCATCGATCGATCGTCGATCGACAGTCGATCGAGTGGTCCGGTAGAAACAATCGATCAACGTCGGCTAATCCATTATATCATCGATCGATGCCGTCGATCAACGATCGATCGATTGGTCTGGTAACACCCTAACGATTGCATCAGCGGATGGCGTTACTGTAGCCGAATACTGGGCCAATACGAGTATTCAGCAACAGGCCATGAAGAAGATACTGTGGCTGAATAATATTATTTACTCAAAAAATAATTACAAGAAATGAAATTAATATTTCTTCCTTTTAATGTCAATTGTATTCTTAATATCAGGTGTTGTGTGATGTCGTGTGTGTGCGAGTGTGTATGTGTGTGTGTCTGTAATGTCAGTAGTATCGTATTATGCGCAAAAAATAGGACGGCTCCGACAATCTAGTCTAGACAAAATCAAACTGATTGCTCAGTTAATCTACTTAATACTTAATATTGTTTTTATTCTTTCTTACATATACAGTTTACTCTCACTCACACACTCTATTATCATTATTTGTTGAAATAAAAGGCGTGGTCGTCTACAGTTACAATATTAATTTGTAAATATGTGAACACTGGTGCCGATTCCCTTGTTTACAAACTAACTTAAAATTAGGCATTTGGCATCTCTTACTACCAGGCAGCTGAAGAAAAGGACGGCGACAGACAATGACTAAGTTAGAGATGTCAAGTTAGTTTTTCCCTTGAACTTCACAGTGTTTTTAATCATTACTTTCAGAAATGACAACTATAATTTGCATGAACATTTTAGATCATCTTAAATTGACAGCTCTTATTAATATATGTCTCTTTCTTATTTTATTGGAGAGAAGGAGATATAAATAGCTTAAAATATTTTTTTTATTATTTTTAACAAATATTCAATATTTACACGTACAATTAAAAAAAGAAAAACCTATAACTATTAAACCAAAATAAACTACTATAATAAGGCATCAAAAATTTCATCCACATCGCCGTCATCTGGGAATGTGCCCAAGAGACTGACTGCATTGCCCCGTTGGATGGCAATGCTTAACCTCTGCCCAAAGTAAAATCCAGCTCTTGGATCACGAGAAGTGTCAACTAACCTTTTGGAAATTTCCTTAAAAAGGAGATGAGCACTCGGACCCCACGACCCGAGGGGCTTAAAATTAGTTTAGTTCGTGCACAACATAATTGGCACGACTATGTATCTATGAACATAACTTAGCTACAGTACGGTCAACGTAACTTGGCGCGTCTGAAGTTAGCCGATTAGCTGCGCAGTAGACAATTTCGTTCCTAAAAGTTCCATTGCGCAGCCAAACAGCTAACTTCAGACGCGCCAAGTTACGTTGACCGTATTGTAACTTGTAATACCTTGAACAAACTCGAATAATAGTGATTTTTATGCAAAGCTATATCGTATTTAGGTATTTCCGTTAAATGTAAAATATTGTAAACAAATATTTAATAAAAATAGTAAGTTTGGAGTTTCTTGCCCATTCTTATAAAACTACCTTTTGGATGGAGCAACTACATTCAATTGATTTTAATAATGATTTGACATTGACTTTCAAAACATTCAAAATCAATTTGCAATTTAATCTCTGCGATAATCAATGTCAAAATCTTGTCAATAATGTAGGTGGTGGGGTGGAGGTGGATTTTGACTGATTGAGATAAATTCTAATCTCAATCGTTCCTAAGCCAATCGCCTTTATTATGTTTTAACTACGTACAGCGCCAAATGTAGTTAGTGATTTGTCGTGCAAGCAGACATTAGCTTAACTTGTCATGGTCAGACGATACACAAGTGCCTATCCTTTAAACTCGATACCACTACGTGACTCGAAGAGCACATAAAATGGTCGTCGCCAGTCGTTACAGGGATTTTTAAGGTCATAAGTCTTGAAGCCAGTGTTGCAATATAATGGGTTTGGCTTCACCCAAAATATAAAGGGTAGCAATAAAACGAGTGACTGTAAATTACAATTTTAAGTGTCAAAATTAATTAATTTGGGTTATATAATTACTAAGTGAGCGACTGACTGTAAGTGACGAAAAATCAACAGAATAGTATCTTACAAACATTAATTTGAGTTACTTAAAATACAAAATGAGCTGCTTCATAATATTTGAGCGACTTAATATTTGTTTCAATTCTTTTTTCATTTCAATATTTGGCAAATGTATTTTTTATACTGAGCGGCATTTTATCTTAAATGAAGTGTTTCGAATACAAAAACCACTTTGAAAAATACACAAATGAGCAATTTAGCGATAAGACATTCACGAGAGTTGAATGTTCAATACAAACTTCAATACAATAGAGGGGATCTGGCGCTCGGCGGCCGCTGCCGCGGCACCGCTCGCTGCGCTCGCTCGCCTTCGCGCTTTGATGGTCACAGTTCTAACCTAACCTAACCCAAACGACCCACCATACCACCAAGGGTATGGCCTGTGGTACGGTGGGCCACAGGAAATCGATTCTATCTTAATATTTAAGTTGCCCTCTCTGTATTTCCAGTCGCTCACTTAGTAATGTAGTCGCTCGGATAAAATTTTAATATATGAAATGGATTTATCACAATCCACTTTTTGTAAGCTTGTTCTGGATTTTATTATTAATCAATATTCGTCGTTAGTTTAGTTAATTTTTCGCTTACTCAAATTCATACCGCTCAAGTTATTAATACCTACAGTATGTCATCATCAGTCGCAAAGCTTTTTTTTAATCGCTCGTTTTATAATTCCCCAAATATAAATAGCTTGGTCAAAAGAAATAGGGAACATGTTAATTGTAATGTCTTTATGGTTGCGTATCTTAAAAGGGAAAAGGGAACCTTATAGGATCACTTCTTTGTCCGTCTGTCAAGACCCTTTTTCTCTTTGACGGGTGGAGCTACCAAGCTGAAATTAATATCAATTACCAAGGTAACCGCAATCCCTTATAGCAGTGAAAAAATCTGACTTCTAAGGACTCATACGCACTATGAGGGTAGACGCAATGCGGCTAGCCATGCGGCTGACCGCAGGATGCGGTTGTGAATGCGGCCAGCCGGATCGATCCATATCCATCCATCCTCACAAACTTTCGCATTTATAATATTAGTAGGAAGTAGGATAAACAAAATGGCAACTGAGAGGTACAGATGGAATATCGCGGCCTGTCCACGGTGCGGTCACATCCCTGACGTGTGTGAACAAAAAGTCTCTAACGTAGCCCTGACGGGACCCGAATGCACGGTCTTGGCACGTTCCGGGTGCGGCCTTGATATGTATAGATGTACCTTAACACGATAGGTTCTGCTTGACAAGACTGGTTGTCAGACTTTCTGCCTTCTGACTAACCACATCGACTGCCAAAGATCTACAAATGACAGCCAGCACCAAAAGATTTACGTGCTTTCCGACGCTCGGAGGATGGATGGTCTTCTATCCACGGGCCGACCGTGGCAAGCATAGCTTAACCATCTTGACCGATTTAGCCGTACGGCTTTTACTCAGCTACGAGCTCGTCCTCAAAGGGTAAAATCAAACTCAAACTCAAAACCATTTATTTCAATTAAACCATTTACAGGTACTTTTGAATTGTCAGAGTCAGTCAGTCAGAAAGTTGAAGCTAGTTGCTCGTTCTAAATAGTAAGTTTCTATGGAAGAACGAGCACGAAACGCCATGAACACTCTTTTAAAATCATATCATAATATTTTACAAATTTAGGTTACATCATTCATGTTGAATCTAGAGGTACAATGTGATAACACAATTCTTGCATGTTAAAAGAGGTCTAGAGAAAAATATAGTTATAATAATAATTCAAACCAATATTTAAAATCACTGAATCATAGATACCTATCCAAATAATATGTAAAACCTGGTAGAGCAATTTACTTACTTACTAACTTAAGTATACCTCCAATAGTTCAGGTAATTAAACGCGTCAATATCAAAGTTATACCCTCATGTGGTACAACTGTACATAGTTCATTAAGTGTCATTAATTATAGGGGCACAGTTGACGATCACGTAGCCCTTTCACGTTACACCTGTAATTATAAAATAATCAATATCAAGGTGTAAAGGTCAAGGCACACATAAAAGCTCTGCGTCGGTTTCAAAACCATTACTTGAAAAATGGGAAACAATATTTTGACATGGATTGGTTCGTTTGGCCAGAAGTAAGCCTAATTGATAGATTTATAGGTAACTCAAACGCGTGCTTTCTCTATCGCATGTATGCGTGTGTGTTATGTGTGTAATATTATTATTTTTCTAAAAAGTACTTAAGGGCGCGTATTCGATTTAGCGCAACTCAAAATCTAAACGATTGCTAGAATGGCGTAGCAGCATTGACACACACTAGTATAATACAATGGTCTGTTTGTGTGCATCAAAAAAAATTATATGCACGAAATAAGCACGAATCATTGAAATTGATCGGCAACCGACAGCGCGCGATGTTTTACAGTGCTTTTTAAAATAGTTGTCTAAAATAAATGAGTTCGTATAACGGACTGAAAAATATTCTGTATATTAATCATAACATTTACTTTCATAAAACAAATATATCAGTTATGTTTTTATTCAAATACTGGTGAAAAAAAATTGTCAAAGTGAACCGATTTTCTACTTTTTCAACATTGTTTTTAATACATAATAGTAATATTTTCGTAATTTTTGCTCTATAGCTGTCTTTATGACTGTATATACTGTTGGAAAAACACATAAAACAAAATATTTTGCATATTGTAATGGTTGTATTCGTCCTCAAAGTTAACTCTGACGTCTATTTTCGCAAAACGATATGAAAGAATTGTCTTCGCTTTAAAAAACCATAATTAAAAATTTTACTTTTACTCTGTAGCTGTCTAAATCAAGACTTAATCTTTCTAAAACTGTAAATTGTCTTCAAATAATCTGCTCACATAATTACGATATTGCTCTGGGCAAAACGCAAAAACATGAAGTTTTCGTCACGAATCGAATACGCGCTCTTAAACCAGATTGTGAACTTGTACACAGATTAGCTAGTCAGTAGGTTTGTACTACCCGGTGACCGTTGGTCTTTTGGTCCTAAGCGCGACTGCTGATCGTGGGTCCTCGGTATTTCCATTAGGAATAGCCGTTGATCCTGCGCCTCAATTCTCCCTGGTCATGTCGGATTGCCGTGCCATCGGTCTATGAGAGTGAGGGAAAAGGGAGTCCACCTGTGTTTGCGCACCCACTTGTGCACCTGTGTTTGCGCACACACTTGTGCACTATATCTCTTGTGTACTAGGCTAGTCTCTATTGTGATTGGCCGCCGGGGCGGCCTGACTTGCTTGCGTTTGACTGTAACTCACCTGGTGGCCTACCATAAGCTCTTAACGCGATCCAAACGCGATCCATTTTAGGATCTTCTGTATTTTGTTTCTGTCAATTTAGGTCCTAAAATGGATCGCGTTAAGAGCTCGTGGTAGGTCTTCTGATCTTAAGTGATGATGCGGCCTAAGGTAGACTACGCTACGTGTCCGAATTCTGGCTTCTCTTTTGACCGGGACCAACGGTATATGCTTTCCAAGGCACGGATGTCTTGGTGTGTAATGGATGATCACCCATCTACGGATGGACTGCGACGAGCGTAGCTTATCCATGGTCTATCGATCCAAACGGTTTTTTTTATTCAAAAGTCCATTCTACAGGGAGGGGACGGCGATACGACTAAAAATTAAAGTACTGATACTATTAGTTCATAACAATATTTTGAAACTATCAAATAAATCCTAAAAACGAAATAAAAAAAAAATCAGAAATTTATTTATTTATTTATTTATTCAATTCATCTTACGAGCTAACAGATTTGACATCCAAAACGCTCATAGGATTAGGTTACTTACAATTCAATTCAATTATAACTTAATTCACATGCTCGTCACATTATACAATAGAATATTATAAAATAGCAATAAAATGTCAGTTTAGTGTCAATTTAAAAAATAATAATAAAAACATAAAAAATCGTACTAAATGATAATAATAATATGTCAGTTTAACAGTAGTCAATTTAATTCAATTCCATTATTGGATATGCCTATATTATATTATTTAAAATTATACGAAATTGATTATACAAATGTCCCAATCCATCGGCAAATAAGTCCAGTTCGTGGTGCTGGGCAAGTATGTCCCCGATTGTGCGGAGTGCGCGGTTAGTGGGCGCGTGTCGGCCGCGCTCGGTGCGGGCGACAGGCGGCTCCAGCAGGCGCGGGCGGCGGCGCGGCGCTACCTGACTCGCAGAGTCCATTTGAATGTTCCCGGGGACCTAGATATACTAAAGAGCATATATATATATGTAACTAAAAACATATAAATGTAACTAAAATAGAACTCCATATGAAATATTGGTTTCCTAACTTGTGAGAAGAGCGGCAACTTGTGGCGTCATAATTTAATATGAATAATGCTCAATGAAAACAATAACACCAAATTATCAAATCTTACCATGATCCTTTTCAACCGACTTCAAAAAAGGAGGAGGTTATCAATTCGTCTGTATTTTTTTTTTTTTTTTTTTTATGTTTGTTACCTGATTTCTCGGGACTGGGTGAACCGATTTTGATGTTTTTTTTTTTATTTGGAAGCTAGTGCTTCCCGTGTGGTCCCATTTTAATTTGGTCCAGTTCTGACCATGGCATCCATGAGAAAACCGTATAAGTCTTAAATTTGCATTAAGTATGTGCGCGATTTGTTACGCGATTTCTCAGGCAAACGTAAACCGATTTTGAAAATTCTTTTTTTTATAGATAGGGTATGCTTCAGGGGTGGTCCCATATAAATTTTATCGAAATTGATTCAGCACTTTTTGAGAAATCAACAAATACCCAAAAATTTTACATAGACGACGTTTTAGTTTCATCAATCTTTGTAGTAGTTAACTTTCAATCTCTTCTTAATAGATTTGAATGAGAAGGAGGTACTAAAAAGCGGAAAATAAAAAGCTTTTTACAAAAAAGACAATCGCCTTCAAAAAGTGATAAATAACTTTAGCACAGAACACACATTGACTTTAGTTTCGGAAGTCGGTGGCAATACAAAACAACAAACAGAACAAAGCCACTGAATTTCGAAACTAAAGTCAATGTGTGTTCTGTGCTAAAGTTATTTTTCACTTTTTGAAGGCGGTTGTCTTTTTTGTAAAAAGCTTTTTTTGTGCTACTGCCATCCCCACTCTGAAGCCAACACCTGAAATTTTGGTATCTAAACATTCGATTTTCCGATCCCTGTTCATAGGTCATTTTAGGCAGTGTGCTCTATACTTATTTCTAACTATAATTATTTTATTAATGAGAATCTCCAATTATTTACTCATCAATATTGATGACGACCGACATCTGATATATAATTGAAGGTTGTCTGCTGCTATATTTTAGCGAAATGTCCAATTAGTACAGATTTAGATTTAATCTTGATATCCCTGCTGTAAATATACATTTGACGGCTACTTCAAAATACAACCTGGGAATTAAGCAAATGAATATTTCGACTCTGGAAGTAAAATTACCTTTTCTCAGAAATTCTATCTCAGCAATTCGAATTTCATATTTTAATGTACTCGTAGTTCGGAAATGGAAATAAACTAAGATATCACAAATTATGTAATCTTATTTTTTATACTACTTAGGTCAATACTTTTCGTTTGACGTTCCCAGAGTCTTAGGTCTTAGGATGTCTTAGGTCTTAGGAGGTAGGTCTTACGCTCATGATTACCTACTTTGGAGAGATAGCTTGTTTTTTTTGTGGGCGCTTTATAAGATGTGACACAAATTATCGAACTTGTGTGTCGAAATTTGTTGAGATACGTTGCACTGTGCAGTGCGTCGCAGTATGTATATCTTATCGTGTAGTAAATAAGATCGACATTATGTTGCGATGTGTGCCGTGTCAAGTCAGGAATAAAGCGTCTAATAGGGTATTACACACATTTTTGAAAAGTGTCTCAATTAAATTCTGTGCTGCTAATATGCCACCAAAAAAAACACAACATTTTTATTCAATCGATAAGTGCCATAAAAATGCATCTAAATTTTAAATTATCATATTTCGCGTGTACTTTGACAGAAACGCCTCGTAGTGGACGCCATATTGCTCTGCAGAAATGACGTTAGTTCGCTGTGTAACAAATACGCTGTTATTATATATGATAATTGAAAATAATAAAAGTAGAAAGCCTATAATTGACATTACTGGTATAATTGGCCGATTAGCGTATATTATACGACAATAAGTTGACTGACAGTCTGTTGCCAATTTTTTATTTACACAGCCGTACGGCGTAATAACATGGCGGCTACTATTTCATGGTATTATAAAACAGATTAAAAAAACTGAAAACTATGAATTGAATTTAAAAAATATTTTGTTATTTTATGAACTAAAACTAACATTTCCGACTGCTTTTTGCCTAAATTATCTCAATAATATAATTATAGATTTTTTCGCATACAGAGTAAAATACCCTATTGTTCCACATTGCTGTATTCTGTATTTACATGTTGAAAGAAAATTTGATGCTTTATCAAGCTTTAGAAAAATAAATTATTATCTAATTTAGCAGGCATTAAACTCAATAATCCAAAAACCAACAACAAAAAATTACAAAATCCTCTCCATCCATTGATTTTGTATTGAATTGATCGTAGAGAAAAAATATTAATTCAATCTGCTTTATCAAACTTTAAAATACTGTAAAATTTAAATTCAATATTTCACAGACAATTGGAAATTTCGACCTCCGCTTTTGAAGCGAGAGCCGGCTAGGGCCGCTTCCATTACGGGCTGTTAATTGTCCAAATAATATAGAGCCCCGAGGATTCCCTCACTCCACGTTTATCGGCTATAATAGTGGCCACAAGCCGGAATGCAAACGGGACATTGATTTTGAGAGAATTTACTGGCCACCTTAATTTGATAAAAACTTTTGATTGATGCTCATTAAGTCTGTTTTCTGCCTTATTTTAAGATGGAATTCAATTAATCTTTTTGTTTAATTCGTTGCTTACCAGATATCACGTAATGCAAATATGTCAACTGCATTAAATTTATTTTTGCCGTTGCCGTTAACGCTAACAGAAAAGGGTTTATATCTAGGCCCCATGGTGTCACTATGTTTTGGACATGATAGCTGCTCAAGTCAAGACGCCAAGATGAATATCTAGTGCTCTAACTAATAATGCCGATATGCATATATTTTATTAGAGAGTGGAGAAGGAGCTAGAGTAAATGCCGTGGGAATCGAGAGGTCATGGCTAAGCATCTATTTCATCCCGAGACCTCGCCGTGTTGCAGTATACTTATATAATAGATGCTCACCCATATAATATAAAGCCATTACTCCCGGTTGTCATCCGTAGATCTTTAACAGTTGTTACGGGTAGGGAAAAAACAGAAACGAGATATATACCTGTTTTTGTTTTCAATTAAATAATTACAATATACATATCTATTAAGCCCGCAACTTCATCCGTGTGGATGTCCGTTATCGCGGATGCAGACGAAGTCGCAGATTAAAAAGTAGCCTATGTCCTTACCACGGTTCAGGCTATATTCATACCAAATTTCATCAAAATCGGTCCAGCCGTTTCATCGTGAAAGCGTAACAGACAGAGTTACTTTCGCATTTATTCTAATATATATAAATCTCCTGTCACGATGTTTGTCCGCGATGGACTCCTAAACTACTGAAGCGATTTTAATGAACTTTGTACACCGTGTGCAGTTTGATCCAACTTGAAAGATAGGGTAGGTGTAGGGTAGGTGTAGGGTAGGTGTAGGGTAGGTGTAGGGTAGGTGTAGGGTAGGTGTAGGGTAGGTGTAGGGTAGGTGTAGGGTAGGTGTAGGGTAGGTGTAGGGTAGGTGTAGGGTAGGTGTAGGGTAGGTGTAGGGTAGGTGTAGGGTAGGTGTAGGGTAGGTGTAGGGTAGGTGTAGGGTAGGTGTAGGGTAGGTGTAGGGTAGGTGTAGGGTAGGTGTAGGGTAGGTGTAGGGTAGGTGTAGGGTAGGTGTAGGGTAGGTGTAGGGTAGGTGTAGGGTAGGTGTAGGGTAGGTGTAGGGTAGGTGTAGGGTAGGTGTAGGGTAGGTGTAGGGTAGGTGTAGGGTAGGTGTAGGGTAGGTGTAGGGTAGGTGTAGGGTAGGTGTAGGGTAGGTGTAGGGTAGGTGTAGGGTAGGTGTAGGGTAGGTGTAGGGTAGGTGTAGGGTAGGTGTAGGGTAGGTGTAGGGTAGGTGTAGGGTAGGTGTAGGGTAGGTGTAGGGTAGGTGTAGGGTAGGTGTAGGGTAGGTGTAGGGTAGGTGTAGGGTAGGTGTAGGGTAGGTGTAGGGTAGGTGTAGGGTAGGTGTAGGGTAGGTGTAGGGTAGGTGTAGGGTAGGTGTAGGGTAGGTGTAGGGTAGGTGTAGGGTAGGTGTAGGGTAGGTGTAGGGTAGGTGTAGGGTAGGTGTAGGGTAGGTGTAGGGTAGGTGTAGGGTAGGTGTAGGGTAGGTGTAGGGTAGGTGTAGGGTAGGTGTAGGGTAGGTGTAGGGTAGGTGTAGGGTAGGTGTAGGGTAGGTGTAGGGTAGGTGTAGGGTAGGTGTAGGGTAGGTGTAGGGTAGGTGTAGGGTAGGTGTAGGGTAGGTGTAGGGTAGGTGTAGGGTAGGTGTAGGGTAGGTGTAGGGTAGGTGTAGGGTAGGTGTAGGGTAGGTGTAGGGTAGGTGTAGGGTAGGTGTAGGGTAGGTGTAGGGTAGGTGTAGGGTAGGTGTAGGGTAGGTGTAGGGTAGGTGTAGGGTAGGTGTAGGGTAGGTGTAGGGTAGGTGTAGGGTAGGTGTAGGGTAGGGTAGGTGTAGGGTAGGTTGTAACAATTCTGATAGTATAAGAGAAATAAAAGGCTATGCAGAATTGTACGTATTGAATTTAATAAGCTCTCACACGAAAGTTAAAATGTGATGAGTATCAAAAACAATTGTAAGTATAAAAGTTAGCACTGACCTAAACGCACTAAGGTTAGGCAGTACCCAGGAGGATTATGATCCCCAGCCTGGCCGGCGCACAGGATCAGCCGAAGAGAAGACTGACGCGATCAGCTCGGTGACGGAGATCACCCAGGCGGTCTCTCAGTAGGAGGACCCGCCCTGGAAGCACGGGCACGCGACAGCTCGACTTATCCTAGTAAACCGACTCTCGGTTGCAGACTGGTAGACTTCAGTAAGTAGACTCCAGCAACGTAAGCGTATGAACAATCAGCGTGTTCAATAAACGGCTCCAAGAACTAGACTGCAGCAACGTAAGCGTATGAACAATCAGCGTGTTCAACAAACGGCTCCAAGAACTAGACTCCAGCAACGTATGCGTATGAGCAATCCGCGTGTTTACCAAACGGCTCCGAAATCCAGACTCCAGCAACGTATGCGTATGAGCAATCCGCGTGTTTACCCAACTGCTCCGAAATCTAGACTCCAGCAACGTATGCGTATGAGCAATCCGCGTGTTTACCCAACTGCTCCGAAATCCAGACTGACTCATTTGACAGGTTCCTTTTCTGACCGCTCTTCCAAAATTCATAAAAAATCCAATTATGAATCTTCTTTCTAGAACGGTCAAATCGTTTTTTATATAGTAACGGCCAGGCTCAATAATTGTCGAATGCCATTTATTTTAGTAATTTTTATTATAATATTAGTGCGAATCAGATCTAAGGGAACACACGATAATACAGCGGGTGTTCAGCCGTTTACTATCTAACACAGACAAACAAGCTTACAAGATATACAACATAGAGGTTTTACGTTAGTAGCCGAAAACTTATTTTAGAAGAAATGTTTGCGGTCGTCAATTTGACGACTGTCACTGACAGACATGTCAAAGCAAAACATTATTTATTTTTCAGGTTTGTAAATATTAAACAATGAATGATAATTATGAAATGAAGATGATACAAGAATACAATTATAACACAGACAAAACCAGCACATATAACTGTGGGTACATTATATATTACTTATAAGATTCCAAGAATCCATACAACAAATATTATAAAATGTAGACATATCGTGCGATGAATGATTTCATGCCTATGAAAAGTAAATATCGTTTTTCGAGTTGAACCGAAACACTATATTATCCCCAACGACCCGAGAAAATTTTTTGGCCTAGAACAAAAATTTTGAGAAGGTTAGTTATTTCAGCATTCACAAACTTTCATACCTCATTCAAACACACCGACATCTTACGAAATTAAGGTCAAATGAGATTCACATTCAATGATCATCACGCAAACCTAAAGATTCATTAACAATAGGGCTTATTTTTGGAGTTGTAATCCGCTCGCGTTTAAAACCCATAGTTAATATAAAGATTTATATCAAGGGCTAGGCCTTGATCGATTATAATAAGGGCTTAATTGAAGACGAGTTATTAACCGCTCGTGAAGATACCTATGGCTTTCAGAGTGAAGCCATAGATATGGGGAAAAAGATCAAGGGGATAGCCCTTAAATAATATTAATACAGGCTTATTTAAGGCGAGTTATTAGCCGCTCGTAAAGATACACCTATGGCTATAAGAGTACAGCCATAGATATAATAGAAGATCCATCAACCTCAATAGTTGACGGTGGCTAATTAGTCAGAAATCCATCAACATGCAGACGTTGATGGTGCTAATTAGTCAAAAGCTAACAAAGAGTTAGTAAATAAGAAGGTTAGGTAACGTTGTACCCAACAGTACTTCTTAAGTTCTTTAAAAAAAGGAGATTAAAATAATCTTATTGGTTTCAGAACCGATGAATGCAGAAAATAAATATCTATAGAGGTTTTATTAGGTCAAGATTAAAAACTCTATAGTAAGAAGAAGGAAGCGATAGACATGAGTAATGAATAAAACCATTTATAAGAAAAGGTAATATATGACAATATAAAAGTCAAAAGAAAAGAAAATAAAAATAGTCATAGAATTCCAGAGAGTGTCATGAAGTGACACTTGAAAAATATAAGTGAGGAAAAATAATATTTAAGAAGCAAGAAGCAAAAACTCAGAAAGTAACTAAGTTATAAAGATTGGAAAAATAAGATATAAGAAGTAAGAAGCAAAAGCTGAGAGACTAACAAAGTTATAAAGAGTGGAAAAACTCCGAGAGGCTCAGAGTAACTAGCCTCCAAAAGTTCAAAGGCGACTAGCCTCAAAAAGGTTAGAGTGACTAGCCTCTAAAGGGTCAGAGTGGCCTCAGGAGGGCCAAAGTGACTAGCCTTGAGAGGGTCAGAGTAACTAGCCTTAAGAGGTCAGGCGAGGGTAGATAATATTCAAGAGGAAGAGAGTAACAACCCTCTGAGAGGTAAATGAGAGTAAATAAGATTCAAAAGGATAAGAGAGTAACAACCCTCTGAGAGGTAAATGAGAGTAAATAAGATTCAAGAGGATAAGGGAGTAACAACCCTCTGGGAGGGTACATGAATGACTAAGCCCTTTCGAGAGAGGGTCAAGCATGACTAGCCTCTACGAGAGAGGGCCAAGCATGACTAGCCTCTTCAAAAGAGGGCCAAACTTGACTAGCCTCTTCAAGAGAGGGTCAAGGTGACTAGCCTCCTCAAGAGAGTCAAGCAAGTAATACACCTCACCTAGAGGTTCAAAGAGTGATACGCGCGTAAGAGTAAAACGAATAATAAATAGTGACCGACCTCCGGTAGGATTAAACGTAATACACCTCACCGAGAGGTTTAAGCCGAGAGTGAAATAAAATGTTTATAAATCGAGCCCACGACATTGAGCCTATTCAATAAAATAAAACATTTATAAAGTACAGTAAATGAAAAACAGAATTTGTTATTTTATTTATTGTTGTTAGCATCTGTATAGTTTATCATCGTATAGGTATGTACAAACAACTACAGAATATTGTTCTGAGCTGTCGTAAAAGTGTCTCAGTCCCCAACTCAGTAGTGACCACTACGTGGTTTTAAAAACACACCCAAGCGAAGACTGAGTGCGGTTACCATAGGGTAAGCGCTGTGGTGTGCACGTGTGTGGGGTGCAGCGTAATGTGGTAAAGTATAGAGTAAAAGTATAGGTGAGAACGACTATAGAGTATTCTTCTAATAGCCGCGTACAGTAAACCAAACCCCAACTTGTAAGTAACCAACGAGTGATTTAAAACTCACAAGCGCAGAATGGGTGCCAATTGCCAGAAGCAAGAGGATTGTGTGTGGGGATGTAGTGTAAGTTTTTGTACAGTATGTAAGTATGTTCAGTACGACGAAACGGGCTGAGGAGAAAATATTAGTATTTTACACACACACACACACAAAAGAATCTAAGCCAAATTAAAATGTCGAAATAAAGAGTACTACTAGACTAGTAAGATTAGAATTTTGAAGAGTATTTTACACACATAAGAATCTAAGCCAAATTAAAATGTCGAAATAAAGAGTACTAATAGACTAGTAAGATTAGAATTTTGAAGAGAATGAGAGAGCTAGCTTTGATTTCACGATTGGGCGCCAAATGTAACAATTCTGATAGTATAAGAGAAATAAAAGGCTATGCAGAATTGTACGTATTGAATTTAATAAGCTCTCACACGAAAGTTAAAATGTGATGAGTATCAAAAACAATTGTAAGTATAAAAGTTAGCACTGACCTAAACGCACTAAGGTTAGGCAGTACCCAGGAGGATTATGATCCCCAGCCTGGCCGGCGCACAGGATCAGCCGAAGAGAAGACTGACGCGATCAGCTCGGTGACGGAGATCACCCAGGCGGTCTCTCAGTAGGAGGACCCGCCCTGGAAGCACGGGCACGCGACAGCTCGACTTATCCTAGTAAACCGACTCTCGGTTGCAGACTGGTAGACTTCAGTAAGTAGACTCCAGCAACGTAAGCGTATGAACAATCAGCGTGTTCAATAAACGGCTCCAAGAACTAGACTGCAGCAACGTAAGCGTATGAACAATCAGCGTGTTCAACAAACGGCTCCAAGAACTAGACTCCAGCAACGTATGCGTATGAGCAATCCGCGTGTTTACCAAACGGCTCCGAAATCCAGACTGACTCATTTGACAGGTTCCTTTTCTGACCGCTCTTCCAAAATTCATAAAAAATCTAATTATGAATCTTCTTTCTAGAACGGTCAAATCGTTTTTTATATAGCAACGGCCAGGCTCAATAATTGTCGAATGCCATTTATTTTAGTAATTTTTATTATAATATTAGTGCGAATCAGATCTAAGGGAACACACGATAATACAGCGGGTGTTCAGCCGTTTACTATCTAACACAGACAAACAAGCTTACAAGATATACAACATAGAGGTTTTACGTTAGTAGCCGAAAACTTATTTTAGAAGAAATGTTTGCGGTCGTCAATTTGACGACTGTCACTGACAGACATGTCAAGGCAAAACATTATTTATTTTTCAGGTTTGTAAATATTAAACAATGAATGATAATTATGAAATGAAGATGATACAAGAATACAATTATAACACAGACAAAACCAGCACATATAACTGTGGGTACATTATATATTACTTATAAGATTCCAAGAATCCATACAACAAATATTATAAAATGTAGACATATCGTGCGATGAATGATTTCATGCCTATGAAAAGTAAATATAGTTTTTCGAGTTGAACCGAAACACTATAAGGTGTAGGGTAGGTGTAGGGTAGGTGTAGGTAAATAGGCAGGTAAGTAGGTAGATAAGGACAGGACAACGTCTGTCGGGTCAGCTAGTAATATTATATAATAATATAGGTAATATTATTAGTATGGGTAACTCTTTCTTTTAAATCGAAATTAATTGCAAAAGTGCCTCTATTTAAGATAAATTATTATATTAGTTACCTAATAACATTTTTTGAAAGCAAATCAATACATTTTACATTCAACTATAATCCTAATTAGCTATTTGCATCTGGTTACACTGGAAGTCGATCCCAATATAGGCAGATAATGATGATGAAATTTCATAAGTAACCCTTTTAAATTCTATACACATTTCCCAGAGCTTTACAAAAAAGAAATAAGTTAAAATAATGTAATCGTGTAGGCTTTCCTTTTACCCGCGAGAGTATCGAGTTCACCGATTATTTAAAGACGTTTTCATTAATGAATTTAATCAGTTTAAGATTACAAAGAGGATTCATAAATTGTTTAATCTTAAGATAATCAGGAAGTTAAGTCTAATTATCTGATACACTACCCTTTGGTCTCGTGTATGTAAATGGGACTGGTGTCAGCGGGTCTTACATTCGATTCCCAGGCCAGGAAAAGTGTTATTGGGTTTATCGATTAGGAATTTCTCAGTAGAAGGTGGAAGCTTACCCGTGCCTCGGCAAGGACGTAAAGCCATTGGTCCTGCCCCTGATCTCCCCCGGAAATATCAGATTGCCGCACAATAGGGTATTTTACCAAAGGAATCTAACTAGTCCGTCAGTTAGATTCACCAACCGATTCACTAAAAACAACATATTATGCTGCCTCCGTTGATTGAATTGAAGTCCTTGATAAATGATCAAATTCAAATTCAATTCTTTATTGCATTCCGTATGTATTACATAGATGGTATATTTAGAGAGTGATCAAATATGGACCCCGTCAGGTACGTGGACCCTGTCGGAGTTACAAAAATTATGTGTAAATTTTCACTATTATTCAGAGCATCGCCTGCCTAGGCAGCCGACCCCAATATAGTTGGAAAAAGGCTAGCCTTTTTCCAACTATATTGGGGTCGGCTCCTAGTCTAATTGGTCTAACCACGTCACTAGCCTTGAAATCAAATCGACCCAACCCTTTATTGTTGTGTTAACATAAAAAAAAAAACCTAATCAATTGTAACTAAAGATAATTTACAAACTACCGCATCTAATTCCACAAAGAAACAATTGAAATTAAGTCTAGGCATTTAATTCCTTTTCCTTATTCTAACAAAATAGAACTAACATGGCAAAATGTATTCATGTATTATTATAGTAGTAGTGTAGTAGTAGTTTTATTCATGTATTTGTACAGGGTGTTTGGCAGAAGTACCGACAAATTCTTTGAGGAATCATGGAGATCATCTGCTGGCTCTAAATTATTATTACCTACTTCTTTAATATTTGTAATACATTTTGAAATTGACGTTTTTCGTACCCTTATTATTATGTTAAGACAAGTAAAACATTTAGATTTTTTAAACATTACATATACATTGACTAAGTATGGAGTTTCTTGCCCATTATTTTCCATACAAAACTATCTTTTGGAATGGGCAACTGGAATCAATTTTCATTTGACGTTGAAAAGTGCTTTATAATGGTCTAATTGGAATAAATGATTTGATTTAGACTTTGATTGCAGTATATACTCCTGAATCCCAAAAAAACTTATCGGTCCTTTTACTAAATAACTTTTTCCTGTAAAGACGCAAATTCGGACAATGATTCTATCAACTATACCTACACAGTGCGATAAACGTAATACAAATAGATTTACCAGGCAAGAGGCTAAGCTGGGAAGGTAGCATCGATGCAAATAAATTAATCCCGGCCAAATATTTGTCGCCTGTATTTGATCAGCAGAGAAAGGTACCTCCTTGAGGATTCCCCCCCTTTGCTGAGGGGGGTATAAGTAACATGGAGGATAGTGTGGAAGGGTGGTGTAGTGAGAATTAATGCAGACATGGCAGCCTATTTTCTCGACGTATAATGTTACCACTTGCTCTAGCTTAAGCAGAATATGGTGGTGTTGAATAAGCGTGAAGCATGGTTGTGTTAGATTATATTTGTACTTTATTTTAAAGAAACTTAAGTTGAACTTACACAGGAGCAGAATTTGGAATATTCGTATTTTTTTTTAATCATTATTAGTTTGCCAACAAACATTCTGGCTGTAAGAGAGAACAGAATCCGTAACACCACGCTGCGTTTCAAAACGTGCGCAACAGACCTGTAATCTTTCCTGGGAAGGACGTGGGGATACCTTTGCCCAGTAGTGGGACAGCATAGGTTAGATAATAAAAATACTAACAGGGTCGCAATCACAACAAGCATTATATTATCTAAGTGAGAGTACTTTAGTGCAACCGTAAATGAGGAACGTTGACACATGAATGCGTCAGTTTGACGTGTTTATGTAACTTATAACTTAAGGCGCTACCCCGACCAAAAGTGCGTTTTTCTTCGTTATTTCGGGACTATTAACTCATTAATGAAGAGAAACAAACTACATCTAAAAGCATATTATTAATGTTCAATATACTATCATCACATTTCACGTTTTTTTTTATGTACCTTATTAACACCTAAATCTCCCTGTAAAAAATGACTAAAATAATTGAAAACATGTATCTTTTGCTAAAGTTGACGTGTTGTTGTTGAATTTGAGGATTACACTAATAGATAGGTAACTTAAAAATCTTTATAATTCACGTTTTATTTTATTTCAAAAGATCGTTTCTCTTTTTTTATAACAAAAAAAATACAAGAATTGTGCCAATTTCGATTCTGCGGCAAAGACGAAATGTATGATCAAGGTTATTTGGTCAGGGAAACGCCTTAAATGGCTGTATTAATAACCTTATTTATAGAAACTAAAAAGCAATAAATAACTATCAACTCAAGTCGTCAAGTCAAGTCAACAAACAGAACCAAATCCTTTGATTTGTGAAATTAAAGTAATTTTTTACTTTTCAGTTCTTGGACGCGGTTTCTATTTTGTAAAAAAGTTTTAATCATAGCAAACCCTCTAATTCCTTATACACCAGCGCAAGTAAAGTAATACGACTGGTACAGTGAAGCCGCTCCAGGCTTCACAGTACTATGAGGGCTTTAATCTATGTTGCAATACACATAAGCTGGTTGGTGCATATGGTTAGACATATTCAATTCAAAATTATCGAAAGTTGTATTGAGAATATGAAGCCTGATAGGTCGACCCACTTGAGTGTATAGTGACCCTCACTTAAGCTAGTTGCTTAGGTATTACTAACGAAGTGAAATTCTGATGTCAATATGTAAATTATTGGAATTATTCAATGAAATAGATTTGGATAAGAAAGAGGTACTAAAAAGCGAAAAATAAAAAGCTTTTTACAAAAAAGACAACCGCCTTCAAAAACTAAAAAGTGAAAAATAACTTTAGCACAGAACACACATTGACTTTAGTTTCGAAATTCAGTGGCTTTGTTCTGTTTGTTGTTTCGTATTGCCACCGACTTCCGAAACTAAAGTCAATGTGTGTTGGGACCACACGGGAAGCACTAGCTTTCAAATAAAAAAATAATCATCAAAATTGGTTCACCCAGTCCAAAGAAATCACGTAACAAACATAAAAAAAAAAAAAAAAAAAAAAATGCAGACGACTTGATAACCTCCTCCTTTTTTTAAGTCGGTTGAAAACTAGGCAGTTCTAAGACTTAGGTGACTGACAGGCGACGGTTCTAAATACTGACTGTATAACAATATTTTTCTTTTCTTTAGTTATTATTATTTTATATATTATAGAATACTATAAAGTAAAGAATAAAATAAGCATGAACGTGGTTAAACCTATGATAAGAAAGGCATGCCCTTGGTTGACTGGTAGAGAATGCCTAAGGTAAGTCCGCCTTTGTACCCTAGTGCATGAAGTATAAATAAATAAATAAAGGCATCGACGCGGCTTTTGATAGAATAGGCAAACAAAAATAAAGGTAAAACCAACGAGTCTCAAAATTGCTTTAAATAATGAAGTATTCGTAATCAGGTGACTCAAAATATGGAGGGTCTCCATATTTTCAGTCACCTTTGCCCTTGCCACTTTGCCTCCATAACAAAAGAAAACTTATGATTATGGCGTCTGTGTTCTGCTGACATATTTTTTTCAACCGACTTCAAAAAAGGAGGAGGTTATCAATTCGTATGTTTTTTTTTTTTATGTTTGTTACCTGAGAACTTTGGACTGGGTGAACCGATTTTGATGTTTTTTTTTTATTTGAAAGCTAGTGCTTTCCGTGTGGTCCCATTTGAATTTGGTCCAGTTCTGACAATGGCATCCATGAGAAAACCGTATAAGTCTTAAATTTGCATTAAGTATGTGCGCGATTAGTTACGCGATTTCTTTTTTTTGTTAGATAGGGTATGCTTCAGGGGAGGTCCCATATAAATTTTATCGAAATTGATTTAGCACTTTTTGAAAAAATCAACAAATACCCAAAAATGTTATATAGACGAACGACGTTTTAGTTTCTTCAATCTTTGGAATAGTTAACTTTCATCTCTTCTTAATAGATTTGGATGAGAAGGAAGTACTAAAAAGCGGTAAATAAAAAGCTTTTTAAAAAAAAGACAACCGCCTTTAAACTAAAAAGTGAAAAATAACTTTAGCACAGAACACACATTGACTTTAGTTTCGGAAGTCGGTGGCAATACAAAACAACAAACAGAACAAAGCCACCAAATTTCGAAAATAAAGTCAATGTGTGTTCTGTGCTAAAGTTATTTTTCACTTTTTAGTTTTTAAAGGCGGTTGTCTTTTTTAAAAAAAGCTTTTTAAATAGATCATACGTCGACTTATTACATTTACTCATTTCGATGCTAAATATAATAAAAATACGTCATCGAAAGCCGAAGTCTTATTTTTATAAAGTAACCTACTATTGAGAAAAATACAAGTTCCATTCTTCTATTTCTTGTCATTTCGCTATATTTTTAACATAAAAGCCTACTTCAAAGCCCGATATAACACAAGAAAAATAATATTTCATCTTTAAGTAATTTCGAAGAATGTTTTTTAGGGTTCTGTATATCCTATTACTAAGATTTTGCTGTCTGTTCGATCTTCTGTCACAGCACAGTGTGTGTTGCTATTATTATTATTATTATTATTCCTTTATTACAGGCAACTCAGGCCCATAAAACACAATACATACATAAGCATAAAAACAATAATTATAAACTAATACATATTTTAAAACAATAAACTTAAAAACGACTGCACACGAAGGGACGGCGTCGTGTTACGCTGCGAGGTGTCACGTAGCCGACCGCGGAAACGCCGATACAGCACACCTTTCGGCCAAAACTCTTCCTTGAGGAAGGTCACCAAATGTTGAGTCGGAACGCGCACTACGAACGACTTGAAATTGGTGTTATGGCGCGCCTCCAACTTCTCCATCCTCAAGGTCCAGTTGGTCTACACCCGTAGATACTCCACGATGTCCTCAGTCTTTGTAGAGTGATGCAAACGGGACACGTACAGCTGCGTCGTCGGTACCGCACGACGTAGCAGCATGTTAGATCCGGCGGGCGCCGTCCCACACTGGTTGCGATAAGAAGGCTTCTTCGTCTTCTTTCTCTCCACCTTGATGAAGCCGTCCCCAACGCATGTGTTATTCGGTGGAACCTGCTGTTCATGGTCCATGACAGCGCCTTTAGTCGCGCTCGATACTGAGCGACTCTGCTTTCCCCCTTTTGGTTTTTCTGCTTGTCGTTTCGTTTGCGACACAGCAGGTTTCGTGTTGGCGACAGTTGCAGAATAGGTAGGTTTGGGAGTCAGGTTGGGGGTGGGGTTTGGGGTTGGGGGTAGGGTGGGGGTATGGCTGCTACATATTTATAATAATACCAGCCTACTTAGGTCTCTTCTCGTTCAAAGGAAGAACGAGCATTGATCACACGCTTGCTAAAGGCTGATTGGTAATTTCAGACTTATATTAATTTCTAGCTTTTGCCCGCGACTTCGTCCGCGTAGAAAAGTAGCCTATGTCCTTCCCCGGGGTTCAAGCTATATTCATACCAAAATTCATCAAAGTCGGTTCAGTCGTTTCATCGTGAAAGCGTAACAGACAGAGTTACTTTCGCATTTATAATATTACTAGCTTTTGTCCGCGACTTCGTCCGAGTGAATGTCGGTTATAGTGGATGCAGACAAAGTCGCGAATTAAAAAGTAGCCTATGTCCTTCCCCAGGGTTCAAGCTATATTCATACCAAAATTCATCAAAGGCGGTTCAGCCATTTCATCGTGAAAGCGTAACAGACAGAGTTACTTTCGCATTTATAATATTAGTATGGGTAAGAATTCCTCACAAGATTTTCCTTTACTGATTCCAGTAGTGTCCAAGACATATTTAGAAAGTACATATGAATTCAAAATGTCACATTGGTACTGGTCCGGTGTCGGGACTGTGACCTCATGTATGAAAAGCGTGAGGCTTAACCACTGGGCCATCAAAGTCAAAGTCAAATCATTTATTTCAATTAGACCATTATATGGCACTTTTGAATGGGCAAGAAACTCCATCGCAACTAATTTCTGCTATAACAACAGCTCAAGAAAAATATTTTTTTTATAATTTTTTACACAAAAAATGTGAACATTGTATGCAGTGTATGATATCGTACGGTAACGAACGTACGGTGCGGTATCGTTCATTATCATAAGGGACGGAACCTTTCGGGTACGAGTCCGACTGACACTTAGCCAGTTTTTCTTTATTCTTTGTATATGCGATCCTAATATAAAGAATTGAGTTCGTTACACTTTTATTGAATCATGACGTTGTGATAAACGATAGCTACTTATCTAGGTATCTATAGTAATTTTATAAAGAGATGAAGTTCTTTTGTTTTTTTTTATTTTTTATTTTATTGCTTGTATTAGGTAATTTAGGTAATTTCTGAAAGAGGGACTCGTAACTAAGTAGAGGTTGGTTAAGCTACGCTTTCCGCGGTCTATTTGTAAATGGGTGACCATCTATATTATACCGAGACCACTTCGTGCCTCGGAAAACACGTTAGACCGTTTATCCTGAGTTCGCAGAACTTTGACAGTCGTTATAAGTTATTAGAAGCCAGAAAGTCTGACAACCAGTCTTACCAAGGAGTATCGTGTTACCAAGTAACTGGGTTGTGGAGGTCCGATAGGCAGTTGCGTCATGTAAAACACTAGGAATTAGTTCTGGGTCGGAATATCAAGCAACCTGTCCAATTTCTTTGATAGTTTTTAGAAAAGGATAAGGTTCATGTTCAATTGGGAAAATTTGACGGATTGGGATAGCATGATGTGCTGGCGTTTGTTCATTTGGTAAGACTGGAAACCGACCCCAATATATGTAGTTGGAAAAAGATTAGGCAGATAATGAAGTAATTTCCAGGTCTAAGGTAAGCCCTATTACAAACAATCTATTACTGATGCTCCATTATTGCCGAGTCCTATAAGCTATGTCTATTGGTATACTTGATTTCCACGCAGACAAGGTCGCAAAACTTTTAGACGCCCACTGTTGGGCATAGATCTCCCCGAAGGGGGGGGGGGGGTTCAGCCGTAATCGTCATGGTTGGCCGATGCATGTTGGTGATCGCAGAGAAATGGGGTGGTGCTATTCGCAGCCGGCACCACTCGGCGAACAAAAGTTACTCTATCATAAATTTGACGTATAAAGGTGCTCCTTCACTTAGAGCATTCGCCTGTTATGTAACTTTTTAGATTCAATTTTGAGCAGTGCATTACAGTACTGCTTCCCTGACTTGACAAGCATTCGCCTGCAATGTAACATTAATTTGAGATTCGATTTTGAGCATTTCATTACAGTACTGCCTTCCTGACTTGACGAGTACTCGCCTGTAACATTTCAGATTCGATTTTTAACATTACATTACAATACTGCCTCCATAACTGCCAGCATTCGCCTATAATGTAACATTAGATTCGATTTAGTTTATTGGTGCAAGTGCAAAGTGCAAGTATTGGTACAAGTGGTGCGCATTGATGTTACAAGTTGTATCAAAATATTACACATTCTATCATCAGGTTGCGTATTATAATGCTCGGTTCTCTTCCCTCACCAATGTAATGCTCGAATCTTTACCATTAGGGTCAGTTCACACCGAGACGCGACGCGACGCGACGATACTGGACGAGGCCAGTGTTTTCACGCTGCGCCGCGTGGCGCCGCAAAACGCATCGCAACGTCGCGAGGCGCATAGTAAAATCGTTGGCAACACGACGCCTCGCTGCGCAGCGAGACGCCGCGCGGCGCAGCGGAACGTGTGTAATGTAGACACGTGCTCCCGCCCCGCCCCGCGTCCACCCGCAACAAGAAGTCTCTTCTGCAAGAAGTCCGATTATATCAAGATCCCAGTCTAACATTATAATTTCACTCGAGCACTCGACCGAACTGCATCAATTCTACACGAAATCTGGACAGCAATAGTGGAGACAAGTCGCCACGGCAGCCTTGGCTGCACCTCGGGGCGTCGCGCGGCTTCGTGAGGCGCGGCGCCGCTCTTGCACGCCGCGTGTACCGGCGATGCACCGCTGCGTCGCGATGCGTCACTCTACGCCGCGAGGCATCATGAGGCACAGCGTTGCATGGTGTAACGTATTTTAAATTCTCACAATGAAATGTGTATCTTTTTGTGTAGAAAGTGAAGTTACATTTTGTGTCACTCTTTTAAAGTGTGCGCGCAGCGTCGCGTCGCGTCTCGGAGTGAGCAGACCCTTACAGGTCGCGCACTGTGATGTTTGGTTCTAATCCCTCACTAATGTACTATCGTGGTCACACCCGCCTGACCACCACTAAGTTCATTTTTGCTTGCACTCAAAAGATGGAAGTGCTCTCTACCCCGCCTCGTTGACTTCGCAGGCGCCAAGGGATTTTTTTTTTAATTGAGCATGCGGGAAACAGGCGAATGCTCCAATGAGAGTGCACCTTTATATTTTGTTTCGAAATGTGTAGGTGTAGGTTAATATTGGTTACTTTAGTCTGTTGAATCCTTTAAGGGTTGAGGGTGATGGTTTTATGTAAATTGTGATATATGACTTAGGCATCATCGCCATTCATTTTCATGGCTTATTGTTGGCGTACGTAGATAAGAAATAACCGGCATCAATTTATGTTTTTAGACTACCTAGTTTATAGGAGCGGAGTTTTAACTTTCCTTTTGCGTGAAATCTTAATTGTTTTTCTAAAATAAAAGTAGCGTATGTTACTTCTTATAACATCAGCTATCGGCTAGCCATTCTTGTCCAAATCGAACTTGTGAGTTTATAATGTTTGTAAACGCATCCACAATGCAGAGGAAAAACTTAGTGCGGGGCAAAGTTTAAAAAAAAAGATTTAATTCAACCTACCCTTTCTATTCATTACTAGCTTTTGCCTGCGACTGGGTTTGCGTGATTTTTTTTAGTATTTTGACATGTTAGGGGTGTTACCGGACCAATCGATCGATTTTAGAATGGATTAGTCCGTAGTCGACGTCGATCGAGCTGCTAGATTAGCCGCACAACGCGCCGTTCGCTTGCCATTATCACCTGCTGCCCGCCTGAGCCCCACGCGCTATCTACCTGGCCTGCGCGTCCTCTTGTAAATACATTTCGAAAGAAACTGATGGATTATAGCCGGGGTTAATCGATCAACGTCGACCGATGCCATCGACCGGCAATCGATCGATTGGTTACTCGAACGGTATCCGTCGATCAGCCAATGCTACCCCACCAATCAATCAACGTCGATCGATGTCGATCGATGGCATCGTTCGACAATTGATTGATTGGTGTAGTAACACCCTAACGTCTTATAAATCGATAAACACCGGCTGCACGCACTAACAAGTGTCATGTTCCGCCTGAGCCTGAGCGTGCAAGCGAGAGCGCGGAACAAGCGATAGACAGGTACGATCGGCCCAAGCAATAAGCTCCGCCCACCTCGACGGAAGCCATTATTTGCTTATTCAATATATGTTAGCCATTATGTTTCTTTATGACGTTATCACGTGAAACTATCGTCCGTAAACCGACTTTACAGGCAACCAATTTTATTTTAAATAATATTTAGCCTATAGCACTCAGTGATAAGCTAGCTTCATATTAACTTTTACTTTGCTACGAGCTCCTCAACTAAACTAAACATCTCTTAAACTAGTATCACCATTCAATTAATCATTTTCTTTCTTATTTCTCTGTAAAAAGGTACGTATGTACAGGCAGCGTCATCAACTGGTTACCCCTCACGCATTAAAATTTCTTCGGAAAAGGGGTGGTTACCCCCATATATCAACTGGTTAGTTGATCACGCTATTCGTACAAGCCTGTTCGTAATTACAGTTGCACTCCCTCCTTTCTCAGTCTTATAGTCCGATGTGATCGCAGTTTGACACAACCAGGGAGAGATCAGTAGAGCTATTCTGTTACAATCTCCCTCTGCTTTGTCAATCCCTAGCATCGGGACGGATGACAGCTCACTTCACCTTGGTGTTCACCGAGGGAGACTGTATCAGAATAGAAATATAGGTCCCTCGGGTGTCAGATCACCTACGTTTTTAGGTGATTTCCGAGGCACGGAAGTTTCACGCCAACTTCAAAATCCGAGTTGCTACAGCAAAATTCCTAATGTGAAAACCCAATGTCATTTTCCCGAAACCTGTCGACCCGTTACGCTTGCGACCAACTGGTATTCTAAATTAATACAAAAGCTACAAAACCAAACTATATTTTCGACGTAAAATGACCACGAATTACAAGCAAACTTACTAGTGAAAATGAAAAAACTTTCGTAAGTGTGTCAATTACGGCCTGCCGAGATTGAGTTGGTAACAGTATTTCCTATCTCCGCCTCTTAATTAAATTCGTTGCTGACTCCGAAACAATATAACTTTTCTACTGACTACAAGATTACGGATGCAAGCTTGTTTCTTCCATAATAGGGGAAAAGGCTGTACTATGAATGATAACTCTTAGTCCGAGAGCTAGCGAGAAAAATGCACATGACATCTTCTATATTCTTATTTCTAAAGTAATATTAAAAAGAGAAAAGATTGTTTTTCTGTTTGTTTTTATGAGATGGATAAACTGATAAAAATGCTAAACCGATTTTAAAAATTATTTCATCTATAGAAAGCTACGTTACCAGCGAATAACGTAGGCTATATTTTATTGAAAAAATAAAAGGATCTTTAAAGAAACTACGTGTATGATAGCGCGGCCAAAGTGCTAGTACTTAATACTTTTAGAGAAAAGAACAGAATATAATATATTTATTGTAAAACATGAGTATACATCAAATTCGAGCAAAGTCTTAAAATAATAGGTAGATCTGCATGTTTTGCCATATTATTATTACTTTACAGAGGTAAAAAATGGTTGTTTTCATGTGTTAGAGGTAATTTCTAGAAGTAATGACTTTTTTGGAACGTAGTTCCTTATCGCGCGTTGTGAAAGGGGGCTAGACGGAAAAAATTCTTACGAAAACTTGTCACGACATGCTATAATAAGCTAAATTGAATCGTTGGAACTGTCAAATAGAGTTCATTATTAGTTGAATGGCGGCTTTTCTATGAAAATATTGGAGCGAATTAAAACCTTATTTTTGCTATTTTTATTACTTCACAAACGCAGACAATTCTAACAGAAAAATTGAATCGTTGGAACTGTCAAATAGAGTTCATTATTAGTTGAATGGCGGCTTTTCTATGAAAATATTGGAGCGAATTAAAACCTTATTTTTACACATTAACCGTGAAATTCGGTTGCACATAGCTCCTATTGTCCGGTCGGGCACCAGCCTACACGTTTCTCAGAATAATTTTATCATACCTAGTTTGGTAAAATTTCAATTTTTAACCGTTTACGTTTACAAAATAAAGTCCGAATTCGCTTTTCGTAGAATATGTTTATGTATTTAAAGGCGGCGCGGCGAACTCTTTGAACTAGGTACCTACGGCGATATGTTTAGTACTTAAGTTTATTCGCTCAAATAGTGGCGTTATCTACCTCAATGACATCGGAATTATCATTGCGTGATAATTCCGATGATAACGACCTACGAGATAAATCCACCTTTCACTGTGAGACTGTGTGGATTGTGAAAACGAGTGTAAATTTTAAGTCGATAATTAAGCCATAGAATACGTAGGTTAGGTAGGTAGGTAGTTACTGTACCTACTTCTATGTTTTGTTTAGTAGGTACCTATTGAAAGTTTGGGTTTGGTAATCATGAGCTTTCTATCGGTCGCGGTCGTCAGTAGGTAACCACTGCACCTTATCGCTCTAGGTCACAGAGTACTTTTCTCTAGGTTTTACTAGCGACAATAATATTTTTTTTTATTTGATTAAAATGTTTTGGTTTAAATTAAGCCAGTGGGAGCTTAGGTGGGTACCTAGGTAGGTAGTGGTACTTACTTTTATCATTGGCGAATTATTTGTAGTTGTAAGTAGGTAAGTGAGTAGGTACTCTTTTGCTAGAAAAAGAAAGGCAGGCAGGCGTAGGTACCTATAGGTGCTATAGGTAACCTATTTAAATAAATTAGAGCTATTCACAAACACAGTTTTAATCAACTTTGGCTTAATTAAAAAACTTACCTATTAGGTATAAAATTTACACTTCCCTGTATCGAAGCAACTGCTCAATATGGAGTCCATTTCGCTCGATACATAAACGGGCACGTTTAATTAAATTGTCTTTTAATTACATTATATTTGTTAATAATAAAAAAAATATTATTATAACTTATAAAAAATAAAATTTTATTACAATTCCTTCACTAATTAATCGAAAGGAACTTCGTTCCTTCCGGGTGTCCCTTGACACCTCTCAAGTTTTTTTATAATCTTATAAGCTTGCATTTGACCGCAACTCATCTGATGTTAAGTGATGACGCAGCCTAAGGTGGGACACGCAAGCACACGCTAGCCTGAGATGAACCGGTTCACTCGTGCCTTGAAGATACCCAGATTATAGTTATCAGGAAACAGAGAGGAGGGCAGTGAATTCCACAGTCTGGCAGTTCGCACAATGAATATGGAATCAAAACCTGACTGTATTTTTTTTCCACTCATAGTCTGCTATTTTATTGTTGAGTGCAATAAAATAGCTGTAAGCACAAATATAGATAGACCTAGATAACGCAAGTATCACGATCTGTATGAAAACCAAGCGTGCCATTTTTTGGACGTCACAATGTAATACGAATGTTTTGTTTTTCCTAAATTTGGTATTCCCAGGTATTATACTGAGGGTATTAGATTAAAAATAATTGTTTTTTAAATTAATTACGCATAATATTAATCACAAAATGACTTACCGATGGAAGGAAACGTTTACTTTATTTTTTAACTTACAATTTTTAATGGTAAGTTAGGCACGAAAATAGGCACGCGAAGTAGTTGCTCTTGCGTTATCTAGGTCTATCTGTGGAAGTGAGCTTGAAGCTATGTTTTACGATATACTTGTCTTCCACACGGACGAAGCCGCAGGCAGAGGCTAGTGTGATATATTTTTGGCAGCGGTTTCGCTGTGGCATTGATGATAAGTTCTTGTACCTACCTATCTACGTAATGTCGTCATACATTACACCGATAAAAAGTTCCAAGGGAAAGTTACCATAATACTCCGGATATCAGCAGATGGCTTATCTTAATTCCTTCGCTTCCTTCCTCACACTTTTACCAACCTCACGGAAGCACAAAAAGCAATTTATTGTTATGGTTTTTTGTCAAACTGAAAATTCAACGACCAACATCACCTAGATAGGTACCTACTCTATAATCCAACAAAAACCTTAAAATTAAAAACTCATAATAAAAAATAATTATAATTCAAAACTTTTCTGATTAATACCAATTAAGTACGTAAATTTGCATACCTCATTGGGTTATAATACAGTGTACCTCGTATACTTTTGTAACACCACATAAACATGTATGCAAATTATAAAAAAATAATAATTGATTCACATTATAACGGAAATCGTTTTTATTTTGCCATCAATACAAAGCAACGTAAACTAATTGCCAATTATATTTTAAAAAATCACCAAAATGTTATAATTAAAAAAAAAATAATCTGTATGGCATCTCGCAGTTCAACCTAGAGGTTGTTGACTGCTTAACCGGACAGTCCTGTGGTGCCTTAAAAAGTGATTTTTAAGGCCTCCAGCCAGGGCAAAGACTTATAACTAAGTGACTACGCTAAGGGCACCCCCTGTGGCGTACGTGCCTCGGCTTAGGGCGTCACTGAGAGAGGGCAGCAAAGGAACAGGCTGGATCGGGTCTCTTAATTTAAACACCATTACCCAATAACTATATTACTTTACTGCTTTTTATCTATTAATATTATAAATGAAGTTTTTTTAAGATAAATTCAATTTTGCGCAGTAACCATTATCTACTTTACGGTTAAACTGCAAAATTATTGCGAAAAATATATTCTTTTCCCATGGCACATTCACAAAAATAAAAGAGCGAATATGAAGTATTTGAAAAATGACACCTTTGGGATTACCTCCTGTACATTTCCGGATGAATGAAATTAGGACGAATGGAAAAATGTTTCCTTACAAAAAAAGAATATGAACACAGGTATATGAAGCCATTAAAAACTGTTTTCGCTTGTGGATAAGTAGAAAAAAACGCATGAACACGTACAAATAACTCAATTTTAAAATCGGCATTTTAAATAACGGGTTCAGTTATTCAAAATGTGCACAACTGAATGTTCAAATAACTCAATTAAAAAATCGACACAATAAATAATAGGTAAATTTATTCTGAATATGTATGACTGAACGTTTATTCTCTTTGTATAAAATTACTAGCGTCCCGGCTTCGCATGGGCCTATAGCCTTCCTCGATAAATGGACTATCCAACACAAAAATAATTTTTCAATTCGAACTAGTAGATCTTGAGATTAGTGCGTATAACCAAACAAACAAACTCTCCAGCTTTATAATATTAAATTTAAGTAAAAAGAGTTATATAAGTATTTAAGTATAGATTAAAAATAAAAATTATAATAACATAAATGTGCAAAGAGACAAGCTCCCGGTCTAATCCCATTTGTTTATTTTTGCGTCAATTTGATTTATTTCTGCTGATAAAGGAATATAGGAAAAACAGAGTGAATAAAATGCTTCTTATGATAAATAAGTAGTATGAATTGACTAAGGAAATAGCTACACAAATATTGTCTAGAATTATTCCGTTTTTGTACTGCTATTGTCGTTGCCGTAAAATGTCTTTCATTCCATACTAAGTTTTTCCATCCTATTATTGATATTCTTAACTCAAATAATTGAGTATAGTTTTGGAAAATCGAGCCAACCTATAACGGCTGATGATGCTTAACATCATCTGCCTAGCCTTTTCCCAAATATATTGGGGTCGGCTTCCAGTCTAACTGGATGCAGCTGAATACCAGTGTTTTACATGGAGCGACTGCCTATCAGACCTCCACAACCCAGTTACTGGGTAACACGATACCCCTTGGTAAGACTGGTTGTCAGATTTTCTGGCTTCTTCCATAACGACTGCCAAAGATCGATAAATGCCAGCCGGGACCAACGGCTTTACGTGCTTTCCGATTCACGGAGGGAACTCGGTATGAAAGGGATGGTCACCCATCCACAGACCGACCGCGGCTAGCGTAGCTTAACCTTTGACCGATCGATCTGTACGGCTTTAACTTAGGCACGAGCTCCTCTAACGGCTTAATAATTCAATTTAATTATGTCAAATTAATTTGACTCAGATATCTATACTTGGAGCAGTGGCTGAACCGTTGGCTGTTGCGCTGCGTGTCGCGAGTTCGGTTCCCGCACGGAACAAATATTTGTTAGGAGCACAGGTAGTTAATTAGTTAGGTTAACTGGGCATTTTCCGCACTTAGCCATTTGATTAGTACGTGCGTTACTTAGCCTGTGTGGTTTCGGACGTAAAGAATAACACCATCCCATATGTTCCCGTGGGTGTCGTAAGAGGCGACTAAGGGACTTACCAGAGAATGGGCAGCATCGTTCTCTGTGTGCCTTTGGAACAACCATACTGCGATTATGGCAAAGTGTGTCTATGTCCAGCAGTGGACGTCTTTAGGCTGTATTGATGATGATGATGAGCCACTTGATTGGGCCATTGTACGAGAAATTGTTTCTTCTTTTACTCCAGCCAACCCAGTTCAACCCAGAAGGCGAGCAGCCTTTCCATTTTGCTGCAGACCTCCGATAGTGATGCTGGAGACTAGAGAATCTATACACCCCTGCACTCCATGAGCACGTGCTGCGGCGTTTCTTCCGCCTCCATGCAGCCTCTGCACAGAAGGCTGTCTGTCACACCTATGGTACATATATGCTTATTTAGGGGACAGTGTCCGGTTATGGTATGGTTTTGTCCCTGTTTAGCCTTGTGAGGTTGCGGGCAACCTTTTTTGAAGATACCGGAACAGCATTCTTTGTTTGTCTTAAGCACAGGTAGTTGTTTCGGGTCTGGTTAATTGTGTATGTGATTTTATGTTTCTAAAACCCACGATACAGGAGAAGGTCAGCGTAGGTCAGCTACGAGTCTACCCAGATGCTGCTATATAAGCAGTGTGTGTGTGTGTGTAGCGACTGCCTGCCTGACCTCCAAACCTGTAGCTTTCTATCAGAGAAAGAATTTTTGCAGTCGGACCTGCAGAGATTACTTTTTAATAACGCACAATTATTTCGTCTTTATAAATAAGGATAGATAGCTAACGTGGAATCGAAGGCCCACGCGGTTGACTGAAATCGAAAAAGTATTAAAAAAAGAAGAAATGTGAATGTCGAGGCTATTCAGCTCCGTGACACCACGGACATAGTAAGAAGACTCAAGAGAACTAAGCCCTTTGAGTTAGTTTAGTGAAGTGAGTGTTATATAGTGCAGTGAGAGTGAGTGCTACTCTTAAAGAACACAAGAACAAAGTGTCTTTCATCATAATAGAGACAATAAGAAAAGTGCCAATGGACACATTCTTAACCATGTAAGATTTTAGCAAATTAAGTGAAATTTAAATTACTTACTAGCCTTAAGGTCTAGATTGTAATTGTTATGAGTAACCGTTTAATTACGAGTACATCATAAATGGAAAAAAAAAAAAGAACCAGTCAAGTGCGAGTTGCACTCGCTCACCGAGAATTCTGTACAAACTTGTAGTTGTCGGTAAGTCTACCAACTGCAAAATAAGATTGTAATCGCATTTCTGTTTTGATGTAACTACGGTTTGGTACGGTTACGGTTTCCGTTCTTTAAGGCACGAGTGAACCGGTTCATCTTAGGCAAGCGTGTTCCAACTTAGGCCGCATTATCACTTACGATCAGGTGAATTGCGGTCAAACGCAAGCATATTTAATAGTAAAAAAAAAAAAAAAAAAAAAAACATTTATTTGTGCTACATGACATTGCTTCTTGCCAAATGTCATGATTCTAGGTCAACGGGAAGTACCCTATAACTTTTGATTCCCAAGCGAGTGTCAAAATATCTTACGAAATTGCGTGACTTACAAGTTTGATTTTTCACCACTCTTAGGTATTGCGGACCTTACTACCTATTTGTTATTAATTTCAGCTTGATAACTCCATCCGTCCATGTGAAAAAGGGTCTTGACAAACGAACAATGAAGTCATCCTATAAGATTCCGTTTTTCCTTTTTAGGTACGAAACTCTAAAATAAACATTGCTAAACACTAGGAATGTATCCTACATCGTGCGTGCGTCTACAAACATATAAACTCATATACACAGCCTTCCACAACTATATCATCATAATCCTCCAAGCGAACACTCATTACTACCGACCTAAATATATATCAATTTGTGTTTCCACGGGAATCATAGTTTGTGAACTACTAACTCGAGTTATTAGTTGTCAATTCAATTTGATGGAAGAGAGTGTTGGAAGTGACGGACCACAGAATATATATTTATTTATTTATTCTTTACTTCTGGCAACTAAGGCCCATAAAACACAATACCAAGCCATAGTAGCCAATTTCTAACCCTTCTATTATATAAATCCTGCAACGTGTTGACTGTGCGTCTGCTTTTCATTATGTACCTAGCTAACAGCACACCTTCCTTACCTACAATGCTGATAATACTAACAAGAGACGGAACGATATAGTACGCAATTCAAATTCGACTTCAAAACATGTCTTTGCAGAAAGGTTTATTTCATTCCTAGGTCCATTTCTGTACAATAGATTAAATAGAGAACTAAGTATTTATAAGTTAAATTGCTTTATTTATTTATTTATACTTCATGCATAAAAGTACAAAGGCGGCCTTAATTAAAAAATAAAAAAATATTTTTTCAATATTTAAAAACTATTTCTTACGAACAGTCAGAAAACTTGCTCGTAATAAGCAAATAAAATTACTAGCAGATCATTTTTGTGTCTACGTAGGTACCAAGCAAGCTTTACTTTAATTTAAGTTTTTTTTATGTATTTTAGTGTTAATTTATTACAAATACATAGAAGCACTTCCTAGCCTAAAACACAGGTTCAACCTAGTTCAGGCAAATAAGCACCTATCCTACTTTAAATTCTCAGATATTATGTTTTGTATGTGTCTTTTTATTGAATAAACAATTATTATTATTATTCTCATTTATTTATTTATTTACATATTTCATTATATTTTTAAATATTAGTAAAAAAAAAAAAACATTTAAAAATATAAAAAAATAGTAGCCCACCGGTATCGGGAACAGAGTCCAAGCTACTGGTGGTCAGGGCTCCTGAGAGAGGAATCTCCTGACTATACGCGCCGTGTCCAGGAGTACCGCTTTCTGTATCAAGCCCTTGGATCCAGCTGCCTAACGAGAGCCTCCTTAGGTGTTGGTCGAGGCTCTTCGAAATGAGTCCATTGGCCGTAACGACTATCGGCACAATGACTGACTGCTGTATTCACATCCCACATGTCGACAACCTCGCGAGCCAAGTCAAGATATTTAATTTGTTTATCTTTCTCGGTTTTCACGAGGTTCTCGTCATGCGGAACCGTTATATCAACAATCATTGCGCGACGCTCTAATCGATCTATCACCACTATATCAGGCTTATTGGCAACAATAGTCCTGTCAGTGATGATAGATCGATCCCAATACAACGTGATATTGCCATTTTCGAGAACTGAGTCGGGCACATACCTGTAGTACGGGTACTTCCGACTCCGACCTGTACTTTAGAGCAAGTTGCTGGTGGATAATCCTAGCTACAAGGTTGTGTCTATGCAATTAGTCTCCGTTAGCTAGACGAGAGCACCCAGAGATAATGTGTCGGATTGATTCACCCGGCCGGTGGCATGCCCGACAAATGTCAACCGTGCCGTCCTTCACAATATACCTCCGGTAGTTGTTCGTCATCATAGCTTCATCCATTATTATTATTACTATTTATTATTATTATACATATACGTAAGTATAAACACAATAACTTTAAACTAATAAATATTCAAATAAAACTACTGCGCACGAAGTGACGGCGTCGTGTTACTCTGTGAGGAGTCGCGAGCTGACCGTGAAAACGCCGACACAGCACACCTTTCTGCCAAAACTTTTCCTTGAGAAAGGTCACCAAATGTTGTTGTTGTTGTTTGATGTTGATGTTGAATATATCCAACGGGATAAATAAATACAGATTAATTTAAAAACGTGGTAGGTAATCAATTACTGAGTTATGAATATAAATGTACTTAGATGGCTGGAGAGGGAGAGGAAGGCCAAAGAAAAGGTGGAGGGATTGTATGAAAAAGTTTTTTTTTTTAACATTGGGAATTTCTCCTGTATCTTGGGGGCGTTTATATACATATAAACTCTCATACACAAACAGCCAGACCCGGAACAAATACCTGTACCAACTAAAAAAAAGAAAATAAAAGGTATATGAAATATAAGTTATTCAGTAATAGCATGACCATTGACAGGACGAAATGAAAGAAGCAAACACACAACATGGGACAAGAACAGGAAAATGACGATGATAATCAACTTTTGCAGATCAAAAAATAAAGAATATAATGGTGTCCTAGATTGGGGGATTTAATCATTACAAGAAAAAAAGAAAGAAAAGTATGTTATTATCGGCCTTGGTTTCTTCTAAAAGTAAAATAATCCAAATCTCGATTTATGTTGTTAATTAAGTCTTTGATCTATTAAATAATCCAAATTACAAACTTTTGCTGCCTAACTTTGCAAATCCGTCTTTGAAAATAAACAAAAAGGTAGGTAGAGACTGTGAACGTCCTTATTTAGAGCAAAATACACTCCCAGACCTAAAAGTCGAGTCACCATGTTTCTTTCGGTTCCCTATCCATTTGCATACAATTTTAAGACTTAATATAACTTATCATACTTTTGTTTCTCCTAATTATATTTTCGCATAACATTATTTACGCATAGTTTTTTTTAAGCATCATTTCTCTAATCATAACAATAATTAAGCATAACAATCTAAAGCATTAATTTATTTACATAATGATATTATTTACATATAGATAACATGCAGCAGGCATGGTTTCTGTCACGGCTCTGGCGCTGCGGGGCTCCGGCGGTCTCACGCGAGCTTATCGTCGCAGATGTATTTTACTCTCACCACCGCAACTTCGGCTTGCTGAAACCACCTGCTCCTCAGCTCGTGGGCCGCCTCGCCTGTCCGCGCCTACGCGAGCTTAGGTTGCCCTCTAGGTGTAGGGCAGAGAAGACTACGTGGAGTCGGTTATGCAGCGATTCGTTTCTGCCAGTAACTTTTGTAGCACAACATTATTGAATTTTTAAGACAAATACTTTAGCGTGGCACAATAGATTTGCACAGTACCATTATGCGAAATAAACTTATTCCAAAACAAATTAGCCTTCAAGATAATTATGCCAACATAAACTGTATGCCAAAAAAAGAATATAGCTAAGTATTATTATGGCAAAACAAATTATGCCAATACAGTTATGCCAAAGTATATTAGGAAAAAGAACATTATGCGAAAGAAGGGATCCCATTTCTTTCTTGTATACTTTTCCTTCTATTCTTTTGAAATAGTCTTGAATTCAAATTTGGAGCAATAATGACACCAATACAAGAATTATAGATGGCCAGTATGTTGCCTTAAAAACATGCTTTTTTCTTTCAACTTATTTTTATTTTTCGTTGAGACCGGTTCAGGAGGAGGTAGCAAAATGACCTAGATGTGCACTGCGAGGCTTGGTTCTAGGTGGTCCGCGAGAAAAGTAACTTACAGACCTGGAAAGACTCGGGGAATTTTTGCCCAGCTGTGGGATACCCCGGTATGTTAAAAAAAAACCTTATTTTCATATTTAAAGCTATGAAAACATACCCATGGAAATATGTACAGTGGATTGATTTAATTGTCCGGTAGTGTATCAGAAAAAATATTAGAAGAATGCCCCAATAACTCTAACACAACAATAAATCAGAATAAAGTATCTAAATAATAATATTACGAAACGCTATAGCAATATCCTTCGCAACCCAAATATTATTTACTCTGCAAACTTGTCGTATTCCTCGAGACGTCATAGATAGGCCTCTGACGTCATCATTCAGCAGCCATTTGTCTCTGAAAGTAACTTCACGTGTTTAACCAACTTTGACGAATTTCAGGTCCCGTCTACCGTACGAAGGGTAAGACACTTAGATAGCAACTTTCAAGTATTTTCAAGGAAAATTGAGCTTTGTGAAATGTAGCCTGAATGTATTAAAATATGATATTCTTTATCTAAGTTGACTTCAGCTAGAACTTTCACAAAATTAATGTGGCTTTGTTCTAATTTGAATTTAACGAAACTTGCTAGGTTTATTTGATGTAAATTGGTGTCCTTTGCAGTTTGTGTTTGATCTGATCCATTGGAATTTGAGCTCTATTGCTTGTAATATTTAACCTTTGGAAATATTCTTTACTACTTAGCTTTGTCACTGTTTATAGGTATTAGCCAAAAGATATTCCTCGTTACAACTACGGTACATTTACATAGAGATTTCATTTATTTACTTAAGGAAATTGATCGAATAAAAGTTTTCACTTTTACGATTGAAATCTACCAAAAGTTCGCTAAGATGTTTTCTAAATCAACGATTAGACAACTCAACCACTTGAAATAAATCTGTATATTTTCCTGTATAAGGTACAATATTGAAATTGCTACAAAATCCTCCACTTTTCTGGGCCACCTGTCGCAGAAGTCGGACTCTTAAAAAAGTAACTTTGCGATATCTAATAACTCTTGGCATTGTCAGGTGGAAGGCGGTCAAACGAAAAAAGAAAAAAAAAGAATATTGTACTTACTAAAATTATTCCATTGTTCGCCGAACTTTCTAAACGCCTATTTTTAGGGTTGCCTACCAAATGGGTGCGGAACAAAATCCTATTACTAAAATTCCGCTGTCTGGCCTTTCGTTTGTCCGTCTTTAGCCGTAAATAGTAGTAAATAGACACTTGACATTTCTAAAGAGTGTGTTCTATGCCCGTTTTAAAACAGCCCCCATATAAAACACGTGATCTACGGAATACTGTATGTATTAGTATAGTACGGTATGTATTACATTGTTGTAGGGAACCCTCGTGTTCGACTCACACTTGACCGGTTTTTGTTCTAAAACCACAACAAACAACGTTGTAAACAATATTGATATTAAACACCGGCTCGATGTTGTTTCTCGATTATTCACCATTGAGCGAACAATCGATTATTTGAAGCGATGATGGATTTATCCCCGAAGCCTGATTTTAGCTTACCTACTCGCCTGGTGTTTTAAGAAAATGTTTTAAAAGAGCTTAAAGCTTTGTGTTTTATAAATGAGGTCAGGTTATTTTTCAGAAAGTATTTTCATTTCGTCGTAAAATAATGGAAAAAAGGTACGGTCAGCAATAAAAGTCGATTGACACTGTCTTAGTATCATTATCATCTACATAGACACAAAACAACACGATGTTATATAACCTGGGTATCTTCAAGGTACGAGTGAACCGGTTTATATAAGGCAAGCGTGCTCCACCTTAGGCAGCATCATCACGTAAGATCAGGTGAGTTGCGTCCAAACGCAAGCCTATTAGAATATTTCATAAATTACTTTCCAGTATTTCAAGTCAAAGCCAAGAGTTTAATAATTATAATAAACAAATTAGAAGAGTTAATCGACTTTAGAGCTCGTGTGTTAGTAATAACCGAACGGAACGATTAGTTATATTCTGTGTATGGGGACCATCCATTTAATACCGTGTTAACTTCGTGCCTCTGAAAGCACGTAAAGTTGTTGTTCCCGGCTGGCATGGATAGATCTTTGACAGTCGTTATGGGTAGTCAGAAGTCAGAAAGTCTGAAAACCAGTCTTACCAAGGGGTGTGAGTGTACATAGAGAGCATAGGTGTGATGTCGGCCTAGAGCACGGCGCGTCCCTTGCTTGACTTAAACCGGTTAATACTGCTTTTACTCTTGTTTTTTGGTGATCACTCACACAAATGCAAACCTCAGCTTACGGCTCGCGGACTGTATCGTATTACCCAATAATTGGATTGGTAGAGGTCAGATAGGCAGTCGCCTTATGTGAAACACTGATATTCAGCTGCTGCTGATTTAACTGAAAGCCGACCCCAAAATAGCTGGCAAAAGGCTAAGCAGATGATGTACCGACTTATATTGCTGACCGTACAACGAAATATCTGCTACTTATTATCTCAAAAGCCCATTCGCACAACAATGGCTCGTGATTTTTAATGGACTGTTTAATTTCACGATCGAGTGACGACGATATACCGCGATACCATATCGAAGTAGTACACTCAAATAATTACATAAATATATAATACGTTATGGAGAATAATGGATCCAGTTATTTACTGCATCGTTGTTCATTTTGTATGAAATTGTTGGTGCTATTTTTATAATAGGTCTGTGGTCTGTCTACTTTTGTAGAACAGACTAACGATTTACTTTTAGAAGCTTTTTAAAAATGTTATACAGGATGTTTGGTAGATCGATGCAAAGCCGTAAAGCGGAGCTAGTATAGACTATTTATAACCATTTGAACCGAACTGGTCTTAGCCGAAGTGCGACTATTTTTTTTAAACAACATTTTAATGATTTTTGATGACCAAACCCAAAATATTGCAGTTAGTTTCAAATAATGGCCAATTTGAAAGATAAGTCATTTATTTTTTATATAATTTCGTCAAAATAATGCATAAACAATCTAATAAAACATAATAAGGGGATCTGTGTGATAAGACAATTTTTTCACAGATATTTAAAGTCAAAGACATTTTTAAAGATTTCAGAAATCTGTTTTTAGACGTCATGAAAAAAAATCACGGAGTGTGCTTTTTTTATTCAAATATTTTTAAAAACATACCTGGTTATTGTTCTTTCTATAAATCTATCAACTACGCGGATAGCTTATCAATTATTGGAATTAGGACCTATAAACCAAATTGAGGGAGAAAATTTAATTTTTTAGAGGAATTATTTAAAAGAAAATGCTAAACGCCGCGGTCTCTAACACCAACACGGGCCCGTCTTTACACTTCTGTTGTTGTTATTTTTAACTTCATCTCCTGTTTCATCGTTTCAAACGCGGAATTAATTCTCTAAATCAATTCGTCTTTTCTGTTTATTTCCACATTCGTATGTTCCTTGGCCCGAACCCACACGTAAAAGTCTAGCGAAGTCAGGTCGAGTGACCGGGCGGGCCAAGGCCCGTCTCTGCCGATCTGGCCGTCAGGGAAGTGCTTCCATACGAATATCGGGGCCTCGGATTCAGACGACTTGTCGGTCTCTTGTGAATACCGGATAATTTATGTGGCGAATCTAGCCATACAATTTATCCGATGAGAAATGGGGCCCAATCCTATGTTTAAAAAAAAAACGAAATCCTATGTTTAAATTTCGAGCTATTTTTCTAGTGCTGGTATGTGGATCAGCTTGAAATGCCGCCAAAATATGTTCCTCGATGTTAGTATCATGTCTGCCTGGATTGTCTCTAGTGGCGCTATGCTCTAAGTAATACAACTTGACGCTCGACGCTGCGCAAGTGGCACATTTTCGAGACCCCGATATTCGCTAGAGACCGAAAAGTCATTTTTCAACAAGATGGTTGTTCAGCGCAATGGACATTAAATGTATGGAAGTACTTAAATAATTGCTTCCTTAACAGCTGAATCGGCAGAGACGGGCCGATCCCTTGGCCCGTCAAAAATCGTCGAATGTTGAATTTTATGACTGGTTGTCGTAATTTCAAACAATCTCACATATTATTGTCCCAATAAAGGGCAAATTCCTCTTCTTATACAAAAAAGGCACGAGCATAGATCAGTAGGTACGCTTGCTCGAGGCGGATTTTCGATTTCTAACTTAAATGAATTATCAGTCCAGGAGCTAACGATTATTACCTTCACCGATATCAATGACGTCCAAGACAAACATAGAATGTACATTTTAATTTGAAAAAATCGTCGGACCTCATGCATTAAATGCGCCTTAACTACTGGGCCTTCTCATACAGAGACAACAAGATTTTTTTTTTCCGGTCATACAAGGAACTTTTTGTTTGCCAGCCTATTCTGTCCCACTCTTGAGCAAAACAATCAAAGAGTAGCGACAGGTGGAATGGGCGAATGGAAGGAATAGAGGGGTTTCCCACCATGTCTTCCACGTTTCGCGATTCTGTGATTTATCCCTCCAGTTTTGAAGGAATCCGTTCAGTTCCTCCCAACATCTCCTTCGTAGCCTATCGCGACCTCGTTTTACTGTCTCAGGCCATCTGCCTGCTGATCTGCGTCTAGTCCACAGTTTCTCTGGCATGCGGCAGACATGTCCAACCCAGTCCCATTTAAGTTGGGCAACCTGTTATATGTTTATGTTATCCACTGTGTAACTTCTACCCAGACCTATTACTTGGGATTGGGAAATTATCAATTGATGACTACTTTTGTTAGCTTGGGTTTTATATGTAAAAACAAATGTATTTGTGTTAATGAATATAAATAAATAAAATAAATAAATAACTAAAACCTTATGAGCCACGTTAGTTATCCCTGTTTTGGCGTGTTTAGATCTCAATTCGTTAATTTAACACCTAGTATACTCCGCGCCATTGCTCCTAGTATGCTGCGCGCCTTTGGCAAACCTTGATTTTGGACTTCTGGGAATAAGTTAATGACCAAGTCTGAGCGCCATAGGTTAAGACAATTAATTAGCTTCCAATAATCTGTTATCTGTCCTACAGTACCATCTCAACAATGTTAGTCTTCCGCATCAACAGCCACCTGTTTGAGCACATTAAAGCCATCCCTTTAGACGATAGTCACTGTTGTGGGACAGCACAATTGTTGCTTCGCCTCAGCCCATCTTAGACCAGTCTCAGAGGATGTAGTTAATAGGTAATTTGTATTGTAGAGCAATGATTTGGTTAGTGCAACGGAAAGCTAAGAAACATAGGAGAGAATGGAGTAGGTTGGGGTTAAATATCAGTACAGTCACCAAAAGAACCAAAGCAACCAGTTCCTCGTATACAGTTGAAGTTTACTTAAAAACCGATGAATGTTTGACGAAGCGATATCACAATGTAACAATCGAAGACTGTCAATTAGTGCCTCGTTTAAAAAAATATAGTTACTGGGGTTTTCAGAAAGGTCTTCTGTAGGAGTAGGATATTAAAAGTTATTTTGTTGTTCTTGAATTATAAGATACTTACTTCTGCTAGTAATTTCATCCGCACGGAAATCAGAAAAAAAGACACATTTAGTGACGGTACCATGTATCTACCTTGACACATAAAGTTAAACTCACGTAAGCATATGTTAGAAAACGGCTTATATCAGTATTTTTTTAAAAATCTGTCTAGCAAAGCAATTGTAAGAAATTACCTCCTCTCCTCCTAAATCCTCTTTTCCGATTTCATTTACCTGAAGTAAGAAGTATTTGATATTCGCTAAAATAGTTTCGTCAAAATAGTTCCCTTCATCTAAGTTCTAATGGCGCTAGTATAGTGTATAGTTTTCATCGAGTTACAGAATGGCTTATTAAGTTTCCACCGCGGAATCAGAAGTGAAAACTGAAAGGAGTTCATACAGAATAGTATATAAGTACTTCCAGAATGTACCTGAAACAAACAAACTTTACATTTTAATATTTATGGCAATAGGTACACACATTGTCACACGCAGTGTCTTAAGACGAAAGTCTATGACCAGTGTGTGTTGCAGTGATTGCATACGGGACCAAAACGTGGTCGCTCACAATGGGCTTCATCAGAAGGCTTAAAGTCACCCAAAAGGCAATGGAGAGGGCTATGCTCGGAGTTTCCTTGCGTGATAAAATCAGAAATGAGGACACACGTAAGAGAACCAAGGTTACCGACGTTAGAATTGCCCGAAGAATTGCCAACTTAAGTCGCAGTGGGCAGGGCACATAGCTCGCAGAACGGATGGCCGATGGGGCCGAAAAGTTCTGGAGTGGCGACCGCGAACCAGAAGACGTTGCGTTGGAAAGCCTTCCACTAGGTGGACCGATGATCTGTTAAAGGTTGCGGGGATCCGCTGGATGCGAGTCGCACGGGACCGGTCAATGTGGCGACACTTGGGGGAGGCCTATGTCCAGCAGTGAACGACTTTCGGCTAAAATGATGATGTACACACATACGTGTGCATTCAACTATAGCTCAGCTTAACCTGAAGCGAGAAATCTTCATAGATTGCTTTAACATTGTTTCATAAAAATCATTCCCTGATAAAAAACCTAGCGGAAAAATATGCAACGCTTCGAATTGTTTACAACCATTAGCAACGGTTTTAAAAGTAGCGGAACAGAGAGAAGAGATTGTTCGATACTTTGTAAACTGGATCCACATTATTATTCAACTATCTGCAATATTGTTTTCTAGGAAAAGAATCCTATCTGGGATAGTTTTTAAAAATTTAATTACAGGGATGCTCGACTTTATAAAAGTGTTATGATTAAAGTTCCATACCTCATCTATCTATAAATAACAAATAAATAAAATTTAAGTGTCTGGTTATAATGTCAAATAACAGCTTCTTACTGAATGCATTATTAATTAACACCGAGGAAACAATTATTATAATTAGACCCACTGTGTTGCCGGGTTCGTTAGACTAGTTTCGGTGGCATACGGATACCTGTCTCAGTTCACCATTCCTGCAGAACGCGACGGACGGCGTGTCATCCTGTGGAACTCCTTGAGCAAGGCGACCGGCAACATAGTGTGTTAATCCGTTTTTTCAATCTATAATGTGTAACAATACTCACGTTTCGTTTAATGATAAAATTATTATAATTTTTGGCTGACTATCTATTGGTTTTGACAAGTCTCCAAAACGGCTGGTCCCATTTATACGGGACTTTAATTGGCATATAGTTGATGTTATAAGGACTAACATCACCGACAGCGCAGGCATAAATAATTAAAATATTCAATATTCTTCAACACAAAAATCATTGTATCCTGAAATTCTATCATAAACATTTTAAACAATCGACAAAATGTTGCCACGACCACAAAGTTCGGAAACAACGCGACGTTTGACATCAAAAACAAATGAAAAGCATTCCTTGCATTCCGAACGCAAATGAATTCTTTTTAAATTCACACTATTTGGAACGCGGGCGGCGATGCGGTTAAATGAAAAGTTTACGTGTTCACGGTAAACTTTTGTTTATAAACACGGCTGCATCAACATGTTGGTCTGAGAGTGTAAACATCGCTTTAGCAAAACTGATTTTACATAATGTGGACGTGAGTTTTTGAACTACTTTTAAAAGGAAGGCGTTATTTTATTTTAGTGTATTTTTCTTGGTCTATTTGTGTTTATTAATCAATTTAGGTATATTGTTTCGGACGGCAGGGGTATGATCAGTACCCGCAGTCGACCAGCAAGCGTAGCATGACCACGCTATGTCTACGTGGTCGTCCCCGTCTCTCCCGAGGTCCTAGTGGGTCGCCCCACTAGGACCTCAGGAGAGACGGAGAGTCGAACAGGAGGCGCAGGCAAATAAAACGCAAAATGTTTTCTTGATTCTTCTTTGTCCGCAGTTTTCGGCTTGCTTTTTTTCTTGATGTTCTTCGACGCCTATGTTGCGACTGATTTGAACCGAAAAGTGGCTCAAATTAGTCGCAGCATAGCCGTCGAAGATAGAAATGCACAGTGGTCGCGTAATTTGGGCCCGTTTTACGCGACTCATTGGAAAGCACTGCTCGGTCTCTGGGCGTGGTCGGGATCTCGTCGCTGCCATATATGATGATAAAATTAGTTAGAATGCAGAGGTTTCCAAATCAAGTTACAAAGTACCTGTAACCTGTAACCATGTTACTTGGGGTCGGCATAGCACGCTTTCTTCTTCCATTCCATCCTGTCCACCGTCAGTGACATTATACCACTGACTCACTTTTCTTTCATAATTATCCTTCTTCACAGAATCCATTCATCTTTTATTCGGCCTTCCTCTTCCTCTCCATTCATCCACAGTTATATTCATAACTCTTTGTAATTGTGTAAAGTAATTAAGTATTCAAATGGTTTGTGTGTATTTTTTGAATGATTGTAGTACTGTTTACATTATATCGTATATTGGTACGATAGAAGAAGAAGCGAGAATAGAACTTTTCACTGACAGCAATTCGTTCACGTTTGCCACCCAAAATAGAAAAAGATAGATACTATCAATATATACTCAATAGAACTTTGAACCGACAGCAAGTCGTTCACGTCTGCCACTCAAAATAGAAAAATAGATATTACCAATATAAACTCAAAAGATCTTTTGGATAATTTATTGATATAAGTAATATTTTACACTTATAAACATTTTACCGTGTAGGTACACTTAGCTTTAACTCCGGAAAAACAAAATGTATCTACTGATGTTAATAATAATAAAAATAAGTGTAGATAAAAACCGTAAAAGTAACAAAAAAGCTGTTTCCATATTGTTTCATAGCTCGTAGTCACCGCTAGGATTACCATACGCTTGCATATGCATAGGAACACGTTTGCCTAGCTCACACCTCGTGAAATAGGAAGATAATTGTTCGTGTATTGTGAAATAGGGAGACTAGGTTTATGTTTAATTTTTATGGTTCGTTGGGCTTTGCATAATATCATAGAGACCGCTTTTTAGGGTAAATTAGTGTTGAAATGGAACGTGCTGCCAACTTCTACTATCCTACTAATAAATGCGAAAGTTTGTGAGGGTGGATGGATGGATGTTAGTTACTCTATCACACAAAATCTACTAAACGGATTTTGATCAACCTTTACAGTACAGTACAGTACACCTTAACATCGGAATACGGTAATCGTACGGTAATAAATAGTCCGTGTGGTGTCGGACGTAAAGAATAGCACCATCCCATATCTTCCCGTGGGTGTCGTACGAGGCGACTAAGGGACTTACCAGAGAATGGGCAGCAGCGTTCTCTGTGTCTTTGTAACAACCATACTGCGATCGCCAATCCGCCTGCCAAGCGTGGCGATTATGTCAAACCCCCCCTTGGGGAGGCCTATGTCCAGCAGTGGACGTTTTTCGGCTGAAATGATGATGATGAATGATGATGATGACGGTAATAAATCGGTAAGACAAAAAAGCGTCTTTATCAAAATTCATAAAAAAAAGGGCTTTAGAAACAAATTTTTATCTGCAGGGACAAAGACGTGTATTAACTTCAGTTCATTGTCGCCAGAAAGCATCAGTGTCGATGTATGTATACAATATTATCCTGTAAGGATATATATAGCATATATTTAGATAGTAGCTATTTAAAAATCTCGCAGGGGACAAAATATTGAAATGGTAAATTAGTATATAATAGTAATATAGTAGTGGTGTTTGTGAATGTGAGTGTTATATGTTTGTAATTGCACCCACATTACAGGAGAAATTCTTAGTATGGGGCAACGCTTGAAAAAATATAAAAAAGTTACTTGTACACAAAACAGTTTCTCTGATTGTACCTAATAATAGTGTCACTGGTAGCAAAAGCTTTGTGGACATAACCCGGCACAGTCGTGTCAAAGGAGTCTTCATCTTATTGAGAAAAAACCTATTTGTAGGAGAGAACTGCAATAAGCTGTTGATGATTACATTTTCTTTGTTGGTACTAACCCGTTATCTTATACCCAACAGTGAAAGCCACCAAGAAAGAATCCCGCAACGAAATTAATCAAAAAAAATAAATAACTAAAAAAATTAAAAACAAGCTAAATGATTTTAGTATTGAATGAAAAAAAGTTGAAAACTGAACCATGTTTTTTGACTTGCCTTCGTTGTATACAAAGCCATAAGAAAGCAGCTTTATCGAAAAGTTTACTACCTACTATGATATTAATTTATTTTGTTTTGTTTTGTTATTATTGAACAAATACATTAAATACTAGTGTTATATATTTTTGTTATGTACTAAGCAAGCTCTAGACGATGATAGTAAACTTATTCAATTAGTAAAGAAAACAATTTTTTTTTTGGATTGTTCCATGAGCCATGGCTACCCCATTACATTTTTTTCAATTTGCACTAGCCTATGTTCTTCGGAATAACGCAACGCTTCTAACGATATCACATACATTGATATCGGTTAAGCCGTTTAGATGTTAAGGTGGAATAAAGAAACTCACAAACATACATGAACCCTAAAAATATACCACTCCTTTTTGCAGGCAGTCGTGTACAAAGAGAACAACTGAAGAGTACCTAATATAGTATAATTGAAGATGACACATGTCATAACATCAGCCTATGTATGTATGTTTGTTCCTTTGTGGCGCTCTAGAGGCCAAACGCGCGGGTCGATTTTGATAATTATTATGTTACTATACAGTACCACATTTTGTTAATTATGTCTATTTCGAATATTTTATGGAACGATTTTATTTCCATCAACTGACCACAAGTCCACATGCGGGCTGCCCAAGACTGAGCTGGTTGGCGATCTCTGGGGGAGGCATACGTTTAGCAGTGGACGGCAAGAGGCTGATAAATGATGATGATGATAAGCATAATTCCAAAATCCCGAAAAAACATTTAAAAAAAAAAACATAAAAACCAAATAAAACTTTGTCTGTTCTGGAAATCATACCCTCATACTACCTGGAAACGCTACCTACTACACCATCAAGGTAGATAATAAAAAGTAAAACGCTTCAAACTTTTTATTTCCACTGAAAAATAGCTTATCCATTCAGCGATTTTCTATAAACTTCAAACCAATTTGACCTTAATAGTAAAAGAAATAAAGCAGCTCTTAAAACTTAATTAGAACAGACAGTAATTTTATTCAAGCCAGAGATTAACATAGATTCGAAGTCCGGTTTGGACTCGCTAACGGACACTGTGCTTGCATTAACAAGCGATTTAGATCAGCAGTTATTGGGGACCGATTATCACACTGAAGTGTAGATGAAATAGGTATTCGTGTAAGCTTGGTTCAAATCTATTGTAGTGAAAATATTGGTGAACACACAATTTTTTATTTTTAAAATATTACGTCATGATCATTTGCTAAGCCTTTTCCCAACTGTGTCGGGGTAGGGTTCTAGTCTAACCGGATGCAACTGAATATCAGTGTCATAGATGGAGCGACTACCTAACCTCCACAACCCAGTTCCTGGGTAACATGATACCCCTTGGTAAAACTGCGGTTGTCAGACTTTCTGTCTTCTGACTATCCATAACGACTGTCAAAGATGTACAAATAACAGCCGGGACCAACGGCTTTACATGATTTCCGAGGCATGGAAAGGCCTTGGTATGAATGATAATAAAAAACCAAAGTGAAAAGTGCAAAGGCACTGACTGGTTACTTTATAGTTCTAATACTCATTTGAATTATGAAATAAACAGTGTTCCAAAAAAGAAGAATGGCTAGACAGCTAGTCTGTATGACTGACATGCGGTTTATCAAATATATCACTTTTTTCCAATATAAAAAGTCTATTCAGAAGTTCCCAAGGTTCATACTCTCGTAGTTACCAAAAATTGATAAAAGTTTGAACATGAACATCTTATTTTATATTGTTTTGTATTCAAACTTTTAAGTCCTAAATCTTGGAAATAAGTGAACCGATATTATTTAAACTTAGTTTAATACAAGTCAAATCGCTGTACATTAGTTTTAAACTGTTTTTACATAAATGTTCTTTATTGACTCTTTAGACTTACGTAGCCTGCGTAAACATGTCAAGTTTAATTAAAATCCGTTCATAAAGTAACAAGATTATGGACTTGAAAAATTTTTCATGAGATACTGTAGGGCGTAAAACTACGTCTTACGCCCTATTTGGCCTTTAATTTATCCACACTTATAATATTAATTACATCAATTCAAATTTTGAAGTTCGACCAAATAAAGAACGGTACGCCAAAATCACAAAACTATTATCATCCACATTACAAACATTCCACAATCGCACGCCAACTTTCGACCAACAATCTTTTTTTTTTTTTTTTTTTTTGGTACGGGGTGGAAAATCCTCATGGATGTTCTCCGCCCTGGGGCGGGCGGAGGGGTCTGTCAGACTCTTACTGACTAAAAACCACCCCGGTGTTCCATCTCACACCTACGTCGGGGGTCGCGGGAACTGGAGATACTTCCGCAACCCCCGGCTGGTGCCGGCCCGCTGCAGCGGGCCACTTCTCGGGTCAGGGGGGGGAGTGAGGTGTTAGACTCCCCCCCGGACGTCTTAGAGGGGCGCGCGTGGAACACTACGCGCCGCCACCTCGGGTCCTGGTGTATGTGGGGGGCGACAGACGTCCCCGAGTCTGCCTCCCCTGGACCCATTTAGGGGGGCCGGAAGAGGGCGTTATCCGCCCTTCGCCGACGCCCGGTGCGCCTGCTGCGGGCAGGGTGGGAGGTTGAGATCTCCCTCTCCCTTTCCGCAGCCTCCTTCTGCGACATGACATTTTCGCAGAAGGAAACCACCGCGTCCCAGGACTCTGCGCTGTCGACCATCGACTCGACCACGGCCGACAGCGACAGATCACTGCCTACTTCTGAGACGAGGGCACGGCGCGGCCCCTCCCAAGCGGCACATTCCGCCAGCGTATGCCGCGCCGTGTCCTCCCGGCAGTCGACGCAGTGGTGACACCGGGCGTCCGGCACCAACAATCTACTCCAACATAAAATATTAAGCGCTAAATAAATTTCAAAGCACTTTAGCTTGTTTGCCTAGTCTAATATTTGGCATTTGCCATAAATGTGGCCATGTAAGGCCGCAAATCGCTTGCGGTTTTGGCATCGGCTACCAACTCATAATAGGGTACTTACAAAATTGATGCTCAGCATTAAACACTTTATTGGCACTTGGTTTGCAGTATAGTTAGATTTTCTAAGCGTTTAGGCAAATTTTATAGATTTTAGGGCAAGTTAAATACGAAAGTTCCACGCTGGCTTCAGGAAACGGTTGCGATGTTTTTAAAAGGAATTGGTGTGTTCAGATTAAAGTCTAAGCATCATCTTCCACCTAGTCTGTTCCCATCTCTGTTGGGGTCGATTTCCAGTTTAACCGGGTGCAGCTAAATACCAGTCTTTTACATGGAGCGACTGGCTACCTGACCTTCACAACACAGTTACTAGAAAACACGATACCCTTTGATAAGTCTGCTTGTCAGACTTTCTAGCTCCTAACTACTCATAACGACTGTCAAAGATCTACTAATGACAGCCGGGAACGACAGCTTTACATGCTTTCCGAGGCAGAGTGCATTCGCGGCATGAACTGGGTAATCACACTTCCACGGATGGAAAAGAGCAAACAATTCAAGTGAATACAAAATGGAAAAGAAAACTTGTTCTAAACCTTTTACTATATCTCTCTATGTCTTCAACCCCTAACAGAAGTATATTTTTAAATAATTCGGTTTAAAAAAAATTTGATCTCTAAAAAATTGGAATGGACTGTTGACTGTGTATTCGTATCAAAAACGGATATTGTAAATGGTAACAGCGTCAAAGGCTTTGAACTTCGTGCATTCATCGGGAAACTAGCCGACACGTACACCCTAAGGCTAGATTGTAAACCAACTCCTACTACCCCTCTCGTTTTCATTGCAGTCCCCGAGCGAATTTTCGATAGCAGAATATCTATATCACAAGTAGCTTTATCGTAGTAACTTCTCTAAAACAACAGTGTAATATTCGACTTCTTTCTTCAAACTGATTTCTCGTCATCACTTCACTAACATAATTTTATTATAAATTAAAACTGAGTGTGTGTTTGTTCGGAATAATGCCAGAAACCGATTTTGTAAATTATTTCGCTTGTAATAAGCTACGTTATTCTTGAGTGCCATGGGCTATATGTAATTACTAAAAAAATTTGCAGTCTATAAAAAAAAACACGCGGAAGATGTCGCAGGCAAACCTTTAGAGAGGGAAAGTTTGTTTGTCTTTTTATTTTGTTTGTCAAAATCAAAGTCAAAGTCAAATCATTTATTTCAATTAAACCATTTACAGAATGCTCTAAGATTTACAGGCACTTTTGAAATGTCAAAGTGTCAGTTAGTCAGAAAGTTAAAGCTAATTACTCATTTCAAAACGTAGGGTAGGTCTCTATGGAATAGAACGAGCAAGAAACTCCACGGACACTCTTTTTAATCAAGTTTTTACCAAATCCTGGTTACATTATTCTTGTTAGAGATATCTCTGGATTACTGTAGGTCGATTCTGTAAAATTCAAACAACAACTCGCATCTCACATCGCTATTCACTCTCACTTCGCATAAGGTTCAAAATGATCTTGATGTATTTGACACTTTGAATCAGGTTCGAGTGCGAAGTGAGCGTCGAAGTGACGGGGAAATTACCTTACAGAATGCCACTTCTTACGTCATCTCATACTTTATCTGTCAAAATCTCCCTGTCAGTTTAGTTCAACTCGCTGACACGCTCGCAAGGGTGGCGCTAGTGTAAATTCGAATTATCAACCGACTTTTTAGAATGCGAATCAAGAAACTCACTGCGGATTCAGATTCGAGGTTTAGAATGAGGTCTTACAGAATCACACCCCTGATCAAATTACAAAAAATCTTTCACTGATAGACTGCTACAGTATTTTCGAGTATCATAAATATGATCAACTTTGACGCCAAAAAAGTTGCTGACTAAAACTAGTTGTTACCAAAGCCAAATCTATTAGACCTCATCGCAATAACGCCTATGGTAATAGAGGTATACATTATAAAACTTAGAGAAAGAGTATTTTTAAGCATATTTTAGCAGCATATTAGCAGAAACATCATCAGACGTAGCAAAGTTTATTGTAGAAGATAATATTGTCGGACATAATTACCTTTTTCCTTTTCGAAATAATTAGTGTAAATATTTTAGCTTGTGGCAATGGGCAGGCCACATCGCTACACCACTATGCTGCCTGCCCGGAGGATACGGCGCAGCACACGTTGGAGGAGTGCCCAGCCTGGGCAGGGCTGCGACGCGACCTCGTTGCGACATTATGCGGAAGCGATCTTTCGCTCCCGGCCGTCATTCAATCGATGGTCGAGAGCGAGAGTGCATGGGACGGGGTTGCCTCCTTTTGCGAGGAGGTTATGTCTGCAAAGGAGGCAGCCGATTGGGAGAGAGCAGCCGTATCCTCTCTCCCCTCCTGCAGGAGACGCACCGGGCGCCCGAGAAGGGCGCAAAACGATCTGCGACCTCCATGAGAGGTGGCCTGCCGGCGGCGGACTAGGGGCGTCCGTCGTCCGACCAGATAGGCCCGAGTGGGTGCGGCCGTTATGGAAATGGCCGCACGGGGAGGTGGGACCTGCTGACGAACAGCAGGTCATGGCCTGTCGGGGGAGCGGTGAATGCTCATGCGAATCCCGCACCCCCGGCCATAGGCAGAGGTGGAACACCGCGGTGGTTTTAGCCGGTAAGAGTCCGGCATGCCCCTCCGTCACCCCCACGACGGAAGAAGCCCATGAGGATTTCAACCGCGCAAAATTAAAAAAAAAACCACGTCGCTAGAAAAACCGATAACTGATGGGGAAGTGGCGACCACGAACCGGAAGACGCAGCATTGGTAGGCCTCCCACCAGATGGACCGACGACATCGTTAAGGGCGCGGGTAACCGGCACATGCCAGCAGCGGGTTGTGGCGTTCTATGGGGGAAGCCTTTTTTCAAGTGGTTAGGGTTTTCATGTCCATGGAAACAAATGCTTGCAATAAAGATATAAAAAAACACATTGTAAATGAGAAAGGAGAAGAGAATTCGCTCTCATAGCTATTATATCTGAATTTGATACCATGGTAACAGTCACACATTACAATTCACAGAGTTGTTGTTGCGTTGCTCTGTGCCATTACTCTGCACGAAGCGTTTGCACTAAACCACCTTACAGACACAATCATGAATGTGATGCATAGCAATGCGAAGTAACTACGCACGAATCGAGTTCCACGGAGTAGACTAGCGAGCGATATAGAGAGAGCTAGTCTATTAATAATAAATTGATCTGCTTGATTGATATTTTTAACAGGAGGAGGTTCCCAATTCCCAATACATATACTTATATATATTTTTTTTATGTTTGACTCCGCTTAAGAGCATTGTGAGGCTGTAAATTTTCATCCAAAAATTGATAACGGTTTACCCCCCGTAGACTCAGTCCAATTTTCATATTTTTTTGGAAATATTGTAGAAATAATGAAAAACTAGGTCTATACGTTTTCATTTTAAAGAAATATTGCCTTTTTTTTACTATTAAATAGGCTTGCATTTGACCGCAATTCACCTGATCGTAAGTGATAAACCGGTTCACTCGTGCCTTAAAGATACCCAGATTATACTTATCAGGGAACAGAGAGGCGGGCAGGGAATTCCACAGTCTGGCAGTTCGCACAATAAATGTGGAGTCAAAGCGCTTGGTTCGAGACCGTGGAACTTCAACCATATAGCGGTGACGCTTCGCCGTATCCCTGCTCGTCCGATGATGGAACGGGGATGGGGGAATTAAATTGTGCAATTCCAAAGCACACTCTCCGAAATAAGATAGAAGTAATTCCTCGAGCGTTTTTTTTTTCAATTACACTTTATACTGAATTAACTAAAAAGCAAAACGTACAGACCTTGATTAAGGTGTACTGAATCTAATGAGACCATAATTGTCTCATTTTGGGGGAGAAAAATGTTATCGCCCAAAACCATATTTCAAAAAGGAAATGTAGGTAATTGCTTCCTAGACTTGCAACTCCTTCTATCGCACGATACGGGTCGGGGGGTAGGGCTATTTTGTATTTGTATTGTTCACCAGGAGTTTTTTTACCTTTGAAGGTTGTATTTTTTGTAAATACGTCTTTTTTTGTAAATTTCACTGTATGTACCTGCCATGTTATCTCTTCACCACCTTGGTTAGATATAACAAATAGAGAATAATAGAAAAGAGAATGACTAAGGCGTACCTATAGTAAGCCTTTATACCTTTTCTCGCATAAAGTTTAAATAAATAAATATTAATGAATAATTGGACTGTGGATTAGGTAAATTGTTTGAAGAAAAAAAAAGCTTTTTACAAAAAAGACAACCGCCTTCAAAAACTAAAAAGTGAAAAATAACTTTACTTTTACTTTAGCACAGAACACACATTGACTTTAGTTTCGAAATTCAGTGGCTTAGTTCTGTTTGCTGTTTTATATTGCTACCGACTTCCAAAACTAAAGTCAATGTGTGTTCTGTGCTAAAGTTATTTATCACTTTTTAGTTTTTGAAGGCGGTTGTCTTTTTTGTAAAAAGCTTTTTATTTTCCGCTTTTTAGTACCTCCTTCTCATCCAAATCTATTAAGAAGAGACTACTACAAAGATTGACGAAACTAAAACGTCGTCTATGTAAAATTTTTGGGTATTTGTTGATTTTTCAAAAAGTGCTGAATCAATTTCGATAAAATTTATATAGAGAATTTTCAAAATCGGTTTACGTTTGCCGGAGAAATCGCGTAACAAATCGCGCACATACTTAATGCAAATTTAAGACTTATACGGTTTTCTCATGGATGCATGCCATTGTCAGAACTGGACCACATGGAAAGCACTAGCTTTCAAATAAAAAAAGAATTATCAAAATCGGTTCACCCAGTCCAAAGAAATCAGGTAACAAACATTAAAAAAAGAATACAGACGAATTGATAACCTCCTCCTTTTTTGTCGGTTGAAAAAAGATTACAATAACCCTTTCATCGAAGTCGGTTAAAAATACTAGACATCCAAATAATAATTTCCCGACATTTATTTAATAGTCCAAGATCCCAGGGTGCCTAGACTTACGTTATTTTAGGATAGTTGATATTTTGAAAATACACAGATAGAGATATTAGTATATTTATATATTAGACAAATTAAGTTATGAAGTTAAGGGCAAAGTTTACTTAGAAACCGATGGATGTTTTTGAATAAAATAAAATTAATTAATAGAGAATTATCATTTCAATGATTCAATTTAATTTCATTTAAAATCATCCATCGATTTCTAAGTAAACTTTAATCATTTCCGATGACCTGCATACCTATCTCTTTTGCTGACTATACGTGCGACTTCGTCCGCATGTGTGAGTGATATAGACAGAAGTAATAATAATAATATAGTGGTGGTGGATCTATTGGAGAGGCGCGCAATGATTATTGACATAGCTGTTCCTCATGACGAGAACCTCATGAAGGCCGAGAAAGACAAGCACATAAAGTATCTTGACTTGGCCCATGAGGTTGTCGACATGTGTAATGTGGACTCAGCGATCATTGTGCCGATAATTGTTACAGCCATGAGCCAATGGCTTAATTGTCAAGACCCTCGACCAACATCTAAGGAGGCTCTCGTTAGACGGCTGAATCAAGGACTTGATTCAGAAGGCAGCACTTCTGGACACTACCGCATTGTCAGGAGGTTTCTCTCTCTGAAGCCCTGACCGCTCCCTGAGCTTGGACCCTGTTCCCGATACCGGTGAGGTACAATTTTTTTATATTTTTAAATGTTTTTATTTTTATATGAATATTTAAAAATGTATTTTAATGTGTATTTAAATAAATGAATGAAAATAATAATAAAGTTATGTTACATTTCACACACAGCCATCTGACCCCAAACTAGGGAGACCCTGTACTATGAGTGTCAGACAGCTGATATACATACACAAATACATTTAAAATACATACATATATAGATAAACAAAACCCAGACACAAGGCAAACACAAGTGCTCATCACGCAAATGTAAAAAATTACGATTCTGGGATCTCGGTCTATAAGAAATAGTTCAATTTTATGTTATTTGTAAATTATCAAAATAGCCAAATCAAACAAAACCTTAATAATGAATAAAAGATAAACTTTGCTTTATAAACAATTTGTTTGCTTTGATAAATTGAATACATTCATTCATTCATTACCCTTTATTGAAGTTCAGATATAAAAGAATGAAGATTGATAGGATAGATTAGTATTTTTCTCTAAACTATGAAAAAATATGAAAATTATATAGGTACAATAAAATTTATTCTATAATTTTAGTTAAAGTTTTATTTCTATTTTGAACACAATTCGTAATCAAATTATAATTCTACTGATAACTTCATTTAATAAAAATACAATAATTACGGTACCTATATAACGTCGAACAATTTCATTGAAATTTTTCAGATTTATTCCTACTTTGCAATACGAAAAAGGTAGGTACGTTAAATCCATGTCCGCACATTAATCGCGTCATTTATTTTTTTGGTATCTTTATCTAAATGAGCGACCAGCAAATCTATTCCGTAAGAACTCACTTCAGTGCACACTTCTGATTCCGCAGTGAAAACTGTATTACGTATTCTGCAACTCGATAAAAACTACGCTAGTAGTGAAACATAGTGAAGTGAACTATTTTTACCAAACCATAACATTTGGCTGCTGTGGGTGCTATTCTAACCTGTAGGGTGTCTAGACTAGAATAGCACCCATTTCATCCCGAGGGTGTCATTGCGTGTGTTCATGTCTTTGTTCAACAGCGAACGTCTTCCAGCTGATGATGATGATGATGATGATGACAAACTTTAGCTAATAGGTACAAAATACTTTTCACTTCTGGTTAATGAATTTGGAAATGAGATAAGATTCAAATTCACGGGTGATTTCTTAAAGAATTGTACTGCTGTTTATTCTGTGAAAGTCTCTCTCTATGGATATAATGTGAAGTGAGCTGAACTGTCATCTTGTCATGATTGTGACTAGCAGCTAACGTCATGTTCACTACACTTATATTCATCACCATCATCATTCATCAGCCTATTGCCACCCACTGCTGAACGCAGACCTCCTCCAGAGATCGCCAACCAACCCAGTCTTGGGGAACCCGCATCAATCCAGCCATCTTCTTTAAATCTTCGGTCCATCATACCGCAGGGCGTCTCACACTACGCTTGCCAAACGCGCTCTCCACTCTAAAGCGTGTCTGCTCCATCTACCGTCTATCCGTCTACAAACGTGGCCAGAAAATTTAATTTAAAAGAAATTAAAAGAAATAGCTTCGCTGATGTTAGGGATCACGAAATAACCGTGTTAAGCGCTGGACACACAGAAAAGACGTCAGGCGAGGACAGGGCACGGACAGGGCGCAGACGGGGCGCCGTCACGGCTTTTTAAAACATAGAAAAGACGAGACTAGGTCTTTTCTGTTTGTCCAGCGACTTAGGGATTGGCAACTCTTGTACTCAGCTACAAGTCCCTTTGCTACGGAACCCAAATTTTTATATAAAATCAACCATAATTAAAGAAGATTATAAAGAAAGTCACGCTTCCAAATCCCTAGCCATCACATTTCAATGAATAATGACTGAGGACATAATATGCATAATAATGTTAAAACGACAGTTTTTTCCTTCAAACATAATTAATAATGCCGACTGACAAGTATCTCTGGTCAAAATGTTCGTGGCGTGAGCGATTCATCTTCGACTTAGATGTGAGAAATAAAAGGGATAAGATTAAGAATCCTGATATCTTTATACTATTGAAGTGTGTAAATACGGGAGATGAATAAAAGTCGTGGACTCACTTGTCTTATTTACTTTTACACCCCACACATGTACACGTACAAAGTTCAAAAATGGAAGGAGAAAGTCAACACAAGAAGAAGCACAGATAGCACAGGTAGATAGTCACGTAAGCACAAGTAGTAGAAGATAGGTAAGCAGAGTTTAAACAGTTTAGGTTAACAAGCGCGCGAGGAGCATACGGTACTTAGCGGCAGCGTGCGGTTAGTTACCCGGCATGTAGCGGACTGCCGATTGGTGAAGCGCGAGGAAGCGGGAGGGGTCCCGCTCGCTGCGCGGCCGCCGGCCGATGCAACCGGTCAGTGACTCACGCGCTTGTTTGTTACATTTTTACATACATACAATAAAATCAGTTGTCTGTTGTTTTACACACAATAATTATTTTACTTAATACAAAGTATTTATTTATGTATGTTATTAACACTATATATATATATATATATCTAGGACACTAACAATACTAACACTGATTATTATTTATACTTACATTTATATTTGTATAAAATATATTTATATGTAAGTACATAGTTATGTGTTGTGATTTTGTGACACGTACATTTACAAGTAACGCTACACTATGAAAGTGAAAGTCGACTGCAATACATTGCCCAATGTTTTAAACAAGGTCCAGCCATGCATAAAATGTAGCTGGTGTATCCCGAACCGTAATTGTTACTGTAAAAGTCCATATATTGGTACATCTTGTTTTACTAGTAAGTAAATCTGAATTCCCCGTGGGGTGTCCGGGCAAGAATAGAACCCCCCATTTCATCCCGAGGGTGTCCTCGAGGGTACGTATTTGAATATCGAAGATTAAAATACCTACTGCTAAAATATCGATGTTCATAACATCGAAAATGGAAATATCGAACGACCATAAAACCGAAAATTAAAATAACGAAAGTTTATAGTATCGAATGGTTAAATATCCTACGTCCAATATATCTAAAATCTAAATATCTACAAAAGTTACATCGAAAGATCCAAATATCGAAATACAGATTATCGAATGTCCTAAATATCGAAGTACAAACTATCGAACGTCCTAAATATCGATCGATTTGGAACAATTTCGACCTATTTTATCCATGAAAATCAGTGTCTAGTGTACAAGCATAGGTCAATCGTGAAGGTATTATTTAGGTCTTTAAATTAAAATATTTTCTTGAAAGTCAATATGTTGTGCTACTAAAGTTAGTGACAGAAACGTATCGCTGCAAAATCGACTCCACGTAGTCTTGTCTGCCCTACCCCTAGAGTGTAATTTAAATCCGCGTAGGCGCGGAGGGGCGAGGCGGCCCGCGAGCTGAGGAGCAGGTGGTTTTAACGCCCACCGCCGCGGCTGAGGCTGGCCGGCGAAGCCGGCCAGCAAGCCGAAGCTGCGGTGGTGAGCGTGAATACCATCTGCGACGATAAGCTCGCGTGGGACCGCCGGAGCCCCGCAACGCCGGAGCTGTGACAGAGATCATGCCTGCTGCATGTTGCATGCTCGCTTGCATGTTGCATGCTTGTTTGCACGCTGCATGCTTGCTTGCATGCTGCATGCTTGCTTGCTGCATGGTTGCATGCGCGCTGCATGCTTGCTTGTATGCTGCGTGCTTGCTTGTATGCTGCATGCATCTATAATATTCTATAAACTGTACGTTACATTTACGCAGTAAACAGACTAATGACTACTTAATAGCAACGGGTTTGCAGGGTGTGACAATTTCACATCTACCTACATTTATGAATACACTCATACTGCCTATATAATTTTTATTCGGTATTTCAACTAGTAGGTATTTTTAACGTAGATATTATGAATTTAGATGTATGAAATGTTGATATTTTGAACTTAGGCATAATGTCATTCGATATTTTGAATCATTCGAAATTTTAATCACTCGGCATTTCAGTCTTCGACGTTTTAAGCTTAGGTATAACAATTTTCGACATTTTGATATAATCGATATTTAAATTTTCGATGTTTTGAACATTGGTATTTTAAGCGTAGGTATTTTAATCTTCGATATTCAAATACGTACCCGTCCTCGAAGGCGACTAAGGGAAAATCCGGAAGTCGGGCAGCAGCGGCTTCCGTGTACTTAGTAGTAGTATAACGGGCTGGTGTCCGCAACTCCACGTCTCAGCGCGTATTTTGCGTACAGCTTCCGTGTGTACTTAACAACTTCACTGCGATCCCCAAGACGCCTGCCAAGCGTGGGGATTATGGCAACACCCCTTTACCCTGGGGAGGCCTTTGTTCATCAGTGGACGTTTGATTTTAAAAGAGTGTCCGTGGAGTTTCTTGCTCGTTCTTCTCCATAGAGACCTACCTACGTTTTGGAACGAGCAACTAGCTTCAACTTTCTGACTAACTGACCGACTCCTTGACAATTCAAAAGTGCCTGTAAATGGTTTAATTGAAATAAATGCTTTGACTTTGACTTTGACTTTGACGTTTTCCAGCTGATGGTGATGATGATGATGAAATCTGAGGATTTACTAACAGAAGTAAGTGATTTTTTTAAAAGGAGCGATTTTTCGGGCTGACACCGCTAGAATTTGGTACATATTAATTTTTACCTATGATGGTTACTAAATGTTGGAAACATCTTAGACTAAATAAGTCAGTCGAAGAAATACTATCGGCGTTGAGATAAGCTTCCTATTACTGTCTGTCTGGTCTGAGAGGCCCCGGCAGGCACCTGACTTGCTAGTTTACCCCTTTCCTCGCGCAATACTGATCTCTGCTTTTAAGTAGCTATAAGGACAGTGCCCACGTTGACGTCGAAGTAGAAAGTGGTGTCGTCAAGTTAGCATTTGATAAGTAATTACGATTTGTAATTCCGACACGGCCTCTCAGGCCTCATAAAAAATGCACGTTGGTAGTTGGGGTGGGTTTTTAAGTCGGTTAAAAAAACACGAAGGAGATGACGAGGCTTTTGTTCGTAAAGCCAAAGAATTCTGGAAAATGTTGCAGTTACAATATATCAGTTAAAGTGTTGCCAGTTTATGAACACCTTTATTCAATTTCAAACGACTAAACAGATTTGAATAAAAGGTACATGGGTATATTACCTAGGAATTAGTACCCTTTTAAAACGACCCCGTGGGATGAATTCCGACCTCCAAATTAGAAAGCAAATATAAATAATAATAATAATAATATGTGGGGACATTTTCACACACGGCCATCTGACCCCAAACTAGGGAGACCCTGTACTATGGGTGTCAGACAGCTGATATACATACATAAATACATTTTTTTTTTGTAAATACATACATAATATATAGATAAACAACACCCAGACACAAGGCAAACACAAGTGCTCATCACACAAATGTTTACCCTGGGCGGGAATCAAGCCCGCAACACGCTGCACAGCAGTCGACCGCTCAGCCACTGCGCCAACCGTGTCGTCGAAAAAATCAACTCTTTCAAATCTTTTTGGTCTCAACCAAAAAGTCTTTTCTTACAGCATATCCTTGTTTCTCTAATCCATGTCCATCGTAATATGATTCATTATGTTACAGATAATTCTCTTGAAGATATCCCAGTTTCCCTGGGGCAAATTATTTTCCCGGCGATTACTAATAATGCTTACTCTGGTTTATTTATTAAGTAGAGTATTTACTAGGATTTCCATGTTGGATTCTTGGCCAAATGTAATGATCAATGCTTTTATTCTAGACTAGTTTATGACCGCGACTTCACGTAAATGTCGTGTTTAATTTATTTTTCTAAATAAGTAGATTAAGTTTCTACTTATAACATCAGTTATCTATCAGTGAAACGGAGATTAGCCGGCACATACAGACAGACAGACAAACATTGAAAAATACTAAGATATAAAGTACCAAAGTCAAAGTATTTATTTCAATTAAATCATATAGGGCGGGTTGTTTCAAACAGTCGGTTAACGTTACATACGGACGGTTAAAAAGTTACTATGACGTGAGATGTTTAACGTACGTTAAATGTAACGGGTTGTTTCATGACATAAAAATCCGTCAGTTAAAGTTATTCAAAACGAGATTCCATAATATATTGATGTTTGAAGTAGCTGTTTGACAACACAAAATTACGTTGACTGGTCGGTTATGGTAATAGTAACTTTTTGACGTACGATTTTGTGAAACAACCCATTTTTTTTATTTGACTATAGTTAGCGCCATTTTTGACTATTACCGGTCAGTAATGTATAGTTGAATCAACCCGCCCTTACAGGCACTTTTGAATTGTCAAGCCGTCAGTCAGTTAGTCAGAAAGTTGAAGCTAATTGCTCGTTCCAAAATGTAAGTAGGTCTCTATGGAGAAGAACGAGCGAGAGATTTAAAAAGAGATTTAAATCAAATTTTTACAAAATACTGGTTACATTATTCTTGTTGCTTCTATATGTGAAAAAAATGTACAGTACGCAAAAGAGATAAGTATCCATGTCGTCGGGAATAGTTGAAGATTTCTTAGAAACCAATGGGGGCTTTCAAATGAAATTTTATTGAAGTTATACTTCTTTAGGCGCGTTATGAAAAAATGATGAGAGTGAAATTTTACGATGCGCGCGCACAGCGTCACACAAAATTCTCACGGGAGTAATTGTAAACAACGCCATCTCTGACGTACATGCTGAACTACTTACTGCCTTCGTTGCTATTTTGTGACTCGAAGAAGTATAACTTCTCACGCGCGTACATAAGTACACACTGTTTTATTAAATCATTGAACTGTTTATTGTCTATAAATTGTATTTTATTTTATTCATAAAAACCTATCGGTTTTTAAGTAAACTTCAACTGTTTCCGGCGACATGGATACTTATCTCCTTTGGTGACCGTACCTACCTAGGTATTTACATAACATTAAAAAAGAAAGAATCAAGATAAAAACCATAGCAGTGGAGATGACCATTCTCTACCTACTGACAGCGCTCTCCTTCACGAACATGATGACGCAATACCGTATAAATATTTTTTCTTTTTTTTTATCAATTGATAGGCATACGTTTGACCACTATCTATTTAAATGCATTTTGTAAAAATTTGTGATTTTGATAACAAACAGACACTTCAATTTTAGTTATTAGTATCTATAGTTAGTAGTATTGATACTCGTTTGTAAGTAAGTCACTTTTTATGTATACGTACCTATTATGTTGATGGATGGGCAAGATGGTAAGTACTTTTAGTACATAAATGTTTTGCCTTATTTATGTATCAAAACATCAATCAAGCTTAGAGTGATCCAGTTTAGTATATAATGTTATTAAGACGAAAAACTCATTTCTTTATGATCTTCATACACGACGTCTTTGATAGATAGTCATAGTGTGCATTTACAGACCCCCGAATCATCAAAACTACTCTTTATTTGAGTCTATAATGGAGGATGTTTTGACTAAACTTGTAACGGGTAATAAATCAATAATAATTTGCGGAGACTTTAATATTAATATTTTAGAAAATAATTCAAGTAGCAGTCGATTTATAAGTCTCTTTAAATCCTTTAATTTGTTAAATGTGTTTTTAGAACCAACACGAATAACTACGACCACTGCTACTTGTATCGATAATGTTTTTTGTAGCTGCGACTATTTAGATAAAGCTATTGTAAATTATCTACCTTCTGATCACAGCGGTTAAACCGTTGCTTTTGAGTCCAACACACCCTTGCAAAAAATACAGATACAGTCAAGACCTGACATCTGATAATTTAGATAAATTTAACAAGACTTTAATAAGTAAGTTACCCGTTCAGGACCTTAGTATGAATAATGGTAATATTTTGTATAAAGAATTCTTCTCAGTTGTGCAAACAGAGTTTCAGAATATTTTTAAGAAAAAAACTAAAACAATTTGCCCTAAGTTTTTATTCAGTGACTGGGCAACAAAAGGCATCAGGAAAAGTAGGGAAAGACTTTTTGAGCTGTAGTATGGCCTTAAGCTTTATATTAACACTGTCAGTGTAATAAATACTTTTAATAAATATGTTACTATTTATTCTAAAACTTTAAAAAATGCGTGTAAGGCAGCTAAAGCGTTATACATTAGCAACAAAGTACAATCAGCTGATGATAAAATTAAGACTGTTTGGAAAATTATTAATAATGAAACAAAAAGGAACAAAAGACATAATACTGACTACACTCTGGAGACTTCCAGTGGTCTCATAAGTACTAATATAGAAGTTGCGCAGGAATGTGCAACATTCTTTACCAATGTTCCTATTAAAACTACTGAAACTTTAGATTCCTCGCCTTCACTTGCTTTTAATTTATTAAGTTCGAATGTTCCAGCCTGCCCCACGGAATTTAAACTTAAACATATAAATCCTGCAATCGTTATAAAGACTTTTAAAGAACTCAAGATCAAGGCTACTGAAGATTTATGGGGGATGTCTACTAATGTTTGTAAATCGGTTATTGAGACAGTGGCACCCTATTTAGCCTTCGCTTTTAATTTGTGTGTAGACCAAGGGATTTTCCCGGATTTAATGAAGTACAGCAAGATTATACCACTTTTTAAATCCGGCGATTGCAAGGACACGAATAATTATAGACCCGTTTCAGTTTTGCCGGTTTTCAGCAAAGTGTTTGAAAAAGTTATGCTTAATCAAATGCTCAGTCATTATAACTGTAACAACATCTTACATGACCAACAGTATGGTTTCATTAGAGGGCGTTGTACTACTGACGCTGGTGTCACCTTAATTAAGCATATTTTTAAGACATGGGAGGATTCGCAAGATGCTATTGGCATTTTTTGCGACCTCTCCAAAGCATTTGATTGTGTAAATCACGAAACACTGCTCTTAAAGCTTGAGCATTACGGACTGGGTAAACAAGCGCTTAGCTTAGTAAAATCATATTTGAGTGATAGACTGCAGCGAGGTCAAATAAATGGTGTAAATTCATCGGGCTTAATAGTAAAAATGGGGGTACCGCAGGGCTCAATATTGGGTCCGTTCCTCTTTTTAGTTTATATAAACGATTTGCCTCATTTAATGAAAAATCAACCACAAATGGTGTTATTTGCTGATTGCTGATTGCTTCATTGATTTTTAAAGTAAATAGACGGGCACAGCACCTTGACGACGTAAATGACGCCATGCTTAAGATTCATAATTGGTTTACTGTAAATAATTTATAATAATAATATAGCGTCCAGTAAGAGGCGTTTTCGTCAAACTACGCGCGAAATTTGAAAATTTAAAATTTAGATGCGTTTTTATGGCACTTATCGATTGAATAAAATTTTTGTTTTTTTTTTTGGTGGCATATTAGCACTAGAGAATTTCATTGAGACACTTTTCAAAAATGGGTGTAATACCCTATTATGATACAAAATGCATATAGATCGCGCGGAACACTGAGAGTGAAGCCAAAAAAGCAAATAGAAATTCAAAAGCGAATACCTACAATCTCGTGATTGTATTCGCTTTTGAATGTGTGTTTGTATTTTCATTTGTTTTTATAACGATGCGGCGTTTCGTGGTATACTGACACGTGTCAGAACAGCACGAAGCGTGTTGTAGGTATTCGCTTTTGAATTTGTATTTGCTTTTTTGGCTTCACTCTCAGTGTCCCGCGGGGTCTATTTGCCTTTTGTTTCATAATCTGAGACAGATCTTAATGGCGAATGTTCGTATGCAATTTCAATTTTATGTTCCAAATTCAAATCACATTAATGACCAGCGGGTCATAATGAAATTCAGTACAATATTATTGCCCTGCTAGATCTCAGGTTTTAAATGACTTACTTTAGGCTTTAGGTTAGGTTTGCATGACATATAATTTGACATTGTCGAGCAGGTGATGTGAAACATTATATAATATGCCGAACCGAATGTGCTGAACCGAATGTGCCGAACCGCTTCGAATCGAATCAATATCGCTAGACCTACAGGGCTTAGTTTAATTTAATTAAAAAGTCGCCTACTTTTGTTTTCTTAACTCTGTTAAAGTCAAACCCCATTACTTATAAAGGTTGCTTAAAGTTTAGTAATGATTAAAGTCAGGTTAGGCATACGTTTTTGACGTTTTAGCGTGTCTTAACTTTAAAGGTCAGGGTTTTCAGCAGTTTTCACCGATTAATGGATAATGAACTTTATAACTCAATAGAATTAGTATTGAATTGAGTTGAAGTTTGCGCGTCATTATTACAAATGACGCCCAAACTTCGTACGTAATGACGCAATTCTCGACTGTTAATTATAATTTACTCTCATTTTTTTATAGGTATAGCTACTTATATTTTTTTAAATAATAATAAAATAAAACCGTTTATTATCAGGTTACAATAACCCATAGATAAATACCTTAACCTAAGTATACATAAAACAAAACAACAATTGTGTTAGTAAATAAAACTTAAAACTATGTTAATATCAATATGTTGCCCTAAATCTTTGTGCGTTCCGGTGGCACTTGCCCGTGAAAGCGACGAAATACCACATCTTGAGGCCAAAAGCTTTCTTCCAACACCTGATGCAGGTAGCATGTTGGTATGCGCACTGCAAACGCCTTAAAGTTGACGTTGCGATGCGACTCCAGCAACTGCACTCTCAACGCGTACTTCAGCTTTTGGCGCACGTACTTCAGGATGTCTTCCGCGTCGGTGGTGTGGTGAAGACGGGAGATATACACCGGGGTATTCGCCTTTGCAGCACGTAGTTTTTCGTTGGGCTCCGTAGAAGCCTTGCCGCAGCGGTTCTTACAGCTCGTCTGTCGGCGCTTCCTCCTTTGCACCGTCACGAAGCCGTCATCATCAGCCCAGTTCTTTTCCTTCATACTCACGGGCTTTGCGGGGGGAGCAGTGGGGGTGCTCACATTGACCAACGGGTCAGATGGTCGCGTCGATCGGGCAGTAAAGAACTTGCCATACATTAGGAGTCTTTCCTGTATCATGAGTGCATTCATTCATTCAAACATGCAAGACTCAAATACACAAATAATCAGACCCGGAACCTAGTGGTTCCGAATATTTTTGAGACCCATTGGTAGTCCAATGGGTCTCAAAAATATTAATTTGTTACGTACGGAAATCGAACCCACGCCAGGCAGCGCCGCAGCCAATCTTTTAGTCATGCAAATTTCTCAAGCATAATATTTCTGCTCGAGACGTTAATAAATAAGAGGGAAAGATGATAATATCACAAATTGCTATTAAAAAACAAAAGAAAAATATAGTCGATAATTTGTAATATCGATCTACTAAATCAAAATTGTTTTAACATGTTTCACAATATGAACTAAGGAAACTCGATACACTTTCTATCGGAAAACAACGTCGGTAAATATTTACATGACCTTGTTCCTTAAGATTGGTTAGGAAACAAAACAAAACCGGTTGATTAGGTTCGTGTTTCTTTACTTTTTAAAATTATTGTACAAACAAAAAGCTTTCTTTATGTTTTCTTAGAAAAAAACTTCTGTGATCTTCAACACAAATTACTGAAAAAGGACTTTTTAGTGTAGACCAGCTTTTTTGTCATTTACTCAGAAGCTGGATTCTGAGTAAAAGACAAAAATGCCGAAGGCAGAAGTCTCTCATCATCTCATGGTCCACACCACACACCACCACCAACACATGGTCCTTTGTAGAAGTGTGATGCAACCTGAAAGTAATCATTGTAATAGTAAACATGTGAGTGTTGTTTATTAGACGCCACGGTTGACTCAATAGCTGAGCTAAGCTGCTGCGCTGCATGTCGCGTGTTCGATTCCCGCTCGGAACAAAGAATTGTATTAACAGGTATAGTAGTTCCGGGTCTGGTTGTTTAAGCATATGAAAACATATATTTATTTACACACCCAAGATACAGGAGAAATTTCTAGTCCAGGGCAAAGTTGAATTAAAAAAAAAACAAAGAAAAAGAAAAAAAAAGAAAATCTTTCGTTGCTGATTATTTTTGTGCTAATTGTTTCAATGCTAACCATTTGATCATTTCAAACCTTTGCCCAAACAGAAGATTCTTATACAAAAACAAATTTTCCCAACCATCACACAATTCTTTGCACCATTACTTTCCGCACTCAAAAGAATAGTTTCAAGTAGAATTTAAAATAAATCTTCTGTAAAATATAAGTCTTTATGCAGCACCCTAAGGTGCTTTCTACTGGAGCATGAACCACGACGTCCACCTGAAGTTTTAAGTCCATTAATAAGAACTTGAAATACCGGCACCCAAACACGGAATGAATAGGTACAGAAGGTCAAGTCCTTACAACGAAAACACAATACAATAAGATGCATACTGTAGAGACTGGCTGTTTTAACCAAATTATAATATCCTTTTTGTTCTCTACAGTTTAAATGTTATGAAAAAAGCCTCACTTTGCAAAAGTACAAGAATACTAGCATAACAGTCAACCCGTAGTAGGTTTTTCGTTGTATGGTTATAATAATTCTCTTTTCATCGTTATCAGAGAATATTTTTTAATTAAAATAGTACCTAAACGTTCCCAGATTGTTCAAAAATCTTATATCTACTTCTTGTACCTATGTATTATTCTGATCACACCGTTAGTAAAATGAATAGCATACGGTTTTTTGATGTATCTGGTGGAGGTGCAATTTTATCTTTGTATAAAAATTGTATTCGGTGTCTAGGACTGCGTCCCAGTATTTCGTGCTGGGAATACGCCTGAAAACCCATCGAAAGAACGCCAGTTCCAAGTTGCACTTACGTGAAGCGAGTCTATTTTTGCTCTCTGAATAGAGTAAACCTTCTGTTCCTACTTACTCTGTGCCTGCTGTTTGTAAACTGGAACAAAGCCATCATTAATCGGTCTACTGTTCTCCCGCCATTCCTATTTCCGACAGCAGAAATTGTTTTTGAAATATTGTTCGACGAACCGACGGGAATAGGTAATTTTGTTTTTAGTAATTGCGATTTATCAAATGTCTGATAGGGCGTGGGTTCTTCTTAATTAACTTATTAAAATTAGGTATCTGATTTAAGAGCCCTTGGGGGCTTTGTTTAAATTGGATGGGCCTTTGTTTTGGTGCTGTGATTTGAATACTTTGTATCTAACTATTAGTAAGGTAGAATAAACCCACACTCGTGCCAATTCTGTTGTCCACGAACTAAATTAATTTTAAGCTATTATATCTCTTTCTCTCCAATAAAACAAGAAAGACACATATATATAATAAGAGCTGTCAATTTAAGTCGATCTAAAATGTTCATACAATCATAGTTGTCATGTCAGAGGGCTAATTCACGTAATTTTATGACGCGCCGATGAAGTTGTAGTGCAGTTGCAGTTAAGTTCAAGTTAGAGTGATAAACGGTATTCTTGAAATCTTTGAACTGCGCGTAAGCTACACGTAAACTGCATGTCAATTGTACGACAACCAAACTCAACCAAACTTACTTATGGTGTAGCCACATGAGAGAAAAAATATTACTCACTAAATAATCGAATAGAATCAATTACATTTCAATGAATATGACGTTATTATAATATTAAAATAACACCCCAATACAGATTTTACTGTTTTTTCTTACGTCAAACGAATAGTAGAATACGGATCATGTTGCGTTTCGAAGCACGCACCAAAGACGCGCAACAGTAGATTGCCGATAATGCGCTCGCGTGACGCGAACTTGACGCAAGCGTGTCTGACAGCGGTAGAGAATACGAAAAGCGTTGTTTTGATCGAAACTTAACTGCAACTGCACTGCTATAGCACTTCTTTAGTTACGTGAATTAGGCCACAGAACGTATTGATTAAAAACACTGCGAAGTTTAAAGGAAAAACAAATTTGACATCTCTAACTTAGTCCTTGTCTGTCGCTGTCCTTTTCTTCAGCTGCCTTGTAGTAAGAGATGCCAAATGCATATCTAGCACCTCAGTTTATGAATCAAAAGGCAGATAGACTACGCGGAACACTGATAGTGAAGCCAAAAAAGCAAATACAAATTCAAAAGCGAATACCAACGTACAATCTAGTGATTGTATTCGTTTTTTAATTTCTGTTTATATTTTTATTTGTTTTGGTTAACGATGCGACGTTTCGTGCTATACTGACTCGTGGCCACAGATATAGACAGACCTAGATAACGCAAGAGCAACTACTTCGCGTGCCTATTTTCGTGCCTAGCTTACGTACAAAAATCTTAAGTAAAAAAATAAAGTAAACGTTTCCTTCCATCGGTAAGTCATTTTGTAATTAATATTATGCGTAATTAATTTAAAAAAATATTTATTTTTAATCTAATTCCCTCAGTAATACCTGGTACCTAATACCAAATTTAAGGAAAACAAAATATTGTGACGTCATAATAGGTAGTCAAAAAATGGCACGCTTGGTTTTCATACAGATACGAATACTTGTGTTATCTAGGGTCTATCTATATCTGTGCTCGTGGCAGTACAGTACAGTTATTCGCGTACAGTTGTAGGTATTCGTTTGGAATTTGTAGTTGGTGTTTAGGCTTCACTCTCAGTGTTCCACGCGGTCTATCTGCCTTTTGTTTCATAATCTGAGTCTAACCAATGAGTAAAATTATTCATGGATTAGTTATTCTGGTATAACATGGCATTTGGTCAAATCCGCCCTTTACAGTAATAAAAAAACTGAGCGGTCGGGGGACCTCCGTAAGGAACAAAGTTCCTTACGTACGTGGCTGTACAAAAAAAAATATTTAAAAATAATAATATACCACGAGCAGGCGAGTGCGCTGCAGTGGCTCGATACACGCACACATACACACACGCATTTCGTTACGTGACGATTTCTATTAATTCGCTCTACCCGTAAGCCGCGTTAGGGAACTTCGTTCCAATGGAATCCATGGAACAGTATCTTATTAATGTGAGCATTTTAGTGCTATCAACTGCGTACCCCTAAAGCATACGACACGGTTCAGTTCTCAGCTCAGTGGCTGAGCGATCGACTGCTGCGCAGCGTGTTGCGGGTTCGATTCCCGCCCAGGGTAAACATTTGTGTGATGAGCACTTGTCTTTGCCTTGTGTCTGGGTGTTGTTTATCTATAATATGTATGTATATACAAAAAAGAAAATGTATTTGTGTATGTATATCAGCTGTCTGACACCCATAGTACAGGGTCTCCCTAGTTTGGGGTCGGATGGCCGTGTGTGAAAATGTCCCCACATATTATTATTATACAAAACAACAAACAGAACAAAGCCACCGACTTCCGAAACTTAAGTCATGTGTGTTCTGTGCTAAAGTGCACTTTTTTAGTTTTCGAAGGCGGTTCTCTTTTTTCAAACAAGTTTTTATTTTCCACTTTTTAGTGCCTCTTTCTCTCCCAAATCCATTAAGAAACGGCAACACAGTTAAAACAGAGATTCAATCTCTGTCAGTCAGTTGAAAGGAAAGGTGATGAAAACTAAAACGTCTTCTAGGTTTTTGCTGATTTTTTCAAAAACCGCTAAGTAAATTTCTGTTTGTTGTATACTAAAACTTTCTCCAGAATATAACAAACACTTTTCTGAAAACCGCATCAAAATCGGTTTAGCCGAACGGGAGATAATCGCGGACAAACATACATACATACGGGTCGAACTGATAACCTCCTTTTTTTAAGTCTTTTAAAAATACCTTAGAAAATGGGTTGCCAACGCCCTCGTACCTACCTGCCTACAAATGCAGACATCAATCCCAAGACAGCAACTAGTAAAACTGTCGTGGGAGATACGAAGGTTTGCTATTTATCTCAGCAAATACCTTTCATCCTTTTCAGCGTAATTTTCCCTTTCTCAACCTACCTCAACATTTAGGACACATTGCTAACATTTCACTCAACATTCCAAAAGTTGTGACGTAAAAACGATTACCGGCCATTCCAGACTTTTGGGCAGTAAACAAAATAACAACTTTGAATGGATTTGAAGCCAACAGGGCTTCCTATCAAAACCAGATTATTTTGTTACTAGAGGTAAAAACTTTTATACAAATAAAAACAACCGCATTCAAAAACTTGAACATAACTTTAATTTCTGTTTGTTGTTTTGTATTGTCACTTTCTTTCGAAATTAAAATTAGCTATTTTAATTTTTTTTTTTTTGCTTTTTAGTGCCTACTTCTTATAATCCCAATGAATTAAGAATCGGTGACACCAAACAAATTAAATTAAGTCATCCCTTAATTTTCCATACTTTTTTTTCAGCCTGTATTTTCCCACTGCAGGGCGAAGGCCTCTCTACTCTCCTTCCACTTCTCTCTGTAAAGGACTATTTCAGACCAGTCTTTGTCAAAAGAGTCTAGATTATTCCGCCACCTCCTTTTCCATCCTTTGAGCGGGAATATTTTCTTGAAACTGAACTTTGACCAGAGGATGGGCAGCAGCGTCCTTCTGAGTACCATAACACCTACTGCGATCGCCAACATACATCGGTCAAGAATGGCGATTACAGCTGAACCCCTCCTTCGGGGAGACACATACCTACGTCTAAAAGTTGACATGGTAGTGGTGGAACTTTGAAGTACACCTACTTTCTATTAAAAAAAGAATAATCGAAATCAGACTGCACTGTAAATATGTAGTTATGCGTGGTCAAACATTATGTTGAACTAAGAACCTCCATTTTTTTTGAAGTCGAACAGTCGAATAACAGCAGCTGCGAATTTTTTTTTACGACGAAATACAGCTAGATCAGGTTCTCTACCTTTTTTGCAGTACATTGCGAATAATGAGCTTGTATTTATTGTTAACTAACTTTATGTCCACCTGTAAGTCAATAATAACCCTTTTATTATTCGACGACACGGTTGGCGCAGTGGCTGAGCGATCGACTGCTGCGCAGCGTGTTGCGGGTTCGATTCCCGCCCAGGGTAAACATTGGTGTGATGAGCACTTGTCTGGGTGTTGTTTATCTATATATGTATGTATTTACAAAAAAAAATGTATTTGTGTATTATCAGCTGTCTGACACCCATAGTACAGGGTCTCCCTAGTTTGGGGTCAGATGGCCGTGTGTGAAAATGTCCCCATATATTATTATCATATTATATTATTATTATGATCCTGTTACAAAATCCTTTCTGAGCTTACGTTTCTTACCTATTATCACTACTTACTCATGTCTCTTACTCCACTGCAGCTGTAATGATGATGATGCAATCCGAAGGATTTCGGCCAAGGCGATTGCTTCAGCTCCGCTGTTGTTGACGGTTATGAGCTCGCATGTGTCTTATGTAACCAATCTTCTTTGTGAAGACCCTCGCACATTGCGGGCATGTGAGCACAATAGTTAATTGCCGCAGCACTTCCCGTGGGGTGTCCGGGCTGGAATAGCACCCCCCCATTTCATCGAAGGCAACTAAGGGACAATCCGGAAGTCGGCAGCAGCGGCTTCCGTGTGTTTAACAACTCACTGCGATCCCCAAGACGCTGCCAAGCGTGGGGATTATGGCAACCCCCCCCCCCCCCTTATTGGGGAGGCTTTTGTTCAACAGTGGACGTCTTCAGGCTGATGATGATGATGAATTGCCGCAGGTGGTCGGGCTTTCAATCGGTCACGCTTGACAACAAGCTCAAGGCGCCGCTGAAATTCAGAATGAACTTTAGCTTTAACCAAAATCCTCCACTCAAGTCTTTGAGCGGCATGCTGCTCCCACCGAAACGGGTCTAAGTCGCACTTGTTAAAGCTGTTATGTAGCTGTAATAATATCTCTAGAGGATTATGAAGCTGTAAATTTTCATACAAAAAGCGATAACATGTTACCCCCCGTAAACTTGTCCAATTTTCATCAGAAAAACTAGGTCTGTACATTTTTATTTTGAGGAAGTATTGCGTGAATTAGCTTCTGGATATCTACATTTTTGACTCAAAAACTTCCTCGTGCATTTTGATTTTTAGATTTGAAAAAAGTTTTTTCAAAAAAAAGAAAAACGCCTTCAAAAACTAGGAAGTGATAAATAACTTTAGCACAGAACACACATTACTTTACGTTCGGAAGTCGGTGGCGGTGGCTTTGAGTTTGTTGTTTTGTATTGCCAACGACTTCCGAAAGTAAAGTTTTTTGCAAATCCGTTTATCTATGACAGAGTTAACCCGAACATACATAAAAAAAAAAATACAAACATTCGAATTGATAACCTCCTCCTTTTTGAAGTCGGTTAAAAATGGAAATGCAGATAATTGCCTCCAAGGCTTGCAACTCTCTTCGTTCATCCTGAGGGAGGTAGAGCGAGCGGTATAAAACAGATAGCATTTTTGGAAACACCCAAGGTACTCGCACCGCGTATCGGCACTTCACAATCCTCTTAAATTAAAAAACAAAAACACAAATTAACCATTGACATTTCGAAAATGTAAAAACTATAAATTGTAGTATGAATATTAAAGATTAATATGAATTCAAGTTTGTTAAAAAAAAAAATACAGTTTACACAACTTTACGTATTTTTGTTTATTAAATTAAACAGTGTTTTTATTTTTTGCCAACTATGATCGGTTAACACATTCATTGTGGTATTCATTACATGTTTTTTATGGTAATTATGGTAAAAGTATTGATTATATCACTTTAACAGTGACGACTGTTTGAATTATTTTGCTCGGCGCAGTCTTAAACACGAACCGCTATAAACAACAATCCAATGTCCAGTACGCAATCAAACAACAAATGTATCCGACAGCTAACCTAACAGGTTTATCAGAACCAAATTAATTGCCCAGCCTACCGACCAGCACGAATATGACAGATCTAACCGACCTACATGATTTACGTCCTATATTATTTGTCCCGTTTATTAGGTTAAGCATTGTTCCTAATCCCGTCCCCACCAGGGCTGTTACGGATATGAAATTTCGGATCTGGCTATGGATGCGGATATTTGGATATTATTATACCGGTTTCAGATACGGTTATGGATTTAAAACGATTTCGGAAAGCTTTCATTACGGATATTAAGTTTCGAAGGAATTGAAAAACGTTTTATTTTTCGCTTTTTAACATCTTATAGAAACATTCCCTTTAAGAAACATTAACATTTAAAGTGGTTAAAAAAAAAAAAAAATTAAGTAATTCCCTAGTTTTATTACCTTTAGAGGAACAATATTTTCATGAAAATATGGGACCACCCCAAAAGCATACTCAATAAATTGAATAATTATTTTCGTAATCGTTTTACAATTGTCGGAAATATCGCGTAACATATGTACAGAAAAGGAAAATAAATAACAAATTCAAGAATGGCTCTGGCGTCCTAGCTAGGTTACACAGTAACCTGTATTAAGGTACGCCACCCAGATTCCCATGACAGGATTACAAAAACAAAAGAGACTGCCAAGGACAGTGATAGTAGGTATGATGCAATTAAATTTCCCATGTAATATTAGGGGTGTGAAGTGTAAAGGTGTGTGTGTGTGTGTGTGTGTTCTGTCATATACGTGTACCTGTGAGTGTGAGTTTTGTATATGTGCGTGTTTTGTATGTGTGTGTTTTGTATGTTTAGTGATTCAGTGTTTTTTTTTTAAACTTTTATATCAGATTCAGTTAAGGTTTCTGATAGATTATTAATTCGGATATCGGATAGTTTCGGTGACAGAGCTGCATAACATCCCTGGTCCCCACCCCTATTTGCTCTGACTCAGTTGAGCATTTTTCTTATTTATGAAAACAAATGGGGTATAAATGTGATTGTGTCAGAGGAATGAGTTATTCGTTTATTGCGAAGATTTAGGGTCAAAAGTTTGGGGACATGTAGGAAGGTAATGTCCCGTGTAACCTTGAATTTTTTATCATTCAACCCATAAATGTAGGTACAATACTTCTTCTTCTTGACACGACTTATATCAGGATAAGTCAAACCTATAAAAATATTATCCCAATTTATTTAGGGTCGACATCTTTTACTTTCATACATTTCTTTGGGAGAAACGAAATTTTTGCAAAATTTGATTATCTACTCGTTGAGAAAGCCGTGATCGATAGTTTTTGTTTTCAAAGAGCCTCGTTGCACTAAATTGCTTTCAGATATTTCCATTTTTATTTAAAAAGTCACCGCCACACTCACAATCAGATTCAAGATTGAATTTACATTACAATAGTCTAAATGAAGTGTGGTTTTAAAAGCAAAAGTTTCTCTGAACTTTAAATCAAATACTAAGAATTGATTTAAAGTTCAGAACCTCAAAGTCGCTCCTGACAATGGAGAGAAAACAACACATAGGTACCTATGTATGTACTTACGCAAACAAATGCCGTCGTGGTCCGTCTGGCGTTGCGAAACACCTAAACTACTTTGTATAGAAAATTATGCATGAAAAGATGGTTTATTGAAGAATTCAGGTTTGTTAAACAAAATATTATATTATATAACAAAATATTCGATTGTGCATGGAGTAGTGTTCGCATCATTGGGATGGATCAGCTAAATACCAACTAGAGGCGTTGGAAGTTATTGACAAACATGCCAAGGGGCTCATTGACAACGACTCCCTGGTTAGGGTTAGGCCTCAGAACCTAGAACATCGCCGCACCGTTGCTACCCTATCGGTCTTTTATCTGGTGCATTTCGGAGAGTGTGCTTTAGAATTGCACAATTTAATTCCCCCATGCCCATTCCATCATCAGACAAGCAGTGAAACGGTGAAGCATCACCGCTATATTTTATGGTCGCACCAAGCAAGCGCTTTGATTCCACATTTATTGTGCGAACTGCCAGACTGTGGAATTCACTGCCCGCCTCTCTGTTCTAAATATAATCTAGGTTTCTTCAAGGCACGAGTGAACCGGTTCATCCTAGGCAAGCACGTTCCACCTTAGGCCGCATCATCACTCAAATCGAAGAAAAAATCGAAGACACTGGCTCCTGTAACACAGGTTGCTACCTAGCTCAGGAGCCAGGGCTTCAAATAAGTTGTCATACCTGTATTTTATGTCAAAAAGAATATGATTATTATTATTATTATCACTTAAAATCAGGTGAATCCGGTCAAACGCAAGCAATACAAAAAAAAGAAAAACATACGCTCGAGTCAAAGTCCCCATACACCGCAGCCTTCTCGACCAATAAATAAAAGGGCGAGTCTTCATGGTTGGTGCTATTTGTAATCTTGGTAACATTACACTTCTATAATGGAACATTTGATTTTTTACACTTCTATAATGAAACAATTGATATTTTTTTCCATAAATCCGTGTTCATTTATTAGCAAATGTGTTGTTTTTTGCAAAAGTATACCTGCTATTCATACCGATATGAGAGATGAACAAACCCTCAGGCCATACGTTTACAGTACCTAAGATATTAGATGACCGCGGATCCGTGAGTGTCGTGATGACTCAGTAGTTAAAGCACCCAGCCTTTAATGAATGAGGCTGCGGGTTCGATATCAAGAGAAAGTACGTATGTTTGGTAAACATTCGTACTTTCTAACATCGATGAAGGAAAAACATCAAAATGAAACCTGGGGGCCAAGTCTGCTATTTGTATAATTTTGTCCTTCCAACACGATCCCATTGTCATTCTGCTGAAAGTTCGTAATCTGTTAAATTCATAATTGTCGGTCATTGGTCGCACAATGACGTTGTAATGGTAGGTCACTGATCAAAGTAGCTGTCAAAATTTTAGCAGATTACCGCCCAAATCAGTCATTCAGTTGTCATTTTGTATGAGATTACCATTCTATATCATTTCTTTCAATGGCGTGTCAGTGGTTGACCATTGGAAAATCATAGTGATGCCATTATATTAGTAGACTAGCGACCCGGTATAGCCTTCGTCGATAAATGGGCTATCCAACAGAAAAATAATATTTAATAATAATAATAATAATAATCTTTATTGTTCAGAAAAATACAGAAACAAGTAAGATAAATCACTGGTCTCCACACTAGGATTCCCTGTGTCGTGGAGGCCAGTCTCTTTCATCATGGTTCAAAATAAAGTAAAAATACAATGTTACATGAATAGCAGAGGAAAAGTTCAACAAAAACAAAATTATAATACTTGGCGTCTTGCAGTAAATTGTGTACAAAAGCGTAAGTAGTGTGGTGTAGTTGCATGTATGTGTGTGTGTGTGTGTGTGTGTGTGTGTGTGTGCGTGTGTGTGTGTGTGTGTGTGTATGTGTGTGTGTGGTTGTTTATGTACGAGCATGCATGTGTGCATGTCACCAGACATAAATATTTCATATTCATGATAGAATATAATTAATTTGTGTAAAAAGAATTTTGTAGTTTCTCAGTGTCATCGTAATCCAGACCTTTTAAGTAAGTTTTGATGACAGATTTACATTTAGATTTTGTCAAAGGTAATAAATTAATTTGGTCGTTGAGTTTATTATAAAGAAACTCGAATTTCAATTCGAACCAGAAGATCCTGAGGTTAGTGAGTTCAACCAAAAAAACAAACAAACAAACTCTTCAGCTTTATAACTTTAGTATAGATTACCAAACTTGCCAAAATCAACAATTATGAAATCAACGATAGACCATTCTGACACTATTGTTATAGCAGACTTGAGGCCCAGGACTTTAGTCATTATAAGTTTGAAATTGCCAAACGGAGGAGCTCGTGGCCGTACAGATCGATCGGTCAAAGGTTAAGCTACGCGTAGCCGCGGTTGGTCTGTGGATGGGTGACCGTCCCTTTCATACCGAGTTTCCTCCATGCCTTGGCACGTAAAGTCGTGCCTCCGGCTGTCATTTGTAGATCTTTGGCAGTCGTTATGCGTAGTCAGAAGTCAGAAAGTCTGACAACCAGTCTTACCAAGGGGTATCGTGTTACCCCGTAACTGGATTGTGGAGGTCCAATAGGCAGTCGCTTCATGTAAAACACTGGTATTCAGTTGCCAGTTGAATACCAGTGTTTTACCAACTAAATACCGACAACCGGCAACTTAATACCGACCGTAATTTACTTGGGAAAAGGCTAGGCAGATGATGATGAAGTTTTAAACAACACAGTGCGACAACAAATAGGCTGGTATTATTATACGCATGCATGATTAATATTTCGTAATAAATAGTCTGAAATGATATGCCGCCTGTCTACACAAGATAATCCGATTATCCGAAACAAAATTCGATAGTTTACCTAAGCTCTAATATCTCAACGGTCCCCAGTCAGAGAGGGCATACCTAATAAACGCGGACGGCGATTAAGGACTGAATTAGGGCCCGGTTTACTAATAAGCCTAAGTAACATGTGGGCTTATGGCTTATGACGTTAACAACTGTGGATGTAAGGGTATATTCATAGGGGAGGAAATAGTGCAGTTGAGAGGTTTTGGAGACAAATTCGAACTCCAAACTCGAACTCTAAGGCGTTGTCCTAGGTGAGCGACCGGACGCGAAACGACGCGACGTGACGCGATGCGACGTAATGCGACCAATACTTCACGCGACGTGTGTCCTACGTTGTAGGTAGTCATTGTACTTATTTAGAAATAAATAAGTTTGGAGAGTTTCTACTAATTAGTCACAATACTCTTTAAATCAGCTGCAATAATAAAATTGAAAGTGCTTGGTTATTACCAAGCACTATTATATTATTGCAGCTACCAGCTGCCCTATTATTTAACTATCAATACCCAATTTTCAAAATCCTATTTCTATTGAGGAGAGGTTGTTATTGACTTTACTTTAAGGTAAAGTACTTATTACACTATACAATTTGTAGGAAATCAATTTAGGTACCTAAGTTGTTAGTCTCACTCTTACACTACAATAAATTGAATTCTAAACTGGACCAATTTAGAATTAAATTTAGTAAACCTCACATTTTGCACTAAATCGGATCCAATCTGTTCTAACTGTCATTACACCTGCCGATTTCCTAAATTGATATCCTACAAAATGTATAGTGTAATAAGTACACAGAGAAAACACTGGTACCTACTTATAATAGTAAATATTTAATTATTAATAGACTATTGTGTCGCGTCTCGTCGCGCAAAAAACCAATCCGCACTTGCCGCGTTGTGTCGCACATTGATTATGGCGACTACGTAGGTCACAAGTACATACAACGACCATTTTACATTTACGCGTCGCGTCGCATTATCGCGTATGTCGTTCACCTAGGACAACGTGTTTTCAAACTCAAACTCATTTATTTCAAATAACCTACGGTGCTCAGACCTGGTCGCGTACCGAGTCACAAAAGTTCCGCCTCGGAGTTTGCCAAAGAGCAAGCAAAAAGGCTGCCAGGCTTAAGTGGGATTGGGCGGGTCACGTCAGCCGCATGCAGAGTGACCGGTGGGCGAGAGTCTCCACGCAATGGGTGCCTGAAGATGGACGGCGTCTCCGAGGACGGCCCAGAAAGAGATGGCGAGATGACCTAGACGCATACCACGAGGGCTGGTTCGAGGTGGCGCTGGATAAAAGATCCTGATAGGACTTGGGGGAGGCCTTTGCCCAGCAGTGGGACAGCACAGGCTAAATAAAAAAAAAACCATTTAAAGGTACTTTTGAATTGTCAGAGTCAGTCAGTCAGAAAATTGAAGCTAGTTGCTCGTTCCAAACAGTAGTAATACACACTGCTCAAAATACGCGCTGAGACGAGGAGTTGCGGACACAGGCCCGTCATACTACTACTACTCATTGTTCACGAATTTATTATTATACTAGCTGATGCTAGCCACGCGAGTGAAGCAGATTGAACTGCTAGTTTGAATAAACCACTTAGTGGCACTTTAGAGTCAGTTAGTCAAAAAATTCAAGGTGAACGAGCAAGAAATTCCACAGACTCTTGTTTTATTTTAAAATTACATTCTTAAACGCATTGCTGAAAATAATTCGCAAAAGCTCTCGCTTTTACTCTCGGGTTCACACATTTTCTACAAGTGCATTGGCAAAGTTTCAACGGCTCCACGTGGGGATCGTGCGGTCGATGGCCCTGTACGGGGCCCCAATCTGGGCAGCTGATCTGACGGCGCATCGATCCACAGCCTGGCGATGGCCGTCACCAGGCCAGTACCAGTCGGGGGTTGCGGAAGTATCTCCAGTTCCCGCGACCCGACGTAGGTGTGAGATGCAACACCGGGTTGGTTTTTAGTCAGTAACAGTCTGACAGACCCTTCCACCCGCCTCAGAGCGGAGGATATCCATAAGAATTTTCCACCCCGGAACAAAAAAAGAGAAATAAAAGGTCTGGCTGTTAGTGTATGTGAGTTTATATGTTTGTAAACGCACACACGATACAGGAGACATTCATAGTGTGGGGCAACGTTTTTTAAATACTTAGATTAGGTTTTGCCTGCAACATCGTCTGCATGAATATCGGTTATCGCGGATGCAGACAAAGTTGCGGATTAAAAAGTAGCCTATATCCTTCCTTGAGGTTCAAGCTTAGTCTATACAAAATTTCATCAAAATCGGCTTAGTAGTTTAGGTATCTGTCAATGCGTAGCAAACAAATACATAAACAAACTTAGTTGTAGATGTAGGTACATTGATAATATTGGTATGGATACCAAAATGGCATGAAAAGCCATTGATGATAAATTAACTTCAAGCTAGACAAAAGAGTTCATTCATTGAATATGTTTATTAGGTTTTTCTTTAGATCAGAAAAATCTCCCTTTTTTACGTCCAAGACGCCACTTGACCCATATAGTTTTACGTACCTAAAGTAATACCAGTGTTGTTTTTGGCCGTCCGCCCACAAGCAAACATAGTATGAATACAGTTCACAAAATTTTCTCGAAAATGTTCATAAGAAATGCGTTTTGTTTGAATTTCCTTAAGCAATATCGTGCGTCATCAGTATATCCAACTGATTACATAAGCAAACTCTTATGATATAAGCGCGAATAAAACAGTGGTTTAACCTTTTGACCGCCATGTGAAAAAAGTAAAAACGAGCCCTTGGCGTCAAGCTAAGGCGTTGTCCTAGGTGAGCGACTGAACGCGACATGACGCGACGCGACGCGATGCGACGTAATGCGACCAATACTTCACGCGACGTGCATCCTACGTTGTAGGTAGTCATTGTAGGTACTTATTAAGAAAGAAATAAGCTAGGAGAGAAAATAAATGATGAATTTTATATCCCAAACTAAATCCACGTTTATTATTGTAACTTATTACTAAGCTCTTTCGATTATATTGTTGCAGCTGTTAAACCTATCTAATATTTAACTATCAATAACCAATTATCAAAAATCTATTTTTTATTGAGGAGAGGTTGTTATTGACTTTTCTTTAAGGTAAGAAAAACACTTGTACTTATAATATGTAGTAAATATTAAATTATTCATAAACTTTTGTGTCGCGTCTCGTCGCTCAAAAAACAAATCCGCACTTGACGCGTTTTGTCGCACATTGATTAGGGCGACAACGTAGGCCACAAGTACTTACAACGACTATTTGACATTTTCGCGTCGCGTCGCATTACCGCATTTGTCGTTCACATAGGAGTAAGTTACATACATACTCTGTGGAATTGCAATTTTTTTCTTTTTGACATGTAACAAATATTGTGCTCTGTGGTAGTTACTGACCATGAGCTTGCCACGGTCGGTCTGTGGATTGGTGACCATTTCATACTGAGTTCCCCCCGTGCCTCGGAAAGCACATAAAGCCGTTGGTACCGACTGTCATTCGTAGATCTTTGACAGTCGTTAAGGGTAGTCAGAACCCAGAAAGTCTGACAACCAGTCTTACCAAGGGGTATCGTGTTACCCAGTAACTGGATTGTGGAGGCCCGATAGGCAGTCGGTGCATGTAAACACTGGTATTCAGCTGCATCTGGTTAGACTGGAAGCCAACCGCAACATACTTGGGAAAAGGCTAGGCGGCAAATGATGGTACTTCCTGACCCAAGCAATCACCTCAAGGAGTAGGTATGGCGTGGTATTTACTGGACACACTGCCTTGTTGGTCTCGTGGTCGTAAGCGCGACTGCTGAGCGTGAGGTCCTGTGTGCAATTCTCAAGTCAGGCAAAGTGTAATTGGGTATTTCTATTAAGAGGATTGTGAGTCTGTAAGTTTTCATACAAAATGCGATAACGTTTTACCCCCCGTTTACCCGTTTTACTCAGTCCAATTTTTATAATTTTTGGAAATGTTGTAGATATAATGAAAAACTAGGTCTACAGTGTATTAAGGTATACTAAATCTAATGAGACCAAAATTGTTGCATTTCGTTAAAGTTTAGGGGCAGAATAACGTTATCACCCAAAACCATATTTCAAAAAGGAAAGGTAATTAATTGCCTCCTAGACTTGCAACTCTCTCTATCGCACGATACGGGTCGGGAGGCAGGGCCATATTGTATTTGTATTGTTCACCCGGAGGGAGGCAGAGAGAGCGGTATGAAACAGATAGTATTTTTGAGAATAAGTACCTATTCGCGCCGCGTATCTGCTACCTCACAATTATAATACTCTAAGGCCTCTGCCTCGAATCTTGCGGGCAGCGGGGCGGCGGCGGCGGCGGCGGCGCGGTGGCGGCAGGATCTAATTCGTAAAATCAAATGGACCGGCCCTCGAAAACAGCGGCGCCGCAGCGGCGCGAGGGCGGGCAACGAGCGGTGCGCTCCAGTCAAGCGGTGACCGCCTGCGCGTTTGCATTGCTGTGTTGTGCAATTTATTTTTAGCGTTTGGAAATAAATTTGAATCAAAAAGATGTTGTCGCCGTTGTTCGTTCGCGAATAAAAAAAAACAAATATCTCGACGACACAACCACGAACACAACACTACGCCGCTATAGTGCCGCTCGATCTGCCCGCTCGTTTCGAGAACGGGTCTGCGTTGCCCGCCCCGCTGCCCGCAAGATTCGAGGCAGAGGCCTTAGAGTTTTTAACAACCCGGAGTTTGGAAGTTGACGGTGTAACACCCCCGTGCCTCGGAATGCACGTAACGCCGTTGGTCCTGCACCTGATATCTCTCCGATCGTGTCGGATTGCCGTCCCACCGGACTATGAGATTGAGGGAGGAGGGAGTGCAAACTTGTGCACTAAAATGTCTTCTGTGTACTTATTTATGTGTGCTTTAGCTGATTAATAGAATAATGTTAAACTTCATTATTAATTCACTGCATTTTACCTCCCATGGGGCTGGGAAGGTAGGTACATCTCAATGGCCACCAATTTAGACCAACTTGGTACTGGCTTCCCTCGAGGCGGCTGATACTTGCCTGATCTTCATTGCAATTGGCTGCTGTGACCGAAATTCGGTCGGAAGATTTACATTACATTTACAATTATTTTTTCATGGATCATTCATTATTTTTTGACGACACGGTTGGCGCAGTGGCTGAGCGATCGACTGCTGCGCAGCGTGTTGCGGGTTCGATTCCCGCCCAGGGTAAACATTTGTGTAATGAGCACTTGTGTTTGCCTTGTGTCTGGGTGTTGTTTATCTATATATGTATGTATTTACAAAAAAAAAATGTATTTGTGTATGTATATCAGCTGTCTGATACCCATAGTACAGGGTCTCCCTAGTTTGGGGTCAGATGGCCGTGTGTGAAAATGTCCTCACATATTATTATTATTATTATTTTGCATAAGTCTTAGACTAAAGGAGAAAAAACCTAGTATCAAACAATCTTAGTACTCTGTCCACAGCCTAACCAACACACGGTAGACCAATTCCACAATCATTAGTTAGACGCTCTTAACTCTAGTTAAAGTTATAGTGTAGCAGTCCCTTCTAATGGCATTATGTTGTTTGGGTCAACTTCGCTAAGACCCGCGCTAAGTTGCTGTTTAGCACAAAAGCCTGGCCCTTTCTGATTGTGATAAACGTAATTAATGTTACAAACAAAAAGACAATGGTAATAAAGAAAGATTATCTTTATGATGAATGGGCAATTTGGCTTTTTTTTTCAGCTTTTCTAACATTTTTGTATAGAAAAAAACATACAGGTCAAATTAGAAATCTCCTTCTTTTTACCAGCTTTTTATTAGCTTCACCTGTATGTTTGTATGTTTGTTTGTAACCGACTTCTTTGGGCGCGATTTTGACCCACTTTAAACGGCCAGATTTCGTTCAAACTTTGTAGATTTATCGAGGACCGATGACAATACACTAATTTGATAAAATTATTAAAAAAAACAAAAAAACAAAAAAAAAAAACATAAGTCGTTCAAAATTAGTTGCCGAAAAAACAGCTATTATATACTAGGAAGGTACTGCACAAGCGCCCCTGGTAGAATAAATGTACATAATATTTATAGATATAGATATAACCAAACTAAAAAGTAAAAAATAAATACCTAATAGTTTAAAAAAACTAAAAACACGCTTTTTATAGAAAACCAAACTAAAAAATAGAAAATAAATTTTAATAAATTATTTTATTTTAAAAAAAGCGTGGGGTGCATGGTGTCAATAGTTATTAATATTTTATTGACAGATATGAGTAGAGTGATTATCATTTTGATAATATCTTAAAAAGCACCCCACGCTTTTTTTAAAATAAAATAATTTATTTTATGTATAAGTCCGGGAAAAAAGTGGTAACTTTTATTTATTTGTTGTTTAACACGTGTCCCCACACTAGGAGTTTCAACTTTATCGTGGGTGCGTTTACAAAGATATAAACTCACATACACAAACAACCAGACCAAAGAAACTAGGTACTACCTTTAGGCTATACAGACACTTGTCCCGTGCGGTAATGAAATCTGCGACATACCTACAGCATAGCAGTCAATCGCTCAACCAACGCGAAATTGGTGTTGTGTTCTTCTTTCATATTAAAAGTAATATGGTCAGTACACCAAGAACAACAAACATATTATTGCCAATTATACGTCTGTGAGAACCGAAGATTGATTGATTCGATTGACTGTCGACACGGTTCTTGACATGGTCTTGCCAATTCTTAAGGAAGCCATTCAAGTCCTCCCGCCATCTTTTCGTGGTCTACCGCGACCCCATCTCGCCATTTCGGGGCACCAACTTTGGGATTTACGGTCCCATAGGTCGTTCGGCATGCGGTAGACATGTCCAGTCCAGTCCCATTTATGCTGGGCAGCTTTTTGAGCTAAGTTTTTGAGTAATTGTGTCTGGCAATATTGGTTATTGGTGTCAAGTATCTAATTGTCCCACAAGCACTTAAAACAAAGATTAAACTAGATAAATATCTATGAGTATATGTATGCAAACCTCATTTCATCTACACAAACTTTCGCGTTTATAATGGTAGCAGAATTATTGTACCTATACCCTGTTTTCTCTCAAAAATTTATCAAGTGCCGCAGTTACCTTACTTTTAAAAAACACTCCTCAGGGGATTATGTGAATCTTCAAAGTAGAAAGGCACGACTATTAAATCATATATCGAATCGATATCCATGTATCGAACGAATAGCTTATTTATAATAGTCACATAATTAGGGCGCCTTCACATTCAAAACCGTTTCTTGCGAAGAATTACAGAAGCCCCTTTTTACCTTCGCAACGAGAACCTTCATCTCGATTTAAAAAACCCCACCATCCAGCAGTTCATGAAACGCTCCGCCAAGCGATTCTTCTTTCTTCTTCTTTAAATTCGTCCCTAAATAATGGAAATCCGATCCAGCCTGTCCCTTTGCTGTCTTCCCCCAGCGACGCCCTAAGCCCCCTTAGCCTTAGCGCCTTAGCGGCGTCCTTAGCGTGTATCTAGTCTTTTAGTTTGTAAGTTAATTTGCCCCGGCTGGAGGTCCTAAAAATAATATTTTTTAAGGCACCGACAACCTCCTAGGTTGACCTGCGATATGCCATTCCGAAAAAAAAGCGCGATAGGTCCATGAATGGGTGACTATGCAATTCATACCGAGGCCCTTCCATGCTTCGGAAAGCACGTAAAGTCGTTGGTCCCGGTCCCGGCTGTTATGTGTTGAGTTTGTGGAGGTCAAACAAGTAGTCGCTTCATGTAAAACACTGGTATTCAGCTGGAAGGCTAGGCTGGAAGCCGACGCCACCATAGTTGTGAAAAACCTAGACAGATGAAGATGTATTCATCATCAAGCTAAATAAAATAGGTACTGCTATTTAAAACATGATAAATGTCCTCGCACTACAGTAGGCCTGTATGAAATAAAAGCTGAACATATTGGCGAAGATTTTTATACCAGAATGTCATTATTACCAACTCACGGTACAGTAAGCCAGTGTAAGTTAATACACCGCCAAACAAGTGGGGACATTAAAACTGCGGAAATAACTGATAAAGATTTTTAAAAGACATATAATTTGACTCTGACACTGAGTACATAAGTAGACAATTCTACAGAAGAAATCGAAAAGTTTCTTGTAAGAGTAGCTGAAATAAGCAACCTTCGAACATAGTTTGAAGTTAACTGCGTAATTCGACAGCAACAAATAAAAATATCAACTCTTTATTAATTCTCCTATAATTTCACAACCATTGCATTCCATTGCATACAGATACAGATTACATACACACATACAGATTATTTAATCTGTATCTTAAAAGTCAGGAAGTCAACTATTTTTTCTACAATATGAGTCTTAATTTGACCATTTATTCAATAACCATCTTTCAGGAACCAGCTATAAAATTTGACAAAAAGAAACAACTGTACGCTACAAAAATGCACTACAACACCATGAAAATGCTTGGAACAGATTTTTCATATTTTAGGGTTGGTCCCACAGTAAAAGTAATTCGTAATAATGAATACCCCTGAAAAGTGGACAGTAAATTTAGTCAACTACCAATCATAAAGCAATCATTGACACTGCCCTAATCTAGCCAAGCTCCTCAAGCCATAAATTCTGACCCCGCCAAACTAATCTTTGATATACTCGCCGAAAATGGAGGAAACTTCACTCCCGATTCAATTCCCTGCCCGCTCATCTCACACCCACAACGCAGGGAAGCAATGCCACGCATGAGCGACGCGACTGGACGTCGAGATAAAGGGATTTGCACTTAATGCCTTGTTGTCCCGAATGTGCCTAGGAGAGAATGGACCAGCCAACCGATGACTGGCCAGAATCGCGTCCCGCAAATGCCTTTTAAGTTTTCTTTTTTTTTAATAACCGCTTATTACGGGGACATGTTGAGTTGAGTATCTTGCTTTTGTTTTTTAATACGTGGGCCCAATATTTTGGTGGGCGAAAACTAAACGGGCTATTGGAATTTCGTTCCAGATTTGAAATAGGTAATTGTTTTTTGGTTTTTAAATGGTTTTGTCGGTTGCCGTGTTTCTAAATGTAAAAATAAATGTTAAATGCCAGCGTTTTATCGTGAAATAAAATGTAGTGTTCAAAGTTTGCTCTGTCAGTCGTATGACCAACTACTTAAACACTACTCAATTTTAAGACGCTGTTAAGTCTGGTACTGTCCTGTAAGCGATAGAGACAGTATCTTAAAATTTAGTAGCATTTGAGTATTTGAATTGAAGAACCTTAAAATCTTTGTTGAATGTCCATGACACGCCAGACGTTAAACATAGGTAGGAATTCTGTAACATTCATAATTAAAAATAAAATATTCACAAAGGAATATTTAAAGAAGGAAGCGTTCATAAAGACAGTTGGAAATATACCACAATTATTATTGCACCTTTTCAAACTTTTGCCATTTCCGTTGAAATGAAGTTTCTTTTTCATCTGAGATAACCTCCGGTTCGCTAATTATTCTATCTGCAAGAATTCCTGGCTACTTACAATTGTTTTGAAGTTGCATTCTCTAGTGAAAAATTAAAACCGCAGAGTAGGTGATGATTAAAGAAGAAGGATAATTAGCCTTTCTCAAATTACGCTTCCGTTTTTTGCACTGAATGCAGATTTTTTGTATTTAGTTAAGAACTATTGTTATTATGTTCCTATTTTCATGTTACTAAATGATTAAAATAGTGTTTTTTTATTTAGAAACTGCAATACCTTTGCGGAATAATCAAAACAAAGCAAAGATTTGCTTTTCGACTCTGACAATTTTGTACCTTTTTTAACCGACAAAAAAAAAGGGGAAGTTCGCAATTCTGGTGTATTTTTCTCAATCCTTATCTTTGACCTCCATCATTTGTAAACAGATTTGGAAAACTTTTTTTTTAAACGTGAAGAGTAATTCAAAACAAAATTGTGTTCTTCAATTTATTACAGCCCAAAACTTAATCAAAAATTCCGCCACAAATAAAATACATTGATTTACAAAAACACAAGAAATAAAATAGGAACGGCATTTCATTAAAAAATAACCTGAATCTTATCGACTGACGGAAAACTTTTCTTGAAAGCTTTTTAAAATGAACTCCAACTTGGAAGTTAAACATTCAGTACTTGAGATTGAGGAATGGAGTATTTTTAATCGGTCTTTTAGATTATGAGTCGTTACTAGTCTGTACTGTAAAGGTGAACACCTGAGCATTTTCACGAGCATTTTGGTGTAACGTAACGTTCTTACGAATAGTACAATACAAACAAAAGTTCAAATTAAAAACTATTAACATGCAATGTATCGTTCCTACGAATGCTCGATGCTGTATTCGACGTAATGCTCTAGGCATTTATCTGTAACATTCCTTTCTATTTTGCATTTACTCTTTGTTGAAAGGTCGCATCTCCAAGCGTGTCTTTGCTCGATGAAATGTTACACAAATCCGCCCGTTGGTTTGTAAAATCAAGTTGTAACAAAGCATCGAGCGTCGTGCTCAATGTTCGGTTCATGAGAGGGTGACACATTAGCGCGGCTCGATGTTTTGTTACAAGTAAATGTTCAAGTGTATACTCACCTTTATGCAAAACATCCTAATTCGCCTTGACCAAGCGTGATCATTAACTATCGTGCTCTTCTCTGTATGAGAAGAGACCTTTACACTGCAGTGGGACAATTATAGGCTGGTATAATTATCATTATATAATACTAGCACTATGCACGTGAATTCGTCCGCATAAATTTCATTATGGTTCTCTAATTTTTTTATAGTAAAACAATAATATTTTGACGTGACAATGCCTTATAAATCGATGAACACCGGCTGCACGCACGAAAAAGTGTCACGTTCCGCCTGAGCCTGAGCGTGTAAGCGAGAGCGCGGAACAAGCAATAGAGAGGCACGATCGGCCCAAGCAATAAGCTCCGCCAACCTCGACGGAAGCCATTATTGGCTTATGTTATATATGTTAGCCATTATGTTTCTTTATGACATTATCACGTAAAACTATCGTCCGTAAACCGACTTTACAGACAACCAATTTATTTTTGTTTGTAGCAATCAGAGTAACGTAGGCTACGTAAAAAATATTTTTATCAATAGGAAGCTACGTTACGTAGCTTCCTATTGATAAAAATATTTTTTGTGTATTGTTTTATGAATTTGATTAAAATATGATAAATATTTGAAAACATTATTTTGTCATTTCATATATCAAAAATTTTCAGGAGACGGTTTTCATTGTCCTTTTTTTTATGTACGTTTAGTTTTCCTAGGTTTTTTTTCTAGGTAGATAAATCGTATAAGCATTTTTGAGTGTATCCATTACCAACAAACATAGAGAAAAGAACACAAAATGAATAAAACAACTGGAACCTAAATAAATTATCCGGTTGTTCCATAAACCGGTTTTCTTGTCATGGCCCCCAACACTATTCGTTTTGTAAACATTACATTAACTCAGACAATAGTCAGTCAGACCTATTTTATTCCACAGCCCGGTTGTAGTTCATTTAAAACCGGATCAGGGTGGCCATGATGTATGAAATGTGCAACTGTCCCGGATATTAATGGGCAGGATTTAGAAGTGACGTGTTGTAACGGCTTAGTCCTTTTTGGGTTGGGAAAGAATAATGGTATGGGTTTGCGTGCTAAGTTTGCATGAAGGGATAATATTTATTTTAAATCTCTCAAGTCGACATTTTCAAATAAACCTTAACTTTAATTTTATGTTAGGAGATGGTTAGTGAGTATATGTAATAAATATTAGAGATGCCACGAATATTCGGCCTATTCGGCTACTTTTTCATACTCAATATTCGGCCGAATATTGCCAACTATTCGGACAAATACCGAATACGAAACCAAGGAAAACCGTCGCACATAATTATTAGTTAAAAATGGAATTATTTTAATCACAAATGATTACATCTCTAATTCTTAAAATCATTCAGTATTAATGTGATCAATGAAAACTTTGTTTCAGCATTTGTTGATAGCAATCGATAACATTTTTTTTCTACGTTAACTATACATACAATATATATTACCTACTGCCGAGGGACTGTTGAGATTTTTTAGCGAATTCTACCAGGCTCGGCATCGCCACCGCACGCACTCAATGGAATAGGTGAAATATATCGAATATTCGGGGAACGCGACGTCGAATAGTCGGTATTTGGCATTTGGCAAAATCACTATTAGTGGCATTTCTAATGATTATTTATCTTTTAATATAATAGAATAATAGATATCTATTTTAGTATGTAGATAAGATCAAAAATTATATAACATTTGTATAAACGAATGTTTTCTGAATCTGGCATGCTGCAAAACTTATTTCCATACAAATGTAAGTAGGTACCATACATAACCAATCAAGCTTTAAGACTACCAGCAATTAATTATAAAAAAAAAATGTTTACAATAAAAAAATATCATGGTCCACCGACACACGATACAAGTACCTACAATTAATTCTGTGTAACACTGTGAAATATTTTAAAATTAATTACAAACTTACTCGGGGTGAAACAGATTGTTAACACTTTAGCACAATGTCCTTTGTACTTACTTACTTATGTACTGTGTACAGGTGACTGAATAAACAAGCGACGTATTGGAGGAACATTTTAAAGCGTTTAATTCTATGTTACTAAAATGTAAGCACTTTGGTCACAAACACTGTCCGATTATGTTTGTTAAGGAAATAAAAATACTTTTGAAACATAATTAAATAAATAATAGAAAACAGGTAGCTGTTAATATTATTCAAAATGTGGCAACATCTGCGGGTTACATCAAGCAAGTGTCACGTACGGTCACCAAAGGAGATAAGTATCCACGTCGCCGGAAACAGTTGAAGTTTACTTAGAAACCGATAGGCTTTTATGAACAAAATAAAATACAATTTATAGAGAATAAACAGTTCAATGATTTAATAAAATTTCATTTGAAAGCCCCCATTGGTTTCTGAGAAATCTTCAACTATTCCCGACGACATGGATACTTATCTCTTTTGCGTACTGTACATGACACTGATGACAGCTGTCAGTCTAAGCGCGGGAGTAGTGCCAGTTGACAAGTAAGGACTTGTTTTTTCTCTCTTCCTACCTGTACCAAAATGGAATACAAGCTCTTAAACTTTCGGAAGCCTTTTATTTACAAAATCCTAGATAAAAATTCTCTACCGTACCTACTACCATGTCAAGAAAGTACCGGGAATTATTCAATAAAATATGTATTTAACATCTAAATTAACTGTATCGCCTTCAAATAGGTCCATCCCGTAATAATACCCTAACGCCAATGAATAAGCCAATAATCAAAACATTTCTTACGTATTTTTTGGAGTCGACTTCAATAAATAGTTGCCGCGATTCGCGAATTTTCTTTTACGTCATCTTTTTTCAGTTAGAAGGCGCCTTTCCGATTCTTGTTGACTGCTTTGCATGTCAAACTCTTCTTCTTTTCGAATCGATGGTTTTCCTTTTTTTTTTTGTTAGACTACTTGGGCCCAGTAGGTAGCCATATTTATCGCAGCATTAGTGGCGTTTTTAATGTCCTGTAAGGTGCAGGTGTAGGGGCACTTAGGGCACTGTAGTAAGTGGGCCATTGTCTGGTCAGGATCACCACACTCACACTGGGTATCAGTGGGATCTATTATCCCCCATTTTCATAGGTTGTGATTGCAGCGGGCTACCTGGGTGCGCAGGCTATTGAGCGCTTTTCGGTGACCCCTTATTTCGCAGACAGAAATTTCCTAGAAAAACAGTTTCCCAGAAAATTTTTCATATAATATTTGGTTCTTGTATTTTTATTTCCACTATTATTGTTTCAAAGACTATTTACTTGAATTAAACATATTTCACAGAAACACAATTCAATGATTTTTCATCACATTTTTTTGTTTAACAAACTTATCAAACAGTAAAATTATTTTTTAATAAATAATGTTTGTTCAGTGTATTTTTCCATGGTATTTATTTCAATGAAAATGTATTTAATAGGCAATAGCAAAAATATTGTCTTAACAATTCAATATATTGTGCTACAAAAGTTATGACAGAAACGAACCGCTGCAAACCGACTCCACGTAGTCTTGTCTGCCCTACCTGCTGCTAGAGTGTAATTTAAATCTACGTAGGCGCGGAGGGGCGAGGCGGCCCGTGAGCTGAGGAGCAGGTGGTTTTAACGCCCGTCGCCGCTGCGGTGGTGAGCGTGAATACCATCTGCGACGATAAGCTCGCGTGGAACCGCCGGAGCCCCGCAACGCCAGAGCCGTGACAGAAACAATGTCTGCTGCATGTTGCATGCTCGCTTGCATGCTGCATGCTTGCTTGCAGGCTGCATGCTTGCTTGCAGGCTGCATGGTTGCTTGCACGCACGCACAGTAGGTTTGGATAGAACTGAGACCCCCATTCTTGGTAATAAATTTTATTTTAAATAAACAATATAGGAATAAAGAATATTTGATTTGTTATTCTATGATATTATTATGATTATTCTAACATTAAACTTTATGTGAAAGAAAAATCAATGATTTAAAAATCTTCAAACTAAGTATTCTGCGTATTGATTATTCTATGAAACGAATTATGAGAAACATTTTATGTTAAACAAAATTCTATGAAACTATTAGCTATGAAACAACGTACAACCATTTCTCAAGCGCGCATGCGACATCCCTACGGACGACGGGTGGTGCGATACCAGCCAACGGGTAGAGATTGTTGAGCGAAGTCGGTCTTAGGCAGCCCGATATAATTCGACGTCTCGTTTAGGGCGATGTCGACTTGTTTTGCATTAGCGGATCGGTGCCACACTGGGCATGCAAATTCGCCAGCAGAGAGGCATAAGGACATGCCGGTTGTGCGAAGGAGATCAGGTGCAGCTCCCCAGTTGGTAGAGATACGGCGTCGTAATAGATTATTGCGGGTTCCGACTTTCCGCTTGGTGTTGTGGCAATGTACATTATAGGTTAGTACTCTGTCCAATGTAACACCGAGGTATTTTGGGTTCTTACAGTGCTCTACATCAGTTCCTCGCCAAGTGATTTTGAGTATTCTGTTTGAAACTCTGTTGCAAAGATGGAAAGCGCATGATTGGGTTTTAGATGGATTTGGACGAAGAGCATTGCTGTCGTAGTACCCTCCAAGTAACTCGAGAGCATCTGTCAAGTGGTTTCAAACTCTAAACCCATATCTCGTCACCCGTAACAGTGCGTTTTATGAATGTGGGGTCTGAATTGACTCGTTCTGACACGTCTTCAGCAACGTTTACGCGATTGAGAATTCAGCAGCTATCACTCCCGAGCTAAACTGAAGAATTGCTGAAAAGTAAAAAAAAAATGAAACACTGGGCACACCGTGAGCATTTTTTATGAATCTTATTACAACAGGTTTTCTTTGCTTCTTCTTCTTTACCATTATTTTTATACAATTTAAACAAAGGTAGTTTATGCAAAGCATACATTGCGCTTTTGTCTTAATTATATTCATGGATTTGAGTATGTTAATAATATATGGACTAACTCCAGACTTCTCAAAATCTGTTTACTTCAACATGTGGCCAAAATACTTGTCAATTCTTGTGATTAGTTGTTGTTTGTTTGGTAAGTTAAGAGCCACTTTGATCATACTATGTTGCCCAGTATCTGCTGTAAAGGATTTTTACAGGCTACTATTACTTTGTGAGTGAACATGGACCCAGAATTCTATGTCTGTTGCATAAAATATTGTAAAAAAAGTCAAGCCAAGTCAAAAAGACAGTTTACTATTTTCATCACCGATGTTCCATTTTGTTTTAAAGTTTATGTTTATTGATGCAACGATCCACGAGAAGGTACAGCTTTGGCTTGCATTTTAAATATTTTTCAAAAATCAATTTTAGTGTAGTATTATTTTATTTTTTTAGTTTTTTAGGGTTCCGTACCTCAAAAGGAAAAAAACGGAACCCTTATAGGATCACTTTGTTGTCCGTCTGTCTGTCTGTCTGTCTGTCAAGACCCTTTATCTCGGGAACGCGTGGAGGTATAGAGTTGAAATTAAAACCATATACTCCAGTCTACCGTCCCTTGATGCTGTAAAAAAATCCACCCTCTATGTTAACGTGAAAAAAGATACGGCTGTTTATGTCGCAAAAAACGCATTTATAATAATATTAAGTAGATTAAAGTATGGTAGTAGGTATGGATTAGTATAGAAGTATAGATATGTACCTACAAATATGTACGGAACCCTCGGTGGGCGAGTCCGGCTCGCACTTGTAGGGTTTTTTATGATCAGTGCATAATTTTAAGTCGAAATTGTTAAAATTCTCATTAAATACTTCTAGAGTGAATACTTCCTTTTTTAAATTTTTACGGATACTCTTATACTTTGTAAGTCAGTATCTATCATCATTTAAGTAGCCTTTTCCCAAGTATGTTGGGGTCTGCATCCAGTCTAACCGTATGCATCTGAATACCAGTGGTTTACAAGGAGCAACTGCCTATCGGACCTCCACAACCCAGTTACTGGGTAACACGATACCGCTTGATAAAACTGGCTGTCAGACTTTCTGGCTCTTCACTGTCTACTAATGCTAGCAATGTCAACCAGGACCAACAGCTTTGCGTGCTTTCCGAAATACAGAGGCATCTTGATATGAATGGCCACCTATTCAGTGACCGACCTCAGTAAGTGTAGTTTGATCACGATCGATCGATCCTATTTCTATGTAACTTGCACGTCAGCATGCTTTCGAGAAAAACGGCGTAAGTAAGTTAATTAACTTTTTTAACTTGTCTGAGAACAGAAGTCGTGAATACTTTTTAATTCGAAGCACGTAAATAGAACCGAATTAAATTGAGTTTTAATGGCTTGCTGAAAATAAGTGCACTGCGTCTTAATTCGACATAAGGAAATTACATAAGTAGGTACTTAATCCCGGTATTGAAATTAATGTCAAGCGCGCGTAAGATTAGGATAATTAGGACTGGAAGCCGACCACAATATAGTTGGGAAAAGGCTAGACAGAGAATGAGATTTGTTTAGTCGAAATAGAGATCCGCCGAACAAGTGCATACAGTTTTTAATAATAAATATGTGGGGACATTTTCACACACGGCCATCTGACCCCAAACTAGGGAGACCCTGTACTATGGGTGTCAGACAGCTGATATACATACACAAATACATTTTTTTTTTTTGTAAATACATACATATATAGACAAATAAACAACACCCAGACACAAGGCAAACACAAGTGCTCATCACACAAATGTTTACCTTGGGCGGGAATCGAACCCGCAACACGCTGCGCAGCAGTCGATCGCTCAGCCACTGCGCCAACCGTGTCGTCAAAAGTTTTGGCCGAAGCGTGTCGTATTTCGGCGATTCCGCGAAAGGCTACTCGACACCACGCATCGCAACACGACGCCGCCGCCGACCGTCACTTCGTGTACAATAGTTTACTAGTATTTTTGTCGTTTTTAGGGTTCGGTAACCAAAGGGTAAAAACAGGACCCTATTACTAAGACTTCGCTGTCTGTCCGTCCGTTTTTCTGTCACCAGGCTGTATCTCAAGAACCGCGATAGCTAGACAGTTGAAATTTTCACATTATTTGTTAAATATATTGTTGTATTTCTATTGCCGCTATAACAACAAATACTAAAAACAGAATAAAATAAATATTTAAGGTTGGCTCCCATACAACAAACGTGATTTTTTAAAATGTTTTTCCTCGATGTCTAATATTGTATAGGTAACCGAGAGAGAACCCTTCGTGCGCGAGTCCGACTCGCTCTTGGCCAGTTTTTATAAATATTACGTATATTATATATTAAGTATATTATATTAATATTATATATGTATATTAAGGGTTTTTGATACCCGAAATAAATGATTTATTATTATTATCATAACAAAGAAGGGTTCGGTCGGAGTTGTGTTTTTCGAAGGATCTGTCGAAGCAATAAGTAGTCGAACTATTGTTTTTTGTCCGAATTCAGACCGGGTCGAAATAATTAACTATAGAAATTAATAACGATTGGCATTTAGCCAAAGATTACATTGTATTATCCAGTTTACCTAGTACCTACATAAAATACTAGCTAAGGGGGTTCGATACTCAGGCTATTCCAGTTAGATGTCACCGAAGTGAACTAGATTCTTTACGTTCAAAAGTGCAGTGTATTTGAAATAAATGATTTGACTTTGACTTTGTGAATGTCGGTTATCGCGGATGCAGACGTAGTCCTAGATTAAGAAGTATCCTTCCCCAGGGATCGAGCTATCTTCTTACCAAAATTCATCGAAATCGGTTCAGCCATTTCATCGTGAAAGCGTAACAGACAGAGTTACTTTCGCATCTATAATATTAATAGTATGAATTGAAAACAAACAGTATTAAGTATTGACTTAGAACCCGTATAATATTCAATAGAAGTTGACCTAACAACTTCGGATTAAGCCAAATCATTGAATTTCAGTGTAACTCGTTTGGTTTAGATGCCAAAATCGATAGAGTAACATTAGCAACAGTACCAGGGGATCAGCTCAATAATTGGCTATTACCTAACTCGTCGATACAAAGTTGTGGTCGCTAAGCGTTTGGATACCAATAACAGGTAGAAATCTCGAAGTAGGGTTGTACAGAAAACAGACGGTGAATTCCGTAAAAATAAATTCTCGGAGTGAATTTTAGTGAAGTTTTTTTTTATATTTAAAGTACTTGTCGGATCGTCAGGTTTTACTGTTAGATTCGGTCATCATGTGGGCAGAAGTTGGGTTTCGTGCAATGCAAACACACAGAGCATAGGGTACAATACATGGCGTTTATTAAAACCACAATTTAACACAAGCTCAATTTAAAATAAACACAGGCTCTAATTAAAATAGGCACAGTAACACTTAAACACAACTAATCGAGTACAGTTCCGGGACGTCTTAGCTCCGATGCGAACAGACACTGGATTCTGAATGTCCTGCTCACTGTGGGCTGAAAACTTCACGACTCTGTAGAAGCGCGCCAAAATGGTCGTGTTATCGCTAATGGCGCGCTTGCGATTCGTTTCACGTTCGTTCTATTGACCGGATGTGACATACTTACTAATAGGCTTGCGTTTGACCGCAACTGACCTGATCTTAAGTGATGACGCGGTCTAAGGTGGTACACGCTTGCCTAGGATGAACCAGTTCACTCGTTGCTTTAAGATACCCAGATTATACTTATCAGGAAACAGAGAGGCGGGCAGTGAAGTGAGCTTGAAGTGAGATGTCATTCCACATAATAATAATAATAATAATATGTAGGGACATTTTCACACACGGCCATCTGACCCCAAACTAGGGAGGCCCTGTACTATGGGTGTCAGACAGCTGATATACATACACAAATACATTTTTTTTTGTATATACATGCATATAATAGATAAACAACACCCAGACACAAGGCAAACACAAGTGCTCATCACACAAATGTTTACCCTGGGCGGGAATTGAACCCGCAACACGCTGCGCAGCAGTCGATCGCTCAGCCACTGCGCCACACACACACACACAGCCACACACACAGCACACACACAGCACACAGCTTACGCACAGCTAAGCACAGCACACAGCACACACACACACACACACAGCACAGCACAGCTACACAGCAGCACAGCTTACGTTAATTTGACGACACGCGATTGGCTGGCGGTAATTGTTCCGGGACTAGCTGTTTGTGTATGTTAGTTTATACATTAGTAAAAGCAACTACTTAACTATACAGGAGAAATTTTTAATGTAGGGCAAAATTTTCAAAAATCTAGAAAATAGTAGATTGTTATACAAGGAGCTAAAATGACCCATTATATACGAGGTAGTTTTACTCCCGAGCTTTAGCGAGGGAGTAAATAGAAACCGAGTTTTAATAGGTTTTAGCGCCGTGTGTTACACTATACTTTTCACTACGATTGCGAGAAAATAAAACAATCCAATACAATAGGAAACATGTAGTTTATTTTTTTTGTTTCTTCTGTAGCCGCAACACATTGCATGCATTCTACCAGAGATCGCCGATTTTAGTTCCATTTTCAAAATTACAATGAGGTTCTTTTTTTATGAAACAGTAATAAGTCGAGTCTTTATTCATGATTATTCTACTTATGACTAAAGACTTTTTCGTTTTTGTGGGCTCATTGTTATATTTGACACACAAAAATTAAAAAAAAAACTTTTTCCCCTATAGGATGAAATGCTATTTTATCCCCGCTCTGGTATGCTACAATGACGGCCTTTTTGAGCAAGAGGAGTGAAAATTTTTTTTGAAAATAGCGCTGCTTGTATGAAAACTAAGAAATAGTATTCACCAATAATAGTAATACCAGTCTAAGTTTTAACTTAGCCGCACTCAAATCACATTCAAACCACAATGAATGCGGCCGCGTGTGTAGCTCTACTATTATTCTATAATTACGTTGAAGAATGAACAGAAGAAAGCCTATTAAAAAAACAATATTGGGTGCGACCACTTTATCAACAGAGGATGCAGAATTTGAAAGCGATTAATTACCGCGCATGACTAAAACGCTGTGTCTGGACACACCTTTAGTAATACTCTAATTTTGTTTGTTATCGTGAAATTGGCCCTTATTGAATTAAATTATTTAACTTTAGTTAAATCATGTAATTCAAAAAGGCACTTTTGAACGAGCCTATATCCCATTGCAGGGAGGGGGGGGGGGGGATTTTGTGTATTTTATCTATGGGCCACAGTTGCCTGAAAATAAAGTTGTTCTTATTATTATTAAAGGCCTCTTCTCATACAGAGAAGGCACGAGCATTGATTACCACGTGCGCTCAAGGCGGATTGGCGATTTCAGACTTAAATCAATTATAAGTCCAGGTTTCCTCACGATGTTTTCCTTCACCGATGCCAATGATGTCCAAGATAAACTAAGAAAGTACATATGTAATTAAAAGGCACATTGGTACTTGCTCGTGCCCGGCTACAAACCCGTCATGTTCGTGAACGGGCGCTGTCAGTAGAGATTGGTCAACTCTTAACTGCCATGGTTTTTATCTTGATTATTTTTTATATTTTATATTGCTAGATTACCTTCATTGTTTTCACATATAGAAGCAACAAAAATAATGTAAGCAGTTTTTTGTAAAAACTTTATTTTAAAAGAGTGTCCGTGGAGTTTCTTGCTCGTTCTTCTCCATAGAGACCTACCTACGTTTTGGAACGAGCAACTAGCTTCAACTTTCTGACTATCTGACCGACTCCTTGACAATTCAAAAGTGCCTGTAAATGGTTTAATTGAAATAAATGCTTTGACTTTGACTTTGACTTTGACTTTGTAACCTCAACAGGCAAGGCGGATGCTTTAACAATTGTACCATGACGATACCACCAATAGAATCACTTAATTCGCATAATCGCGGGTTCGATTCCCGCACGGAACAAATATTTGTATGGCCTACAGATATAGTTGTTCCGGGTCTGGCTGTCTGTGTATGTGAGTTTATATGTTTGTAAACGCACCTACGGCGCAGGAGAAATTCCTAGTGTAGGGCAACGTTTTTTTTTTGTAAAGAAAAGAACAAAGAAAGAAAAGAAAAAAGAAAGAACAATTTTCAGAGCTCGTATCTGTAAGACAAGCAATCGCATAGCTTAGATGTGTCATTTTTGATGTACCATTGGTTGTTATTTTGTTATTAAAGTAAAAATAAAATACATAAATATGTATTGCATGTCATAACAAATCATACATACATGAATTATTTAAAGACAAAAATTAAAAATATTTGTTTTATATGCACAAATTTGTTTACGATTAAACGTCAGATTGAACCCGAAATTATATACATCGTTAAAATAAATATATGGTCTATTTTTCCTGTAAAAGTTAACGATATAAATATTTGAATATAGGCAAAAATATTAGGTCTTTACATATGAAATTGCCGCTCGGTATCAAAAAAATCATAATAACTTTGTTTTCAAGAAATTATATATTTAGTCAATCGAAGTATGCACCATTGTTATCGATACACTTCCGCCATTTTATCGGGAGCTCATTGATCCCTTTGGTAAAAAAATCCTGGGAGCGAGAATCGATGAACTGCTTGAAGGCTGTTTTAACTGCCTCATCAGAATTGAATTTTTTTCCTTGTAAAAAGTTGTCCAAATTTCGATATAAGTGGTAATCGGTTGGGGCAAGATCTGGAGAGTATGGTGGGTGACGCAGAGTTTCCAGTCGCAGCTCCTCTAACTTAGCGACCGTCTGATGTGCAGTATGTGGTCGAGCGTTATCCTGAAGGAACAATGGGCTAGAGCAATTGACCAGTCTCGGTTGTTTAATGGTGAGCTTTTCCATCATTGTTTGCAACTGTTGACAATACATGTCTGCAGTAATCGTCTGGCCTGATCTCAAGAAGCTGTAGTGGATGACATCAGCACAGGTCCACCAAACACTAACTAGAATCTTCTTTTTGGTCAGTTTTCGCTTGGGGCAAGGTATTGCCGGTTCTCCAGGGTTAAGCCATTGTGATGATCGCTTGCGATTATCGTACACGATCCACTTCTCATCACAAGTGACAATACGATTTAAAATTCCCTCATTATTGTGACGATTGAGCAAAGAAGCGCAGCAACCGACGCGTGTTTGTTGGTGTGCTTCAGTCAATTCGTACGGTACCCACTTTTCGAGCTTTTTTACTTTTCCAATTTGAGGCAAATGGATAATGATGGTTTTGTCACTTACTCCAAAGGCTGCTGCTAATTCAGAAGTGGTTTGAGATGGATCCGCTTCCACTATCGCCTTTAATTCTTCATTATTCACTTGAGTATCCGGTCGTCCACGAGGCTCATTTTGTAAATCAAAATTTCCAGAACGTAAACGTTGAAACCAAAAACGCACCGTTCGTTCGTTAGCGGTGCCTGACCCGTACACGTCGTTAATCCTTCGAGCCGTTTCTGCTGCACTGGCGCCACGGTGGAACTCATATTCGTAAATACCGCGAATTTTTAATTTCTCCGTTGTTGTTGCTATAGCAATTTTCAAGCCCAAACAAATGACGTGAAAACAAATGAAAAACGAATTTTAAAATAATATTCTTTAGTCTTTATTTTGAAATAATTTTGAATTTGGAATTCTTAATCAAACACAAAATATTTGATTTCAAAGTTGCCAGTATTAACCATCGGCAATTTCTTATGTAAGGACCTAATATAACGGAGACAAAATATTGAAAATATCAATTATGTAGAAATGTGCCTCATCATCATCCCAGCCCCTCGCCTCGCCACGCCTCGTCGGCTTCCAGTCTAACCAAGTGCGGCTGAATACCAGTGTTTTCATGTAAAACACTGGTATTGCTCCATGGAGCGACTGCCTATCTGACTTGCATAACCGAGTTACTGACAAACCACGATACCCCTTAGTAAGACAGATCGTCAGCTTTTCTGGCTTTCCAATAACGACTGTCAAAGATAGAGGTACAAATGATAGCCGAGTCCAACGTCATGAAGAGATCTCGGAATAGATGAACGCTCATCCACAGACAGAATGCGGCAAGCATATTTTTACAGTAACCGATCGATTCATACAGGTTTTACTTAATCATGAGGCCCTCCCAATTATGTAGAAATATAAACATGAAATTCTACTGAAACATTTACTTTTATGCATTACAGACTAAAATATTCAAATGGAATGATATTTTTTTATCGTTACGAATGAATAATATTCCAAGTATATTATTGGATATTTCAAATTAAAACGAGTGTATTTTCTAAACAATGTAGATTGCCTATTCTGCTGTAACTACGGGATGTTTTATTTTACTGATTTCAATGAATTTGTTAATTTCGTTTGTATTTGGTATTATTTATCATCAGCCACAAGACGCCACTACGCGTGGCAACCTGCCGCTTGCATCCACCGGCTTTAACCTTGACATACAACTGCTGTAATATATGAAATACCTACCTAAGCTATAATAGTTACCTACCACCACCACCATACCAACATAGAATATCATCTACCATGTCTCATTTTTATTACCTCTGTCTGTACATTCACCTTAGTCTATACTATACAAAAGTATGAGTTTTTAAACACGAAAATATCTCTGTCTGTTACGCTTTTAAGAAGAAACGGCTGAACCAATTTTAATGAAAGGTATGAAAATAGCTTGAACACTAAGGAAGGTATCATGTTCATATGACTGTTTTTGGCAACTGTTATGTATTTTTTGGAAGTAAAAAATATTATTATAATAATTATTTGGTTCCCTGAACCAATGGTGGTAACGTCACAATACAATGTTATGTTTTATTCGCACAAATTTTTTCTTGATTTTTTTAAGGCAGTCCTAGTCCTTCCAAGTACTTTTAGCATAATAGGTTTATTTTCAACAGTACTCGCGTAAAAAAAAAATATTGAGTCGTTGAACAAAATATTTGACCGGGTTGGTGTGCGATCTCTGGCAGAAGCCTACGTTCAGCAGTGGACGCCAATTATAGCCTGATATGATTATGATGATGATGAAACAAAAAATTCTCACGGTATTTTAAATAGTATTTAATATTATTAAAAAAATCTTAGAAACGTTTGAAGGACCGATAACCGATGGGGAAGAAAGGTTCTCGAATGGCGTCCACGAACCGGAAGACGCAGCGTTGGTAGGCCTCCCAGCAGATGGACCGACGACATCGTCAAGGTCGCGGGTAACCGGTGGATGCAAGCGGCAGATTGCGTCTTTTGGCTGATGACGATGAAAAATATTTAGAAATGTTACTGAATCTAACTATTATTAGGGAACTTTATCCGTTAATCGTGAAACTCGCATCTAATCACAATGCAAACACAAAAATTAACAATTAAAATTTAAAGTGCGTACAACCCTAATCTCAGGTCAAACGTTAGTAGTTAAAGTTAAATTGATCAATTAAAAGTTGCGCGGAACGTCTCAAAGATAACTTTGAGGTCGTTTCAAATCGTTCATCGTACTGTCTTCATACTGTATTATTCTAAGTCGTTTTATTGCTTGATCAACAAACCTTTTTTGATGTTAAATGTATTCCGTGGTATCGGCATTTCGAAATTTCGGAGAGTGTGCTTTGGAATTGCACAATGTAATTCCCCCATCCCCATTCCATCATCGGACGAGCAGAAATACGGCGAAGCGTCACCGCTACATGGTTGAAGTTCCCACGGTCTCGAACCAAGCGCTTTGATTCCACATTTATAACTGCCAGACTGTGGAATTCACTGCCTGCCTCTCTGTTCCCTGATAAGTATAATCGGGGTATCTTCAAGGCACGAGTGAACTGTTTATTAGGTAACACGTTTATTTTATTGAAATACTCTTGATTTTCTTTCTCCAACCTGAACATACTTTTTCTTGCAAAAAAAAGTTGACAACCCTAGGTCAGCCAGCCAGGGTTTATGGGGATAAAAGCCAGGAGAAAGAAGAAGAATTTCGTTTATACATAACTATGGCGATCAAAAGAATACTCCTCCGCTGTTAATTTTTTATTAATTTCGTTGCGAGAACCATGACAGTTGTAACGTTTCTCCAGGACTCGGCGAGCTTCATTCATCATCATTTCAGCCGAAAGACGTCCACTGCCGGTCATAGACCTCCCCAAAAGGGAGGGGGGTCCATAATCGCCACGCTTGGCAGGCGGGTTGGTGATCGCAGTATGGTTGTTACAAAGGCACAGAGAACGCTTCTGCCCATTCTCTGGTGAGTCCCTTAGGTAGAAGGTGCTATCCGGGTAGGTAGGTGGTTTCCAACACCATACGGACTTCGAGCTTCATTGCCTCGGCGCTTTTCTGATTGGTTCTGGCCTTCAGGAGTTGCAGTGGTTTGGGATTAGTGTGCGGCGGCTTGCCCCAAAAGAAAATCTTTTTTGATATTTTACACTCACACAGTGGTTGTACCTGCCATTATGATAATAATAATCTCTTCACCACCTATAGCTGACTCGCAAGAATGGCTTAAGGCATTAAGGGCCTCTTTCACCACCTTCAAGTAAAGTGTCGAGTAGGCTAACCGCCAGTTAAAGTCACCCGTAACATCACGAGTTTCACGACGTTCGAGTAACACTAATCGTAAGATTAACTGACCCGTAACTTACTTGCCAGGACATCTGCCGATTGGCGTGTTTACTTGACGGTTTAAGTGTCCGTTGTCACTTTGTGTAGGTACTTATCAGATAACATCAACGATTATAATAAAATTGATCAATAAAAAGGGATTTATTTGACTTGATTCATCATCAATTGGATGATGCAATGAGTGCCTGGAATGCGTGTTTTTTAATTCCGTGTTGATTATTTTACGAGCCAAGATGAAACTGATTTTGTTTGCTAGATTTCGTCTATCGAAGTATGCAGTAAACCAAGTGCTTACCTTTTTAAAATAAAATATAAGGGATATCAAAGTGTACCACCTCACATAAAGAAAAATTTGCACTTCTAATTGTTTTAACTTTATCCATGCTAATAACAAAATATACGTAAGTAAAGTAACAAATAAAAATCACACGCTTTCCAAACCAGCCACAAAAACACCACAAATGACAATAGACATCTGTCAATGACGTTGCCGAATAACATTGACGTATTATCGATTATTATTATTATACTCGAAACTTTTACTTGACAATTAACGTTAACTAGGAAGTAACTAATCAATGCTTTACTTGGAGATGGTGAAATAGACCCTAAGTCATTCGTACTTTTTGGAGTATAAAGTTTAAAAATAAATGAAGATATTGGGATTAAGGTATCATTCGAGTGGAGATTTATGTGAATTTAATTCTAAAGAGAGTTCGGGATTGCTTCTATATATTTAGTAATTGGATTGATATCATAATTATAATTATCATCATACTTAATTATATATTTTTTTTATAATTTATAAATATATACGTATATGAGTCATCATCATCGTCATCATCATGTAAACCTTTAGATGCCCACTGCTGGACATAGGTCTCCCCCTCAAGACCTCCACCTGTGGCAACCCGCGCCGCGTTCATGTGTATGTCTGTATTGATGAACTAAGTCTACACTGTCTGTTACGCTTTCACGATGAAACAGCTGAACTGATTTTGATGAAATTTGGTATCAATATAGCTTGATGCTTGAACCCTGGGGAAGGTCATAGGCTACTTATTAATCAGCGACTTTATCTGCATCCGCGATAACCGACATTCACGCGGACGAAGTCGCGGGCAAAAGCTAGTATTTCATAGTAATAACGAACTACTATGTCAACAAACACATTACAATTATATTGCAGTTGCATAATGATCAAACTCAAACTCAAAATCATTTATTTCAATTAAACCATTTACGGATACTTTTGAATTGTCAGAGTGAGAAAGTTGAAACTAGTTGCTCGTTCCAAACAATAGGTTTCTATGGAGAAGAACAAGCAAGAAACTCCATGAACACTCTTTTAAAATCAATAATATTTTACAAATTTTGGTTACATCATTCATGTTGAATCTAAGGGTACAACGTGAGAACAATGTAACAAGTCTTGCATGTTAAAAGAGGTCTAGAGAAAAATATAGTTATAATAACAATTCAAACCAAAATTTAAAATAACAGAGATGACCAGTCGCAACTGCCGGCCTCCGTTCACGCTTCCAATCTTAATAAAATACCCTTTATTTTACCTTCTAAAAACATAGTGCCAACGTAATTATTAAATAGATTTCTATCCTATAATATTTCAGTCAATACAAAATCTTAATAATTTAATCTGACATCCCCTAATGAATCGTAGACGTCTCAAGTGTTAAAGTCAATAAAAAAATAATTGGATCGCCAACAACGTAAAACAAACAATATATATAAACAACAAATTATTATATACTGTATTGTAGGTACAGGGGTGTGATTCTGTAAGACCTCATTCTAAACTTCGAATCTGAATCCGCTGTGTGTTTCTTGATTGGCATTCTAAAAACTCGATTGATAATTCGAATTTACACTAGCGCCACCCTAGCGAACGTGTCAGCGACTTGAACTAAATTGACAGGGAAATTTTGACAGATAAAGTATGAGATGCTGTAAGAAGTGGTATTCTGTAACGTAATTTCCCCGTCACTTCGACGCTCACTTCGCACTCGAACCCGATCCAAAGTGTCAAATATATCAAGGACATTTTGAACCTTATGCGAAGTGAGAGTGAATAGCGATGTGAGATACGAGTTGTTGTTTGAATTTTACAGAATCAACCTACAGTATGGCACTCGAAATATTCTTGCGATGTCAAAAACTCAGAACACTAGAATAAAAAGCGTATTAAAAAAGATTGTAAAATGTCGAATAGCTCGGATGCTTCGTTAAGTGTTGAGTATTTATAAAGTACTTTTCTGTAGGACACACCATTCCTCTGTCATTAAATTTGTAAAATGTTGCGAATCGCTGTGTTTTTGTTTCTGTTCCTGTTTAAGGAAAACAATGGATACCTGGTTTTGCCGCCTAATATTGATGGGCATCTTGTTGATTCATTGATAATCAATGGGACTTCTGGAGAAAATTCAGTATTTTCTAGAAGAGGAATTATCAGAGATGATCCACCTGAGAGCTTTGATTGGAGATCCGTTTATGTGATATCGCCGGTGAAAAACCAATTACATTGTGACGCTTGCTGGGCTTTCAGTATTATTGGTAAAACGTTATTCATTTAAAAACTTAAATAACTGACAGTTGCTTACAGAGTTAATTTAATCAGCATGTATTAACTAGTCCGTGTGGTGTCGGACGTAAAGAATAGCACCATCCCATATCTTCCCGTGGGTGTCGTAAGAGGCGACTAAGGGACTCACCAGAGAATGGGCAGCAGCGTTCTCTGTGCCTTGTAACAAACATACTGCGATCGCCAATGCGCCTGCCAAGCGTGGCGATTATGGCAAAACCGCCCCTTGGGGAGGCCTATGTCCAGCAGTGGACGTCTTTGGGCTGAAATGATGATTACGATGATGTATTAACTAGAGGCCTCTTTCACCGTGTTCCGAATTTTTTTAATTAAAGTACCTATTTTACGTTTCATAACAATTTCAACATAAAATATATTTATAAAGTTAGTTATTTTATTTTTATTACTATACACCTGCCATGTTATTTCTTCACCACCCTTGGTTGACTGGTAGAGAATGCCTAAGGCATTAAGTTAGCCTTTGTACCTTTGTGCATGAAGTATAAATAAATAAATAATATAATTATGTCTATTGAGAGGTGGTAAAACCCGCACTAATAATAAAACCATGTTCTTTTTTCACAGCTAATATTGAGAGTCAAGTCAGCATATACGAAGCTAGGGATGAAACTTTTTCGGAGCAATTTCTCATTGATTGTGATCCTGCCAAAAAGGGGTGTGGCGACGGATCCATTATCGAAACATATGCGTAAGTTTTACCATAAATATATTAATGTATGTATCTGCCTATTGTCGTACATTGCTGAACGTAAGCTTACCCTAGAGCTTGCCAACCGACCCGGTCTTGAGCACCCCGAATCCATCCGCAGCCAGCCACCTTCTTGAAATCTTCGGTCCATTGTGCCGCAGGGCGTCCCACACTACGCTTGCCTAAACGCAATCTTCACTCTAAAACGTGTCTGCTCTATCTACCGTCTATCCGTATGCAGACATGGCCGGCCCAGTCTCACTTCAGCGTGTTAATTCTATGCGCGATTTCGGTGACTTTAGTTCTTTGGCGAATTACTTCATTGAGAACTCTATCCACCGGAGAAACCCCGAGCATTGCTGTCTACATATCACGCTGAGCAACTTTGAATTTGTCGACCAGACCCATAGTAAATGTCCACGTTTCGACTTCGTATGTCATTACGGGTAGGATGCACTAGTTAAACACCTTGTTCTTAAGGGATTGTGGGATCGACAATTTAAATATATCACGTAGCCGTAGTTTCAATAAATAACAACATTATCAACCTCACATAACATCACAACACAGAAGTTACATATACCTTGAGGCCCCTTCACAAATCTCGACCCCCAGCTACTTTCATATGTTTTTAGGGTTACGTACAAAAAAAAACGGAACCCTTATTGGATCACTCGTGTGTCTGCCTGTCCGTCCGTCTGTCACAGCCAATTTGCTCCGAATCTACTGGACCAAATCAGATGAAATTTTAGGTAGGATGGTGTAGTACTATAACCCAAACACAGGTGTGCAAAATAAATAAATATATTCTTAAAATAAGGGTAATTTTCGGGGGACAAATCGACGCCCCCAAGCAATAAGTCGGCAATGCACTATTCTGGACTTCTTGCTGTTATGGCAAATTTGGCATCTGTGGACTGGATATTCCAGTTCTTACAATTTCAGAATTTTTCAATGATTATTTACAAAGATATTGTCACATACATTTTTATTGTTGGGAAATTTACACACAAAATTATGTGGGCAAAAATACTGTTGTAGGTCTATACAATGAATTATTTTATATTTTGTTTCGTTAAGTAGCTTTTACCGGATTATTGGCGTAAATAATATTCATAAGATTTTTGGTAAAATCAAACACGGGGTTGTAAAAGACACACACGTCTGTGTGAGTGGTGTAAACACACCCACAAAACAGGAAAAAAATAATAATGAAATGAAAGAAAAAAAATATTTCCGTTTTTAACTTAAGGCGAAAAATGTTAAAGGTCAAATCTTCGCTGCAAATGCACTTAGATATGCGGTCTCATCGACACTCGAGAGGAAGTCTCTAATTCCAAAAGTTTTAAAATGTGAATCTTGATGATCAGTACAGACGCCAGCACATCAAGGCATCCAAACTGTCAAAATGTTCCTAATTGAATATAAACCTTATTGTTTTGATATAAAGTTAAAAACCTATCAAAGAAATTTGGCAGGCAGCTTATTGTGCTGGCCTCTGTACAAACTTGAGTTCTCTTTCAGAAACATTGTGACGAAATTAGGCGGTGTTCTTAAGGATAGTGATTACTATCCATATGCCCAAGAACGCAAGGAGTGCAGGTGGAAACCAGACGACTCGACATCTGGGTCCTTTTCCAACTTCAACGCTTGGAGTAAGCTAGAACCTGTAATTGGATTCCAAAGGGTAGTTTCTAATGAAGACGGTATGGCTAGATTTATGTATGAGCGTGGCCCGCTGTCCGCTGGTAAGTTTTATTTAAATACTTTTATGGTATGGTATGGTTTGGTATGGTATGGTTATGGTAAGGTATGGTATGGTATAGTGGATCTTACATTTCGATACTCAATATGTAAGTATTAAACTACAAAATTTCATAATTAAAATAACTTGGATTTCATGTTTTATAGTGAGGTACTTGTGCTGTAAACCTACAGAGATAAGAGAACGTTGAATTGATAAAGGAGACATTCCACCAACGTGAAGCATTAAATTATGTTGTTATGACAATATTTGATGTTGATGGCTTTCTATCGCCGTTTACAATTAACGGAAAAATCATTTTGCAAGAGACATAGGAACTTAATATAATATAATAATAATAATAAATGTTTATTTGTACACAGAAAAAACATACCTAGAAGTACACAAGGATTAAAATAAAAAAGATTGTGCAATAGGGTCATATTAAAGAGTAAACTAATTGCTCCTAAACTAGGCCAAAAGCACAGGCTTTTGGCCTATTTTAGAACTGATCTGAACTGAACTGAACTGACCTGTTTTTGGCCTGGTTTTGTTTAGAACTTTGACTTCTAAAACACAGGTTTTAGGAGTCAAAGTTCCTCCAGATATAATGGCATACAAATTAAGCGTCATGCAAGTACTTATTTGAACAACAGCGTAAATAAAACAAAAAAGCCTTAAATTAAATACAGTATTTAGTTATACTATGATACAAATGCAGTAAGATTTTCGGTTTCTTCATACGTCAACTTCAATCTGCAACCAACTTGTTAGTTTGATTTTAACTTCATGTTTAGTCAGAGAGTAAATAGGCATAAGTTTATGTATTCTATTATACAATCGAGAGCTAATTGCCGCCAATTGTCGGCTGGCAAATTTAGAACGGCATTGGACTATATCGCACACGGGAGTGCCTTTGCGTCGTTTCCGCAACACAGCACGGAGCACATAAAGCTGTCGAACAGCCAAAACTTTGGCTTCTATATATATATCTTCTATATCAGCTGGGATGATCCCGTTAGCGATTAAATTTACGTAAAATGGATTTGTTGTGTTGAAATCACTGCGTGACGTAAGATTAAGCGGGGAATTCACTAGACGGACATGCCCGAAGGACCTCGCTACCGTCTGTGCAATATTTGCTAATGTAGGACCGTCACAGTCAGTCTGGCAGATTTGCCATTTGCCCGTTGCTTGCCCGCACGATCTTGTCTGCCCGAGCACATGTCCGTACGTGAATGCTCATCGCGAACCGCCTGCTCTTAGACCTGAGAACGACAGCAACCTGTACAGACGTTTTTTATGATTTATGTATCGTAATGTGGAGTAGGTATTAAAAAAATAGTTATAATGAAAATAAATTATTCTGGGAAGATATTTCTTTTGATGAAAAGAAATATCTTCCCAGAATAATTTATTTTCACACTAAACTACTGCAATAAAACTCTTAGATGTAAGAGTTTTATTGCAGTACCAGCAATTATAATTTTTCATTGTCTCGGTGACATCGTAACAATTAACCGTGTAGCCGGTTGAATCACAGACAACCAACTGACGAGTCCGTGTAGTGTATACAGACTACTCGCGGGCGTGCCTGCGGGCATGTTGTCTGGTAGTGAATGCGGAACCAAGACACTATTTAGCGGCTACCACTAGAGTGAGCGAGACAGATAATCAAACCCGCGTACGGCTATCGTCGCACCTTGAGCCTACGAGTGCTACGGCTACAGCGGAGTCCAGTGCTACGAGCGTAGCAGATACTACAAGCGCTACGCAGGTTATGTCGTACGCGCCTATACTCTGTTCACAATAAGATTAGACATTTACAAAAACCTTTTTTACAGTCCGTTCAACCGATTTTGACTCATATTGCGTTGGTAGCATGACAAATGGCAACTGCAGTAAACAGTTGTTATTGTAACCACTTTTTTGCCTCTAATGTCATCCTTAAGCCTACGGAATAGAAGTCAAAATCGGTTGATGGGACTTTTTGTAAATGTCTAATCTTATTGTGAACAGGGTATAGTAACAGTGACAATAGAAATATTACGCCGTGTGGTTGTAGGCACCTGCAGATGCATATATTTTGTGATGACACAACAAAGGCTTTCTGCGCTGCACACAGGGCAAAACAGCCTATTTACGTCGCCAAAAATCAAAACATTGAACTCAATAAACACAAACATTTTTTATTGTAAAATGTTGCTTATTATTTCCCATATTATACGAAACAATAAATAAATTACGCCAGGACATACGAACAGGTTTCTAAATGATCACTCAAGTTGACTCTTCGCACTTAGTGTTAATATGCATTCAGTACTGTGCTAAAACGCAGTGTTATGTTATGTTTTTGTATAGTAACAGTGAGCCTAATCCACATTTTAATTATGGTAATTTTACTAAGCAGTAAGTACTTTGAAATAAGATTATAATCAGAGATAAAGTAATCCATTTCAGATATAAAACAATTCAAAATATTTTAAGAAGTATTTCTAGGTATTTTTATTTTGCATATCTGATAGTGTTGTAACCTTATAATAAAAGTTTCGTCGAGTTCCGCTTATTTTAAGTAATCAGAGATAAGCGATTGGTTTTGCCTATTATTTCGAACTATCTTTGGTTCCATCTATTGCCAACTTTTGCTAAAATTTGTCATTGTTTTCAGGTAGTTGAAATGACTCGATGAAGTCAAATGTTACTAATTAATATTTTCAGAATGTACTAATGATGATGATTATAAAGATGACGGTTAAATCGATTTTGATTAATATTTATTATTAAATAATTTTATAGTATTGTGGCTTTTATTAAAAAAAATATTAATTTTTTTATTAATTTTTTTTTTTTTTAATTTTAATTTTTTTTTATTAAACTAATTTATTTTATAAAAATAAATTTGTACTACACATTTTAAATAATTTAATTACCTGAAACAAAAACAAAATCTTGATAATAACCAGTTTTAGATCATTTATTTCTAAAACAAAAATGTACAGAGTGTTTCATTTGCGTATCCGATTTTGTATGACATTTATTTATTTTTTTCAATTTTATGGGAATATTTGTTTAAGTGTCTATACCGGATAAAGGGAGCACCTTTCGTTAATATAATAATAATAAATTTATTTCAGATTTATTACAATCCATAATATTAGTATACAACTTAAAAACTATATTAGTAAAACTAAACAGACATACGAAAAAGAAAACTAATACTACTAGCTGCCAAAAAGCTGGGAGTCCTCGCAAAGGTGCGAAAGTACTTCACGTCGGAACAGCTGCTCAACTTATACCAAGCACAAGTTCGATCGTGCATGGAGTACAGTTCGCACCTTTGGGATGGATCAGCAAAATACCAACTGGAGGCATTGGAAGTCATCGATTAACGTGCCAAGAGGCTCATTAACAACGACTCCCTGGTTAGGGCTAAGCTCCAGAGCCTTGAACATCGCCGCACCGTTGCTAGCCTTTCGGTCTTTTATCGGGTACATTTCGGAGAGTGTGCTTTGGAATTGCACAATTTAATTCCCCCATCCCCGTTCCATCATCGGACGAGCAGAGATACGGCAAAACGTCACCGCTATATGGTTGAAGTTCCACGGTCTCGAACCAAGCGCTTTGACTCCACATTTATTGTGCGAACTGCCAGACTGTGGAATTCCTTGCCCGCCTCTCTAAATATAATCTCCCCTGATAAATATAATCTGGGTATCTTCAAGGCACGAGTGAACCGGTTCATCTTAGGCAAGCGTGTTCCAACTTAGGCCGCATTATCACTTACAATCAGGTGAATTGCGGTCAAACGCAAGCCTATTTAATAGTAAAAAAATAAATAAAAAAAATACACATACTAATGCACACGCGGTCTAGCACATGCTGGCACGTGTAGCGGCACCCAATGCCTAATGAAGGGGCTGTCCATCTTGTCGATTAATGAGCTGAGGATGCCGTTGGAGCCCCCGCGCAACTTGCCCATTATAGACGCTGTCCTCTTCTTCAGCATAAAAATTATATATCTGCGAGGCACTACAGAAGCGCGGAAGCCCCATCAACATCCTAAACCCATTATTATACTGATCGCGTTAATTAACATACTGTATAAATCTATATTATTATATTCTTACAGCTATAAATTCAGCGTCGATGGCCAAGTACAAAGGAAATTACATAGATGAACCAACGGATGAAGAATGTAATCCTAAAGATTTGAACCACGCAGTTTTGATCACTGGATATAGTGTTTATGGTTTGTATGCATTTTTATTTGACGACACAGTTGGCGCAGAGGTTGAGCGATTGACTGCTGCGTAGTGTGTTGCGGGTTGAATCCCGCCCAGGGTAAACATTTGTGTGATATACCTATAACCATTTGTGTTTGCCTTGTGTCTGGTTTTTGTTTATCTAACGTATGTATTTAAATGTATTTGTGTGTGTATAACAGCTGTCTGATACCCATAGTACACCATAGTACAGGGTCTCCCTAGTTTAGGGTCAGATGGCCGTGTGTGAAATGTCCCCACATATGATTATTACTATTATTTGTATGTTTTTATCCATAGAAAAAACGTGCCGTTTGATTTATCACAATATCTCAGATAATAATTCTATTTATTTGCTACAGTAACCGATTCTGGTAGAAAAGTCCCATACTGGATTATAAAGAACTCGTGGGGGGTGGACTGGGGCGACAAAGGATTCTACTATTTGGTGCGCGGACGCAACGCATGCGGCATCGCTAGTGACGTGTCAATTGCTTACGTCGGAAGATTTTAGCTGTAAAAAAAATAAACATTTGACAGCAATGACGCCGTTTTATTTAACTTTTACAAGATGAAAATTCAAAATGGCGACCAAGAAACGTTGTCGGTCACCATGTTAAAGGTCACGTTTCATAATTGGTCCAGTCTATGTACAGTTAGCAAAGGAGATAGCTATGCAGGGTCGTCCGGTATAGTTTAAGTTTACTTAGAAACCGATGGATGTTTTTGAATAAAATAAAATAAATTTTATAGAGAATAAACATATCAATGAGTTAATTAAATTTCATTCGAAAATATCCATCGGTTTCTAAGTAAATTTCAACCATTTCCGATGACCTGCATATCTCTTTTGCTGACTGTACACTACTTTAAATAAACAAAAGAGAAAAATCCGTAGAATCCGGGAAAAATAACGATAAATCATTTCAATTATACTGTTGTGGTACATAGTAAATTGATATTTAACAATTATTTTTATGGATTTTCAACATGGCATCACTCAGATTTAGCTACTTTATAAACCATAGATCGACCATTGATCATAGAAAGAGAACTGTCAGCTGTCAGTGCCACTCCAGTCACTTTCGTTCGTGTGTTCTGTGCTTTCATCTCTTTTTGTTTCTGGTTTCTGGAGTTCTTTTTAACAACCTTCCATTAGTTTTTTTGATTCAATACCCTTTTTTTCCCATCTGTTTACCTGGCTCTCCAAAAATCGACGCAAAAAAACGGAATTATAATTAATGTCAAACATCATTAATCAATCAAAATGACAGCTTACCGCCATGACTGCTTTTTTGTTGTGTGTTGCAACTTCTTGTGTGTTGCAATTTCTTGTGTTAAATTTTTTTTTTTTTTTTTTTACGTGGTGAAATCCTCATGGACTGTCCCCCGTCTGGGGATGACGGGAGGGTGTGCCGGACTCCTACCGGCTAAAACCACCACGGTGTTCCTCGACTGACCCATGGGTGGGGGTACGGGATTCGCTCGCGCATGCACCGCGCTGCTCAAAAAGCCATTTTAAAGTAATTGGACAGTTGAGAACTATTTAAAATGTGTTTCCCTATTTTTAAGTATGGTGTATAAGTACTGGGCCCAGGCTCCATTCATTCTGAAACAACTTCTTTTTTGAAACGTCTAGATGACCTTTCATAAAATTTATCGGAAATTGAAGGATCTATCGTGCATGCATCACAAATTTAAATAGTTATATCCAGCATTTTAGTTATTTTTTAAATGTAGTTGTCGGTCTCTGTAATCGATATGTATAATAATACCAGCCTACTATTGTCCTATTACTGTATTTCAAAGGCCTCTTCTCATGCAGAGAAGGCGCGAGTATTGATTACCACGTGCGCCCAAGGCGAATTGGCGATTTCAGACATTAATTACTAGCGTTTACCCCCGACTACGACCGCGTGAATGTTGTAAAAAGTACCCTAGGGCGTTGCCAAGGGGGGGTAGGTGGGGGCAGTTGCCCCCCACCCCCTAGCGATTCCAAAAGCTTTATGTGCCTTTGACTGTAGTTATTTAAATTTCATACTTTTCCTATGCACCATGTATCAACTTGCCCCCTCCCTAAGCCATCAGCTGGCGAGTCTTGGCGACGCTCTTGAGTACCCTATGTCCGTCCGCAGGGTTCAAGCCATTTTCATACCAAATTTCATTAAAATCAGTTAAGCTGTTTCATCGTGATAGCGTAACAGCTTTCGCATTTATAATTTAAAGTATGGAAGTATGGATGAAGTTCACGTTTCCTCACGGTGTTTTCCTCCACCAATGTCAGTGAAGTCCAAGATAAATTTAGAAAGACCTACAAACGAAATTGACAAATTCACATTGGTAACCCCATATTAACATTGATACCTACCTAATTTAGGTCCGCGCGAATTATAAATCGCTAAAGATGAATATTACCTGATAAATGCATCGATAAATATTGAGAGTTTACACCCTTAGCTTAATTCTGTGAAGTTTGTCCCCTCATTAAATTATGTACTTGCTGTACCAAACTCTTTAACAAATCTGAATTAAACTACAACTTATCAAATAAACACAGTTTAGATCAGTTAAATAAATAAGATTTTGAAGTTAGTTTGTCCCCGATGTCATTAATATTTGATTTCGTCTGGACATGGACCAATAAGATTTATAAGTGAATGTTCTGGGCAGGTGAGGTCAAGGTGGATGGGGTTGGGATTTAAGTTGAAAATAGATATTTGTGATGCTTTAACAAACCCGAGAGAGATAGAGAAGCCCGTGTGATTAAAGTATAAAAAACAAAATCGTCCCCTTGGGCCAAGCATTTACTACTCTATGGAAGTACTTTTATAAACCTAATACCATAGAGTAGTAATTGGTCTGTCACGCCTGTCATGTATTCGTGACCGTGGCGTACAGGGCACGCGCTTGCTTGTCACGTATTTGTGACAATGGCGCTCAAAAGGTGACACCCGCCGCTCATGCATGAGTTATCGAGTTCGATACAGGACCAGTATGAATGTGACTTTTTGACCTTTGACCTACTTTCTAATTTTACCTTGGACATATCTGACATCGGTGAAGGAACAGAGGAAACCTGGACTTATAACAAACTAGCACTCTGCCCGCGACTTCGCCCGCGTGAACTTTTCTAAGGACCGCAATTTATTTTTAAATGCAATATATCATATGTTACTCATGGATAATGTAGCTTACGACTGGTGAAAGAATTTTTTAAATCGAGTCTGTAGTTTTGAGTTCATTCGTAACAAAGAAACAAATCTTTCCTCTTTATAATATTAGTTCAGATTCAGGTTCAGGTTTATTAGTAGACGTCAGTCTGAAATCGCCAATCGGCCTTGAGCAAGCGCAGTGATCAATGCTCGTGTCTTCTGTGTATGAGAAGAGACCTTTACCCTGCAGTGGGACAGTAATAGACTGGTAACATAACAACCTTCGATGAAGACTGGTCCCAAATAGCGAGAGAGAGTCCAATAGAGAGTTGGAAGGAGAGTGGCGAGAGCTTTGCCCTGCAGTGACACAATAATAGGCTAGTAATGTAATAACCTTTGACAAAGATTATTCCCAAATAGCGAGAGAGAATTCAATAGAGAGTTGGAAGGAGAGTAGCGAGAGCTTTGCCCTGCAGTGACACAATAATACGCTAGTAACATAATAACCATTGACAAAGACTGGTCCCAAATAGCGAGAGAGAGTCCAATAGAGAGTTGGAAGGAGAGTACTTAGAGAGAGGTTTGCCCTGCAGTGGGAAAATTCAGGCTGATAATAATATTATAACAGAGCCTCCAAGATATGTTGGTAAATACTTAAAACGTCTAAGTAGCTACTAAACTGAATTACTGATTTATGCCGAAATAATAGAAGAATCTACACAAATAAATTAAATTGATGTGTCTGTGTGTGTGTGTGTGTGTAATGTCTAAATAACACCTTTTTACTAAACGCATATGAAAGTATCTTATTGCGCGGTAATAAAGAAAAAAAATTTTTTTTCTCCGTCTGTCTGTCTGTTTAGAACAAACAGACTAATCTCTGAAACGGCTGGACTGATTTTAATGGGACTGTCACTGGCAGATAGCTGACGTTATAAAGACTAATTTGGCTTTTATTAAAATAATAGGGTTCCGCGAAAAAAAAAATCCCACTGAATACCTACAATCATGCGAATGAAATAGCAGGCATCAGCTCTAAATAATCATCATAATCATAATTCTTTATTCACATGAAACACTATAATACGAGTGTACAATACAAATCGAGATAATTGTGAACGTACACATTTTACCAAAGTCATATCCTTACAAAATCATTTTTTATATTACGTACAAGTACATGCTACATTAACCTTAAAAACTACGAGCTTATGGTACTTACTTAATACTCTAAATTCACCAATACGCATTATTAGTACATTGGAGAAGAGCATTAAGACTAAATTAATTAATTTGCTTAGCAATATTTAAGTAAAATCTTGCACAAGTGTAAAGTGTTAACGTAGCACAAAACTTACTCAACGCAGCACAATACAAAGTAAAACAACTTTTATGAAGCGTTGAACAACTTGCAAAAACTTTACACAATATAAACAAAACACCTTATTATTAAAACCGACATTATGAATAACACAGCATTTGTAAAAACAAAAGAAAGTTTACAAACTTTTTGTTGTATTTAAAACTTAACGCAGAATTTTATGTGAAACAATCCATACTAATGTTACAAATACCAACGTGAGTTTGTTTGCTTGTTAATCCTTCACCGCTAAACTTCTGAACCAATTCAGACGCGCGGTGAGCGGCTGCGTTCCCCTCCTCCGCACTTCTCCATCATCCCGCGAGAAGATATAGGCCACTGCGCGCCAGATCATCTTTCTGTTCCGGCCGGCAGCTGATGAAGTTAGGTGTCTCAGCGGACTCACGAACCACGCTTCAGCCTACCACGCCCGCTCTATTGTCTGACCCTATTGCCATCTTAGTGAACCTAACCTGTGTAGAATCTTGAATAAAAGTGTATTGCTATTTATCATCTCAGTGTGTAATTTATCTCAATAATTAGTTCCCCTGGTCGAACGCGGCCTAACACGCGGCCATCTTGTGACATCTGGCGCCCAACGTGGGGCCACCATGTGACATCTGGCGCCCAACGTGGGCCACCTCGTGACATCTGGCGCCCAATGTGGGGCCACCTTGTGTCATCTGGCGCCCAACGTGGGGATCGTGACATCAGGTGCCCAATGTGAGATCACATCGTGACACCATTTTTTTTTATCAATTGATAGGCATACGTTTTACGATATTGAAAAAAATACGTTCAGGCTAAGCTTGAACGAAGATAAAGTTCAAAGGAGCACGTGGCTAAATAAAAGTTGCACGGATCGATCGGTCAAGGTAAAGCTGCGCTTGCAGCGGTCGGTTCGTGCATGGGCACGAGTGTCCTCCCTGCCTCGGAAAGCACGTAAAGCCGTTGGTCCCAGCTGCTATACGTAGATCTTTGTCAGTCGCTATAGATAGTCAGAAAAACGGAAAGTTTTTGGGACCTAGTCCCAAAAATTTTTTTTTGTTGGTTTCTTTGCTGCACCTAAACGTATACTCCAGCTCTTACAACTCCGCCCCTAAGACGACCAGTGGAGTTAGATGACGTACCTGGGTTATGGAGATCAGATAGGCAGCCGATTTATGTGAAACACTGTTATTCGGCTGCGCTCATTTAAACTTGAAGCCGATCCCAACATAGTTTGGAAAGCTAGGCAGATTATGATGATGATGAGGACATCATCTGCATTGGCTATAACCGACTTTCTCGTGGATATACTCGTAGTCGCGGGAAAAAGTTACAGTAAACAATAAAAAAGGTTGTTAATAAAATTGAGAGGTAGTGAAGAGAATATTATCGGAAATTTTGGGTTAGTGCAAAACTGTCATGCGAAGTTATCGTCAACGATAAACTGCGATGGGGATCGCAAGATAAATCCGATGGATCGGAACTGCATATAAATAAGTGTTTATTTACATCCGACGTTAACAGAGGGTATGTGTATTTGTGTTTCTGTGTGTCTTTCAACGTAGATCTTAAACGGGTGGACCGAATTGGACGCGATTTTTTTTGAATGGGCAGCTGGTTTTTGGGAGATGGTGGAGTAATGTACGATGAAGATCAGATAAGGTGGTCCGAAGATATCAACATTTTTATATTATGATAAAAGGAATTTCAGACACAAAATTCATAATTTTAGATAAATAGTATTGATTAAAAGTACAAACTTACGTTGTGCGTAAGGGGTTTTGTCGTAACCTAAAAACATTTCTATAAAAATTATAATTATAGTATAGTTATGTTACAAGGTACTTAAAAAAAAGTAACAGGCCAACAAACACTGAATTTTTTTAGTTTTAGAGATTATTTTTTATGTTCCCGTGGAATTGTAATTTAAATTTTGGTTTCTTTATGAGATATACGCAAACTAAGTAATAGTACATACATTAACATTTAACTTGGATATAACACAAAAATCTCGATATTGTGACATGTCGCCACATAAATAGATCGCATACGAGCGAAGCACTCACACACAGACTTACTAGTACTTTTATAAACGGAAGACCACATATTCTAATCATTATGAATTGAAAAAAAAAATGCTCACAATTCATTGCCCAAAATAAAAGCTCTCTAAAGCTACGTAGGATAAGCTTATGCCGAGTAGATTCGAGATGATATGATTGATTGGTAAGACTTCGTGAATAAATAAACACTGAGCCAATAAGGAAAAAGTCGGAAACATTTACCTACTCTACTTACTATACTCTACTTACTACTTATTGTACACTACCTTTTGCTCGCGACTTTGTCTGCGTAGACTACCGACTGTCCCGTTGGTCTCGTGACTGTGAGACTTTTTTTGACGTGATAACGTCTTATAAATCCTGCCCCTGAGCATGCTAACGAGAGCGTGGAACAAGCAATAGTAAGGCACGATCGGCCCAAACAATAAGCTCCGCCCACCTCGATGGAAGCCTATGTTATAAAAAACTGACGACGCAGCTGAACGTGTCCCGTTTGCACCACTCTACAAAGACTGAGGACATCGTGGAGTTCCTACGGGTGAAGACCAACTGGACCTTGAGGGTGGAGAAGTTGGAGGCGCGACATAACACCAATTTCAAGTCGTTCGTAGTGCGCGTTCCGACTCAACATTTGGTGACCTTCCTCAAGGAAGAGTTTTGGCCGAAAAGTGTACTGTATCGGCTTTTCCGCGGTCGGCTACGTGATACCTCGCAGTGTAACACGACGCCGTCCCTTAGTGTGCAGTAGTTTTTAAGTTTATTGTTTTAAAATATCTATTTGTTTATAATTATTGTTTTTATGCTTATGTACGTATTGTGTTTTATGGGCCTTAGTTGCCTGAAATAAAGGATTAATAATAATAATAATAAATATGTTAGCCATTGTTTCTTTATGACGTAAACCGACTTTACAGACAACCAATTTTTTTTTTTTAATGGGACATGCCCGCCACTCTGTTCCCTAACAAGTGTAACTCCTGAAAGCCAGAATCAACAGTGGTGATGACTAGAAAACCGTCGAGGCAATGAAGCTCCACGAGTCCCGGAGAAACATTACAACTGTCTTGGATCCCGCAACGAAATTAATCAGAAAAGAACAGCGGATGAGTAGCTAATAAACATACTTTACACACTGAATGTGTTACTGCTGTGCATGGGGTCCTGGATTCGATTCCCATGTCAGTCGAAAAGTGTTATTACATTTTCCATTTTGATTTTCTAAGTAGTAGTCCGGAGCAAGGGCGTCGCCAAAGGGGGGTAAATAGGGGCAGATGCCCCCCCCCCCCCCACTCCTAGAGATTCCAAAAGCTTCATGGGCCTTTGACTGTATTTAAAATTCATACTTTTCCTATCCACCATTATATCAACTTGCCGCCCCCCCCCCCCCCCCTCTAGGCCATCAGCTGGCGAGTACTGGCGACGCTCTTGGCCCGGAATTTGGAAGTTGGTGGTGTGACACCCTCGTGCCTCGGAAAGCACGATAAACCCTTAGTTATGCGCCTGATCTCGTTCCAGTCATGTCTAATTATAGTTTGCTGTGGACTATGAGAGTGAGGGAAGAGGGAGTGCACCTGTGTTTGCGCACACACTTGTGCACTATAATATCTTATGCGTACTTGGCTGATCTCCATTGAGATTAGCCGCTGTGACCGAAATTCGGCGGAAATCTTTATTTCTCCAATAATTTCACAATCATTGCATTGCCTAAGAAATTTGGATTAAGCTAATTGCTTCATAGTAAAAAGACCCTGATTTCCAAACTAGGTAAATAACCTGTATCTTAAAAGTCAGTGGACCTTTACACATACGCACATCAAAAAAGTTTGTGATCACTAGCATAAGCTGATATATTTTTTTATTAAACTTTATCAAGAAAAAATATTTATTGTGTTTTCTTCAAATAGAAATACCCTGTTTGAAATTAAATAATAACAATATTTTTTATAAAAAAAAATTGGTTGTCTGTAAAGTCGGTTTACTGACGATAGTTGAACGTGACAACGCGAAAGAATCATTACCTTTATCGCTGTAATTATCGTTGCTATAAACAATTGACACCACATTCATTTTTCACTTGGAACGCCTCAGAGCGAGGTAACGCCGCAGAGCGAGGTAACGCCGCATGACGTCATGTAACGCCGTAACGCCGCATGACGTCATGTTTTTTCGTTCGTGCAGCCGGCTATCGAATTATAAGACGTTGTCACGTCAAAAATTGAGTAATTAATTATACTGTAATTGTAACAAAAATTTAACAGAAAGAAAAAGACCGTAATACCAAACATAAACAACAATTTATTAATAAAAGGTTTATATTCAATATAATATAACTCCTCCCCTGGCTCGAACACATGCGACGTGTAAGTTAAATATACTTCCCGCAACATAAACAAGGTGTTGTATGTGAAAAGTAGGTGAATAAGTACTTAGGTACAATGTAAAACGGGCTGCGAATAGCACCGCCCCATTTCTACCGTGTCGTAGAAAGAAACAGCGGGATATTGATATAAGAATGGGCACCAGCGTCTTCCTGAGTACAATAACACCTACTGCGATCGCCAACATGCATCGACCAAGCATGGCGATTACGGCTGAACCCCCCCTTGGAGGACACCTATGCCCAACTGTGGGCTTCTAAAGGTTGTCATGATGATGACTTTGGGTCATTCATTGAATCCAAGGCCAAACTAGCGGCCAAAGAGCTGGGAGTCCTCGCAAAGGTGCGAAAGTACTTCACGTCGGAACAGCTGCTCAACTTATACCAGGCACAAGTTCGATCGTGCATGGAGTATTGTTCGCACCTTTGGGATGTATCAGCAAAATACCAACTGGAGGCATTGGAAGTCATTGATAGACGTGCCAAGAGGCTCATTAACAACGACTCCCTGGTTAGGGCTAAGCTCCAGAGCCTTGAACATCGCCGCACCGTTGCTAGCCTTTCGGTCTTTTATCGGGTACATTTCGGAGAGTGTGCTTTGGAATTGCACTTTACATTTAATTTCCCCATCCCCATTCCATCATCGAACGAGCAGAGATACGGCGAAGCGTCACTGCTTTAAGGTTGAAGTTCCACGGTCTCGAAACAAGCGCTTTGACTCTACATTTACAGTGCAAACTGCCAGACTGTGGAATTCCCTGCCCCCCTCTCTGTTCCCTGATAAGTATAATCTGGGTATCTTTAAGGCACGAGTGAACCGATTCATCCTAGGCAAGCGTGTTCCAACTTAGGCCGCATTATCACAAAAGATAGGGTGAAAGCAAGCCTATTTGATAGTAAAAAAAAAATGATGATGATGAATAAGGTAATGTAACAAAAATTTCACGATAGGAACAGGTTGTATGGGGTTAAATCGGACTGTCCTCCGTACTAGTGTATAAATATTACCACCGTACCTATTTCTCCAATAAAGCAGCGTGACTGTGTGTCCAAAGGCCATGATTCATACAATTGGTTTCTGGGATGGCAACGTGTCTGTAAGGCCTCTCATCACCAAAAATAGTAAATGATCACCAAATCTTAGTCACCAAATATTAGGACCCTTAAGTGCCCGCTGGGGTGGATCGGACGTGGTTAGGTTAGGTTACTTTCCCGAGGTGGCGGCGCGTAGTGTTCCACGCGCGCCCCTCTTAGGCGCGAACTACACAGAAAGAGCGTACGGTGAAGACGCGGCGCAGGCGTAGAGCAGGCCTGGAACAGATAAGGCACGGACGCGATTTAAATTTGATCAAAGAGGCGAAGAGACGGCGCAACTAGTCATTACCACATCACTCCTTTTTTAAACAAGGGTAATTTGATGAGAATGTCAGCACGGAGAAAACTCCATCTGGCTACCCTGCTCTTTGGCGTAATTCTCACTAAAACACCGGTTTACCTACATAATAAGCTAGCTTGGTCGCGTGATGTAAACAAAATCAAAACCAGAGCGTCCACCTACCTTATGTTAACTGGAACGCATCGAACGGCTGCCTTTCGCGGTTGTTTCAAATTTGCTGCCACTCGCTGCTGGAACGATTTGCCACCTCCTTTTCGTGCTATAAAAACAGTCCATACCTTTAGTTTAAAATATAAAAAACACCTACTACAAAAACAAAAGGACTATAATAGCTGAAGTATTTTACCTTTGGTTTGCACGTAGCTGGGAATGCTGACCTCAGTGAAACTCGGCAGCGAGTGTCTTCTCTTCTTTTATTCCTTTTAATCATACAGATCACCGTATACCGCTTTATGTTATTAATAATACTTGTTGTTCGCTTTAACATAAGGAATAACTCTTTTTCGCTTTAAGAACTAAGACGACCCACTGACCAAATTCCCTGTCGTGATCCACACCACACATAAGAGATTACAGTACATAATTATTATACATGAACTTATCATAATACTACATACACTTATTACACTTTTTTAGTTTTATTTGTTGTCAATTTGAGTCGTCGGTGTCCCTTCGTTTGTCACAAACTCACAACCACAGAGTAATATAATAAACCTCTCACAACGCCAGCGGCATAGACAAACAATGTGGAAACACATTGGCCGATAGTTGCAACATTAAAAAAGAAATAAAAAAAATAAAAAAGGAAAAATGCTATATTATGTATTCACTTTTATTTATTTATTGTTTTAATAACTTTATATAATTAATAGTTATGTCGGGTTTACATATTACATATTTTTTACATAATGTTAGCTTGCATATTTTTGTAGATATTTTTTATTACAACTTTTTTATTTATTTTTTACCTTAAGTCATGACTGTGGCCGCCCGTGGCATCTCTGCAAGGCCCTGTCAGAATACCAGCGCTGCGACATTTCATGTCGTAGCATTGTGCTGAGACAGGAGCCTTTTTGGTCTCGTACAGGTTTCATAAGGCTTTTCTTTTTATGTTTTATTGTTTTATATAACCCTTTTTTATGTTGTGTTTACCTGTACGAGGTTACAAATAAACCATTTTTCTTTCTTTCTTTCTTTCTTTCATTATACAGGCTGAATTTATCGTAATAGCATGCTTTCCTCTTCAGACGACGAAGATGCGCTTGCTTTGCTGCAACTCATTAATGTGCAGAGACACCGAATATATTGGGTGTACCCTGTGTGGAAAATGTTACAAGAGCATAGATATTTTAAAATTCTTAATGGAAAAATCATCAGAGAATATCTTACAACATACATGACAACTCGATCTCCGATTCCATTTCAAAATAGACATTATTAATAAAATAAATAAAAATAAAGTACTTCCTGTTGCACCGACTTTTAATCCTATTTCTCTCCATATTTAATCTTGTACATTTTTATTACTGTACTCCGGCTTAGTATCCGTAAAGAGCTGGAAATTGTTAAATTATCTCGCAGAACTCTACATTAAACCGTCGTCGAAATCCGCGTCACGCGTCAACGTCCTGCCTGCGCGCCCCGCAGCCCCGCGCCCGTCTCCGCGGCTCCTCCACCACTAGCACCGCACTAGCGGACCGGCACCAGTCGGGGGTTGCGGAAGTATCTCCAGTTCCCGCGACCCCCGACGTAGGTGTGAGATAGAACACCGGGGTGGTTTTTAGTCAGTAAGAGTCTGACAGCCCCCTCCGCCCGCCCCAGGGCGGAGGACATTCATGAGGATTTTCCACCCCGAACAAAAAAAAAAGGTTAGGTTACTTTGGTTAAATGTTGGTGATCATTTACTATTTTTAATTGAAGGTCATTAACTATATCTGGAGGTTCGTTAAACATAAGCCTTAGATGACCAAAGGCAGCGGAGACCACTTAACATAAGGTATACCGTCGGTCGGATTGTTTCCCATCCAGACATAAAAAAAACCTAAGAAGAATATTTTAATTCATAGTTAACTTAATGTATTAAAAACATTCAGACATAAAAATAAAGACACCTAAATAGTTTAGATATCATTATTCTTCAATAAAATATACTAGTTCAGTTTTCAACTTGAACCTAAAATAATATTAGGTGCTTTTAATAACCCTCTACACGTACATCGGAGTGGGCAGTTAGTAAATTTTCAAATCAATTGTTATTCTAGACGTTAACGGTACCACAGACTAAGAATACTGCTTATTTTATTTATAATTTTAAATCAGAACATAATTCCATATAAAAATTAGTAATGCTTAAAACTATATTAGTACCTTATACCAAGTTTTTTAAATTATCAATTCATCTTAAATTAAAAAGGACACAACCAGAGCTGTGTACCTTATTCCAGTGCCTCACAATACGACACTCAACCCTTTCCGTAATGGTGTTTAGAAGACCGTTGGTGCTGCCCCGTACACGACGTATCAGGGAGGCCACTCTCTTGCGCACTATTGCTCTAAAACAGACGGAGTTAGCCACATACATCCCGATGCACTACAGTAATACGGCAACCTCATCAGCATCCTAAACCCATGGCATTAAAAGCCCTCTGCGTATAGCGGACTCACAGGTTGTAGGTGTACAATGTAAAATAAAGAAATGCTTAGGAATTGTAACAATTCTGATAGTTTAAGAGAAATAAAAGGCTATGCAGAATTGTACGTATTGAATTTAATAGCTCTCACACGAAAGTTAAAATGTGATGAGTATCAAAAACAATTGTAAGTATAAAAGTTAGCACTGACCTAAACGCACTAAGGTTAGGCAGTATCCAGGAGGATTATGATCCCCAGCCTGGCCGGCGTACAGGATCAGCCGAAGAGAAGTCTGACGCGATCAGCTCGGGGACGGAGGCCCCCCCAGGCGGTCAGTAGGACCAGCCCTGGGCAGCAAGAGGCACGCGACAGCTCGACTTAGCCTCTAAACCGACTCTCGGTTGCAGACTGGTAGACTTCAGTAAGTAGACTGGTAGACTTCAGTAAGGTACGCGTATGGGTAATCAGCGTGTTACCCAAGCGACCGAGGTCTAGACTCCAGCAACGTAAGCGTATGGGGAATCAGCGTGTTCACCCAACGGCTCCGAGATCTAGACTGACCCATTTGACAGGTTCCTTTTCTGACCGCTCTTCCAAAATTCATAAAAAATCCAATTATGAATCTTCTTTCTAGAACGGTCAAATCGTTTTTTATATAGCAACGGTCAGACTCAATAATTGTCGAATGCCATTTATTTTAATAATTTTTATTATAATATTGCGATTTAGATCTAAAGGAACACACGATAATACAGCGGGTGTTCAGCCGTTTACTATCTAACACAGACAAACAAGCTTACAAGATATACAACATAGAGGTTTTACGTTAGTAGCCGAAAACTTATTTTAGAAGAAATGTTGGCGGTCGTCAATTTGACGACTGTCGCTGACAGACATGTCAAAGCAAAACATTATTTATTTTTCAGGTTTGTAAATATTAATTTGATCCAATTATACAGGAATAAATTACATAGGATGACGACAGGAACAGCATAAAAAAACGTAAGTAGATAAACACATTCTACATAACGTGCGATGAATGATTTTATGCTTATGAAAAGTAAGTATAGTTTTCGAGTTGAACCGAAACACTATATTATCCAACGACCCGAGAATTTTTTTTGGCCTAGAACAAAAATTTTGAGAAGGTTAGATATTTCAGCATTCACAAACTTCCATACCTTATTCAAACACACCGACATCTTACGAAATTAAGGTCAAATGAGATTCACATTCAATGATCATCACGCAAACCTAAAGATTCATTAACAATAGGGCTTATTTTTGGAGTTGTAATCCGCTCGCGTTTAAAACCCATTAATAAGATAAAGATTTATATCTAGGCCTGGATCGATTATAATAAGGGCTTATAGAAGACGAGTTATTAACCGCTCGTGAAGATACCTATGGCTTTCAGAGTGAAGCCATAGATGGGGAAAAAGATCAAGGGGATAGCCCTTAAATAATATTAATACAGGCTTATTTAAGGCGAGTTATTAGCCGCTCGTAAAGATACACCTATGGTTTTAAGAGTACAGCCATAGATATAATAGAAGATCCATCAACCTCAATAGTTGACGGTGTCTAATTAGTCAGAAATCCATCAACATGCAGACGTTGATGGTGCTAATTAGTCAAAAACTAACAAAGAGTTAGTAAATAAGAAGGTTAGGTAACGTTGTACCCAACAGTACTTCTTAAGCTCTTTAAAAAAAGGAGATTAAAATAATCTTATTGGTTTCAGAACCGATGAATGAAGAAAATAAATATCTATAGAGGTTTTATTAGGTCAAGATTAAAAACTCTATAGTAAGAAGAAGGAAGCGATAGACATGAGTAATGAATAAAACCATTTATAAGAAAAGGTAATATATGACAATATTAAAGTCAAAAGAAAAGAAAATAAAAATAGTCATAGGATTCCAGAGAGTGTCATGAAGTGACACTTGAAAAATATAAGTGAGGAAAAATAATATTTAAGAAGCAAAAAGCAAAAACTGAGAAAGTAACTAAGTTATAAAGATTGGAAAAATAAGATTTAAGAAGTAAGAAGCAAAAGCTGAGAGAGGGACGAAGTTATAAAGAGTGAAAAGACTCCGGGAGGGTCAGAGTAACTAGCCTCCAAAAGTTCAAAGGCGACTAGCCTCATAAAGATTAGAGTGACTAGCCTCTAAAGGGTCAGAGTGGCCTCAGGAGGGTCAGAGTGACTAGCCTTTAAGAGGGTCAGAGTAACTAGCCTTAAGAGGTCAGGCGAGGGTAAATAAGATTCAAGAAGGAAGAGAGTAACAACCCTCTGAGAGGTAATTGAGGTTAAATAAGATTCAAGAAGGTGAGAGGGTGACAACCCTCTGAGAGGTAAATGAGGGTAAATAATATTAAAGAGGGTAAGAGAGCGACATCCCTCTGAGAGGTAAATGAAAGTAAATAAGATTCAAGAGGATAAGAGAGCGACAGCCCCCTGGGAGGGTACATGAATGACCAAGCCCCTTCGAGAGAGGGTCAAGCATGACTAGCCTCTACGAGAGAGGGCCAAGCGTGACTAGCCTCTTCAAAAGAGGGCCAAGCAAGTAATACACCTCACCTAGAGGTTCAAATAGTGATACGCGCGTAAGAGTAAAACGAGTAATAAATAGTGACCGACCTCCGGTAGGATTAAACGTAATACACCTCACCGAGAGGTTTAAGCCGAGAGTGAAATAAAATGTTTATAAATCGAGCCCACGACATTGAGCCTATTCAATAAAATAAAACATTTATAAAGTACAGTAAATGAAAGACAGTATTTGCTATTTTATTTATTGTTGTTAGCATCTGTATAGTTTATCATCGTGTAGGTATGTACAAACAACTACAGAATATTGTTCTGAGCTGTCGAAAAGTGTCTCAGTCCCCAACTCAGTAGTGACCACTACGTGGTTTTAAAAACACACCCAAGCGAAGACTGAGTGCGGTTACCATAGGGTAAGCGCTGTGGTGTGCACGTGTGTGGGGTATACTGGGAACGACTATAGGGTATGCTCCTAATAGCCGTGTACAGTAAACCAGACCCCAACTTGTAAGTAACCCCAACTTGTAAATAAGTGCCTCGAAAAACACGTAAACCCGTTGACCACGGCTGTCATTCATAGATCTCTTCATAGATCCACCCGTTATGGGCAACCAGAGGCCAGAAGGTCTATTCTCCAATAAACTCCCTCGATGAATTTAGGTCTGCGTGCTGTAATTCTGATGCTAGAGATCCAAACTTCACCTAAGCCACTCTTCACCTAATTTGTATTTTTCTTACTCCTCCGCTGTTTTTTTCTGATTAATTTCGTTTAAGAATCCAAGACTGTTGTAACGTTTCTCCGAGACTCGTCGAACTTCTCGGCGCTTTTCTGGAGGGCGCCACTGTTGATTCTGGCTTTCAGGAGTTGCAGCGGTTTATGAATAATGTGTCGGGCTTGTTCACCTAAATTGAATTGATTAGTTTGAAGTTTCAATGTGGTAACGCATCAGACATAGGTACCTTTGATATATTTATGTTTCTTATAGAATAACCCAATAATACTATGACAGAGGTTACCCTATCATAAGTTCGAAAAGTATTTGACCGAATTTCATTTCACCTAAAACTTTTCAACTATTATCGTTTCGTTTTTTTTTAACTTCATCGAAGTCACGTCTGCCAAAGTATCAGTTGACCTATTATTAATTCGATTTTTCTCGTTACTCCGACGTTTCATTTGGTCGAAAGATGAGAGCAGTACTCCATACACGATCGAACTTGCGCTTGATAAAGTTTAAGCAGCTGTACCGGCGTGAAGTACCGTGTCACCTTTGCTAGGATCCCCAGCTTTTTGGCAGCCACTTGAGCCTTTGCCTCTATGAAAGGGCCAAAATTGAGGGTAGATGTTAACGTAACACCAAGAAGCTCAAGTCGGTCGGTTATCGGCACGGTTACACCTCGGAAAGATGGAGCTGGGTGGAATTGGCTCCTTTTAGAGACACGCTTGGGTCCGGAAAAGAGACACGCTTGGGTCTTAGCAGCATTGAACTTGACCAGATTGGCATCGCCCCATTCAGAGACAGCCTGTAAGGACAAATTCAAACGCTCAACCATCGCCTCCCGGAGAGACCGGATCTGCGAACCACCAGCTCATGCATCGGACACGTATCTCTCAGCGACAGTGCTGTCGTCTGCATACCCAAAGGTACCGGGTTTAAGCAGATCATTAATATGAAGCAGGAACAATGTTGCCGAGAGCACCGACCCCTGAGGAACCCCGGCATTAATATCCAGCAGTCCGGACGAGCAGCCATCTATGACCACTCGAATAGACCGATCCCTCAGGAAATCTGCAATCCAATCACACAATCCGGCGGGCAGACCGAAGGAAGGAAGCTTATTAAAAAGGCTATCGTGCCAGACCCTGTCGAAGGCCTTTGAGATGTCAAGGGAGACCGCTAGGTCTTTTCCATGCTTCTCGATGGCCTCACTCCAGATGTGAATGGCATACGCTAGTAGATCCCCAGTTGATCGATTTCGGCGGAAGCCGTATTGTCGGTCACTGAGGATATCATTCGCTTCTAGGTATGCCAGGAGCTTACAATTTAGCACCCGTTCCATACTCTTACAGAGAATGGACGTCACCGAAAAGGGTCTATAATTCGACGGGTCAGCCCGACTACCCTTCTTGGACACGGGCTGCACGTTAGCTTGCTTCCAAGCCATCGGCACTTTCCCAGTCTCAAACGACAGGCGATATAAGCGCGTCAAGATCGGAGACAACTCAGGCACACAAGTCTTCAGTACAATTGCTAGAATCCCGTCAGGGCCACTAGCCTTGCTCACGTCTAAGTTACGCAGTACCCTAAGAACGTCCTTCTGATGAATGCTTATGTTCAACATACTCGACACGCATCCAACAGAAGAAACAGGGGGCCTCGCGCCACCCGGATCCAGACGTGACGATTCCGCAAACATAGAGGCGAACAAGTTAGCTTCTCCTCAGCGGAGTGGGCCAGCGACCCGTCGGGTCTCAGCAGTGGTGGTAGTGAGGGGCGGCAGAAGTTCGATTCGACCGACTTAGCCTGGGACCAAAAAGCCTTTCTACCTGCTGGGTATGAAGCAAGTTTGTTCCCTATTCGGCTAATGTGGTCAAACCGAGCTCTCCGCAACACCTTCTTGCAGGACTTGGCAGCCCTGTTAAAGGCTCTTTTCTTCTGGCTCACGTCACTTGCTTTGCGAGTCCGGGCGTCAACCCATGCTAGGTACGCTGCATGTTTTAGCGCATTAGCACGATTGCACTCAGCACCAACCCATGGGCGAGCTTCGGCAGACATTGTTACGTCTGAGAACGGAATAGAGTACTCCATCCCCCTCCGCAACACATCCGCCACGGCGTCCGCGCACGACAAAGCCAAGGATAACATGCAAAGAAAGATCGCATGCCATCCCAATCTGTTGACCTGTATCGCCATACCCGCCGGGTGCCTCTAGGGCAAGGATCGGGCGGGGAGTAGACGGACACAGACTTCACCAGACAGTGGTCAGAGCTACCCAGTGGAGAAGAAATCGACACCGAGTAGCGGTCTGGATCTGTTGTCAGCAGAAGGTCCAAGCAATTGGCTGTGTGCGAATCAACATCTGGCACCCTTGTTGCCCCCTGGACCAGCTGGGTGAGATTTAGCGCTAGCGCCAGGTTTCGCGCCTCTCGTCCAGCATGGTCTGTGTGCTGGTATGGGAAGAGCCACTCTTGGTGGTGGGCGTTGAAGTCCCCCAGTAACACCAATTGGGCAGAAGGGTACCGCTGCTCAGCCGCATCCGCCGCCTCACTGAGATGTTGTATGAGCCCAGTTGTCTCCAGATCGCCACTATGCGACCGGTAGACATAGGCGTAGACAATTTTGTCTAGGCCTGTGTCCACTAGAACCCACAGCGTTGAGACCCTGGAATCCTCAAGGTTGCGGAAACGCCGATAACAGATGTCGTCCCGGGCGTACATACATACACCCGCGCGTGGTCTGAAGTGATGCTCCAGGGTAAACCCTGGGTAAGGTACGACACGTCTGACGGACATCCGATCTGCGTCTCCGACAGGAACAAGAGCGCTGGTTTCTCAGTCTCTAGGTGGTGATGGACTGCGGCGAGATTTGAGTGCAGACCTCGTATGTTACAGAGGTGCACTTTGAGTGAGAGGGAGTGCTGCCGCTGGACAGCTTTTCTTATTTTGTTCCTGGTGGTCATTCATTTGAGAGTGAAGAAGGGAGAGGAGAAGGAAGTGAAATGAGGTTCCATGCTGCTACCCCTCAGGCACGCTCTGACAGGACGGCATCATTGGGGGACTAGTCTGGAGACTGCGGGGACGCCCCGGGAATGTCCATCGGGCCCTCTCGTCTGGTCGTCAACCAGCACGATGGCGCACTCCGGGATTTTTCGACAGTTGGCGGGGCAGCCTTTCATGTGTGGCTAGCACACTACTTGGGCCCCCAACTACCTGCGGTCGGCCAGCGGCGCACCGTGCCTCGGATCCCGCTACCCTCCGCGACTAGTCTCCCGATACGCCCATATCATCGCGAGTCTGGTCGGTCTGCCTGCATTGAAACAACTATTTCGACCCAACTCCTCTGAATTGGCTACACTGAGCATCGTACCGGAACGCGGCTAAGCCACTTGGCGGTACGTCTTTGCCCAGTGGGTGGTCGCAAGCCAGCGGCCGAAACCTACCACCAGTTAGTGTCACCTGATTAGCACCACCCAGGGACCACGTGTAGGGACTAGTTATTATTAGGGGTATTTTCCTACGGACGCGGGTGACTCGGCCCCCAAAAGTAACTGGCTATAATTATATTTGTGACCAAAATATATTTTGAAAAATATTGTTTCGATGTGGTGAAAATATGGCTAATTTAATAAATCATTTGGCAAATGAAAAATGTTCAAAAGAGACTTCGGCTAATAGGAAAAAGTTATTTTTTAAATCGGCGAAATATAGTTGGGTAAAATAATACCTATGACACATGATACTTCGATAATTTAAAAATATGTCAAATAATGCATATAGCAAAAAAGACGTCGGTCAATAGTTTTCAGTAAAATGAAATTCGAACAAAAATAATTCGGAAGAGTGGTCGGTTCCCTATGGTAGATCTAGTAATCCGAACCAGTATAACGCTTAACAGTCACGCTTGCGTCAGTCAAAAGTCGCTTCTACAAATTGCTCTTTGAAGGTACCCTAAGGGAGTTATCTAGGCAGTGATAAGGGTCAGGATTGTCCCTGTTGGCAGATCGGGACACTGGCTGGATCGAATGGTCACGCAATCGAATAAAACCTCATTTCTATTGAAGTGACGTGCTACCCAGTAGGGTATGTTGAACGCGTTTCTTTATTGTGCTAAAAGGGTGTATTGATCCTTATCTTATTGAAGAAGTGAATGATTGAAAATACTTGTTTGAAACAGCTTAATTTAGTCATAGTTTAGTTATTGTCATGTATTAGCTGCTTCGGTGATCAGAAATTTATTTTGAATTATTTATTATGATTGTCTCTAGTCCTCTTTTAACGTGCACAAATTGTAACGTTTTTCTCTCATTTTTATGTTCCGTAGATTAAACATGAACGATGTATCCAATTCTGTTGATTTAAAAAAAAGAGTGTTTATGGAGTTTCTTGCTCTTTCTTCTCCATAGAAACCTACTGTTTAGAACGAGCAACTAGCTTCAACTTTTTGACTTACTGACTCCATGACAATTTTATTCAAAAGTGCCTGAAAATATTTTATTTGAATTAAATGATTTGAGTTTGAGTTTGTTATTTTTTCTAAATAGAGCTACAAAAGCCAGCACATTAAGCTACAACAATCTGTGAAAGGACAATGCCAGGAACTCTATAGAACTTTGCCCCACTCAATAAAAGTCATGTACAAGCTTGCAATATATAGATAGATAGAATCTTACTGGGTCCATATTGGCTCACCTAAAGTTCTTTACCCGAAATTGTACTTCCTAAGGATTTGTAATCCGAATGATCACTCTTCCTAAAATTTTTCATCCTAAAGTTTTTATTCATACTATTTGTAGTGCTACCGGCGATGTTCATAACACTCATGTTTCCGAAAATTGTTATTCATAATATCATTAATGTAAATATATTTAAACTCCTACTGTTTTTTATCATAACGCTTCTGTCCCTAAACATAATTACCATAATATTTTTACTCATACTCGGAAAGAAACATTTACCAAGTGTAATAAAAAATATATGTGGGTAGAAGATGATATTTATAGTTTTAATTTGAGGGTATGATTATTATTTGGGGGTATGCTTTACATAACGTACTGAATTGTGTCTATTGCTAAGTTCAAACCTACTGCGCGTGCGTGCAAGCAAGCATGCATCAGGCAAGCAAGCATGCAGCATACAAGCAAGCACGCAGCATACAAGCAAGCATGCAGCGCGCAAGCAACCATGCAGCATGCAAGCAAGCAAACATGCAGCGTGCAAGCAAGCATGCAGCATGCAAGCAAGCATGCACCATGCAGCATGCAAACAAGCATGCAGCTTGCAAGCAAGCATGCAGCGTGCAAGCAAGCATGCAGCGTGCAAGCAAGCATGCAGCGTGCAAGCAAACATGCAGCGTGCAAGCAAGCATGCAGCGTGCAAACAAGCATGCATCATGCAAGCAAGCATGCATCATGCAAGCGATCATGTAACATGCAGCAGGCATGATTTCTGTCACGGCTCCGGCGTTGCAGGGCTCCGGCGGTCCCACGCGAGCTTATCGTCGCAGATGGTATTCACGCTCACCACTGCAGCTTCGGCTTGCTGGCCGGCTTCGCCGGCCAGCCTCAGCCGCGGCGGCGGGCGTTAAAACCACCTGCTCCTCAGCTCGCGGGCCGCCTCGCCCCTCCACGCCTACGCGGATTTAAATTACACTCTAAGGGTAGTAGATTCGTTTCTGTCATTAACTTTGGTAGCACAACATATTCACTTTTTAAGACAATATTTTAGTTATTGTCTATTTATATATATTTTCGTTGAAATAAATTCCATGGAAAAATACACTGAACAAACAATATTCGTTAAAAAATAATTCTACTGTTTGATAAGTTTGTTAAACAAAAAAATGTGAATAAAAATTCATTGAATTGTGTTTCTGTGAAATATGTTTCATTGAAGCAAATAGTCTTTGAAACAATAATAGTCGAAATAAAATTACAAGAACCAAATATGATATGAAACATTTTCTGGAAAACGAAATTCTATGAAATTTCTGTCTGCGAAACAAGGGGACACCGTTATACATGTTATGTGAAAATAAAGTTACGTAAAATTAATGTATGTATATAGTACTGATTATTATGAATAAAAAGAAATCTAAACAAAAAAGATATGACTTTGAATAATAGTGTAAAAGATGGTTATGTTGAGAAAATATAGGAAAACAAATAAAAGTATGATAGATGTTTATTGCTACTGACATTATGAAGTTGAATGCTTCGGATTATGAACATTAGAGACAGAGTAGTTAGGAATTGTGATTGTTGGGATGAAAAATGTTAGGAAGAACATTTTCGGATTTCCAATTATCGGAGTTAAAAATTTAGGTGAACTTTGGCGCACCCCATCTTACTGCTTATTCATTGCTGATAACTAAACATTAGTCCTAGTGAATGCAGAACTTGCGGTTTCTGTTTAACAAAACAATAATGACATTGATTATAGGTCAGGTGCACTTTATAATCGTTATAATAAATTATTGGTGTGTGTGTTAAGATTACAAAAATCACACAGTAATACAATGTGATTTTTATAATTTTTTCATAGTACTCTGAATCAATTTAAACAACGTATTATGATACGTCACGCATTATTGTTATTACTTATTATAATCTTTAAATTAAATTAAATTATATTTTAGGTAAAATGAGTTTGTATTTTGTGGGTAGGTATCTCTTAATCCGCAAGTTCTATAGAAAAACAATTTACTATGAAAAGGTTCTATATTCATCATAATTATTTTCAATTATTTACTTTTTCTGTACATGGGTGGGACAGGATCTGGCATTGTCATTTCTTTGATAGATTTTCAACTTTATGTCTAAAGAATAAGATTCATATTCAATTGCCAGTTTTGGTATGGCTTGATGTGCTGGTCTTACCTACTTAAGTTTTTATTAGCAGTCATTGTGAATATATGTACATTAGGAACCCTGGGTCGAATTTCAAACAAATTTATTCAAATTGGGTAAACGACGCCTGACAGCGCTTCTTTATCCCCTAAATACTGTCCTACTATAGGTACCTACACGCGGATATTTGTGAGGATGGAAAGATGTTTATTATTCTAAAATTTGTTGAAAGGACATGATTCATAATGGGCCCAGTCTATGTATACCACTTCAAAAAAAAGAGAAAATTCCGAAGAATCCGGGAAAAATTCAGATAATTCATTTAAATGTACCTACACTGTTGTGGTAGTAAATTGATATTTAATTAATAATTTTGTGGATTTTCAACATGGCGTCACGCAGATTTAGCTACTCTATTAAACCATAGATCGACCATTGATCATAGAAAGAGAACTGTCAGCTGTCAGTGTCACAACAGTGTCACTTCAGTCACTTTCGTCTCGTTTTGTTTCTAGTTTAGAAACTAGAAAGAGTGTTTTTAAGAACCTCGCTTTTGTGTTTTGAATTTTACACCATTTTTTTTCCATCTGTCTCTGTCTGTTTCCATCTGTCTTTACTTGGGTCACAAATCGACGCAGAAAATCAGAATTATAAATGTCAGACGTCATTAATCAATCAAAATTACAGCTTACTTTGTTTGTTGTGTGTTGCAACTGCAAGTGCAATTTCTTATGTTTTACCTGCTCACAAAGCTGTTTTAAAGTAATTGGACAGTTGAGAACTATTTAAAATACATGTTTCCCTATTAATAAGCATGGTGTAGGTAAAAGGACTGGGCGCAGGCCCCATACATTTTGAAACAACTCCTTTTACACACATATATGTAGAAATAGATCAACTTTCATATAAATAATACTAGCTTTTGCCTGCGAGTTCGTACACGTAAATGTCCGTTATCGCGGATGCAAAGGAAGTTGCGGATTAAAAATTAGCCTATTCAGGATTCTAGCTATCTTCATACAAAATTTCATCAAAATCGGTACAGCCGTTTCGGCGTGAAAGCTTAACAAACAGTGTTACTTTCGCATTTATAATTTTAGTACAGACTAGCTTTTGCCCGCGACTTCGTCTATATAATTATAAGTTTCGTATAAGTCTCCGTAATGTCTATTCCCAGGGTTCGAGCTATCTTCATACCGAATTTCATCAAAATCAGTTCAGCCGTTTCGCCGTGAAAATGTAACAGACCGAGTTACTTTCGCATTTATATCGCTTGTGATCATTTAGGACTTGACCTTATTCTAAAGTCGTATACGAAAGCTAGTAAAATAATTATGAGCAACACTTATCTTTCACCTATTAAGGTTCGAACATAACTCCTGATAAAAACAACAAGAAAAATAATAACAAGCAAATTACTTCGGAAAATGAAAATTTACAACAAGAAACAACAGGCTAGACGCGATATATTTCCATGGAAAGATTTGCGGGTTTGCGCAACAAAGTACAAAAATACATAAAAACTCCGATTTGTTACACGAAAAAGACCGTTCTATCATTTTAATGAAACACTCCAACATCTTGGAATTTCTTTGATACTCTTAATAATTTTGTTAGAAAAGAACAGTGTTAATTAAATGTTCTGTCTTATTACATTGAGCCTGATCTTTGCCGAATCCCCTTCAATTGTTATTGACTAAGATCCCAAAGCCACCAGACTCACGTCATTTAACCATGGCTGAAAGTTCTAAGACCTTTCTTCTTTTGTTATCATGTCGACGGCAAACACCAATAACTATCATGTGCGTGTGTGTGTGTGTTGTAAGGGTTCCGTATCTCAAAAGGAAAAAACACGGAACCATTATAGGATCACTTTGTAGTCCGTCTGTCTGTGTATGTCCGTCTGTCTGTGAAAACTCTTTATCTCGGGAACGAGTGAAGATATCGAGTTGAAATTAAAACTTTATACTCAAGTCTATAGTCCCTTAAAGCTGTGAAAAAAACTTCAATCAAACTTCTAAGTTATGGTGAAAAAAGATGGCCGTTTATGCTGCATAAAACGTATATTTTGACACTCTAAAGGGAATCAAAATTTATAGGGTACTTCCCGTTGACCTAGAACTAAGTTTGGCAGGTAATATCTTATACTACAAGTACAGGAAAAGGCTGAAAACTAGACATTTGTAATTAAATCATAAAAAATATAGTCGCTATTTAAAGTACGTAATCAATCACCGAGGTATGCGATATAATTGTATGGGTGACCAAATCACGGATTGAACGGAACCGTCGGCAGGTGAGTTCGACTTGCGCTTGTCTGGTTTTGCTTGTTAGATTCCTTGTTTGGCCCAGTACTCAGTTACGGCAACGCCAACCGCTGACACAGTCATTAGGTCTTCACATGAGCAGGTGACCGGGCAGGCAGCGCAAGATAGAAGGTGGACGTGGTGGATGATCTACAGAGAGACGCCGCATAAGCACTGAAGACTGGCATCATTTGAAGACCATCTGTAAAGACCTTTAAAGCGCCTCGCTGAAGCCGACCCGAGAAATGCTTGCTATAATGGTATACGTTTTCAATAAATTTATTAGGTAGGTAATCGTTTTCAACAATAACCTATAAATCATTTACATAAAAATTAGCCATCACTCTTCGTCTAAAGTGAGTAAGGTACGCTTTGTACCTGCTACTTTATACCTGAAAAAAAGGCATCCGCTATTTATTTTTAGAATTTCAGCCATCATATTTTGTCTCTAGACCTCTTTTAACATCCAAGACGTGTTACATTGTTCTCACATTGTACCCTTAGATTCAACATGAATGATGTAACCTAAATTTGTAAAATTTATCTGATTTTAAAAGAGTGTTCATGGAGTTTCTTGCTCGTTCTTCTCCATAGAAACCTACTGTTTGGAATGAGCAACTAGCTTCAACTTTCTGACTGACTGACTCTGACAATTCAAAAGTACCTGTAAATGGTTTAATTGAAATAAATGATTTTGAGTTTGAGTTTGCATAGTGACGTGGGTCTATCGACTCTAGTTTCTTGGAACATTAAGGAATTGTGCCATACAATCTGCTTTTATCTTTTCCCCGGATTATTTTTAAGGCTCTTAAAAATAACGGGCGATTGAAATTTTAAACGATTGTCGGCTGTTTCTATATACCACGACGATATTTGGCTTTGTAATTGTGTAATTTGTTAACGTTTAATGAGATTCATTACCTGTTATCACTTTGAAAAGGTGAAAAGTTCAGTAATTAATCAGTCTTTGTTGTTGGTGATACGCGATTGTTTAATTTTTGTTTTTATTTATCTAAGGAACACAAAACAGAATAATGACAATACATTGTTTAGGTAACACTGAGTATCAAAGAATCATGGCAGGATTTGTACAAAAAAAATTAAGATGTTTAGAGAAGTTGAAATTCTAATTCTTACACTATTGGGTAACTAAAGAGTATCTTCAGGTATTTACAATATTTTTAAAACCCCGCAAAAAAAAGTGAAATGTTTTACGAAAAGCTCATTATTTCAGAACGAAACGGTGAGTGATAGTAACAGTGACACTGACAGTCGCCGTTTCGCAGTTCTTACACTGAAATTGCATCGTTTTATAGGAAATAATGTCATACATATTTCTTTTTTCCACACACTTGTCACATTACTTGTCTGCCAATTTGATAGATCCGTTAACGTTGCCAGTTTGTCACTTTCTTTTTTTATAAACACAAAATAAAAAGTGTTATTTTTATTTGGTAATATTTAAAAAATATTATGGTAAATATATCAATCTACTCCTGATAATGTATTCTTCACATTGTAAAATATTTTAAGCTCTCTAAATTATTTATTTTTTTCATACAAATGAATGTATGGATCTCGCCGTGATTCTTTCAGGTTAAGGCTGTATTCCTACATTATGCGTACACAACATGAAAACATAATTTAGGAAAAGGTTTGAAAAAAAAAGAAATGTGACTTAACTAAACTAAATACCTTTATACATGCCACATGTATGTGCATAGCAGGTTTTATAATTAAATTTTATTTTATAATTTAGACATAATTTTCTTCACTCTAATTTCCACTATCAAAAACATCCAACTCATTGCCATTTTATGGCAAAAGCTCGTTATAGAAGCGACACGTTCTTACTCCTGGATTACAGAAAGATGTTTTGTCAATATGAACATTTAGTACAAAGATGGGTAGGTGAGGTTGGAGGCGTAGAATTCTTATATTAAAATTGATCATCATCTTTCTGCTTTTTTTATTTTTTTTTTATTTTTGCGCGGTGGAAATCCTCATGGACTTCCTCCGTCGTGGGGGTGACGGAGGGGCATGCCGGACTCCTACCGGCCAAAACCACCGCGGTGTTCCACCTCTGCCCATGGCCGGGGGTGCGGGATTCGCATTAGCATTCACCGCTCCCAATCATCTTTCTGCCTAGCCTTTTCCAAACTACCTATGTTGAGTCGCTCCATGTAAAACACAGATATTTAGCTACATACGGTTACATAGAAACCCGAACCCCGATGTGTTAGGAACAGGCTAGGCAGATGATGAAGTTGCAGGGTAAGTTTTTTTTTTTAATATTATTAGTTCATAAGTACTCACTGCTAAATAAGGCCTCTACCCATTAACTGACCATCACAATAAAGTCTCAAAAGGGGAAATAACTATTCAGAATCCCAATCTATAGAATTATGATTATTACATTAACGAAAATCCACTCACTATGAATAATAGCACTAATTCCATTAATAATGCACTTTGCACTGCAAATATACAAAACTGGCCCAATTAGTTCACTCGTATGGAAATAATTATAAACAAAACACTGTTTGAGTGTGGGTTTTAATGAGCCAATGTTAGTAATTGCTCTCAATTATTATAAAATTATACCTGATTTGTTGTAGAAGCAAGAAAGTCTGACAACCGGTCTCACCAAGGGTATCGTGTTATCCGGTAACTGGGTTGTGGAGGTCAGATAGGCAGTCCCTCCATGTAAAACACTGGGTTCAACTGCATCAGGGTAGACTGGAAGCCGACCCCAATAAAGTTGAGAAAAGGCTAGATAGATCATTAAGCAGCATACTCAGCGTGGAGTCTGATCTACGGTTGGGCAAAATATAAAATTGGAAACAGGCATAGGGTTTTTGAAAAGCAGAAATTTTTCAGCGAGTTCTTGGTAAACCAAGTCTAGAATAAAAAAAAAGAAAGCCCATCCATTCCGGTTCTCCTTATTTTACTAGATTGCTTAGCCTTTTGATTTTCGAAACCGTCATCATCAGGAAATCTTTACGCAATTTTGGATGACAACTAGGTAGAAGATATGAACACCCGAGCACAAAATATAGAGGGCACAGAAAGACAGCTCACGCCATCTTCAAAAATAATTACCTAAACTTGCCAGACTCACTGTGACAATATGAAATTTTATTGACACTGGTTGGAACTCTTTGCAATTTTTTATAACAAAATTTTCTTGTTTGTCGTGAAATGTCAATGTCTATTTATTCATTTATACAACACGTGACAGTCGAGTCGTAAGTCTGCTTGAAACTGCTTGAGAATGCCTATAAACGAGATGTCAATGTGTGCGTGGTAAAAATGGTGGTTTGTTCTGAGTGGTCTCTCTGCTCGGGCGCAACTCAGCCTTACGTACTTTGTCACCCTAGGATCTGTCAGGTACTTCTACTAAAATTAAACTCTGATAACGTTAAAAGACTATTATTAGAACTTATATCTGAAAAAAAACCTATCTCTCATACGGGCTGATTGTCAAGTCTTCTATTGTTTTATTTTGGAACACTGTTTATCTCAGTCCGAAACAAAAAAAAAACAGCAATAGAAAGTCTAATTTTGCTTATAGTTTAATTTATGAACTCTTTCATTTATGACATCTCCTGCCTATAAACTACCTACCTCATCATATCACAGCCTATTGTCATCCACTGCTGAACGTAGGCCTCCCTCAGAGATCATCAACCATCCCGGTCTTGGGCAGCCGGAAACCATGCGCTACCTATCTGAAACAATAGTTTTTAAAATTTCGTATTTTGTAGATAAGCATTAAAATAAGGTTAAATATGATAAACCCAGGCAGAACCTTTACACTATAGGTAAGTTTCGGAAAATACAATAGCAATTAACATTTACTGTTATCGCCATTACCAATTCACACCCCTTATAGGAGATCCACTTAAAAGTTTATTTTATTCATAACCGAAACCACACGCCAATCAAAATTATTGGCACTTAACGAGTAACTTCGCACCTAACAAATACCTCTCCAAGTCAGGTATAACGAGAGGTAATAATAAGAAAATGGAATGTTCAAGTTACCTTCGAACATTCTCCTCTCAACTTTTCAATCACTACACTATAATGCGGTTTGCTGTTCTTCCAACTGGCTTTTCAACTCGACCGCGCACTCTCCCGGCTCGCAATAATTTCACTCACTCACTGAACTTCACAATTACAAAGTGAGTAATTTTAGTTAAGTTCGCTTTGGCATTTCACTAAGTAAAGGCGAGCAGATTAAATCAAGAGTAAATGGAATTCTGTTTTAAAGTTTAAGGCGACGATATACGCCGGCGACCTTGAGCGACCAGAAAATCGTATGCGCTGAGTCCAAAACTCTCAAAGTTTAGGCGAAAAAATTAAATAAAAGATAGTATTCTTTAATTTAAAAAAATACGTATACTAAAAAATAGATAATAAAATTGACTGTAAGATATTGAAAGTTTCGTTTAAATATACCTACCTGATAGATTTTGTGTGATTATCAGTGTTGTGTCTGCGTCAGACACAACTTCACGAGTTAATTAAACTATTTAATATGAACTTAATATAAAATATTCTCATACTAAATGATTAAGAGAGTGTTCTAGTTTAACATATTTCGTTTTTAAATCATTTACACTACACATTTTGCCGTGATTGTCAGTTTAAAATCTGTAAAAGTCGCTTGTTAGCCTTAATAGAGTAACTTGAATATTACTGTAGGTACCTACATGTTTGTAGTTTTAAATAACAACTTTTCGTCGCTTTCACTAAACAATAAGTAATTCAACGTTTTAGTTAAAATAGTTTTTTGTAAATTAACACGAAATGTGATAAAAGTATAATATTTATCTTTCAGAAACGTAAAACATGACCGCTTCAAAGAAAAAGGTTATTTGCATTCGTCAACCGCTATCTTTGTGGAAATTTTGCTCTTTCTGCATAATTTAGAATAGATATACGTCTATGTAGATTTAAAACTGACGAGTCGTTTTATGACAAAAGAAAAATATTTTTTTTTTTAGTTATCTCAGGTAACGAAAATGTAATACTTTTCTCGTTTATTTTTACTATTATAGGCTTATCAAAACTTGTAGACTTGCCGAAAAAGCTTATACAATGTTATAAATACAATTTAAACATTGAGTGTTTTACAACACAAATAATTTGTTAAAAGTATGTAAAATAAGTTGTTTTTTTGGCAGAATAGTTGACACCGACTCAAAAACAATTTTTAAAAAAATGTGCACAATACCCATATTTTGTGACATTTTTTCTATAGTTAATTTAACAAAATGTTTTACAACGACTTTAAGGACAACGTTAACTAATTACCCCTAAACCCTTATTCTAACCCTAACCTTAACCCTTACTCCCTGACCCTAACCCTTACCCAACCCTTTAAACTAGTACCGTTGGGTTAAACTGAAGTTTGTTGCAAATAGCTTAGAATTAACAATTACAGGCTGATAACAAGATTGATATCCAGCAGGTAATCATCATACTCATCATCATGCCAACCTGTAGCCGGCACTGCTGGGCATAGGTCTCTTAGGTCATTGGCGATCGTAATCGAAGAACCACCTCTTTTCTACCCGTGGGTGTCGTAGCAGGCGACAGAGGGATATTGACCAGAGAATGGGCAGCAGCGTCCTTCTGAGTACCATAACACCAGCAGGTATGTTCTATAAAAATCGCGCTCAGTGAATTAAGATGAAGTACTCAATACTCAATTCTTTATTGCATTCCAAAATGTAGGCTTAGGTGGTAAAAATTTGCCAAAAGAAACAATCGTGGACTCTATCATCACGTCAACTTTTAGACGCCTACTTGACTGCTGGCCATAGGCCTCCACAAGGGGGATTTAACCGTAATCGCCATGCTTGGCCGATGCATGTTGGCGATCGCAGTAGGTGTTATGATACTCAGAAGGACGCTGCTGCCCATCCTCTGGTCAATATCCTCTGTCGCTTTATACGACACCCAAGGGTAGAAATGGGTGGTGCTATTCGCGGCCGGCACCACACAGACTCTATCAGGCACAGCAAAAGAAAGATGACGAGGTTTTATTATTTATGTTTTTTTGTTATGGTTGCGTCTCACCTGATCTTAAGTGATGAGCCGGTGAACGGCTGGTGGAGCAAGGTGGACTAAGGTGTTGCCTAGGATAAACCGGTTCACTCATGCCCTGAAGATACCCAGTTTATATGAATCGGGGAATACAGAGGCGGTGTGTGTGACATTGAATTAACAATGTAACTTATTTTCAAAACAATTTTGTTTCAGTAGCTTTGATATGAGCAGTCATTATAATATAATTCTTCTAAAAACTTTAAGATAAGTAACAACGCTAGTAGAAGCATAATTCTCAATAAACTCACGCACACCCATACACTTACACACATACTCACACATACACTTACACCTACACCCACAATACACAACACAAACACAAGTCAGAAATTGTATTAGAATGTGCTAAGTAATATTACTTTACAGAATGTTTAAATTGTGTAACTTAACACTAATGTCCAACCACTGTTTATTATTGTTCAAACTTCAGGAAGTATGTGACCTGAAATACAGGCTCAGCCTAGCTCAGGCACAGTTGCTCACATTTTATTACTGATAATTGTTTTACTTCATTTATTTCTGTTCTAACTGTAACATTTTAATATGAACGAATAAATATATATAAAAATAAAAAATATGGTCAGCTCACTTAAAATTTATTTCACTTCACCCGAAAGATTTTATTCAGAATACTACGGCAGTTTCCACAATAAATCTACTACCCTAAAAGCAGGTATCAAACGCAGCATCAACTGAAGAACTTCAACAGAGAAATTGAAACGCGTTCCTTGCTTGAACCGATAAATGCCAATAAGAAGTTAACTCATTACCAAAGTTCTTGCGGTGAACCGTGTCGGTGTCAGTGGCTATAAATTATTTTATTACCGTCATGATTTATTTGTTATTCAAGTTATTAAGGACTTATTAGGACTTAGGAGTCTTGCATCAAGGAAAAATGAGTAACTTAATTAAGAGAGATGGTAAAATTGGAATTTTTAGAGTAAAGTTTTGGTGAACATAAATTCTTTTTTCGTTTTCAAGGTTCTCTACCACAAAATGTGCCAACGGGACCAGATATAAGTAAACCTACGCCGTTGTTTGTTTTTCTGTCACAGAATACGAAACTGCAATTTTCTCAGACAAAGAAAGTCAAGAAACTTATTAAAAAAATATTTTTGTTCCTACTCTATCTTGGTGCGAATCCCACAGCGTACAATACCGACTCGCATTTGAACGACTTAAAACTAATTTGAGATTTATTTTTCTTTTTTGGCGTCATCTAGTTAAAGAACTTTGGGAGCATTGACATTCTCTTGAATGAAGAAGAACTTTAAAGTTTGTATGCGAAATGCAACCTGATCGAAAACCTTTTACTAAATGTTTCTTCTGAACACTCTGAATTATTCTATAAGTTATTTAAAGACGACGAAGCGTTAATTGCATTTACAAAATTAGAAAAGGTTTTTATTCCTTCGAGAATTTTAAAAACGTTTTTAGCGCTATCTAAAATACTATTTAATTCGTGTTTCAGAATTTTTATTAACGTAATTACAGTGCTTTGTAGTTTAATTCAGCAATAAAATAAATTAACACCATTAAATAATTATTTCGGCAAATAATTATTTTATGAATAACTTGCTTCGTCTATTTTTGTACTACTTCGCCTGTGTGGATATTAAATGTAGGTATCATTGTTTTTTTTTTATTATCACATAGGCTTGCGTTTCACCGCAATTCACCTGATCTTAAGTGATGATGCGGCCTAAGTTGGAACACGCTTGCCTAGGATGAACCAGTTCACTCGTACCTTGAAGATACCCACATTATACTTCGCAAAATAAATGTGGAATCAAAGCGCTTGGTTCGAGACCGTGGAACTTCAACCATAGGTATAGCTGTGACGCTTCTCCGTATCTCTGCTCGTCCGATGATGGAATGGGAATGGGGGAATTAAATTGTGCAATTCCAAAGCATACTCTCCGAAATGTACCCGATAAAAGACCGAAAGGCTAGCAACGGTGCGGTGATGTTCAAGGCTCTGGAGCTTAGTCCTAACCAGGGAGTCGTTGTTAATGAGCCTCAGCCACCTCAACAGTGGGCATTTTGCTGATCTATCCAATACTCCATGCACGATCGAACTTGTGCTTGGTATAAGTTGAGCCATAAAACATAGCCAATGCTACTCGCTCATAATATAGCTTTGTTTAAAATCCTTTACCTATGAAAGGGTAAAGGATTTTTGTAACAAAGTTCTTTAACGCGGCTTACAGGTAATGCGAAATAGTAGAAATCGTCACGTAACAAAATGCGTGTGTGTATGTGAGTGTGTCGAGCCGCTGCTGCGCGCACTCGCATGGTCGCGATATAATTATTATTATTGGAACGAAGTTTCCTAACGCGGCTTACGGGTAGAGCGAATTAATAGAAATCGTCACGTAACGAAATGCGTGTGTGTATGTGTGCGTGTATCGAGCCGTTGCGGCGCACTCGCCTGCACGTGATATATTATTATTATTTTTATCTTTTTGTACAGACACGTACGCAAGGAACTTTGTTCCTTAAGGGGGACCCCGACCGCACAAGTTTTTTTTTTAATTTGGTTAATTGAGTTTGTACATTACCAAACAAACATACAAAAAATCAAATCATTTCTGTTTATAATGTTAAAATTTTGTAAACGATATTTGATTCTCGTACCCTCATGAGGATTGAAATTCACATTAAATAATAACAGACAACTAGTTAGTTTCATAATACATTTTTGTAAAAACCACGGCTTTTACCAAATAGGATTTTAATTACACCAAAAAACTCAGGTACACTGAAGTGTTGTTTAAAACTGTGTTCAATTAGTCTGAAACTGGGCTAATTGGAATTCGGTAAATTAATAAGGCATTATTTTATTATTTTGTACAATTAGAAAAGAAAAAGAAAGAAAGAAAGAAAAATTGTTTATTTGAAACCTCGTACAGGTAAACCGAAACATAAACAAATGATACCACATAAAAAAAAGACTTATATAACCTGTACGAGACCAAAAAGGCTCCTGTCTCAGCACAATGCTACGACATGAAATGTCGCAGCGCTGGTATTCTGACAGGGCCTTGCAGAGATGCCACGGGCGGCCACAGTCACGACTAAAAGGTAAATAAATAAAAAAACAAAATTATAATAATAAATATCTAACAAAAATAAGCAGGATAACCTTCTGTAAAGAATATGTAAACCCGACTTATCTATCAATTATATGTATAAAGTTATTAAATACAATAAATAAATAAAAGTACGCAATAAATAAATAAAAGTGATAATGATAATTTTGCATTGTTTAATTTTGCAACTATCTGCCAACGCCAGCGTTACCACAATGTTTGTCTTGTCTATGCCGCTAGCGTTGTGACAGTGACAAACAAAGGGACGCCGACGCCGCCTCAAATTGACAACATTGATGAAAAGTGTTAGTGTATTGTAAAGTAGTAGTTTAAGTTCATGGATAATCATAAAATTATGTACCCTAATCTTTTATGTGGTGTGAATCAAGACAGGGAATCTGGTCAGTGGGTCGTCTTAGTTTTCAAAGCGAAAAAGAGTTTTATCATAAGTTAATGCAGAGTTGCGGACAACTTCCTTTTTTACTTAATTAATTACAGTCATATATTTATTTACTATTATAAGTGCGAATGTCAGTGCGAATGTAAGTTTACTAGTATGTTAGTCAATCACGGCTAAACAACAGGACCGATTTTGATGAAATTAGGTACAGATATAGTTTGAAGCCCAAGGGAGGTTATAAGCTAAATTTCAACCCACGAATTCATCTATATCAGCATTGCCCGACATACACGCGTACGAAGTAGCGGGCAATGAGTACCTGGTTTAAAAAATAAATGTAATTATCTCTATCTTAGTTCATGGTGTAGGTAAACTACTAGCGTTAGGTACCAGGTTCCTATAACTTAGGAAATGACAAATCCAAAAATGATAATAATTTATTCTCGTGGACGAATTTCGGTCAGTACGCAGGTGATATTATAGTGAAAAAGTGTGTGCGCAAACACAGGTGTACTCCCTCTTCCCTCACTCTCACGGTAGTCTATGGGACGGTAATCCGTAGTAGCAGTAGTAGTATCACGGGCTGGTGTCCGCAAGTCCACGTCCAAGCGCGTATTTTGCGTAGGTACAGGTGGGAAATACATCATTCGATCCACCCGAGCTCCCCAACAAAGGCCAGCAGCGCCTTGACGTCGCTGGCGATCTCCCGTAGGTTACCTGCATTACCGAATGGCGCAGCGGCATGCGCCTACACATTCACACGTAGCAACACGCATTTCTACAAGTCGCGGCTCATCGTTATTATTATGACGTCTGATGTTTTTTCGTCTACCTACAGCAAATCCATTTTTTACCTTTTTGTGTTCATTACGCACAGTCATCGAACCATGTACTAGAAAATTATTTTTAATCAAGTATACACGTATTACCACAGTTTTTCGGGTTTTATTTACATAAAATACGACTCGCAAATGTCTCACAAGCAGACATAAATTGGCGACCGTGACAGGACAGCAAAATCATCAGAAACAATATCTGGAAGTCACTACTCCCCATAGTCAGGAGAACGTGCCTCATCCAGAGTTAAAGCCAGTCAGGATCCGGCGTCTAAGCTACAGCAAGACTTAGTCACGACCACGGCAGGAAACTTCCACAGAGATAAGTGTCCTAATCATACTTTCCTACCCATACCAAATCACACATTTCCAATTCATCATCATTAAATTGCCTCCACAGTGCATCCAAGGTCACAAAAGGCAACTATAATCGTTGTTCATCGAGTAGTAAACATCTTCAACTCATTATTTACATCAAATTAGTTTCTTTCTTTGTTGTAAAATCGACAAGGTTACAAAGGTCATTCATATTACCTATAATTATCCATTGATACATTGCCTAATCACTATATTAAACGATCATTAGTAAACATAATCTCGTTTTATGTAGCAACAATTGTTATTTATTTAGTTAACAAAGTAGTAAAATTATCTAAATAAAACTTTGTAATTTAATTTCAAACAACTTAACTTAACTTAATTAGGCATTGTTGTGTCATTAAACAGCAATCATATATTTCTTAGTAAGTAGTCATTTCACGCTTTTCACCCGTTCTGCCGAAATTTCCAGGATCGGTGAAGGAATGCGACCTGCAGTTCAATCGATCAGCTGTGCGGAACCGGTTTCTTCGCCACAGGTGTCGCCGAGCTGACGGGACTGAGATAAGAACTACTACTACTACTTACTTATTGTAAACAAGTGCAGCTAAGTGGACAAGTTTTTATTGGTTTAGTTGTTAAATTACAAACACAGCAATGACTACTGAGTCTGACAAACATAATAGTATTAAGTATAAGGAGTTAAGTTTGAGGCGTAGTTCGATTAAAGGCCAAATAACAAAGTTTAAAAATTACATATCAACATTAGGCTCAGTGCAACTGTCTAGCATAGAACTTGTCGAGTTATCATTAAAGTTAAGTAAGTTTGAAAGTTTGTCTATTAAGTTTGACAACCTTCAAACTGAAATTGAAGTTTTAAATCATAAAAATTTAGATTCAGAGATTGATGAGCGTGATAGCATCGAGCAAGATATTATTTCATGTATAGCAACAGCAAAGAATTTAATTGAAGATGCGAACAATCAATCTGAGGCGCGTCGTAAGTCTTCAGCGTTCTCATGCCATCACCCTCATAATTCTGATCCTACCGGATTCAAGTTGCCGCGGATTGAGATTTCTAAGTTTAACGGAGCATATTTTCGCTGGCTTGAATTTCGAGATACCTTTCAAGCATTAGTACATAATAACGAACGTATTTCCGATATAAACAAATTTCATTATTTAATATCATATCTCGAAGGAGATGCGGCTCGTATCATTTCGAATCTTGAAATTTCATCGTCAAATTATAAAGAGGCGTGGTCTTTACTATGTGAGCGATACGACAACAAGAAGTTGCTCATTAATTATCATTTGTCAGAACTAATTAACATAAAACCGATTATTAACGAATCCGAACGTTCGTTACGTTTTGTAGCTGATCACGTAACGAAAAACTTACGAGCACTGGCTAACTTAGGGCGACCCACCGATAAGTGGGACGATATAATCATATTTATGATGACAGTCAAATTAGACAGTCAAAGTTTAATGAAGTGGGAAGAATCACAAAACTCATTTAATTCAGTTGATGATCTGCCAACCTTAGCTCAGTTTCATAGGTTCTTAACAGACCGCGCTGGTGTTTGGGAGGCAATGAATCGTAGTAAATCTGACAATGTCAATAAACCGCCACGTCCTAGCCAGAGTTCTCATAATCAACAATCACAGTCAAACAATAAACAACATAATTTTAATTCTAATAATAAAAACAATAGACCTCCTGATGTTAAATCTTTTATTACCAATCAACAGAATCAGAAAATAATTGATTGCGTCATTTGTAGTGAGTCACACAGAATTTACTCATGTCCTACATTTAAAAACAAAACTGTTAATGAAAGATTAGCTGATGTTCAGAAATATAATCTGTGTCCTAATTGTTTAAGACAGGGTCATCAAGTGGCTGACTGTCCATTAGGACCTTGTATTTTTAAAGAATGCAAGGAGCGCCACAATTCCCTTCTGCATCAATCTCATGCGTCTTCCACGAACTCTGCTGAAGTATTGTCAACTTTCTCAGAGCCATACACATATCATGTATTTTTATCAACCGTCGTCATTGAAGTGTCGAACCCGTTGACTAATACCACGGAGAAGGTACGTGCTCTCTTAGACTGCGGCAGTCAATCTTCACTCATGACGAAAAACCTGAAACATAAATTACAATTAGATACAAATCAAACAAAGGAAATAAATATAATAGGCATAGGCAATAACCTATGTCATAAGGTTACAGAATCCTGCAAAATTACACTCAATTCGATGAACAATCCATATAGCGTTACATTATCCTGTTTAGTGCTTGATGAGCTGACAGGAGACCTACCTAAGGTACCTATAAACATGAAACACATTACATTACCCGACTACATAAAGTTGGCCGACCCTAGCTTTAACGTACCAGCAAAGGCAGACGTTATTCTTGGGGCGGATATATTTTGGGATGTTGTAGGTACAGAACAATATTCTCTGGGTCCTAAGAACCCAAAATTAATAAACTCAAAATTTGGCTGGCTCGTAGCTGGTCCCATGTTTTCTAGTTATTCAAAATACATGCAATGCAATCATATAAGCATTTCAAATCAATCATATTATCAATCAGATTCAATTACAAATATTGATCAGAAGTTAACTAAGTTTTGGGAAGTCGAAGAACTTCCCCAAAAAACAACTTTGACCCCAATTGAGAGGTTGTGTGAAGAACATTTCCTCGCTAACACTACACGATTAAGTTCAGGTAGGTTTTGCGTCAAGTTACCATTGCTTGACAGTCCTAATACTCTTGGTGATTCATACAATTTAGCCAAAAAACGGCTACTTAATTTAGAAAAACGATTTCGTAAAATTCCAGAACTCAAAAGACAGTACACAGAATTTATTAATGAATACGCCGAATTAGGTCATTTGTCAGAATCACACATAGCAAAACCTACTCCAAATTATTTCCTGTGTCATCACGCAGTATTCAAAGAGGAAAGCGAATCCACCAAAATCCGCGTAGTGTTTGACGGCTCGGCCCCCACTTCTTCTGGCCGCTCGCTCAATGATATTCTCATGGTAGGCCCTAACAAGCAAGACTCTCTTTTCTCCATCTTGATCAGGGCTAGACAGTACAAATTTTTACTCACTGCTGACGTTGAAAAAATGTTCCGCCAGGTGGCGTGTCATAGTGACGACCAAAATCTACAACTGATCTTATGGAGAGAAGAGGAGTCGCAGCCAATCAAAACTTACAGATTAAATACCGTCACTTACGGCACTGCAAGTGCGAGTTATTTAAGTACGCGGTGCCTATGGCAGGCCGGAGAGGAATGTGGGGACGAGTTCATAAAGTCTATTATCCAAAACGACTTTTACGTGGACGATCTTATCACTGGGTCAAATAACGCAGATGAATTGCGCCGCGTAAAAGACTTAGTATCAAATACGTTAAGTTCAGCATGTTTTCCATTACGGAAATATAAAAGCAACTTATCAAACATTTTACAAGACAACATTGATTTTCAAAAGAACAAGTTAATAACCAGTGAATCGTCGAGCACTCTCGGATTGGGATGGAATCCTTCCAACGATCAATTACACTTTCCAATCAAACCTATGACAGTTGATGGAAAGTTAACAAAACGAATCATAATGTCAAATTCGTTAAAAATATTTGATCCACTAGGGTTATTAAGTCCGTGCATAATCAAGCCCAAAATTATGCTACAAAGGTTGTGGCTCCTCCGAGTTGATTGGGACGAGCCTGTTCCCCAGGATATTCATGAATCTTGGGACGAGTTTGCAAATAATCTTCATCATTTAGCTAGTTTACAAATACCTAGAAACGTTATTTGTGACGCTGCAAAGATTATCGAAATTCATTCTTTCAGTGATGCATCGCAGAGCGCCTACGGTGCTTGTATCTATGTTAAATCAATAAATCAAAATGATGATGTAAGTATTAAATTGTTATGTTCAAAGTCCAAAGTTTCACCTTTAAAACCTATGACGATTCCTCGTTTGGAACTCTGCGCCGCCTTGCTTGCTGCGAGATTGACCAAAGCAGTTTGTGATGCCATAAAATACGTACCTTCTCGCGTAGTCCATTGGTGCGACAGCAGCGTAGTCCTTGCCTGGATTCACAGCGTACCTAGAAATTTAAAAACATTTGTAGCAAATCGCATAGGTGAAATCATTGAATTAACTCAACCATCTTCATGGCGATACGTACCTACTGCAGAAAACCCAGCTGACCATATTTCTAGGGGTATTAATCCAAATCAGCTGCCGAAGTTAAATCTGTGGTGGTACGGCCCACAGTTTTTATGTAAAAATGAATCAGATTGGCCTCTCTTACATTCTAATATAATAAATAAAGAAAACTTACCTGACGTTAAAACCAATTTGTGCACTACTATTGTTGAACCATTAATTAATTTTGCAACTTACAGTTCATTTACTAAGCTCCAACGAGTGATTGCTTACGTTAAAAGATTTATTTATAATATTCAAAATCCTAATTTTAAACACACTGACTTTTTAACTGCCGATGAGTTAAATCAGTCTTTCAATAGCCTCTGTTTCATGGCTCAACAACAATCATTTCCAATCGAGTATAAACTTTTAAAACAAAACAAGACGTTACACAGTAAATCCAGAATTTTATCACTATCACCGTTTATTGACAACAATAATTTAATTAGAGTTGGTGGCAGAATTCAAGCTTCTGATTTTCCATATGAGAAGAAGCATCAAATACTTCTTGACTCATCTCACATTCTAACTAAATTATTTTTTCATCGCCAACACATCCGTCAGATGCACGCCGGGCCACAACTCTTGTTAGCCACAGTTCGAGAAACAATTTGGCCTATCAACGGTCGTCATCTGGCTCGTCGCATAGTACACAATTGTGTAACATGTAGGCGCTTTCAAGGCAAGACCCTACAGCCTAAAATGGGAAATCTTCCTGCACAACGCGTTACCGTCGGTTTGCCATTCGTTTCAGTTGGTCTAGATTTTGCTGGACCCTTTTTTATTATTAACCGACGTGGACGAGGAGCAAGACTGACGAAATGCTATTTGTGTTTATTTATTTGCATGCGCTACAAATGCGTACATTTAGAAGCAGTAAGCGGCCTATCTAAGGACGACTTCCTTATGACGTTAAGACGTTTTATTGCACGCCGCGGCAAGCCGGCGGAAATATTCTCCGACAACGGTCGAAATTTTGTCGCAGCGGCTAAAGAATTAGGATCATTTTTAAAAACTAATAAACACTTGCTTACTGACTTTGCTGCACAAGAAGGTATTCAGTTCAATTTCATTCCCGCTTACTCCCCTCATTTCGGCGGCATTTGGGAATCAGGCATCAAATCCGCGAAACATCACGTTAAACGCGTTATTGGCAATCTTCACTTGACCTTTGAAGAATTGCAGACTTTATTTGCACAAGTGGAGGCAATATTAAACAGCCGTCCCTTGTGTCCCATGTCCTCCAATCCTAACGATTTCCTTTCCCTCTCCCCAGGACACTTTCTCATCGGGAGAGCGCTGACAACGTTCCCATTTCCTATAATTGAAGATGTTGATCCAAACAAGCTGAAGCGATATCAACGACTGGAGCAAATCAGGCAGCATTTTTGGCGTCGTTGGCAAGGCGAATACATCAACGAACTACAGAGACGACAGAAATGGATGAAGGACACTCCGCAGCTCAAAGTGGATGACCTTGTTTTAATTAAAGAAGAAAATCTGCCACCTTTGTGTTGGCGGCTCGGAAGAGTGACAAAATTGTTTCCGGGACCTGATGGCGTTGTACGAGTGGCAGATGTAAAAACGGCAACAAATTGCCTTCGACGAGCTTTGGTTCGTTTGTGCCCTCTTCCCATTCAAGATGAAGAGCCAAGTTGAAAGAGGAGCCTTTCAACGGGGGGAGCATGGCGCAGCGGCATGCGCCTACACATTCACACGTAGCAACACGCATTTCTACAAGTCGCGGCTCATCGTTATTATTATGACGTCTGATGTTTTTTCGTCTACCTACAGCAAATCCATTTTTTACCTTTTTGTGTTCATTACGCACAGTCATCGAACCATGTACTAGAAAATTCTTTTTAATCAAGTATACACGTATTACCACAGTTTTTCGGGTTTTATTTACATAAAATACGACTCGCAAATGTCTCACAAGCAGACACCGAAGTACTTTGCCCTGTATGAAGCGACCTCAGGGCAGTACAGAAGCACATGGGCTGCTGTCTTGTCCGCCCCCATGCAGGCTCTGCACAGTGGTCTGTCTGTTACTCCTATGACAAAAAGATGTTTATTGAAAGACCCATGGCCAGTTATGGCGGCTGTAACCACACGCAGCTGTGGTTTAGAAAGTCGGATGGCTTGCCTCGTGAAGCGGCCCTCAATCACAGGAAATGCCTCCTTGGCCTGCCTGCACTTACCAAATTCGTTCCACAGTCTTTAGTGTAGGTCCTGGTAATCCGACACGATCGGAGAGAGATCAGGCGCAGGTTCAACGGAGCCGCACATGGTTTCCGAAGCACGGGAGTGTGGCCAGCTACTTCCAAACACCGGGTTGCTATTGAGACATTCGTTGTGGAACACCCCATTATCACTTAACTTGACAAATAAAATTAGTTATAAGTATAACATAATTGTTACCTACAGATAATCTCAATAGGGTATAGTTTAGTGTAACATAGGGAAATCTGCTGTCTCGAATCCGGTTTTCCCATCTGATCACCTTTCGAATCTTTTTAACAGAACCATTAGTAGATTTTCATTTGTTCAATTATTCTCGCACTTATATACTAGTACTCATATTTGGGTACAAGAGTACCTACCTACTAAAAATTTAAACATTCATAACGCCACGCTCTCAGAAATCATAATAGAAATAATTAAAAATACCATTTAGTGTAATAACTTCTATTGTTCATTAAATGAGTTTTTCATAACGACGTGGACACTATTTTAATTATAGTCGTAAATCAAAGCGCACGGTCTCCCCTCCCCCCGCAAGGGTCCCTAGATTTAATTATGACTACAGAGGGTTATTTTTAAAACTCTAATAACCTTGCAAAACTATAGTACTAACATCGCAACAGTTTTCGTTCAATGTTTTTTTATAAAACATGAATTTACCAAAATTAGACTAATTTTTTCACACTTTAAACTAGAGATGTCACGAATATTCTGCACCTATTCGGTATTCGGCTATTCGGCCACTTTTTTCGCTATTCGGTATTCGGCCGAATATTGCAAACTATTCGGCCGATCACCGAATAGCAAATCATGGAATAAATGAACGCAAAATATTACTCAAAAAGATGTTTATTTAACCAACAAATCTACATAATAATTAATATTTAAAATTTACCAATGGTAAGTTATAATGAATGAAGACCATTTTTTCAGCATTTATGATTGCGTTTTTTATTGTCTTCACTATAAATTTCATAATATTTATAAATAGGTGATTTTTTAATAAATTAAATAATTTTGCTTTTTTAGAACAAATGGTGATATTTCTTAAATTAATCAATCACATTAAAAGTAATATTTAGTATACAGTACATACAGTATGATGCACCGACAATCGACAAATAAAGCGTGTTGTGACACGACCGCGCCCTAATCACAAATGGGACAAAACTACCTGCGCCTATGTACAGACAGCGTCATCAACTGCTAACCCCCCGCGCGTTGAAATTTCTTCGCATAGGGGTAAGCAGTTGATGACGCTGTCTGTACTACTTTAGCGTTTCAACCTTAAACTCGTAAACGAGTTGTGTCTTGACTCCCGCGGAAAGTACTAAGTGTTGCCGAATATTCGGCTTCGGCCAAGAGCCTTGCCGAATATTCGGTATTCAGTATTTGGCCAAATAACTATTTGTGGCATCTCTACTTTAAACTCTTTTTTATTTTGTAGTAAGTACCGCACCTGCATTCGAGGAGCTCGTTGCTTAAGAACAGCCGTACGAATCGATCGGTCGTGGTTAAGCGACGCTTCCTACTATCTGTCCGTGGATGGGTGACCATCCACTTCATACCGAGACCTCTCCGTGCCTCGGAAAGTACGAAAAGCCGTTGGTACTAACTGTCATTCGTAGATCTTCGACAGTCGTTATGGGTAGTCAGAAGACAGAGAGGGTATTTTGTTACCCGGTGAATGGGTTGTCAGTCGCTCCATGTAAAGCACTGGTATCAAGCTGTATCTGGTTAGACTGGAAACCGACCCCAATATACTTGGGAAGAGGCTAGGCAGATGATGATGATGATGAATCAATTTATCAAAAAATAGAGCCCCGACCCGGCTTTGCATGGGCCTATAGCCTTCCTCGATAAATGGACTATCCAACACAAAAAGAATTTTTCAATTCGATCCAGTAGATCCTGAGATTAACGCGTTCAACCAAACAAACTCTTCAGCTTTATAATTTATCAAAAACTAGCGACCCGACCCGGCTTCGCCTGGGCCTATAGCCTTCCTTGAAAAATGGACTATCCAACACAAAAAGATTTTTTCAATTCGAACCAGTAGATCCTGAGATTAGCGCGTTCAACCAAACAAACAAACAAACAAACTCTTCAGCTTTATAATATTAGTATAGATTATCAAAAATACACTTAAGTTTTTTCTCACTAGAACCGTTGTTGCCATAGTCGGCGTTATCGTTTATAATGTCGTAGTAGGCCAGTGTTAGAAGCGCCCGCCTCTCATATAATTATACGAGTCTCGCTACCGGGCACGAGCAAGTACCAGTGTGATTTTATCAATACATGTCTGACATTGGTGAGCCATAACGAAAGTGCAACATGGACCTGAAAAGGTCACGAACGACGAAGAAGGTTTCATCAAGGTCGAGAAGAAGAAGAGGATAAAGAAACCAACTTGTCCGAACAAGTGTGGAACCGCACCGACCGGACCGAACCACCTGCTGCGTCCTGCTGTTCCAGTGACGCTGCTGTATGTGTCTCGACTGCACAACTCTACAAAGGTTGAGGAGGTTGTAGAGTACATCCGTATTAAGTCGAATTTTGCTCTGAGGGTCGAGCGGTTGGCCTCGAGCCACAATGTGGACTTCAACTCCTTTGTGGTGAGAGTACCAACTGAACATCTGTCGACCTTCACGAAGGAGGAATTTTGGCCGAAAGGTGTTATGTTCCGGCGCTTCCGAGGCCGGTTACCTGCTGACACCGCGCGACACACGACACCAACTTTACGTGTGAAATAGGATATATGTAAATATAGTTGATAAGGTTTTAATATGTATTAGTTTGTTATTGTTTAAGATTATTTTGTGTATTTTATCTATGAGCCACAGTTGCCTGATAATAAAATTATTATTATTATTCACATTCATTTATTTTATATACATATTAAATTACATTTTTAAATATTCATATAAAAACAAAAACATTTAAAAATATAAAAAAATAGTACCTCACCGGTATCGGGAACAGGGTCCAAGCTACCGGCGGTCAGGGCTCCAGAGAGAGAAACCTCCTGACAATGCGGGCCGTGTCCAGAAGTACTGCCTTCTGAATCAAGCCCTTGATCCAGCCGTCTAACGAGAGCCTCCTTAGATGTTGGTCGAGGCTCTTGGCAATTAAGCCATTGGCTGTAACAATTATCGGCACAATGATCGCTGAGTCCACATTCCACATGTCGACAACCTCATGGGCCAAGTCAAGATACTTTATCTGCTTGTCTTTCTCGGCCTTCATGAGGTTCTCGTCATGAGGAACAGCTATGTCAATAATTATTGCGCGCCTCTCCAATCGATCCACCACCACTATATCAGGCTTATTGGCTACAATAGTCCTGTCAGTGATGATGGATCGATCCCAGTACAATGTGACATTGCCATTTTCAAGAACTGGATCGGGCACATACCTGTAGTATGGAACTTCTGATTCCACGAGGTTGTAATTCAGAGCAAGTTGCTGATGGATAATCCTGGCCACAAGGTTGTGCCTGTGCAAGTACTCTTCGTTAGCAAGACGAGAACATCCAGAGATAATATGACGGATTGATTCACCCGGCCGGTGACATGCCCGACAAATGTCAACCGTGCCATCCTTCATAATAAATCTCCGGTAATTATTCGTCAAAATAACTTCGTCCATAATTGCACACACAAAACCTTCGGTTTCTCCAAATAGATCACCGAATCGTAGCCAGGATACGGACGCTAAGAAATCCACATCGGGCCCGTGTAGGGCCCGGAAAAAGCGTCCGTGAAGCTCCTTACTCTTCCAAACCTCCTCGCGATCATTAGTCTCAAGCACTACAGGCTTGCACCAGTTCTCTTTAGCCAAGGAGAGCGGGGTGAGGCCTTTGTCCACTGCAACTACATCTCGGTGCATCCCCACGTCGGCTCCTAGGAAATATTCCCTGAGACTGTATATCTCACGGTTGTGCAGAGTCTTAGCATTTAAGAAGCCACGACCTCCGCACTTCCGCGGGATATACAGTCTCATTACCGATGACCGTGGGTGATGCATCCGATACGCTGTCAACAATGTACGGACTCTCCTATCCAGGGCATCGAGTTCCGTTTGAGTCCATTTGAGTATGCCGAAAGAGTACATCAAGACCGGCATGACCCACCCGTTGAAGGCGCGCACCTTATTTCCGCCTGACAAAAGACTATTTAATACTTTCTTCAGGCGGCCAAAGAAGCGCTCCTTCAACGATTGCTTCATGTCAGCAGCATTGATGCCCAACGCTTCCGCCATACCCAAATATTTGTAGGTCTCAATTGAAGAGAGGGATCTAAGGTTTATGGAATCCGAAAGCTGAACTCCCTCAGATTCCACAATCTCCCCTCGCTTGACATGCATGACCGCACATTTGTCCACGCCAAATTCCATCCTGATGGCGCTACTGAAAGTTTCTGTTACTTTCAGTAGCTCCATCAGCTGTGAACTGTTGGTGGCAAAGAGTTTTAGGTCATCCATGTAAAGGAGGTGTGATATTACCTGACCTCCTCTCTTCAATCTATAGCCTAGACTTGAATTCTCCAGCAGTGTGCTTAGAGGATTCAAGGCTAAGCAGAACCAAAGTGGACTCAAACTGTCACCCTGAAATATACCCCGCTCAATCCTTATCGGTTCACTATTCCTCTGGATATGTCGACATCCTGGATAGCGAAGGACCGTCCTCCACTGCCCCATACACGACATCAGGAAGGTGCGCAGAGTGGTATCTATCTTGTACAACTCTAGCACCCTCATGAGCCATGTATGCGGCACAGAGTCATAGGCCTTCTTGTAATCTATCCAACATGTCGACAGATTTTTTCGGGATCGGCGAACCTGTTGACTGATGGCCATGTCAATCAGGAGCAGCTCCTTAGTACCGCGGGACCCATTCCTACATCCATTTTGAGAGGGAGACATGATACCGTTACTGTCTATGTGTTGGTTAATTTTCGCTCTCAAAATAGATGTAAAAACTTTATAGACCGTCGGCAAACATGTGATCGGTCTATAATTTTTAGGCTCCGCAGTACTACCTGATTTATGGAGCAGGTGGGTTATTCCTGTCGTCAAGAACTGGGGCAACGATCCTGATTCCAAGGCTGACTGGAACAGAGACGCTAAACAAACGTGCGACCTTCTAAACCATTTTATCCAGAAGTTGTGCAGCCCGTCCGGCCCTGGAGACTTCCAATTAGGCAATGGACGGACTGCACGAGCTACATCATGGGGGCTGATAATGATTGTCCCCATTTCTGGTATCGGGTCGCACGCTCGTTCGACTTCCAGAGTCCAATCACCCTCAGTGTGACTGACAGGCACCGACCAGATGTTGCGCCAGAACAAACACATGGCGTCATCATCCGGCAGGTGCGTATCAGTGACACTTTGAATCGGTCGCTCCCAAGTCCTATAAACCCACCTTTCATCGCTCTGGAATGTGCGATTCTGAGTGTATCGTTCCACCCGCCGCTTATACCTTCGAATACGGTTTGCCCATGCATACACCTTCTGCTTCAGGAAGTCGATGCGCTCTGTGACCCAGGGCATATAGTCTCGAGGACTGATATCAGTCCCCGAGAATGCCCGCCTCACAAAGCGCATCACTCTAGGGCGAGTATTGCCCTCCCTAAAGCAAATAAGTTTGCCGATGAGCACTCTGGCCTCACTAATACGCCGCTCAATTCTGCACTGCCACGCCGGTACGGCAGGTTTTGGTCGTGTAGCTCTATCATCACTAGGAAATTTTACGTGAGTCACACGACATGCCGCAACAGCTGCGCAGTACAAAATCGAAAGCGCATCAGTGAGGTCTTCGCAACCATCAAAATAATTTGATAATTGCGAATCCAGAGCACACACCAGCACCCTATTTTTTTTATGCATGGGCAAACGAGGTAAACGTGGTCTAAGCTCAGGCGGAATGAATCGATATTCTCGAATCGCACCCTCCAAAGCGCTCCTCAATTCATCATTGCACTGGGTACTTACTTGTGTAACCATGTCATCACTCCCATCAGTAATATGGCTACGTGTTGCGGTCGGCTGTGGTTGTGCCACTTCCACAATCTGCGGCAGGGGAGCAGTAACATGGTTTCTCTGCATTTCAATTCGGAGGCGATCAAGTACAATGTCATCCAACATACGATTGCGCTGGATGACCCGCACCTGATCCGATAATCGTTGTGCCGAAACGTTGACAGCTGGCTCAAGCACCTGAAACAGAGAGAGCATCCGAACACGGTACGCGGTCAGATTACTTCCCCCCTCTGTAGCCCCATAGTATGCGCGCATGACATTTTCATTGATGGCTTGTGTCCATCTCATGCGCTGCACACTTCCGCCGGGAGCTGGGACCCTATCAGAGGCCGGTGGGCCTCGCGGTCCTAAACCATCCGGCGGCCGGCGTCCTCCCCGTCGACGAGCTGGTGGTGGCGTCGTAGGCGGAGAGAAATACTCGTCGCTCGAGCTCGACGCAACTGCCGAGGCCGGTATCACAGCACTCACGGTGGGACTGGGTTCCGGCGGCGGCGAGGCGGAGCTGAGCAACGGGTCCGGAGGTGGTGGGCGTGCTCTGCGTGCTGCTGCTCGCGTCAACATTTTCTTCGTCACATTATATTTACATTTGGCTGATTTTCGCTTCTATTGTTCGTTTCGTGTTTTGTTGTGTGAATGTTTCTATGACAGATGTCATGATGATATTATATTTTTCAGGATTGTTTTTTGATCTATTGCCGCTATGTCTTTGATTTTTATTTAAAGAAGATTGAATAAGTGGCCAAAACAAGTACTTGGGTGATATTTTTCCAATGATTTTCATGTAATTTGTATAATTTTATTAATTTAAAACGAAAATTGTAAATAATTTCAGTGTGACGTCTAGAGTTGCCAGCAGTTTTTTATTATTATTATTATTAAAACATCGTAAGGATACCTGGACTTCTTATGAATATGTCTGAAATCGTGAATCCGCCTTCAGCGCACGTGGTGATCAGTGCTCGTGCCTTCACTGTATGAGAAGAGGCCTTTGCTCTGCAGTGGGACAATTATAGGCTGGTATTATCACAGTATAAATATTAGTACTACCGTACAGTAGCGACACGCTCCGCCTCCCTCTGAAGCCGTTCCTCACCTCTCCCCGCGTCGAGCGACTGCTCTGGGAACTGCGTTTTTGTTCGAGCGGCGCGTAGACACGCACACACACGCACGTAACTGTACAGTCGGTTATTTTAGTAGTAGTGTAGGCAATTATATCGTTTCGTTTATATGGAGTGGCGCGGGAGTGCTATTATTATGACCCCTGCCTTCACGACGCACTGTTTGTTTATAAGTAACACAAGCTTCATTTTGGTATCGCATGGAGTTGTTCACATTTAAAGCAATTTTTTTTTGTACTCCATTAGTAGGAACAAAATTCTTAATAATTAATTACGATCTAGCCTAAAAGACTAATAAGCAATTGTTACATGATAGATTATGTTAAAAACTAAAATTAGTGTCCACTTGGAATTTTACACAAGTCCGTAGCACTTTCTTAGAGTTTGATATATTTTATGGACACACTATGTTATTTTTTATTTATTTATTGATTGATTTATTTGTTTAGTTTTTATTTACTTATTTATTTAGGAACACAAAACAGAATACAGACAATGTTTTTTTTGTATAGCACAATATTGACATTTTTTGTTGTTACTGTTTCATTTGATTTATGTATAGCACAATATTGTTACTATTATTCATTCACTTTATACACTACACTAATTCAAAAGATTTAGTTATTTTTAGCCTACGCACTAAGTTTGTGATGTCTGACAGTTGAATTGCCTCAACATTCACGTGAATTGTGTAGGTATATGACTATGAAAAATGTTAAAAGTTATAAAACAAAAGCTCCTGTACTCGTATATGATGTTATTAAAATAGTTCTGAGAGGTTCTTAGTGTTTTACTAACAGCTCTGTAGTATAATGAGAATAAAATGGGATTACTTTAGTAATTAAGTAATGCTATTTGATTATTTGAATTTACTTCATTGTTTTTCTTGAGTAAGAAATATCTCTCACAACGTTGTAATTTTACATGTATGTCGCATCCGGTCAATACTACAGACTTGAAACGAATCGCAAGTGTGCCATTAGCGACAACACGTGATTTACCACCACCATTTTGTCGTGTCAAAGTCGAGTCGTGATGTTTACAGCCCACAGCGAGCAGGACATTCAGAGTTCAGTCTCTGATCGCATCGGAGCTAAGACATCCCGGAACTGTACTCGATTCGTTGTTTAAGTGTTGCTATGTCTATTTAGTGTTGCTATGTCAATTATAAATTGGAGTCAGTGTTTATTTAAATTGAGTTGAGAAATAGTGGTTTTAATAAACGCAGTGTATTGTACCCTCTACCCAGTGTGTTTGCATTGCACGAAACCCATATTCTGCCCACATGATGACTGAATCTAATGGACTAAATCCTGACGATCCGACATGTATATCATATAATTTTATTTAACAGCTAGCTTTTTAAATGTATACAGAAAAATGCCACGAGAGCACAAAACGGAATAAATATTGTTCATATCCTTTCAGCTACTTCTGTTGAACTGTAAGCGTGAAAGAGTTCTATCAAATATCTGCTAATCTTTTCAACCTCCCTAACAAACTTCCACATTTATTTTTGTAACAGAATTCACAAACATGTAGTAATAAGTACATTCTACCAGTTTTACAATAGACCACAAACATTTCGAATACTGAAACCACAGACAGGCAAAAACTTCAAAGTTCCGAATCCGATACCAACCTAAAACATGATATCAGTGACATCTCTAGAAAAAGTACTCGGAGAACATTGCCCGGGAATCCAATAAGCGAAGGACGCAGACATTAAAATATTGAAAGGCGACGAAAACTTTTCTAATAAAAAACGGTCCATTTGTTAAAATGAAAAACGATTTCCACTTTTCGTCCCTGTCTAACTTCTAGCAAACTTGCTTCGAGAAGTTTGCTGTGCTCATCAGTTATCACTTCTATTGCCTTGTGATAATGTCTAGATTAGAAGGATTAAGTGGGGCTGTAGTGTTAACAAGGTAATCTTTTATGATTGGTTTGTCTTGGAGGGATAATATTGATATGTTACTTGGAATCTTTGTAAATAATCTTTGTAAATATTTTTGATGACACGGTTGACGCAGGGGCTGAGCGATTGACTGCTGTGTTGCGGGTTCGATTCCCGCCCAGGGTAAATATTTATGTGATGAGCACTTGTGTTTGCCTTGTGTCTGGGTGTTGTTTATCTATATTATATGTATGTATTTAAATGTATTTGTGTATGTATATCAGCTGCCTGACACCCATAGTACAGGGTCTCCCTAGTTTGGGGGGCCGTGTGTGAAATGTCCCCACATATTATTATTATTATTTTGGAGTTTCTTGCACGTTCTTTGCCATAGAGGCCTACATTCGTTTTGGAACGAGCAACTACCTTTAACTTTCATACTAACTGACCGACTCTTTCACAACATTCGTACATGCCTGTACATGGTTTAATTGTAATACTTTGACTTTATCATTACTACATAATTATAAATAAACGTCGTTCGTTTGGCCTAACCTCTGGAACTCCTAGTCCGATTGTGTACATTATTTGGCTAATTGAATGCTTTGTTATCATTCGTATATATTCGTAAAATTCAGTCAGAAGTCGCAGGGAAATGTATATTACTTTAAATCAGTATAACTTTAAACTTCATTATCCTTATATAATTTAAATATAAAGTCATGGCCTGAAACATAGGTTTGAATTAACCTAGATCGAGCGGGTCGCTCTTTCGCTACCTAAAATTGTAATTCTAAAACACCATAACTTGCACCAGTAATAACATGTTTTATTTTATTTTAACACACTATACGTATCACCTTAGTACTGTTGACTATTATTGGTTACCTTGTGATGTCCCACTGTTGGGCAAAGGCTTCCCCCAAAGCTTTCCAGGTATTCTTTTCTTGCTCCGCCTCGAACCTTGCCATCTCCTCCGAAATGAAAAATGACAAAAAAAAAAGACTACTTACCACATTTTTATAAACGTTTTCTTTTCTTTTCGTAAACGAAACGTTTGACATTGGCCTAATACTTGTTATTTTTTCTAAATTTTAATAATTGTTGATTAAATGATAATATTTTTTTTATTGTTTTTTCTTGCCCTTCACATGACGTAGGTACCTACTTATGTTCCAACTTACAATCAATCATCTACAGCTGTAAGTTATGTTCTTGAACGTCTGAAAATTCTGTTACTTAAGATTAATTTAGATTGAGTAGCATGTAAGACAATGAACTAAAAATATTTTAATACTTTATTTATAACATTTAGTTTATTTATTTTCAATTATGTATGTTCTACAAGATATTTATATTAAATCATCATCATCACCTCAACTTTTAGACAGGGCGTCTCTGTTGGGCACCTGAGTCGGTCCAGCGGCAACCGGCGGCTCGGACCCAGGTCGTCGATCACCTTGGCCTGCTAACACTGCGTCTGCCGAACCTTTGTGCCCTATCGGTCAGCGGTTCTACGAACAAATGCCCAGCCCACTACCACTTGAGCTTGGCTATTCTTTTTTCTATGTTGGTGAATCTGGTTGTCCTGTGGATCTCCTCATTCCTCATTCGTTTGATATTAAATATTTATAGAATATATACAGTATTATTATAAACTTATTTTATACCTACAAATAAAAAATCATTTTATTGCAATAATAAATACCCAATAATTTAAAAAATATTTTCTGTTTTTCAACCGACTTCAAAAAGAAGGAAGTAATTCTCAATTCCACTATGTTTTTTTTTCTTTTTTTATATACGTATTTGTTACGCGATTTCTCCGGCAAATGTAAAGCGATTTTGAAAATTCTTTTTTTATGGATAGGGTGTGCCTCCGGGGTGGTCCCATATATATTTTGCTGTGTTGCCGTTCCTTAATGGGTTTGGATGATAAGGAGGTACTAAAAAGCGAAAAATAAATATCTTTTATTATAAAAAAGACAACCGCCTTCAAAATCTAAAAAGTGATAAATAACTTTAGCACAGAACACACATGACTTTAATTTCGGAAGTCGGTGGCAATACAAAACAACAAACAGAACTAAGCCACCGACTTCCGAATCTAAAGTTATGTCTTTTTTATTAAAAGATTTTTTATTCTTCTTAATTCTAGTAATCATTTTAGATCTTCACTTCATCCTTCATTTGTAAAAACATTAAACTTTTAATATACTCCGCGAGTTAACATTTTTTAATCAAAGAATTCAATATATTTTTACTATTCCAAAAGTTATATCCTCACTCCTACACTCTATTTAAATAAAGACACGCCAGAAAAATAAGATGAATTGTTTTTTCCATTTAAATTTAAAACTTTGGAAAATAATCTTCTTTGAAAGAATACCACAGGTTAATAAAATAGAAAAGTTTATAATAATACTCTAAGGTGGTTTCACTACCTGGCAGGTTGGAAGTCGCAAAAGTATAAGTCGAAGTAGTTCGTAACCATGAAACTTGGACTTTCTTACAATGCTCTGCATACCTATTATTCTTGGAACTAGATCGTTAGGTATCCTGGAAGTTCTTGTTTCGAACTTCTTAGAACACTGAAGCGCTAACCTAAAAGTATTCGATTTGAGTCGATTTCATAATTGAAAATAACAATGGCGAACTTCCAAACATATTTTTGTTGTCATATTTTTTACGTCGTCCCGTGAAAAATATGATTGACGCCCTTGCGATGTGGTGCTGGAGACGTATGCTGAGGATAAAATGGACTGCTCACCGCACTAACGTTTCCATCTTGAAGGAGCTTTGTGTCGACGCTGTCGACCAGAAAAGACAAAAATGAGCTTGCTGTCAGACTGAGTGGAGACCAAGGTCTCCAATATCAAAGACTAAAGAGACATAATGTACCAACTCTGCAGAATAGATTCGTCAGGATGGAATGAGATACTCGTCTGAGAAGTGTCTCTCCAAGCTAAAAGCCTTAACCAGATGAAAATATCGGTCTAAACAGTGGCTTATTGTTGTGTGCAACAGATTGCCATGGAGCAGAGTTAGACAAAAAAAAAAAAAAAGTTCTCGCGGCCGATCACGCACAAGATGGACAGACCTTATCAAATCGACGACGAAGTGTTCCCTGATAGAGTGTACATGCAGTGTCGCGAACAGAGAGATGGAGAAGTCTCGCAAACCTAACAGACGATCTATGACCACGAGTGTACGACTAAGAAGAAGAAAAAGTGAGAAAATATGTTAAAATATAGAATTTGAATTCCTGTACAGTTTTTTTACTTTTATAGTAAGCCATGCAGGAATTAGAGATATTATTTGAAGTTCTAGAGGTTTTGTCTGGTCAACAACAGACCCAAATCGAAAAAGACTTGGTAAATTATTTCGTCGGTATCTATCACGGTGATGAGGAGCTCATGGCTAAATAAAAGCCGTACGTATCAATCGATCATGGCTAAGCACCGCTTGCCCCGGTCGGTTCGTGGATGGGTGACCGTGCATCGTATCGAGACCCTTCCGTACCTCGGAAAACACGTAAAACCGTTGGTCCCGGTTGTCATTTGTAGATCCTTGACAGTCGTTATGTATAGTCAGAAGCCAGAAACTTACAACCAGTCTTACCAAGGGGTATCGTGTTACCCTGTAACTGGGTTGTGGAGGTCAGGCGACTTGTCGCTTCATGTAAAGCACTGGTATTCAGTTGCATCCGGTAAGACTGGAAGCCGTCCCCAACATAGTTAGGAAATGGCTAGGCAGATGATGGTATCTATCAAGGTGATATGGGTATGTAGACGCCTAATAATTTCATCAACAATTTTTCAACAAGTAAAATTGATATCACCAATTGATAAATAATAATTCCTTCAAACAAAATTAAAATGATGTACAGAAAACATCAAACCATTCCTAACTGTCAAATTTTCCCAATTAAATATGAACCTTATGCTTTTGTAATAAAGTTAAAAATCTATCAAAGAAATTTGACAGTTTGTAGTAGCTTGATGTGCTGGCCTCTGTACAAAACTGGTATTTGCAAATTCAAAATCGATCGAATTATAACATTAACGTTACTTTATATTCATACTAGTACTATACACGACGAATTATAACATTAACGTTACTTAATATTCATACTAGTACTATACACGTGACTTCGTCCACTTCATGTGATGTGTGATTTTCTAACGGATCTCTAATGTTTTGATAATAAAATATATGTAGCACTCAGAGACAAGAGAGCTAGTGGTAAAATAATCAGTCAAGTACAAACAAATAAACAAAAAAAAACAAATCTTTTCTCTTCTAACATTAGATTTTAGATCCAATTTCAAGTAATTATTAGTAAATATAGGTTCGTAAAGATCTTATGTATATACAAGGTTGTCCAATGCTGTAAATGCTTGTAATCTCAATTTTTTATATCCATTTGCGAAAGTTTCTCAATTACTTTTTTCTAAATCAAAAAGTCTTAATCTTTCAGCTCTGAGATCTTAAGTAGATACAAGTTTAGCTAATGTTGCTAATGCTTGTAATCTAATTTCTTGTATCCATCTGCAATAGTTTTTCAACTACTTTTTCTTAATCAAAACGTGTTTATCTTTAAGCCTTCATAATAATTATGGAGCGGACAGGCTTTATCTGAAAACTATTTCAGTAGGAATCTTTTTTTACTTAATTTTGTATGATTACAATAAGTAATGTTTGTCTACTACTCTATTACAATCATTGACAAGCTCGTCTAGACGGCAATGTCCTTCAAATAGCCCTCGTCTAGACAAAATTGCGCTCGAACGGTTTTCTGGAGAATATCCTTCTTTTAGAATTATCTACCTTCTACGTATCGAGTATCCTTATTAGCCTCTTGACGTTGTGGCTAACCTTTCTATAATGAGGTAAGAAGGTTCTTGTAAAAGGAATTTCTTTTGATTATTTAGAAATATACGGTGAAGTCTCTTTCTTATTTACCAATTGGGAAATTTTAATTGATAATTAGCTGAAGCTCGCGACATCGTCCGCGTAAATTTCAGCTATCTGCGGATTTTGATTTTTAGCGCTAAAAACTAATGACTTTTCTAAAATAAAAGTACCCGATGTTACTCCTTGTAACACCAGTTTTCTGACAGAGAAAGTTCTGTTTAAATCAAACAGATTTTTTGGAGATTAGCCGGACTGCCGGAGCAAAAAAAGCCAAGAATAAGAATAGAATAGAATAGAATAGAATAGATTTATTTATTTGCACTGAATGTAGGTAAAGTACCGGTGTAGTACCGTATGTGGGTAAGTACCGAATAAACATTCATTTGCATTTAGAAAACGTTATTTTAACATTATAAACAGACACTTCTATTTATTTACTTATATAGTTATAGATGTAAAGACAATTATGCTGTTTTTATTTATAGTTACGATAAATAGCAGCCTAGGTTTTTAACATTATATGTACTGCATAATACTTAACACCCTTTTTGAGAAAAACTCCTAAATTAATCAGGAGTCCAACGCCATTGGGTGTGTGAACCGCCTATGAGAAGAAACTGCCATGTTGGCCATAAGGATAAAGATACCTGTCAAAAGATAATATTCATTCACCCAATTCTGCCCGTATTTTATTCTAGTCGACTTCCCCTATGAGGAAGAAAGAAATAAAATATAAAGTAATCATCCCCTAGTCCACACTAAAAGAAGCGCACATTGTGATAAATTTTGCCCCCGTCTCCCCGTCGTATCTTTGTTTCTGTCCCTTTACTTTTACAATTTCTTTGCCCGTCTATATTAAAGAAGTTTCTGAAAAATGAATAACTGAATATTATGATAAAGTATAATATCTACTGTCGACCAATCACTTTAGAATTGGTCTTAAATGTCTGAGCACAAAAATGTTATAACAATTTTTTTGAAGTTTTCAAATAAGCGTCAGCATTTTGTCCGTTTTATGATAAAGGATGCACTGAACTGCAAAAGTATTTTTTAAAAGAATAAGCATTTTATTTACTTCTTTCAACTTTCATCTGCGTGATAGGTATTATGTGCCTCCGGTCGTGTTGGATTGCCGTTCCATCGGACTATGAATGATGCAGAGGGAATGCACCTATGCATGCACTCTGTTCTGATCTGGGGTGCTGCTATGTATAGGTATATTTGTCTCGTTATCATGTTTTTAAGCAAATAAATATTATTCTACTCTACTCTATACTACTGCATTCGATTCTATTCTGTCCTATTCTCACTTAAGCACTATAATATCTCTTGCGTACTTGGCTAATCTCTACAAAAATTAGCCGCAGTAACCGTAATTCGTTTGGGAGAATAGTAGCCCCGAGTTAGACAAAGCTACAAATACCTGAGAAATTGAGATTGCTGCTTATTCTCATGTCTCTTATAAAATCTTCAAAGTCAAAGTCAATGTCAAAAGTCAAAGCATATATTTCAATTAAACCATTTACAGGCATTTGCGGCAGACTTTTGAATTGTCAAGGTGTCGGTCAGTTAGTCAGAAAGTTGAAGCTAGTTGCTCGTTCCAAAACGTAGGGTAGGTCTCTATGGAGAAGAACGAGCAATAAACTCTACGGACACTCTTTTAAAATCAAGTTTTTACAAAATACTGCTTACATTATTCTTGTTGCTTCTATTTGTGAAAACAATGAAGGTAAGTATACAAAATATACAAAATAATCAAAATATAAACCATGGCAGTTAAGAGTTGACCAATCTCTACTGACAGCGCCCGCAAACAAAGAGCTCCAATGTTTAAAGCCATGATTGTTGCGGTATATCAATGGAACATTAGATTTTTGATAGGTCTCATGTGTGTGTCAAATTGGACAACAAATACTAAGCCAAAATGCAATGTGTGTGTTTGGCTTAGTATTTTACCCGAGTCTGTCTCGTAGCAACCAATGTGGCAGTTGGAGGTACAGAGTATTTTATCAATTTGTTTTATACACACTACAAAGAATCATGGCGATATCCATATATTCAATAGTATGAAAAAAAATTATTTGAGGGTTTCAAATATTTTCCAGTGTGAAGAATACATTCCCAGGAGTAGATTGATATACTTACCATATTTTTAAACCCCGCATAATTAAAATATTACGAAATGAAAATTGATGAAATGGAACGCAACCAAACGTCGATGTCCTGACAGTCATCGTCCATCTGACAGCTGTCACTCAATGTCACTAATGATGTATGTTTAATCTCTTCCGTCATTATATGCCGCCTCTGACTGTTCAAGTTCCCAGTGATCGTTTTATTTAATATCCTTAATTAGTAGTACAGTAATTATAAATATTCAATTAGATATTTTCGTACAAAAATAACACTTTTTCGTTTCATTTGGATGCCCATTTTGTGTTTATAAAAAAAAAAAAAAGTGACAAACGACATTAACGGATCTATCAAATTGGCAGACAAGTGATCTGCCAAAGTGTGTGGAAAAAAATAATCATTTTTTGTGACACTATTTCCCATAAAACGATGCAATTTCAATGTAAAAACGGCGAAACGGCGGCTGCCAGTATCACTGTTCCTGTCAGTCGCCGTTTCGTTCTGAAATAATGATCTTTTTTGTTAAACTATTCACTTTTTTAACCCCCGACGAAAAAGAGGGGTGTTATAAGTTTGACGTGTCTGTGTGTCTGTGTGTCTGTGTGTCTGTTTGTCTGTGTGTCTGTCTGTGGCACTGTAGCTCTTTAACGGGTGAACCGATTTGAATGCGGTTTTTTTTATTTGAAAGTAGATTCTCTAGCGATGGTTCTTAGACATGTTTCATCAAAATCGGTTCAGCAGTTTTAAAGTTATCAGCTCTTTTGTTTGCTGCGGTAGGGATCTTAGACGCATACCGAATGTTTACTTTGCTTTCAAACATATTATTATAGGTGACCACACTGACCACACAAAACCAAACTAAATTACATTTAAAAAATTTAAAATAAAAATTAAATTAAAAATTTAAAAAAACCCCCAACGCAAAACATAAAAGCGATTATGTAAAAAGTAAAAAATAATACTTTTGTTGAGCCATCAAATGTTTGTTCGTTGAAATGGCGCTATAATGTCGCGGCGGGGTACCGCTAAGTTTAAAGCAATAACTAAATATCTAAAATAGCGAACTGATGGTAACTAGATTTGCAACAAGATTAACAACTAGATTAGCAACAAAAATTTGATAATATCGAAGCAAATTGGTCGGAAATGCTGGTAAATTAATAGACAGTGAATGAAATTGAGGGACTGACTTACTTAAGCGGTACCCCGCCGCGACATTATAGCGCCATTTCAACGAACAAACATTTGATGGCTCAACAAAAGTATTATTTTTTACTTTTTACATAATCGCTTTTATGTTTTGCGTTGGGGGTTTTTTTAAATTTTTAATTTAATTTTTTTGCGGAGTTTTTAAAATATTGTATAACGTTCGCGCGCCTGGAGCGTGAACCAGTGCGCGCTTCGCGCTCAGTGCTCCCATCGGTGGCAGATTTTGGGCGAACAAAAAAGAAATCTGTCTGTTTGTGAACGTTATGCAAATTAAATTTATGCCAAAACAAATAAGCCTTCAAGATAATTATGTCAACATAAACTGCAAGCCAAAAAAATACGGCAAGGTATTATTATGGCAAAACAAATTATAAAAAGTCAAAAGCATTTATTTCAATTAAACCATTTGCAGGCACTTTTGAATAGTCAAAATAAAATTGAAGCTAGTTGCTCGTTCCAAAACGTACGGTAGGTCTCTATGGAGAAGAACGAGCAAGAAACTCCACGGACACTCTTTTCAATCAAGCTTTTACATAATCCAGGCTACATTATTCTTGTTGCTTCTATATGTGAAAACAATGTAAGTGAAGAGAAATCCAAAACATTCTAATTAAAAATAAATTAATATAAAAGCCATGGCAGTTAAGAGATGACCAATCTCAACTGACAGCGCCCGTTCACGAACATGACGCGCGGATCAGCACCACTTAGCTCAACCATTTTGAAGGGAACCGAATGATCCAACCCGCACGCCACCATCAGTGAGACATTTGAGCGAGCATGACAATGCTCTCAACTGCCATGCTCATTTATGTCAAACACATTGAATAAATAAATGGATCCATAGTTCTCACATTTACATATTAATTGAAATAATGCTATTAATTTATACAAAGCTAAAATTTCCAATGTATGTAAGTATGTCATTCGACAGATAAAATATAATAAGTAAATATAATAATAACGGTACACGTTATTCATGTCAATAATAAGGGGTGAGCAACATAATTTTCTTGCAATTAAGAAATTCCCTAAAGAGGCTGTGGAGCAGGACCAGCATTATGCCAAGCATTTTTATCATTGATATAATCTTCCAACTTATAATATGCTTGCCTACATAGTGTGCGTTTAATGCATGTTTTAAATTGCCTTTCATTTAATTGCAAAATATCGAGCGGTATTTTATTATAACATTTTACACAATACCCCATAAAAGAAGTATGTACTTTTGACAATCTGAAACTTGGTTGATATAATTTGTTCCTATTTCTAGTATTAAAGTTATGTCTGTCACTTATTTTACTAAACAGATGAAGATTTTTACGAACATGCATGATGTTTTCGTATATATATTGACAAGGTACCGTCATGATATTAATTTGTTTAAAGAATTCTCTTAGAGACTCGCGTCTGCTGAGATTATAGATGGCTCTGACAGCCCTCTTTTGCAGAATAAAGATAGAATCTATATCTGCAGCCCGTCCCCAAAGCAAAATACCGTAAGACATGATACTATGAAAGTAACTAAAATATACTAGTCTAGCGGTATATATTAGTATATTAGGAAAAATAACATTATGCGAAAAGAAGGGATCCCTCCGCGCTCAGCATTTCGATCGGTGGCGGTTTTTGGGCGAACACAAAGGGGAGCTGAGTCAGTTCATACGTGTTTCTTAATGGAGTACCGTCTGCATCAGAGCGGTTGCAGATGCGCGGACCACGGTTAGTTCGCGAACATAGTGGATACCCGACTTAACACCATAACAGTGCTTGTTAGTTCATATTTTTCAGACTTATTTTCAGTATTCAAGTGCCATTTTAAACTATTTTGATATCGGCTGTATTCTCTGCATTTTTTATTTAAAAAAAAATATGACAGTTTAGTTAACAATTTGTCACAAAATATATCATGCAAATATATTGCTGTGCAAAATCCATTTTATGACAAAAAATATATTTGTTTTGCTCCGAGGCTGTTAATCATAGAGGTTTTAAATCCATATATCACAGTGCTTTGACAGGCACGTCGAAACAAATAACGGTTCCATGGGTGACTTAGTAAAAATATATTAGTTTATTATGAGAGTTTTGTCCAATATCTGTCGTATTTATTTTCTAAACTTTAACCTAAGCCATAAATAAGAAGTAGGCAATCACTAAATTCCATAATCTTTATTCAATTTCGATAAAGAGATTTAAAAATGTAAGTGTGTATCAACTAAATATAAACGTAAGTATGCGACACACACAATTAAATATAAACCGATTAAAAAAAGAAATAACTAATGATAAGTTACATCGTTGTCGAAAGTACTCTTCTAAAAATATGAAACTGTTACATAACAAGTGTAATTATAACACTAGTGGGTGGTGGGTGATCGGAAACGAAGTCAAGTTAGACACTAATGTTTCTAAACAAAAAAATAAAAGAAGACTATTTCAGTCAGCGTAGTTTTACCAATAGAAGTAAAAAAGGACCTAAAATGGTGACTACTAAATTGCCATCGGGCCTCTCTGATTCACAACCCGCATAATAATATCCACAAGTGTTTTAATACCTTGTTAGTTAGCTGCAATTTACATAGCTGGAGTAGCCTAGGTATGTAGTTTGCCTAGTTACTTATGTGATTTTGTTTCGAAAACAAAACAAATGAACGAGATTGGATTAAATACAAAATACCCCACCATCTAGGTGTCCATTCATAGAGCAGGTACTAGGATAACATAACCCAGAGGAAGCATCATACAGTGCCTATTACACAAAGTGCCAAGTCCTCACCACGATTTCTGACACTCGATTAAGTTTCCTCCAAGGAAATATCCTAGGGACACTTTATGGACATAATGCTCTTAGTACGGGCACAATTCATCCGAATATTACGTATCGTCCATTAATTTTGTGTCCGCAACATAAGCAGCTACTACATATTGCTTGTAAATCTTTTTTATTTTTATGTTATTCGTATGTTTTTGTGTTCTATGGTGTTGTGAGCTGTTCCTTCGATCGTTTTTTATTTTGATTTTGTATTGTATCTTTGCCCGCAACTTTTTTGGCCTTGTTGGCTCATGTTTGGTCCCGGCTGTCATTAATTGATCTTTGACAGTCGTTCTGTGTAGTCAGAAGCCAGAATGTCTGACAACAGTCTTGCTAAGGGGTATCATGTTACCCGTTAATTGGGTTATGGAAATCAAGTAGGCAGTCGCAATATGTAAAAAAAAAAATTACAAAAAAGACAACCGCCTTCAATATGTAAAAAATAACATTTTTGCAAGTCGGCGGCTTTGGTTTTGTTTGTTGTTTTGTATTGCTACGGAATTGCGAATTTAAAGTACTTTTTGAAGACGGTTATCTTTTTGTTAAAACGTCATTTTTTAAGCTTTTTAGTGCCTGCAAATTAATTACGAAACGGTGACACCAAAAATAATCAGTTATCCCTTAATTTTCCACCCTTAGGATAGATTTTCATGAAATTTATATAGGGCCAACTTTGAGGTATACATTAACAACTTAAAAAAAGAATAATCGAAATCGTACTACACTGAAAAAAGTTATGCGTGGTTATAAAAAAAAAGTGACAACTTGAGAACCTCCTCCTTTTTTTAAAGTCGGTTGAAAATCAGTTTTTTAATATCTAGTTTTCGCATTCACGCTTTTGATTGACAGCAGTTACTCAATTATATTTCCATTCCATAATATCATAACAAAAAATAGAATCATTAAAACCGGAGACGGGCATCGCCCAATGATAATGGTTACTGTTAGTTCAAGCAAAAAATCTCATCAGAAACCGACTACTACTCACTGGGGCATACGATTACAGTTGGATGTTCAAATGATATTTAAAATTGAATTGATTGATTTCGATTGATTGATTCATTGAATACCAGTGTATTCAGCTGCATCGGGTTCGACTGGAGGCCGACCCCAACATAGGTACATAGTTGGGAAAAGGATGATAATGACATTAAGGGAGTTCCGCCTTGGATGTCCACTAAAAATTCAATGTAGGTACTAATGCTATTCTATTTACACTAGCAAATCTCAGTAGCGTTAATAGCATGAAAATTAAAACCAGCAACACAGTAACTAGTGCAGTGATTGTTAAAGTTACAACTACTTCCTGAACTAAAACCATTAGTAGACTACATTGAACCACTTATGCATTTATAGCTTAGTCGCTGCATAGAATTAGTAAACTTAGAATTAGAACAGCACAGGGATTGAGCTTATTAATGCAAAACTTTTATTGTAGAGAATCTATTTCGGAAACAGCTGACTACCATGGACAATTTTATTGTTACTGATTGTTCGTTATGAGAAAAAATATATCCATAAATTGTTATAAAGATTATTGCAATTAATATAAAAGCCATTTTTTTATTAAAATCGAATCGCAATCTCATTTATTCGACAACACGGTGAAGTGGCTGAGCGATTGGCTGCGGCGCAACGTGTCGCAGGTTCGATTCCGGTTGGTAACTAAATAGCACCCAACATGAGACTAAAACATATTTGGTGAGAGGCTGTATAATCATGACTTTAGTACACACGTCTACCTCTTTAAAAAATAATAAGGTTTTGATGACAAAATTCACTTATTTTTCGTATTCATTTTCCTATTTTTTTTTCTCAAAATACTAGTATTCAAATTCTGTACTGTTTTAATATCAAACTCTTGTTATTATTTCGATCTACAGGGTCCAATAATATTTTAGACTACTTTTACTTAATTCTCTATTTCCGAAAACGGAATCTGTTTTTCTAAAACTTGTTTAATGACGAGCAATGCTTTTTATTTAATAGTTATGTCTGAAGATATCTTCCCCGCATTTTCATTTAAATTCTCACTAAAATTTAACTCTTTTTCGTTAATTACCTTTCATCAACTCTTTCCGCAGGGCTGGACCTTTTCTTTCTTTCTTTTAAAAACAATGAAAAAAGGTTTTATTTCACAACAATGGTGTTTTACTTCTTACTAATTTGAATAGGAGAACGTTTTGAAGGCAATGTTTTAGACTGACAGTCACAAACGTAAGTGGTGTTGAGACAAGACACTTCTACCCGGTAATGTACTAGGCTCTCAGAATTAAGATGGCAGGAGCTGTCGCTTTTTGAAGGAATTTCCTTGAGATTGGATGGAATAAGGAAAATTGGTGTAACACGAATCGTGTGTTTGTCAATGGAATTTTTACCAAACTTTGATCAAATTAAATGAAAATTCCAGAGGCGAGACGACTCATCTGATCTTGGAAAATGTCATGTTGAAGAGTTCATATAAACAAAGTGATCAACCCCAACGAGCATGATAATCTAGCACGAAATTGTATCAGTTAAAAATACATTAAAATGTAAAGTATTCACATGGTTTCATATTCTTGTGAATTGGAAAGTTTTACTACTTACTTTATAGTCGCAGTATAACCCCTGTTGTTTGGTATTTCCATTTGTCGCAAACATACATACTATCTGATCAAGGTGAGTGACGTCATTTTTCACCGTTCATCATCATCTTCCTGCCATCCCATGCTACTTGGGGTCGGCGCAATACGTTTTCTTCATCCATGCCGTCCTATCAACCGTCGTGCTTTCATTGACTCCCTTTTCATTAATTTCTTTCTTCACACAATCCACCCATCTTTTCTTTGGTCTTCCTCTCCTTCTGCATCCATTCACATTAATATTCATAACTCTTTTGGTCACATGCAAGACAAACGATTCACTTTCAGCTTTTCTGTCACTGGCGCTACTTTCAATCTTCTTCTAATATACTCACACGACATATCCATCGTGGCTGTGTGGTGTCGGCTGTGAATAGCACCACCCCATTTCTACCCGTGGGTATCGTAGAAGATGACAGAGGGATATTGACCAGAGGATGGACAGCAGCGTCCTTTTGAGTACCATAACACCTATTGCGATCGCCAACATGCATCGGCCAAGCATGGCGATTACGGCTGAACCCCCCTTTTGGGGAGATGCCCAGCAGTAGGTTACCAGCATGTAAAGGTTAACATGGTGATGATGATGATCCATCTCAACATGCTCACCTCTGCTACATGCAATATTTTTAGTATGTACAGCGTTATTTAAAAAAAAGTTTTTTCGACAATACCTAAATCCGTTGGGAGAATCTCACATGAAATCGGTTTCAAAAAGCTATGTAAAGCTTGTTATGTCAATAAATAAAAGTGTTCTGGCAGTAGCAATCATACGGTATTGGAAATACGAAACAATATTTCCGGGTTTGTACAAATATTGTTCATGAAGCAATCAAGCTACCTACTGACCAAAATATACTCAATTTTTTACCCGACTAAAGCGAAGCTCTATGGAGGATTTACGATTTCAGCATGTATATGTATGTGCATCTGTTTTCGCATGATTTCTAAACTACTTAGGTATCACAATTTGTCAAATATAATAATAATAATAAGTTTATTAATGCTTCAGTTTAGAACAAGGGATTAGTGTTTGGAGCCTCCTTTTAAGCAAACAATGCCTGTGTTAGAAGACTCCGCTCTTCCATAGTACAGCATTATTATCTAGTTAACAAAAACCGTTGGTACTTAGCATATAAGATAAGAAAAAAATACATTAAAATTAAAACAAAATTATGGGTGTCTGCAAGTGTACGTAAGAGTGTATGTAAGAGTGTATGTGAGAGTGTATGTGAAAGTGTATGTGAGAGTGTATGTGAGAGTGTATGTGAGAGTGTATGTGAGAGTGTATGTAAGAGTGTATGTGAGAGTGCATGGGAGAGTGTATGTAAGAGTGTATCCGAGCGTGTATGTGAGAGTGTATGCGAAAGTGTATGTGAGAGTAAGTGCGAGAGTGTTTGTTTGTGGGAGTGTAAGTGAGAGTGTATCTACTACTTTATGTGCTCCAAAAGTGCCTCCGTGTCACCATATGTAAGTGTCTTTATCCAATCAGTTATTGTTTTCTTGCATTCACAAGCATGTTGGATTGCCGTCCCATCGGACTATGACAACACCTACGACACTCCATACAAATGAAACGATTTCATTACCTACACTACTACCAAAATAACAGACTGTACAATTACGTGACTAAACGTGACGTACTAAAAGTAGTTTCGAGAGCACGTTCGACCTCTTCCCAAGAGGTGAGGAACAGTGCTTTGGAGGGAGGCGTGGCGTGTCGCTACTGTACGGTAGCTAGGGCGCGCCGCAACCTTAGGTACTTTGTGACGGTAGTATTAATATTTATACTGTGCTGTGACAGTGACAGAAGAGGGAGTGCACCTGTGTTTGCACACACACTAAAATATATACTTTAAAATCTCCTGCGTAGTTGCCACGCGCTGCGTAGTTTCAATTGAGCTGCCGTGATCGAAATTCAATCAGTTATAGAAACAAAACGTATGTATTGTAGAGACTCTCACTGGTTTCGAGTAATACAACCTTATTTGTATTCGTTTTTGCTATGAGATAAACTCTACTCGCATTTAAAAGTACTTGACAGTCCAATGGGCTGGTAGAACAAAATAAGAACTAAAATATCTTATAAGTGTTGATAAAAATATAAAGAAAAAAGAAGAAGAAGAAAGAAGACAAACAGTACAAACACAGCAAAAGCAACAGCATCAGTATAAAGTTGCCCCGGTCGTTATAGTACAACTGCGACAAGAATAAGATATTTTAGTTTTTATTTTGTTCTACCAGTCCAGAACGACCTCAAATTATGAAACAAAAGGCAGATAGACCGTGTGGAATACTGAGAGTGAAGCCACAAAAGCAAATACAAATTCAAAAACGAATACCTACAATTCGCTTCGTGCTGCTGTACTGACTCGTGTCAGTACCTACAGCGTTGCTAAAAACAAACACATTGCAAACACATTTACATTGTTAAAAAAAACAAATACTAATACAAATAAAAATTCAAAAGCGAATACAATCACGAGATTGTAGGTATTCGTTATTGAATTTGTATTTGCTTTTGTGGCTTCACTCGCAGTGTTCCGTACGGTCTATCTGCCTTATATTTGATAAGGTACAGACCTACTTGCCGTGTAAATATCAAAAAGTTATAATGAAAACAAAACTCCAAAAAAAACACAGACGTGTTGAGAACCCTCACAGACATAAATGTTGAATCACATGAGACATAATGAAGTCATCAAGTACTGTCACTAACAAATCTAGAACATAATAATATATGGAGCAATAAAATAACTGCGCAAAATATAACGTACCTCGGGGCGTTGTTACTTTTGTTATGATTCCTATAAATTTTATGGTTTTCGTCTGGCCCGCCAATTCTTGTTTTATACCCGTCCCGATATTTCCCGATGATAGCCGAAATACAATAAATCTGATATCTAACTAGCGATATTTCTCGTTCAATAGCCGGTGCGGTGCGTACGACCCTTGTTTGTGAACGTTTACATAGTTTTTTTTTTCTTGTATTTTATAGCACACGAGATGTAGATTGGCAATTTGAATTTTGTTAGGTAAGGATTTTTTTTTTTGGGACTTTTTACTGGAGACATTTTTTTAAGGAGGAAACGTTACATTTTCCTGTTACGACAATTTCTGAGAACAATTTTTATTTCAATGTGAAAATGTTTTGGATCATTATTTTTACTTGGTACCGTATTCAATATAAATTAATACTTAAAACTAGTAAGATTTAAGCAATTGCTTATTATTATTGATTATAATACTAATTAAGTACTAAAGTTAAATCAAATCAAGTCAAAATATTTATTTGTTAGAATATGGTACAATAGATGTTTCATTTAGGTAGTTCCAACATATCCTGCCATACCTACATGGCGTGCAAATGTACAATTTTTATAAAAAATACGATACAATTTTTTGTTTTATTGTTTTACTAAATTACAAAATGTCCTAAAAATGTTCACTAAGTATGATTGAATTGTCCTCTAAGTGTTCCCTAACCGTGTAATATCTTTTTTACATTAAGAGTTTCAATAGCATTTTTAATAGTAGAAGTGGTACATCTTGTAAAGTGTTTGGTGTTAAATTAACATAAACAAAATATCTCAATGCTTATACAGATTAACACACATACAAATCAAAACCTGGGGTTCCAGGGTGGGTGATGCGCAATACATGGTTGCAATCAAGAACAACCACTGAGCCTCTCCCCACCAACTCCACTCCCACCTACTCGTGGTGAACCCTGTTACGTCGAGCAACCTATTACCGAGATTGTGGTACCCAACCCCTTTGGAGATATAGGTCGACAAGCGGACGGGAGAACGGGGGTCCGGTCATATCTCTTCATTAACCGGATGTTAGTCGTTGGCAGCAGGACGTACTGACTACTCATATAACATCACTGCGGTGCAGAAGGCAAGGGGAAACCACTGCACTATTTTCCCAAGAAATCCTATGAAAGTGGAAAAAGTAAAGAAAGTGTTGGGATGCGATCCGGCTACCACCCGGCGCCATGTTGAGTCCAGGTCTCATGGTGTGAAATATGCTACTGGCCACACTGTCGTGACTCACCAGGCACAGTGCGGACAGAATGCTACTGGTGACAGAATAACTGTTCACCGTACACAGCTGCGCAAAAAGTTAAGGATGGGAACCTGGAATGTTCGGGGAATGATCCAAACAGGGAAAAAAGAGATCATAGACAAAGAACAAGCACTTTACGACCTGAAAATACTGGGGATTACCGAAACTCATATGAGAGGTTCAGGATACTACACAACCCCGAAGGGCCACACTGTATACTTTTCTGGCCCAGAAAGTGAAAGTAAGAATGGTGTGGCTTTGTCGGTGTCTCCCGAAGTCAACAAATCGGTTCTAGGGTATAACCCGGTAAGTGACCGTATACTAACTCTGAGAATCAACACAAAACCATGTCGTGTCAATGTAGTAGTGGTATACTGGCCAACGTCCACCTCAACCGAATCTGATATTGAGGCATTCTACAACCAAGTCGACGATACTCTAAAAAGTCTGGCTAAAAGAGATATCACAATTGTGATGGGAGACCTTAATGCCAAGGTAGGGGACACGTCGAGAGATGGCCACCTAAGGGAATTAGTCGGCAAATATGGACTTGGCACCAGAAATGACAGGGGCGAGAAATGGCTGCAATTCTGCGCGGAAAACTCCCTAACGATAATGAACACCTGTTTTAAAAACCACCCAAGGAGACTGTATACGTGGATAATGCCAGGTGATCGAGCACGTAATCAAATAGACTATATCGCTGTCGACAAGAGATGGAGATCGTGCATAAGCTCCACTAAAACGTATCCTGGAGCCGATTGCGGAAGTGACCACAAACTTTTAGTGGCAGAAATGTGTCTCAAACTGAAAAGATGCCAACGGTTAGTTCAACCCTCACATAAACCTAAACCTGGAGAACTAAATGCCTTCAGTAAGCGTTTTGGGACCAAATCAGCCGCTTTCGCCATTAATAGTCATGACAGCACTGACGACAACTGGAACAGAGTAAAAAGGCTTATCCTTTCATCACGCAAAGAGAGCCAGAGCAAACCAGTCGATGCTCCGAGAAAAACATGGATAACGGAAGAAACATGGAAGGCCATCAGAGAACGAAAGGAACTACTCAAAGGCAATGTTGACTTTGCGCGTACAGATTACCGGGGAATTTCGGCGAACATTCAACGTTTGTGCCGCAGGGACTATAATGACTACCTGAGGTCAGTTTGTCAGGACATAGAAAACCATGCGCTGAAATTCCAGACAAGGGATCTCTTCCTGAAAATTAAGACTATCACTCGAGAATTCAAGCCGAGAACCTGGGCCATAGAAAATGAGGAGGGGAGACTGTTGACCGAGATAGATCAAGTTACAGAAAGATGGAGATCATACTGTGGAAGCCTATACGCTGACTCTAAAGCCCAAACCCCAGTTACCGCGATTATGGACAAGCAAGGCTTGGAACCCGACATCCTCGAATCTGAAATCCGAAGTGCCCTGCACAAACTTAAGCTAAACAAAGCAGCCGGTAGAGACAACATTTTTGCTGAAGAACTTAAGTGCTTAGGGGATCTAGGGGTGAAGATAATGCTTGACCTATGTAATCAAGTCTGGAAAACAGGCAGATGGTGCACTGACTGGAAAGAATCCTTATTAATTCCTCTGCACAAGAAAGGATCAACAAGAACGTGCGGGAACTACCGAACAGTTGCACTAATATCACATGCCAGCAAGATATTGCTATACGTAATCAACGGACGACTACAATCATACCTTCAGTGGCAGATACCCAGTGAACAGGCGGGTTTCGTGAAAGGTCGAGGCACAAAAGAACAGATCGTGAATGTGAGGCAAATAATTGAGAAAAGCCGAGAGTTCAACACGCCAGTACTAATGTGCTTCATCGATTACTCAAAGGCGTTTGATTGTGTCAAGTGGGATTGCTTGTGGACTATATTACGAGAGATGGGCGTGCCTCAACACCTCGTCTCATTGATCGCTAATCTGTACCAAGATGGAGTATCCATGGTGAGGGTTAATGACGTCATATCAGGCCCCTTCAAGCCGGAAAAGGGGGTAAGACAGGGATGTATTCTCTCTCCCATTCTCTTTAATATATACGGTGAATATATTATGAGGAAAGCCTTAGAAAAATGGGAGGGAGGAGTCTCTGTCGGGGGGATAAAGATCAGCAACCTGAGATATGCGGATGACACTACACTCTTTGCATCTTCAGAAAGAGAGCTAGCTGATCTATTTGGTAGAGTAGAATACGAGAGTGGACTGGTTGGACTTACTATTAACAAGGCGAAGACAAAAGTCATGCTCATCGACAGAACCGGTCAATTTTCCAGAACGGGAGAACTCGCAGATCTTGAGTTTGTCAGCGAGATTATATACCTCGGATCACTACTTACTGACCAAGGAGGAAGCGAAAAAGAGATCAGGAGAAGAACTCAGATGGCCAAAGCTGCAATGAGTAAGCTGAAACGTATCTGGCAGGACAGAAAGGTCTCCAATGTCACCAAGATGAGACTAGTCCGGACACTGGTTTTTTCAATATTCCTCTACGGCTCAGAATCGTGGACAATACGGGCAATAGAACGAAAAAAGATAGAAGCTTTTGAGATGTGGTGTTGGCGAAGAATGCTCCGCATACCGTGGACCGCCAGGAGGACAAACAAATCTATCCTTGAGCAACATCGCATAACAGATAGACTATCCACGATATGCTACCAAAGGATTCTCGGTTATTTTGGTCACATTGCCCGTCGGGAACCAAATAACCTTCAAAAGTTGATGGTTATGGGCAAGGTAGATGGGAAAAGACCTCGCGGACGGTCACCTAACCGCTGGTCTGACCAAGTAACCGCCCTCACTGGACTCTCTGTTACGACCGCCCTAAGAGAAGCAGAGAACCGAACGAAGTGGAAAAGCATAATATTTAAAGCCATGAAGGCCTTTCAGGGACACGACCTTCAGTAATGAAGAATACGACGAAGAAGAAGAAGAAGAAATTGAAAACCACCAAAAATACGTCATGGAAAATTGCGCATGCTTTCAACTACATTGATCATTATCATTGCCATAATAGACCGAAATTACATAAAAAAAACATTGAACGCCGAATTTCCGTTGCGGAATTTACTGACTGTTCATGTCTGACCAATGAAAACATCTCATAATCCATATTACAGCTTCCAGAATGAAATATAATAATAATACCAGCCTATTACTGTCCCACTGCTAGGCAAAAGCCTCTTCTCAAACAGAGAAGGCATTAATCAACACGCTTGTTGAAGGCGAATTGGCGATTTCAGACTTGAATCCGTACTATAATATTATAAATGCGAAAGGAACTCTGACACGTTTTCACGACGAAATGGCTTAACCAATTTTGATGAAATTTTGTAAAAGAAATAGCTGCTACCCTGGAGAAGGACATAGGCTACTTTTTAAGCCTCAGCTGCATCCGCGAGAACGAAGAGAGACGAAGTTGCGGGTAAAAGCTAGGTAATTATAAATCTAGGTTTCCTCACAATATTTTTCCTTCCACCGACGTCAGTGATGTCGAAGAGAATCTTATAAAGTACTTATATATGAATTGAAAAGTCACATTAGCACTTGCCCGACGTAGAACCCACGACATCATGCATGAAAGGTGGAGCCTTAACCACAGAGCCATCACAACATGAAATGAAATACCGTAATTAAACTTGATCTCATTAAATCAGGAGCTACGTACAACGTACCGCAGTGCTTGACTGATGTAATGGGGAGCCTTGGTAGTCTATCTTGGCACAGTATGCGGTCGGGAATCTTAAATAGATGAAAGCCTGTAATGAATAGTTGGAAGGGGTTTCCTTGGTAGGGAAAGAAAAGTACGGCAGATACTGTTATTTCAAAGCTTACAAAACACTGTGTTCACGCACCAGCATTCAATAGTCTAATCATCTATACATTATACGGTCGTACTTATACTGTGCTTTTAGAAAGATCAAGAAAGATTAGGCGACCTAGATTTGCTCAGTGTAGAGCGAGAAGAGACAGATAAAACAAATTTCGAAAACATCATCTTTATGTTTGCGTTCAAAAAGACCAGGAAGGTGCAGTTGTAAATGAAGTTGTCCTATTTACGGATTTACATTATAAAATAGATAATAAATCTCTGTTTTGTATGTAATATGGTTAATGATTACTGTATCTGTTTTAAGATTTAAATAAATACATAGGGGCGCAACTAATGATGCGTGCCCTAGGCGCCACTATCCGTTGCTACGCCCCTGATTATATGTTATATGTTACAGTTAAAAAACGTTCTTAGTTAAAACGCGTTTTCTTTAGTTATACTAGTTTTTTCCTTCGTTCGGGTGTTGATTGAATAACCTCGTAGTAGGATATTCGATCGACCCCTGAATGAATCTTCCTACTTTTAATTTTTAATCGACTTCAAAAAGGAGGAGATTATCAATTTGAATGTTTATATATATATTTTTTATGTATGTTCGGGCATAACTCTGTCATATATTAACGGATTTGCAAAATTTTGTTCCGCAATTATTCCGAAATGGTCCCATATAAATTTTATTAAAATTGATGTAGCCCTTTTTGAGAAAATCAACAAATTCCCAAAAAAAATATTTAGACGACGTTTTAGTTTCTTTAATCGTTGGAGGATTTACAATCTCTTTTAAGTGTGTCGCCGTTTCTTAATGGATTTGGATGTTAAGGCAACACTAAAAAGCGAAAAATAAAAAGAATTAAAAAAAAAAGAAAACCGCCTTCAAAAACTAAAAAGTGATAAATAACTTTAGCACAGAACACACATGGTGGCAATACAAAACAACAAGCACAAATCCACCGCCACCGACTTCCGAAAGTAAAGTAATGTGTGTTCTGTGCTAAAGTTATATATCACTTTTTAGTTTTTGAAGGCGGTTTTCTTTTTTTTGGAAAAGCTTTTTTATATTTCAATTACCTACTAACATAGTTTATAAGTTAAATTGTTACCGGTAAAATGCTGTAACATTGCCTACATGCTCATCATTGTCTACATTCTAAAAAGTTAAATTATTGCCGCTGAAAAATGTTTTTTGTCATAATTATATATAGCCGACTTGCTTTTAGTAATACCAGAGACAGCAAAAATATTTCTCAGTGTCAATAATTTAACTTTTTACACACAGTCACCAATTTCAGCAGAAGTAAGTCAAGATGACCCTGACTCCAATGTAAAAAGCTCCTTTTACAATAAAAGTTTGGCTTTGACTGTGCTCTGGTTTTCCGTGGACCAGGTTTACACTCGGGCCAAAATGAAAATGGATATTTTTAACTAAATAATTTAAACAAAACGCGTTTTGTACAAACAAATATACTTTTTATATTTCTGTGGTACGGTAAATTATATCAAAAAAACTTTTTTTTTCTGTCTGTTTGTCTGTTTATTCCGGTTAATCTCAGAAACGGCTTGGCCGATTTTGACGGGACTTTCATTGGCAGATGATGTTACAAGGAAAAACTTAGGCTACTTTCTTTATTTTAGAAATAAATTAGAGTTCTGTGAAATAATCTACTATCACGCGGACGAAGTCGAGGGAATCATTCACGTATCATTATAGAATTCCTGTAATTATAATGTAATTAATTAAAGTGTGTATGAAGTTTCTTGCAGAGGAGCTCGTGGCTAAGTTAAGGCCGTACAGATCGATCGGTCAAAGGTTAAGCTACGCTAGCCGCGGTCGTTCAGTGGATGGGTGACCATCCCTTTCCATACCAAGTTTCCTCCGTGCCTCGGAAAGCACGTAAAGCCGTTGGTCTCGGCTGTCATTTGTAGATCTTTGGCAGTCGTTATGGGCAGTCAGAAGCCAAAAAGTCTGATAACCAGTCTTACCAAGGGGTATCGTGTTACCCAGTAACCGGCGGTCGCTCCATGTAAAACACTGGTATTCAGCTGCATCCGGTTAGACTGGTAGCCGACCCTAATACAGTTGGGAAAAGGCTAGGCATATGATGATGATGTATGAAGTTTCTTGCCCATTCGTTTCTTTATGAAACTACGTCTTGGATGGGCACATTATTTTTTTCTATATAATGACTCTAAAAAGTTCCTTTCAATGGTCTAATTGAAATAAATAATTTGACTTTGATGTTTATATCCTATTTATAGAAAAAAAACTTTCGATGTTCAAAAGAAGAAGATTTGATATCTAGGGGAAAACTTCTGTCGTGTAAAATGATAAAACATTTTATTTTCCTTGTTTAATATTTTATATTATTTATGTTAAAAGGGACGAATAATTTATTTTGTACGTTAAAAGTAACGTAGTTAGCAATAAATAAAAATTAAATAAAAATCATTTGTTTCAAACTGTCAGTCCACGTAGAAAATAGTGTTAGTTCTATCAAAGAATCATAATATGTATATTTAAAAACTACGCCACTGTGGCATATTAGCGTATCTAATGTCCCAGCACAAAATATAAAGGGTACAGAAGAACCACTCCCGCCATCTTTAAAAATAATTACTTATTAAAAAATTATTAAACTTGTCAGACTCACTAGGCCTGCTAACTGTATTGACTCTGTAGGTTTTCAACCGACTTCAAAAAAAAAGGAGAGGTTCTCAGTTCGACCCGTATGTTTATAAGTATGTATGGATGTATGTTTGTCCGCGATTATCTCCCGTTTGGCTGAACCGATTTTGATGCGGTTTTCAGAAGTGTTTTTACATTCTGGAGAAGGTTTTAGTATACAACAAATATAAATATATTTTTGAAAAAATCAACAAAAACCAAAAAAAATATACATAAAAGACGTTTTCGTTTCTTTCATCTTTGGAGGACTTTCAATCTCGGTTTTGTTTTAGTTTTTGAAGGCGGTTCTCTGTTTATGTAAAAAGTTTTTATTAGTATTTGAAATTCTATTTACACTGGTTTGAACTCTTTGCAATTTTTTATAACAAAATTTTCCTGTTCGTCACGAAATGTCAATTACATCAATTATTCATTTTTACAGCACGTGAAAGTCGAGACTGAACTCTGCTTGAAACTGCTTGAGAATGTCTATAAACGTAATGTCAATGTATGCGTTCGAAAAATGGCGGTTTGTTCTGAGTGGTATCTCTGCTCGTACGTACTTTGTGGTCCCAGTATGGGGTTGTCCCACCTATCTGCTATAATTTTTATTTCATTTTAAGTCCAGGTTCCCCGCACTAATCTACAACCACTACTTCATTAATGCTTGGTCCTTAGACATTACTGTATATAATAATACAGTCTAAATCAAAACTGAAGCTTTTTGACAAACATAAAAGCTATTCATTACTAAAACAAAACAAAATCATAGCATTTTATTACTAAAACTAGCACTCTTCCCGCGACTTCGTCTGCGTACATTTTCTTACTGATCCCAAATTGTTTGATAATATAATATAGCCTATAGCATTCGGGAATAACGGAGCTTTCTATTGGTGAAAGAATTTTTAAAATCGGTTTAGTATTTTAGTATTTATCCATTACGAAAAAAACATACAAATAAACAATTCTTTTCTCTTTATAATATACTAGTTTCTGCCCGCGACTTCATCCGCGTGAGTGTCGGTTACCGCAGATGCAGACACAGTTGCGGATTGAAAAGTAGCCTATCTCCTTCCCCAGGGTTTAAGCTATCTTCATACCAAATTTCATCAAAATCGGTTTAGCATCATGAAAGCGTAACAGACAGAGTTACTTTCGCATTTAAAATATTAAGTATGGAAATATGGATTAGTATGGGTTATTTAGTTTCGATAAAACAGAATCATTGCATTTTATTACCAAAACAAAAGTGGCGTTGTTACATCAAGTAACAATGCATAGGAACGTTGGTCTCCTGACTAATGTTTCGGTACACCGGCTCTGGTTGTGGGAAGTGTCCAAAATCTTGAACTATTTGTTAGCTAAAACTAACACGGATTTGAAATGATACATTGCTGCAACCGTGCGCATTTGTAAATGTACCTAAATGTATTTCGAAAATTCGGCCATGTGTACATCTATTCTGTTTTTGGGGAGCGTATAATAGATATACGTTGCAGGATTTTTTTTCCATTTCATTTTGATGGGAGCAGATTTTTTAAGTTTGTCTTTTACTAAAAAAATATAGGTTCTAAGTATAACTTCGTTTGAATATTGTATTTATGCAGTAATTTGTGAAACACGGTAATCAGCGAGTATTGAAAAATAGCGCGAATTTTTTTCGTATCCGGAAATATATTTTGCCATCTACTACTATCGAGCCAAAATTGTTGAAGGTCATAGGGTTAATAATAATAATAATAATAATAATAATTTTAAAAAGTAAGTCATGTTTTATATCTTTGTAGTGCGTAGGGCATTGAAAGTTAAATTTCGTTTTTTTTTAAATTAGACCATCAAATTCACTTTTCGCCTTCTTTTTGTTGCTGTCTTCCAGTTTAGTGGGTACTTGTCTTGGGCAACGCTTTTGCATGACCTCTGGTATTGGTGATGTGTATAGGCAGTTATGACCACTTAAGATCAGGTTGACCGTTGGCTTGTTTGGCATTCAATGACATAAAAAAAAATAGTTTCCTCTTGTTACATGATCAGGGCCGGATTATCCCTAAGGCAGATTATTTAACTATCTAGGGACCTCTCATAGGTCAGGTGCCTCGTGCACCGAGAAAGAAAATATTAAAAATGTTTAAAATGAAAACGTAAAGTACCTAGTAAAAAATAGCGCAATTAATTGGAAAATATATGTATTTTAGGAAGGTAGAAAAGGGTAAATGGTCTTTGATAATTGCATTGCCTAGGGGCCTCGACATGGTTAATCCGACCCTGTACATGATACAATTTTACTGCATGATACAATCGATCTTGTCATGTGATTCATGTCGGTTGAGAGGGTGTGATAATACCCTAAGAGTGAGGGCGCACTGCGATTTTTTATGGCAGAAATGTGACATGAATTTATTAAATATAAAAGTGCGCGCAAAGGCTATAAAAAATCGCAACGAAAATATACAAAAAAAATTGGCCGAGTGCTAGTCGACGAAGGGTTCCGTACCACCGTACAATATTGAGCATTACATACAAAACATCATGTTTATTGTAACTTAATTGAATTTGTATTATTTGTGGTTATATCGGCTGTTGAAATACATAACTACTCCGAGTATTTCAACTGTCTACCTATTACGATTCAAAAGATAGATGGACAGACAGACAGACAGCGGGGTCTAAGTATTAGGGTCGCGTTGGAAACCCTTTAGCACAGTATAAATATTAGTACTACCGTACAGTAGCGACACGCACCGCCTCCCTCTGAAACCGATCCTCACCTCTCCCCGCGTCGGACGACTGCTCTGGGAACTGCGTTTTTGTTCGAGCGGCGCGTAGACACGCACACACACGCACGTATCTGTACAGTCTGCTATTTTGGTAGTAGTGTAGGCAATTATATTTATATCGTTTCGTTACTATGGAGTGTCGCGGTTGTGCCTTTAGATTCGGTACCCTAAAAAAGATTATAAAATTGTAGTGGAAAAAATTTACAGCTCCTATTTTCCGTAGGTATCCACACAAGACCACATTTTACAAAGCTACTCAAATAGCGATATCACAGAAACTAATTACCCAAAACCGATCCACATGATCGCTGGCTCGCTATTGGTGGAAATTATTCAACCTAGTACAAAGTTTTAGGCCTGTAATTCCACCTGTCTTCGTCCTAAACAGAATTTGATGACACTCGGGTTGTTTCACACGAAACGATGAATCTGTGAAGTTTCAGGAGGCAGATCTTGGTGATATACGGGGTAATATTGTGAAGAACTTCCTCATCTCCCCTCCTTCTTCAAAATATGTTGAGGTCAGCTTCTAATTTCTTTTTGTAGTCTTATAGGCTTGCCTTTAGCCGCAACTCTAGATCTTTAATGATGACGTAAAGTGGAATTCAAATTATTTTTTATCTTTTAGTTTTTGTAAAAAGGTTTTTTACAAAGAAAGCTTTTTTTCCATTTTAGTGCCTACTTCTTATCATTCAAATTAATTCAGAAACAGTAACAGCAATCAAATTGAGTTATCCCTTAATTTTCCGCCCTTAGAGGAATATATTCATGAAATTTTAATGGGACTAACTTTAAGGTATACCTACACTATCCATTTCAAAAAAAGTATCGTAGAAATCGGTCTACACTGAAAAAAGTTATACCTACGGCGTCAAACATATTGAAAATTTATACGTGTAGTATTGAAAACCTCCTCCTATATTTGAAGTTGATCAACAAAAGGGCAAAATAGAAGCATTGACAAAAATAAGTTTTGACAACACGGCTGGCGCAGTTGTTGAGCGATCGGCTGCTGCACTGCGTGTATCGAGATCGATTCCCGTCACAGTATAACTAATATTTCTATGGCCTATAGATAGTTGCCCCTTATTTATGTGAGTTTATATCTTTGTAAACGCACCCACGATATAGGAGAAATTCCTAAAAATGGGGCAACGTTTTAAACAACAAAAAAATGTACAGAATTGAACACAAGTTAATTTATTTCGACCACGGCCTTATTTTTCTTATTCCTAGAACCAACCATCGGTTGGACCACACAACAACATATTGGACCATCTTAACGCCCCCCAATTTACTCTTATCCTACTGTCCCTCTGAAAATCTTATGCGCCAAGGAGCGTTATCTGGCACTTAATGAAATACTAAAAAAGATGACGATCATCTCTGGGATCTGAAAACGTCTGTTAAGAGCGCCCATCCCGTCATATTTCCCATACAAACGCTCGTACGCGATTACGGCGTTATAACAAATTATTATCCAAATATTTTTAACACACGGGTATCTTGTGGTTTAAATCTAGGTTTGTATGAAGCCAAAAGTAAACTGTTTTGAGAAACAAATTCAGTAAACACGTCCGAAAAACAGTTTTTTTGCACAATTTTGTCTGAACTTTGGCCGTTCATAATGCACTCATGCATTGAAAAAGTAAAAAAACAGCTTCATAGAAACCTTGCACATGTAATGGAGATTCTAATTTACTAACATTTTAACAAAAATTTGTAAAGCTTTTTTAAAAACACATATGTCCTGGAACACGTTTTGTGAAATTTCCGTGGGCCAATTTTCCTGTGATGTTATCGCGTTCTCACTCATTCGTTTGTTTTCGTGCTTTGCGTTGGTTGAAACAAATTTTTTTTCAATATCGCTCGCGTTGGAGATCTTTCGATGGGGAAGGGCGCTCTTAAGTCTCCATGTTAGACAAATGTTTTATTAATAGAAAAATACTGACAGGTACAGTACAGCTGTTTATTTTACGTAATGCCTATACTACGTAGCCTAGCTGCGTAGCCTGACTGCGCAGCCTGGCTGCGCAGCCTTGCTACTAAGATTTGTGTCGTGGCTTTGCTACGTAAATCTGCTGCATCACCTTGCTGCGTAACCTATCTACGTAGCCTACGGAGGATAAGGATGAAGAAGGCCAGGCAGACAGGTTACAGACAGGAGAGGCCTTGGCCTACGGCGTAACCTTGCGGCGTAGTATAGGTACGTTGATATGTGTCGTAGCTTTGCTACGTAGTCCTGCTGAGTAACCTTGCTACGTAGACTTACTATAACCTTGCTGCGTAGCCGTGCTACGCAGATAATTTGTTGCAGCTTTACTACGTAAACGTCGTCGTCAACCTCATTCGATGGTCGAGTGCATTGTCGGAGTCGTATAGGTTGGAGTGCGGGGTGAGGCAGGGAGGATTGACCTCGCCGAAGCTCTTCAACCTGTACATGAACGCACTAATAGAGGAGCTTAGCAGCACCCGTGTTGGCTGCCATATTGACGGAGTTTGTGTCATCAATATTAGCTACGCGGACGACATGGTGCTGCTGCCTCAGTGTGTGGTCTGTCCAGGTTGCTGGGCATATGTGAGCGTTACGCGCGGAATCAGTGTTTGCTCTATAACGCAAAGATGAGTGAATGTATGGTCTTTCAAACCAGGGGTCGAAGCGCTCCGAATTCTGTTCCACCGATTAGATTAAACGGTGTGGAGTTAAAAAGAGTTCAACAGTTTAAAAATATATTGGACGTATCGTGACCTCTGACCTGAGGGACGATGAGGACATCGATAGGGAGCGGAGAGCATTGTCTGTGAGGGCCGTTTGTTCTTTGCTCGGGGGCCTTCAAAATAACTCTTTTCAGAGCGTTTTGTACGTCCCTGTACACAGCCAGTCTATGGGTGTCATACACCCAGAAGCAGTACAACTCTCTCCGTGTTCAGTATAATCATGCGTTCAGGGTGTTGTTGGGGCTGCCCCGGCACTGCAGTGCGTTGGGATGTTCGCCGACGCCCGTGTCGACTGTTTCTACACAACGATGCGAAAGCGGTGCACATCTCTGGGGCGCAGGCTCCGGGCCACCTCCAGCACCATCCTAAACGTATTATTGTTATTATGATCAATGTAATGAAACAAACAAATGACTCAGAGGCAGGCGTATCAATAGTAGGTTTAAATTAATTTTATTATTTCTATTTTATTTTATGATTGTATTATTATTATTTGATTTAATTGTATGATTTTAATTTGATTTTGATTTTGTGATTTTAATTTGATTTAATTTTATAATTTTAATTTGATTTAATTTTATGATTTTAATTTTATTTAATTTTATGATTTTAATTTTATTTAATTTTATGATTTTAATTTTATTTAATTATTTTAATTTTATATTATGATTTTGATTTGAAATTGAATTTAATGATTTTATTTTAATGATAATAATAATTTTAAATTTATTATAAAATTTTGTTTTAAAATGTACCTAATTTATGATCTGAAATTGGGTGAAATTAATGATTTAAAATTTGAATTTGTAAACCTATTCAAATTTAGCTGCGTAGCGTTGCTACGCAGACGTGTCTTAGCCTTGCTACGTAGACCTGCTGCGTAACCTTCCTGCGTAGCCACACTACGTAGACCTGTGCGTAACCTTGTTGCGTAGCCTGGCTGCTATTTTTTGCAGACATCCTTTAATGGAGTAAAAGTGTTGAAGGTTAACGTGCTCGGAACATTATTCTTCCGCATATTTCCACATACTTAGTTCGGCCGAGAATTTAAATATATTTCGTCCTTTTTTGTTCTCTACTTACAAATTGCTTTTATATTCGACAACTTTGTTCTAGTCTCTTTGTTGGAGCCTTAAATTTTAATATAATCTTTAGTTAAGGATCTTTTTTGTAATATAACAGTCAGAATGTTAGAAATTTTGGCAAACTTATGAGAGTAATTCCGGCCTGAATTAGATACTCTGTTTCATTTAACGACCTTGTAACTAGTGTTTTATTAACTTTTATAACTAAAAATGAGTTTGTACTTGTAAATTCCTTTGTTCCAATTCTCTTATAGGTACTGTAATTTTATTAGTAGAACTTAGAATAACTTCTTGTATTCCTTGAGATATTCCTTCATTCATTTTGTTGAATTAATAAATGAATACTGCTTCAGCATATTGATGCAATACATTTCTTTTTCTCCGTGGCTTAAATGACTTTCAGTCATCACATGGCAAACAATTCAACCGCCCTCTTGGTGTACTTAACATCAGCTGACCTCTGCCTAAAGACATTCACAATAAAAGAGGCCTAGCAGATACATTGCCTCTTAAAAACAAAGTTGAAATGTCTCTTGTGCCTGTCTGCACCCACACTCTTCAAACCGAAATACAGGAACACCTATTTTGCGGCAAAAATAGGTGTGATATGGTAGTAATAATATTTCTTAACGATATCTTCTTGTCAACATCTGACATAGCAGTCATTGTGCCGATAGTCATGACGGCCAATGAAATAATTGCCAAGAGCCTCGACCAACATCTGAGGGGGCTCTCGTTGGGTAGCTGGATCAATGGCTTTATTTGGAAAGCGACACTTCTGGACACAGTGCGTTTTGTTAGGAGATTTCTCTCTCAGGAGCCCCGACCACGGGTAGCTTGGACTCTGTTTCTGATACCGATGTGCTACTTGGGGGACAACCAGTCGCACCTAGGGGTATCTTGTTACACAGTAACTGGGTTGTAGAAGTCAGACAGGCAGTCGCTCCATGTAAAACACTAGTATTTAGCTACATTTGGTAACACTAGAAGTTGACCCCAATATATGTAGTTAGGAAAAAACTAAGCAGTCATCTGCTTAGTTTTATTTAAGTAATCTTCATAGATACTTAAAAATATTGAATCTAGTAGCCACTTCGAACAGGTAGTTTCGTATGGATAAGAATGGGCAAGAATGGGCAAGAAACTCCATACTTGACCTCTTATTTGTACGTAAAACAAAAACTCTATACTATTCCTGTTACTGAAGGCACAAAGTACTACCAATTAAGCAATGACAACTATAGCTGGTACCTATATTAATTATGTTTATAAAAACATGATCACAAACCGCAGTCTTACATACTTAGTGACATGATGCTCACATAATAAGAATAACGAGACTGTCAATGAACACAGGCGAGATATTTGAAATAAAACATCCGGGGTATTCCACAAGGTCTCAGATGTTGTCAAGCCTTAATTCATCAACAAGCGAAAACAAGTTCCAGTTTCTAAAGGTCCTCGCAAAGTTCGAAGGTACTTTGTTGAATCATGTCGTGCCCAACAAAAAACTTATGAAGCGAACCTAACACGAGTTTCTTTCATAGACATGTTCTGGGGTATGTCAAATACTTGTTTACATTTCGTAATTTGTTGTGAATTTTCTGTTGAAGAGGAGTTTGGAAGGGATAATATTTTCTTTGAATTCTGCAAGCCAATCAGGCTGATAAACTTTTTTTTATCAACCTTCTTTGTCCCACTGCTGAATAAAGGTATTTTTCACAGCCTTCACTCATTGATAAACTTATAGATAAATATTTTGTAAGATTCTTATTTCATTTCCCAACTATGTTGGAGTCAACTTCCCGTCTAATCAGATGCAGCAAAATACCAGTATTCAACACAATACGACTGCTTATGAGCTGACTCGCGCAACCCAGTAACTGGGTAACACGTTATCTCGTCGTAAGACAGGTCATATACTATGAAACCTGAGACAACAATAAACATTCCATTCTCATGCTTATGAGTCAAAAACAAAATATACTTGTGGGAGTGTGGGCTCAGAGTAAAACCAGTAAACTAAATATAATTCTTTAAATAAAATACTGAAACACGTCGTCGTCGTTTTACGTCTTCTTACGCCATCTTTCTTCCGTCTGACAGTGACACTCAGTCGTCCGTCCTGTTCTCTCACTCATGCTTGCTCGTTCACACAGTGTTGTCACTCCATCATCTCACATACGTTACAAAATAAACAACGAAACTTCAACTAAAACCAATCCAAAATACCTACTAGTTTACTTTTTAATAAAACATATACACATAGATCAGAGCAATCCATCAGAGATTCCAGAATAAACGATAGCCCCCATTAAATATCACGGACTGTTTGTTTAACGATTACATACGTACGTACCGTGGCCCCTGAGTACCTTCAGCGGTAAAAAATGATTGTACTTGCCGCACATCTATTGATAAAATTGTGTAATTCTTTTGTCTGTTCGTTTATAAAAATTCTTGCGATATTGAGGAAATAATCGATGTTACTAACTCAGATTATGAATCAAAAGGCAGATAGACCGTGCCGAACACTGAGAGTGAAGCCACAAAAGCAAATACAAATTCAAAAACGAATACCTACAATTCGCTTCGCGCTGTACTGACACGAGTCAGTACAGCACAAAGCGAAACATTGTTAAAAAAAAACAAATACTAATACAAATAAAAAATCAAAAGCGAATACAATCATGAGATTGTAGGAATTCGTTATTGAATTTGTATTTGCTTTTGTGGCTTCACTCGCAGTGTATCTAACGGGCTATCTGCCTTTTGTTTGATTATCTGAGGTTACTAAGAATGTATATGTAGCTAAGTAATGGGCAGACACTACTATTATAGATACTGTTGTGTAATATAGAAAACAGAAGAAACTAAAAACATCAAATTGTACCAAGTTATTTTTTTAAAGTGCTTGGTGCATATTTTTTTTGGTAGCAAGCACCACGAAGTAATTGATTTACTTTTTCTGCGCTGCTAAGACGTGACTCCCTATAAATTTTATTTACCATTTCAAATGTCAAATTATATTTTATTGATTACTAGCTGGCCCGACAGACGTTGTCCTGTCAATTGATTTAAAAAAAAATCTCACCGCTTAAACCTTCCCTAGACTTCCACAAATATTTCAAGTTTTATAGCCAGTTCTGTCCCATTCCTGGGCAAAGGCCTCCCTCCATGCCTTCCATCTTTCCCGATTCTTTGCTTCCTCCCACCAGTTTTGGAGGAATCCGTCCAGTTCATCCCGCCATCTCCTTAGTGGCCTGCCGCAACGCTGTCTTACGTCTTACCAACCAATTACGGAATTCTAAATTTAAATTCAATTTTGTTATTATAATATATTTTATATACCACCATAGAAACGCTCAAGCTTCAGATTTTTTTTACGATTTGTCCCTCAGGTTTCAGGAAGGTCATAGCCATTGAATGTATACTAATCACATACTCAAGAGATTCCTAATGATAAAAATTCAGTTCGGCCGTATGATATGTAATGACCTATGAAAACCATAGGGAGTCGACCCAATATACTTCAGAATAAAATTGGCCTGGAAATATTAGGACCTGAATATTTCGCAATATTTCTTTGTTGGCAGTATCGTATATCTTCCTTTTTTGGTTTTATCTATATTTCAGTGTGTCGAGAAGTGAGAAATATTTCTTTACGATGTAAATTTCTAAAAAATATTGGCAAAATAAAAGGTGTAAGTACTATAAAGGTTGCATATCTATGGCAAGCTGGTCGAAAACATTTGACTAAATGTTTCGTTTAAACACTCTGGATTTGTTCTAGATTGTATTTGTGTTTAGAAGCGTTAGGCCTATTTTTATATCAAGGCGATGTTTTTGCCTTACGTTCACGGAGTGCAGACGTGCTACTCTTTGATTTATAAGAACCTCCAACTCCCAGTACACCATAATATACCAGAACATATTACGATCCGGTCCTGTAATACCTCAGCACGGTCTGAACTCTTACAGTACCTAGTACCTAACTTTTGTCATGTCCTGGCTAGACGGCTAAGGATATTTTTAATATCGCAAAGTTTGAAAGAAATGGACTACACCTTTTCTTTTTAACCCTCGACGAAAACAGAATGGTGTTATTAGTTCGACCCGTGTATCTGTGTACAAATCTGTGTCTGTGGCATAATAGCCCCAAACAACTGAACCGATTTCAATTTAGCTTTTTTTATTACAGACAATCAATCAATATCTATATTGTGGATCATAGGTAGGTACATAATACAGGTATTTTAATAATATAATTGTGATCAGCTATGTCTCGTCCCTAGGGCATACAATAGTTACATGGAAATTTCATTTGATACAAAATTAAGACATTATTGATACAAATTATTATTTAACAGAAAAAAAAACAGAAAAATTACCGAAGGTTTTTGGGTCAGTCGAGGAACACCGTGGTGGTTTTAGCCGGTAAGAGTCCGGCACACTCCCCCGTCTTCCCCCGACGGGGGACAGTCCATGAGGATTTCCCCAAGTTAAAAAAAAAAAAAAAAAAAAAAAAGGGTAGGTACACATTACTGAGTTACTGAACGCATCATGACTGAAGGAGACTATATTGGAGCAGTGATTTATCTGATAAGAAGTCTTTCGTTGTGTCGTTCTTTTCGTTTGAAAGGTGATTAGTTCTAAAGTGTTCTTAGCTATGATTCAAGAAAATCTGCTCAGCTATTTGAAGATTATCAGCTCTTTTGTAGTTGATGAATTAATTTGAGAATCTCCCACAGTTCTGATTGAGTCGTTTAGTATTCCGTTACTTCAATGATATTAGAACAACAGAGTAACCTTACATTCTTCTCTGGCTTTAGTTCATCGTTTCGTTTTGTTTTTTTTTTTGCCTAGAATAATCTTCATACAAGTGCAGTTCAACATCATCACCCAAGTCTAGACCATTATTTTTTTTCCTAAAATAAAAAAGTCTTAACAAATAAATAGAGAAATAAATAATACTACCGATTTCTCTGAAGCGAAAACTCATCGACATGTGTATCCTGCCCGTCTTAACCTACAGTGCACTGTACATCCCAATTAATATATCCTGTATTGTTATCTGTTTTATTTTCAATTAACAAATTCGAAATTAACTAAAAATCACATTTTAAATGGAACATCATTCAAACTCAAACTCAAATAATTTATTTCAAATAAACCATTTACAGGCACTTTTGAATTGTAAAGGAGTCAGTCAGTCAAAAAGTTGCAGCTAGTTGCTCGTTCCAAACAGTAGGTTTCTATGGAGAAGAACGAGAAAGAAACTCCATGAACACTCTTTTAAAATCAATAGAATATTACAAATGTAGGTTACATCATTCATGTTGAATCTAGGGGTACAATGTGAGAACAATGTAACAAGTTGTGCACGTTAAAAGAGGTCTAGTGACAATGAAATTAGACAATTGAAAATAAATTTAAAAAACCGAGGTAGCTAAGAGATGACCAGTCTCAACTGACGGCGTCCGTTCACGAACATGACGCACGGATCGGCACCATTTAGCTCAACCATTTTGAAGGGAACCAAATGATCCAACACATGCGCCACCATCAGCAAGACATTCAAGTGAGCATGACAAACTCTCAACCGCCAGGGCATATTTAAGTCAACGAAAGACATAATATATCTCGTAAATGGTAGCTTTAAAGTACATAGTGCTCACATGTATGTGCTATGCAAAACATTACATTCTGTATCTGGACAAGGGCGTTGCTAGCTGCGCTACAGTTCATAGTTTTGTAGCTATCATCGTTTTACTTGTTGTACTGTAGGGGAGGCTTTTGCTTAGCAGTGGGACAGCATAGACTATTAAAAAAAAAGAATAAATGAGCAATGAGAACCGCAGGATGAGCATTGTCAACAAGTCAACAAAAGCCGTAAAACCATTCGGCGGCATTCGGGCATCGTCGGTAATTTCCGTACATTCGACGACATTACGCGCGGATGGATACAATTCTACTCTTCTGTATAATTGGATATTGAACCTGATCAAACTGATCGGTTTGTGGACGACATTTGCTTTATTATGATTTATTGAAGCTTTCTTATTTGGATTTGAGTGATTTCTGATATTTTTTTGGGAAATTGAGTTTTCGCTTGGTCGAGTGAATACGTAGTGGAATGCCAGCCACAGTTTCTTTTTGACAGCCATCGTTTACTAAACAGTCGTGAAGTTAAATACAAGATTAAAAGTTACTTTATTACTTACTAGCTTTTTCCCGCGACTTCGTCCGCGTGATTTTTGTTACAGATGCCTTATTTATTTGATTATAAAGTATATTTTAATACACTCACTTCTATTTCTTACTAGCGAAGCTAGTTGGTAGTACCAAAACGTAAGCTAGGTTTGCACATTGGCCAAGGGGTATCGTGTTACCCAGTATCTGGGTTGTGGAGGTCAGACGCTCTCTCCATGTAAAACACTCGTATTCAGCTGCATATATCTAGTTTGTTTGGAAGCCGCGTCAATATAGTTGGTAAAAGGCTAGACAGATGCTCCATCTACCGTCTGTCCGTCTGCAGACATGGCCGGCCCACTTCCACTTCAGCGTGCTGATTCGATGCGCAACGTCGGTGACTTTAGTTCTCTGGCGAATGACTTCATTGCGAATTCTATCCACCAGAGAAACTCCGAGCATCGCTCTCTCCATGGCACGCTGAGCAACCTTGAATTTGTGGACCAGGCCCACGGTGAGTGTCCACGTTTCGGCTCCGTAAGTCATCACGGGTAGAACGCTTCTAGAGTGGAGACCGCGTTTGGGCAAGCGTAGTGTGGGACGCCCTGCGGCACGGTGGACCGACGATTTAAAAAAGGTGGCTGGCAGCGGATGGATGCGGGTTGCCCAAGACCGGGTTGGTTGGCGATCTCTGGGGGAGGCCTACGTTCAGCAGTGGACGGCAATAGGCTGATATGTAGACAGATGAGTTAACATATTGGCTGCTTCTCTACGCGTCATGGCTATGCGGTAAGACTGTTTGTGCCAATAATAATAATAATCATTTATTTCAAGTAACAAGACTCATAGTGTTAGTAACAATATACTTACAAACTACGTTAGTAACACTTAAACAAACACACAATAAGAAGCTATTTATGACATCACTGCCGCAAGGTGACAGGCCCAGCCGAAACCCTGCAGCAGTGATTCATAAACACACAATCAAGCCTACCCGCTATCATACACATGATGCTGTTGGCGCTGCCCCGCACCTTGCGGACCAAGGATGCGCACCGCTTCCGCATCACCGAATAAAAACAATCCACACGAGCTTCAGCGAACATCCCTGAAGCACTGCAGTATCGGGGCAACCCCAACAACAGCCTGAAAGCGTTATTGTATTGGACGCGAAGGGCGCCGTATGATTTTTGAGTATAATTCATCCACAGGCAGCAAGTGTAGAAAGAAGTGCAGTACGCACTAAATATTGTGTGTTTGACCTCTTTAGAGGCACGCCTGAACCTGCGGGCAATCATATTAGCGCTCACACACAGCGCCCTCCGCTCCCTGTCTATATCCTCATCGTCCTTGAGGTCAAGGGTCAATAAGTGACCCAGATATTTCTAGACTCACAAGGGGTGCACCATTCAACTTCACAACTGGAACTGTTTCTGGGTATTTGACCCAAAGACCATGACCACACTCTTCTTAACATTATACGCCAGACCATGTAGTCTGGCATACTGCTCGCAAGTGGCTACGAGTTTCCTAAGCCCGCAGATTGACGCGCTCAGCAGCACCATGTCGTCAGCTTAGCTAATGTTATTAACACACACGCCATCAATATGACATCCGACACGCATGCTGCTAAGCGCGCCAATCATATCATTCACGTACAGGTTGAAGAGCGTAGGTGAGCATAACCCCCCTGCCTCACCCCGCACTCTAACCCATACGGCCTAGACAGGGTACCAGCCCACCTGACACTATTGACTTGGTTTCCATACCAGTATTTAAGAGTATTAGTCACTTCTGCTGGCAACTTTACCTCTTCCATCATTCTCCATAAAATGTCGTAGGAGACCAAGTCAAAAGCCCTGCTCAAATCAATGAATGAATGAATCTGAATGAGATAACTTAACCGCGATTCAGGAAAGGTGAAACTCTGGAAAACCACAATCAATTCAACCCTGATAAATCACACTGACTAAGCGAGGTATACTTTTCGAAAGAAAAAAAAAATATGACATTTACTTATTTCAACCTACCCTATTTCGTAGGTTTGTACCCCGCTTCCATGCGTACATGGATGCATGGACAGAGAATATAAGAAGGTTAGTTCCTCTTTTGCGCTTAAATAAGTAAACAGAATTGACTAGAATTTGACACACGCACCTTTGTACGTACCTTATAGATAATTTGACACACGTACCTTTGTACGTACCTTATAGATAATTTGACACACGTACCTTTGTACGTACCTTATAGATAATTTGACACACGTACCTTTGTACGTAACTTATAGATAATTTGACACACGTGCCTTTGTACGTAACTTATAGATAATTTGAGACACGTACCTTTGTACGTAACTTATAGATAATTTGACACACGTACCTTTGTACGTAACTTATAGATAATTTCAGACACGTACCTATATACGTAACTTATAGATAATTTGAGACACGTACCTTTGTACGTACCTTATAGATAATTTGACACACGTACCTTTGTACGTAACTTATAGATAATTTGACACACGTACCTTTGTACGTAACTTATAGATAATTTGACACACGTACCTTTGTACGTAACTTATAGATAATTTGACACACGTACCTTTGTACGTACCTTATAGATAATTTCTTCCTTTTTCAACCGACTTCAAAAAGAAGGAGGTTCTCAACTCGACTGAAAGTTTTTTTTTTGTATATTTGTTACGCGATTTCTCTGCCAAATGTAAACCGATTATGAAAATCCCAAAAAAAATACATACGTCGTTTTAATTTCTTCAATCTGGAGTACTTTTAATCTCTGTTTTTAACTGTGTTGCCGTTTTTTATTGGATTTGGATGAGAAGGAGGTACTAAAAAGCGGAAAATAAAAAGCTTTTTAATACAAATAAGACAACCGCCTTCATAAACTTTGCCCCACACTAGGAATTTCTCCTGTATCGTGGGTGCGCTTACAAACATATACACACACAGCCAAACCCGAAACAACTACCTGTAGGCTATACAAATGTTTGTTCAGTCCGGGTATCGAACCCGCGCCACGCAGCACAGCAGTCAATCGCTTAGCCGCTGCACCAACCGTGTGGTCTTTAATAATAATAATATTGATCTAGCACACATACCATAATTATTATCCTATGTTGGTTTTCCTGTGGGATAAATAAAGACTTTGGTTTATTTTAGAAGTTTACTCAGGAAAGAAACTAGTTAGCTTCTTAGAAAAGATAATCTCCTCTTATCCCTTGCAACCCTTGCGACAGGGGTGATCTAATCATCCATCCTGAAAGCTCTTCAAAGATTTTAAACTACATTGTCGGAGCACAGATAGTTAGGTACTGAGGAGGTTTCAAATCCTTTGTTCGCTTTACTGCATTTTGTATGTCTCAGTTCTGCAGTGCTATTTTATATTCTATAATAACTAATACCTTGGGCACCGTCAAAGCCGCCGTCATGATCTGTTCGCACTACTGCCGAATCCCCAGTATGTCGAACCCTAAGGATGCTAAACGCCCTCCTGACTGCTGAGCCCTGAATGTGATGTGTTTGCTGATGAATGGAAGAAAATAATGCGTGCTTGTCTGGTGTTCTGTGAGAGACAATATGCGAGGGTGTCCACTGTTACATGCTAATTTATGTTAGTTTGTGATGTATTTAATTTATTCAACCATTTACTCAAATAATTGATCGAATTGTATATCTTTGAATTTAATTTTTGTATTGTATGTTATTTGAATGCTTATTTTATTTTTATTTTTATAACTCTCTGTTCATTAATGTAATTGGACCTGTGCCGTTTTAATTAACTATAAATAAATAAACTACCGTCGTTGAATTTAGGTAGGTATTTTAAAGTGAGATTGAGGTGTACCATAACACCTACCTACTGCGATCGCCAACATGCATTGGCCAGGCGTGGCGATTACGGCACAACCCCCCCCCCCCCCCCCTAGGAGACCTATAATAATAATAATAATAAACGTTTATTTAATACAACGTCACATTTACAAATATTTATCAATATACAATAGATCGCGATTGCATATTTGCCTGAACTAGGTTAAACCTGTGCTTCAGGCTATGCCCCCCCCCTATGCCCAGCAGTGGGCGTTTAAAGGTTGACATGATGATGATTATGGATGATGATATTGAGGTGAGCTCTCGATCCCTTGTTTGACTTAGAATGGGATGTCAGCTTCAATTTAGCTAAATTCACCGCGGGATCTTTTTACAGAACAGCTGTTCTCATCGATTGGGTACGGCTAAGCTATGCTTGCCGCGGTCGGTCTATGGATGGATGACCATCCATTTCATACCGAATTCCCTCCCCAACTGTTGGTCCCGGCGGCATATTTATAGTTACGTTACGATTACGGTTATAGGTAGACAGAATCCAAAAAGTCAGACAACCATTCTTAACTAGGGATATCGTGTTACCCTGTAACTGGGTTGTGGAGGTCGCTTCATGTAAAACACTCTTGCATCGAGTTAGACTGGAAAAGACTAGCAGTAGGGCTGTAAATTACATAATTCAACTCTCAACAACTAGAAATATACTAAAACTACAAAAGAAATAGAAAGAAAAAGCGTTTATTCGACCCCCAGGACAAAAACACACAAAAATAAGATAATTAAAAAAAAGAAACATAAATAGGTCCTGTACGAGGCAAAGACATCATAACACAGCACATCATATTAATTTGAATATACAAACTAGTGTAATTAAAGTTTATTAGCACTTAATTTAACACTTAACGAAGACACGCGATGCGTCTCATGATAATGGAGTACTAAGCTCTCATTAATCATACAGACTAGAGATCTCTCCTACAAATACGATACGTGTAGTTTGCCATTCGATGTAACTTATTAGGCCGGTCATACACGGTCAGCTCGATGCAGTCCGGATCGACTGCCTCAAGCTGCGACTGCATAGTGAACTATTATTCTTCTATTTATACATAAAACTGCTCGAGCTGCTACGGGCGGTCAGCAGCAATGCCGTTCTGTAAAAACTCTTTTCTGTGATCACTCCTGATTTAACCGAAAACCGTGCCGTGCCGTGAAAACTGTATTAGGTATCCTGTAGCTAAATACGAACATATGTAGGTGAAGCAAACTATTTTTACGAAACTATTTTAGCGAACACCAAATACTTCACTTCACTTTAAGTAAGTGAAATCGGAAATAAGATAGAATTCGAATTGATTTGTTACACGATAAAATAAAAAAGGAAAACCTATAACTATTAAAACAAAAAGAAAAGCTAAGACAATAAGGCATCAAAAACTTCCCCCACATCGTCGTCAACTGGGAATGTGCCCAAGAGACTGGCGGCATTGCCACGTTGGATGGCAATGCTTAACCTCTGTCCGAGGTAAAAACCAGCCCTTGGATCACGGGAAGTGTCAACCAACCTTTTGGAAATTTCTTTAAAAAGTAGATGAGCACTTAGACCCCACGACCCGAGGGTTTCAACCCCAAACGGCTCGAAAATAAAGTTATCGCTTAGGATACTATACTTTCGCCGTTTGAGGTTTTCTGCAGCCGCAGCAGCAGCACCAGCACAGCACGCTGTACTAGGAAGATGGGATGGCGCAAGAGTATCGACACACGTAGCGTCCCACACTAAGGGCCTACCCAACTTCCATGGAAATAATGACATGCCGTCCGGTCTCTTGCCATCGTCGCGTGCCAAGAAAATCGTTACAGAATTGCGCTATTACTACTACTAATTTCACCATGCAAAATTTCATCATATTGTCAAACAGTTGCCAAGCATACACTGACTTCTTGAGCTGTCGACTTCTATCGCGCAGTCATCCCCTCCGCCCGTGCTCTTCATCCCACGTCCGCGTCGCGCACTTATTGCGAAAAATTGTGACTGATCTAGTAGTTGATACTGACTGCTGCATCAGTTTTCAATGGCAGCTTCAAGCTGTTGACTATGACTACTCCAGCGGTCCGTGTATGTTGATCAATGTCTAACTACTCCAGCTGGCCGTGTGTGCCCGCCCTTAGATAAACATGCAACTGCTGAGTGCATTCACAGTACCTAATAAGTACAACTTCGTATAAGTATATAAGTACATCGTGTAATCTTCCTTATAAGTGTAGTTAGTACTGTGTGTGCATTTACTATTTCTAGAGTAGTAATACATAAAATAAAGTTATTCAAAAAAAAAAAACACCGCCTTCGAAAACTAAAAAGTGATAAATAACTTTAGCACAGAACACACATTACTTTACTTTCGGAAGTCGGTGGCGGTGGCTTTGTGTTTGTTGTTATGTAATGCCACCGACTTCCGAAAGTAAAGTAATGTGTGTTCTGTGCTAAAGTTATTTATCACTTTTTAGTTTTTGAGGGCGGTTTCCTTTGTTTGAAGTTTTTTTTTATTTTTTGGGTTTTTAGTGTTGCCTTCACATCCAAATCCATTAAGAAACGGCGACACACTTAAAAGAGATTGTAAGTCCTGCAAAGATTGAAGAAACTAAAACCTCGTCTAAGTATTTTCTTTTGGAAATTTGTTGATTTTCTCAAAAAGGGACCATTTCGGAATAAACCCCTTTCGAACAAAAAAGAATTTTGCAAATCCGTCTATATATGACAGAGTTATGCCCGAACATACATAAAAAAAATATATACAAACATTCGAATTGACAACCTCCTCCTTTTTGAAGTCGGTTAAAAAGAGATTGAACTCTCAACGAAGGGTTCCTTACAGACGCCAGAACACGTTCTACCCTTCACTAATTTGTGTTTAATTTTATTTTATTTAGTTATGATGTTATCTTGTTTTTACTTTTAGCTTTTTAGCAGCTCTGCCGCTATGTATACAATTGTGAATGTTATGTATACCTATAATTGGTGTATACATTAGAAGTAATGCACTACTTAACTGTTAACCAATGTTGAATGTATATGCTGTTGGTGTACTTTATTGAATAAATAAATAAATAAACACCAAGTCAAAGTCAAAGTCAAAGTCAAAGTCAAAGTCAAAGCATTTATTTCAATTAAACCATTTACAGGCACTTTTGAATTGTCAAGGAGTCGGTCAGTTAGACAGAAAGTTGAAGCTAGTTGCTCGTTCCAAAACGTAGGTAGGTCTCTATGGAGAAGAACGAGCAAGAAACTCCACGGACACTCTTTTAAACTCAGGTTTTTACAAAATACTGCTTACATTATTCTTGTTGCTTCTATATGTGAAAACAATGAAGGTAATCTAGAAATACAAAATATAAAAAATAATCAAGATAAAAACCATGGCAGTTAAGAGTTGACCAATCTCTACTGACAGCGCCCGTTCACGAACATGACGCGCGAATCAGCACCATTCAGCTCAACCATTTTAGAGGGAGCCGAATGACCCAACACACGCGCCACCACCAGCGAGACATTTGAGTGAGCATGACAATTCTCTCAACCGCCATGCTCATTTAAGTCAAACACATAATAATTTACTTAAAATATGGCTCCATGGTACTCACATTTACAAAATTGAAATAATGCTGCTAAATTATACAAAACTAAGGTTTCCAATGTTTCTAAAATGTCGAAAAAGTAATTAAAATATATATTTGTGTATAATAATAACGATACTCGTTACTCATGTCAATAAAAAAAAAGGGGTAGGAAACAACATTCCTCCAATTAGGAAATTCCCTAAACTGCCTGTGGAGCAGGACCAGCATTTAGCCAAGCATTTTTATCATTGATGTAGTCATCTAATTTATAGTATGCTTGTCTACACAGTGTGCGTTTAATACATGTTTTAAATTGTCTTTCATTTAGTTGTAGAATATCAAGAGGTATTTTATTATAAAATTTTACACAGTACCCCATAAAAGAAGTATGAACTTTTGACAATCTGAATCTTGGCTGCCTTATCAGAACCTTAATGTTTTGTAATAAAGTTGAAAACCTATCAAAGAAATTTCACAGACTGTTGTAGCTTGATCTGCTGGCCTCTGTACAATATTTAACTGATACATAATATGCTCTACATATAGTGTATTTACTAAGGTACTATTTCATTCGTAATTACCTAAGTATTCATCCCGAATAATAAAGACCCGCATGTAAGGAACAAAATGATAAATCTACAGATAATGAGCCTTTTGAATACAAATAGGTACATTGTATCAGAGTTATATCCCGCAATATCTCATGTAGATAAAAAAACAAACCGTAAATACTTTATGTTTATTCGTTGAAGCATAAAAGAAACATCTTTACTTACAAAACGTAACGTCTCAATGTCTGTATGTCAGTTGTAAACTTCTAACTTGAGAATGTTTCCTTTTTATTTATATTTACTTATGTTATTTATATAAATAGTTGAAAGCAATGGAAAATATTTTGTTATGGCAATACAGAGTTAGTGTAGCCTAAATGGGTATTGGCAACACTGAGATAAATATAGTGTTTAATCTGTAAAAATAATTTTGTTATCTATGCTCGAACTCGTCGTTGAAAATTAGAATGACAAATGTGATTTTGTTGCAAAGATGAAAAGTGATAAATAACTTTAGCACAGAACACACATGATTTTAGTTTCGGAAGTCGGTGGCGGTGGCTTTGTGCTGTTTGTTGTTTTGTATTGCCACCGACTTCCGAAACTTCATGTGTGTTCTGATCGAAAGTGGTTGTCTTTTTTGTAAAAATGATATTTAATTTCCGCTTTTTATTATCTCCTTATAATCCAAATCTATTAGGAAACGACACGCCAGTTAAAACAGAGATTGATAGTCCTCCAAAGATTGAATAAACTGAAACGTCAACTATGTATATTTTTTTGGGTTAGTATTTATTTATTCAAAAAGCGCTGAAACAATTTCTATAAAATTTATATGCGACCATTTGGGAATAAACCTTTGTCGAACAAAAAAGGATTTTGCAAATCCATCTATGTATGACGGAGTTACGCCCGAAAATACATTAAAAAAAAATATAGACAAATCCGAATTGATGACCTCCTCCGTTTTGAAGAAAAATACATAGCCACATACATAAACACACATAAGGTACCTCTTTTATAAATTTAACCGACCGCCACGAGCACCTTCATTTCAAATAACACCTCGTTACTGAAAAATTAATGTCTCTCATGGTAAAGATAGCACTAAAATGTGATAATTCGACGGTAATTATCAAAATAATTTAACGATCACGATTTCTAAAACTGAAATGTATACGCCCTGTTCACCGATGGCTAAAGTTCCCATGAAAAGGGTCCGGCCCTTCCACCTTTTGTCGCTTGAAAAGTGCGATTTATATTCCGGGTTTAATTAGCATTGTTCTGTATTAATAATTGAGCTGAGTATGCCAAAAGGTGCTAACCCACAATCTGTCTAGAATTCTATTAATTACGTGAAACCAATTATAAACAAAATGTGTTACATTACTAGGTATATAGCAAAAACAGATAAATGTACATCAAAGACGTATGTTCGGAATAGATTCAGCGGTCAATAGAAATGTCTTTTTCTGTCATGCGGATTTTCGCCCGCACGCGGATCTGGTCCGCATGCGGGTGATAGCACGTTCTTGGCTACACGCAGGACAAAGATTTCGTTGGCCGCCGCAGTATCGTGCGTGTCCCCAGTGACAAAACTCGTGCGTACTATGACCATGCGTGCGGCCCGCGTCACAGTAAAAACAACACTGAACGCTGAGGAACGCCGTTCCGCGCGCGTGCTGCCCGCATGATAGGAAAAACATGTATGAAATGATCGGATGCGGGCAGCCTGCATGCGGACCAGATGTGAGGAAACCTAGAGTTAAAGTTAATATACGTCTGAAATGATCACAGCTTGTGCCTTCTTTGAATGAGAAGAGGCCTTTACTTTACAGTGGGTCAATGATGATACTCTGGTATTATTTTTTATGTATTCTCACATAATAGCTGTAAGGGCTCATACGCACTATGCGGGTAGTCGCAATAGGGTATTACACCCATTTTTGAAAAGTGTCTCAATGAAATTCTGTAGTGCTAATATGCCACCAAAAAAAAACACAAAATTTTTATTCAATCGATAAGTGCCATAAAATTGCATCTAAATTTTAAATTTTCAAATTTCGCGCGTAGTTTGGCGAAAACGCCTCTTACTGGACGCCATATTGCACAGCGTAAATGACGTCAGTTCGTTTTGTATCAAATGAGCTCATATTAAATATGATAATTGTATATCATTTAAAAATAATTAAAAGCGTATTTTGTAATAGATGTAACAATGAAAAAATTACGTTTGTTACGAAAATAATAAAAGTACAAAGCCTATATTACGCCAATCGGTTGACTGACAGTTGACAATTTTTTGTTTACATAGCCGTACGACGTAATAACATGGCCGCTACTATTTCACGGTGTTTTATAACAGATTAAAAATACTGAAAACTTTGAATTGAATTTAAAAATTTGTTTTGTTATTTTATGAACTAAAACTTACATTTTCCGACTGCTTTATGCCTAAACTGTCTCAATAACAATTTTTTCTCGTATAGAGTAAAATACCCTATTATGTACGTAATATTCATTTATATGCGCACTACGTTGCAGCTATCCGCAGACCGCTCCGGTCGCTTGGAGGGCTGCGGCCCGAGTGACTGACGGCCAGCCGGACGGTTGCTATGCGCACTGTGTAGCTCAGTCTGCGGCTGCCCGCCTTGAGTGAGAGCGTGCACGCATGGTACGTCTACTTACGTTTTACATAAAATGGAATTCAATACCGAAAAATTTTTCATCGAAAACCAAAGTCGGGCAGCAATTAGGAATACCCAATTACCAGAGTACTAAGTAAATTGCTGCAACTTCTTCCACGTCCTTCTTTGAAATGGCTCGATCAACCGCAAATCGCAACGGTTCTTCAGCCGCACGCTGAGGTTGCGAATGCGGCTGGCCGCATTCAATACCGCATCCTGCGGTCAGCCGCACGGTTACCCACATAGTGCGTATGAGCCCTAAGTGTTCCATAATCTGCCTAACCTTTTCCGAACCATGTTGGGGTCAGCTTCCAGACTAACCTGATGCAGCTGAATACCAGTGTTTAACATTAACCGTCTGCCTATCGGACCTCCACAACCCAGTCACTGGGCAACACAATACCCCTTGGTAAGACTGGTTGTCAGACTTTCTGGCTTCTGACTACCCTTAACTACTGCCAAAGATCTACGAATGACAGCCGGGACCAATGGCTTTACGTGCTTTCTGAGGCACGGAGGGAACTCGGTATGAATTGGATGGTCACCCATCCACAGACCGACCGCGGCTAGCGTAGCTTAACCTTCGAGCGATCGGTTTGTACGGTCTTTACTTAGCCACGAGCTCTCTTCTTATACAATAGCGATAAGAGTTCCAAATAAAATGTAATAAAAATAGATCTAATTTATGTTACATTTACTCCGCACACACGTGCTAGACCCTCAGGAATATAATATGACTAGTTTTGAACTCAAACGGATCCTGTAATCATCAAGTAATCATACGACGAGGTCGCCAGTCGAACTTTGGTAAACATATGTGAGTAACGAAAGTTAAAACACAAATATGGATCTTGCCAGCTTAATCTCCGTATTCTCAAACGACACTTAACTCTCAAGACGGTTTTAAGTGCGTGGTCGCATTGAGAACTATTAACTAGGAACTAAGAGCTATTTTGTATGAGGGGCTCGTGGCTAAGTATGCAGACTCCTGCGAGTGCGACTTTTAAACACGAACATCAAATATCTACTCGATAAAATGACTTTGGACGAAGAAGACGTACTCGATGTTTTAGAAGCTATTTTACATACTACAAGAACGAAAATGATTTTGCTTTCGACCCTATCTACAGCGACGTACTTTTAATATTTACTCAAAAATACAAGTGGAAGATTAATTTGGACTGAAATCTCTTTTTCGTTGCTCAGAAAGTGACTATGAAAAACTTTTGACCTGTAAATCAGGAAATATGAAACGAATAACCTCAATTTTCGCAAGCAACGATGAAATAAAATTACCCCCCTCCCGCAGGCGAACGCGGGGATGTTTTCCGTCCGCCTCGGATAACATGTTTGCTTGTTTGAGCTAACAAAACTGTTCTAGGCCACGCCCATATTTTGTGAGATATTTGATGCTAGGTGTTAGAGAACACAAAACAGTGTCGCAGGAGACCCGATTTGAGGCACATATTTGCTGTCAGCTCTTCGAGCTATCACGTTTGCTTCTCAACACAAGTCTATATTGCGGTTTCCCTTTTTTAATTAATAATAACAATCCTTCCAACTCCTCATACACCAGCGCACGCAAAGTTGTGCGACTGGTACCGTGAAGCCGCTTTAGACTTCACACTATCTTATAATTAATGTCTGTTAATAAGACCACGTCCTAAAAGTGTTTTCGTGTCGCTACAATACGCTTTTAGGTGGAAGAAACACCAGGACAAGTAACGTCAACTAAAAATTAAGTTGCGTTTGAGAATTCGACTCTAAGACATTTAAAATAACAAAAGAACTTCAAAAGACCTTTCTAAGACTCCTGTAGAATGTCAATACAATAATAAAGGTTCATTATCCACAACATTGTAGAGACAAACTGTCAATGGGTCGGAAAATTCAGCTTCCACTGTGTACCAAGGACAAAGGAATCAATTGACCGTGCCTCCGCGGAATGAGGAACGAAACTCCTCGGGAAATACGTGTATTTTGTTATTTAAAAAATAAATTGTATTGTCAATGGACTGCTGGAGGCGTGTTGTGGGGTAATGGATTTCATGGAAGACATATGGAATGATTTCAGCGTCTGTCTATATGTTAAATTGTTTTACCTATATAACTAGCTCATGTCTGTGATTTCGTCTGACAGAAATAAAACGTAAATTTTGCGAAGCAGCAAATCAGTTCATTTTTATTAGCCTTGATGCAAACATACGTATAACACTTTATTTCTATATAGTGATATATTTATTTGAATATTATCGCTATATTCCTATAAAGTGATATATTTCAATATTATCATTGTATATTTCTATATCAATGGGAATAAAATTAAGTAATAATAATAATAATAATAATAATATGTGGGGACATTTTCACACACGGCCATCTGACCACGGCCATCTGAAACTAGGGAGACCCTGTACTATGGGTGTCAGACAGCTGATATACATACACAAATACATTTTGTTTTTGTAAATACATACATATATAGATAAACAACACCCAGACACAAGGCAAACACACGTGCTCAGTTGCAAGTGATTAGTTTTTGTGCTAAAATCCATTTTTTACTTCTTTGTTTGTTTTGGAAGCCGACCGATAAGGCTAGGCAGGTGATGATGTTTGTTTTTAAAAGGTAAACACCTTTTTACCTCTGTGTTAAAGTACTTTCTAAGTATATCTCGGGCATCAGTGACTTCGGGGAAGGACAACATCGTTAGGAAACCTGGGGTGTGATTCTGTAAGACCTCATACTAAACTTCGAATCTGAATCCGCTGTGAGTTTGTTGATAGGCATTCAAAAACTCGGTTGATAATTCGAATTTACACTAGCGCCACCATTGCGAGCGTGTCAGCGAGTTGAACTAAATTGACAGGGAGGTTTTGACAGATAAAGTAAGAGATGACGTAAGAAGTGGCAATCTGTAAGGAAATTTCCCCGTCACTTCGACGCTCACTTCGCACTGGAAACCGATTCAAAATGTCAAATATATCAAGGTCATTTTGAACCTTATGCGCAGTGAGAGTGAATAGCGCTGTGAGATGCGAGTTGTTGTTTGAATTTTACAGAATCGACCTACTGAACTTGTAGTAAAATATAGGTACTTATGTATGTCAGAATGAGAAGAGGTGTTTGCCCTGCCAGTGGGCCTATACTAGAATTTTATTATAACCTGAACTTTGGTTAACCTGGTTTTGATAATATACTTTTAACGACCTATTCATGTATGAATTTTATTTAGATACGTATCAAAGCTATCCATTTCTAATGAGCATCGTGTCTGTTATCATCTCTCCATTAATTTTTACGATGTGTAATAATAAACAGCTGACGCATTCATGTATACCTACCTGCCTATCAGTACGTAGGTTGATACTCGTACATCATGGGCAAAGATAAACACAATTTGTCACCAGAAAACTCTGTACGTGTTTTAATTTTTACAACTTGCAATGAATAATAGCCATCGGTTTTTTTGTGATAACAAAATCTGAAAGCACACTTATTACACTCCATACAAACGAAACGATTTAATTACCTACACTACTATCAAAATAATAGACTGTACAAATACGTGCGTGTGTGCGCCGCGAAAACTAAAAGCAGTTTCGAGAGCACGTTCGACGAGGGAAGAGGTGATCTCATAGTGTTTCGAAGGGACGCGGGGCGTGTCGCTACTGTACGGTAGTACTAATATTTATGCTGTGCTGAAAGTCTGTTCCGTAAATCTCCTAAAGTGAGATTATGAGTGAGCTGTCAATCCTTAGTAACAGCTGCGTATGGTTACAGCCGCCATAACCGGTCATGGGTCTTTCAATAAACATCTCTTTGTCAAAGGACCGACAGCCCACTGTGCAGAGCCTGCATGGGGAGACGAGACAGCAGCCTGTGCTTCTGAACAGCTCTGAGGTCGCTTCAAACAGAGGTAAGTATTTCGGTAACCCAGGAAACCCACGGGAGATCGCCAGCAACGTCAAGGCGCTGCTGGCCTTTCTTGGAGCTGAGGTATGACTTACTTACCCAGGACAGAACTTCATATTTAGAACGTTACTCTTATTTTTTATATGACAACAAGGTAATGTTTGACCTAGAGCCATCAGAGGCCGATGTGCTATTCTATAATACAGTATTTAAAGCAGAATCCCTCTTTGATTGAGTAAACCCTCCGACCTACTTTAACACAGTTACAGTTACAGATATAAATCGAACCTCTTTTCGGGGTTGAGCTCTTACAGTACTTACCCTAGCTTCAAACATACCTTTCCGATACTGGTTCGTGTATGCAACCAGTGTTTCTCATTCTACGTGAATTTTTGTTTTCTGTTTTGGGAAATAAATGCCTTAATCCATGTATATTTAATAGGTATACAAGGAGTTACAAACAGCCCACTGTGCAGAGCCTGCATGGGGGCAGACGAGACAGCCCATGTGCTTCTGAACTGCCCTAAGGTCACTATATACAGGGTAAAGTCCTTCGGTAACCCAGGTAACCCACGGGAGATCGCCAGAAACGTCAAGGCGTTGCTGGCCTTTCTTGAAGAGCTGAGGTGGATCCAATGACTTACTTCCCACCTGTACGCAAAATACGCGGTGAGACGTGAAGTTGCGGACACCAGTCCGTTATACCATACCATACCATGAGTCTTTCTATTAACATCTCTTTGTCATAGGAGTTAGAGACAGACTGTGCTTGCATGGGGGCAGACGAACTAGTAGCCCATGTGCTTCTGAACTGCCCTGAGGCCGCTTCGAAGTCCTTCGGTAACCCAGTTAACCTACGGGAGATCGCCAGCAACGTCAAGGCGCGGCTGCCTTCTTTAAGGAGCTGGGGTGGATCGAATGACGAATGACTTACTTCCCGTATGCAAAATACGCGCTAACACCAGCTTGTTATACCATACCATACCAACAGCTGTATTATTCTGTAAAAATTTAGGAAGATGACAACACCGATCATTTGACATCCTTTTCACACATTTTGTATGGCAATTTATACTTATGGTGTCAATTGTGATATGTTTTCTTTGTCAACTCAATTGACTTATTACTTATTGATTTCAAAGCAACTAAAAATCTAATTTTACTGTAAATTAAAAAAGAATCGGGTTTTCAGGGCTAAATCCCGCATCCCCGGTCATAGGCAGAGGTGGGACACCGATGCCCCTCCATCACTCGCACGATCGATAGAGGAAATCCATGACAGTTTCCACAGCGCAACAAAAAACAGGGCAATTGTGGGTAAATTGTGTCATCTACCCAGTATAGGTCAATAAACTTATAGATAAAAGTGGTGGCTCTCTTTCTGAATGCATACAAAAGAACGAGACAGTGATATGTGTTTTCTTTATCTTATGTATGCATTCAGAAAGAAAGCGTCTGCCCATAGTTGGTTTCACTTTGGTGTTCAGAGTGTTGCCTCCACTTTTACCTATAAGCTTCTTGGTATAGGTATAGTGAGCTGTCATCCGCCTCGATACGATTCTAGGGGTTGACAAAGCACGGATGGAAAACGTTACAACCTCAGATTATAAAATTAATAGAGTTACAAACATAATCGATATTTATTAAAATGATTATTTCTACAAATTTTAAATAACCTATGGAAGGAATGAAGGAAGACCTTTGCCCTGCAGTAGGGCAGTACAGGATAAATATAATAATAATTTTAAAACAAAACTATTTCTATTTACTAATGCTTTTTTCAAATTAAAAAGTCTAAATAGTATATTGTTAAGACGCTTAATTAAGGAGCCTTGAAATAATTGAAACAAGTAAAATAGCCTAACTTCAGTCAGACGCTTTAAAATTCCGACCTTTATAGTGTCTGGCGGAAGGCATTGCACCCGGAAAGTATCTGGCAATAATAATTAACTAAAAATCCAAATCCCGGGTTACGTAATATATAACATCCAAACTTCCAGGATACATTCTACCTTTGTGGTTTTGATCCAGATTTGATCAAAGGTTTCTAAGCCTTTAACAAGTTCTAATTAATATTTAATTATAACATGTTAAAGGCCTGTATGTGAGAGAAACGTAAATTGTAACTTAATTAATGGTAATTTAAATTGCTAGATTAGTGTTCCTTTGAGAAATTTTGTAATAACAGTAATTACATGAAATCATTCCTAGTGCTTGCTAAACGATAAGAGCCTAAAATAACTTTAATTTGTATAAACGCGAAAATTATCCTAGTTTAATATCTAGTTTTAGTCAGAAAAGCAATTACAATATACTGTGTTGTATTACACGTATGATTTTCTTCTAAAATGAGAATTTTAATTTTAATAAGAAGTAAAACTTATTACCAAATAATTGAGATATTTCTTTTGAAATAAGAATTTTAATTTTAATAAGAGATAAAACTGGTTACCAAAAACTTGGGTGATGAATATTACAACTTTTTGGAAATAAGTAGGTATTTCACTTTTTTAAATATAACTTCACTACTTTTGTCAATTTTATTTCTTATTATTATTAGTTCTACTAAAACTCAATCAGTGTTTTATTATATGTCACAGTCAAAACTCTTAACCAGTCAAAACTACTTTTGACTACAAAAATCAGTCAAAATTCTTTTGAACGGTTTAAATGACAATGCCATATCCTGCCCCACCCATGTACAGAAAAGTAAATGAATGAAAATAATTGTAATGAACATAGAACCTTTCTATAGTAAATTGTTTTTCTTTAGAACTTGCTGATTACGAAATACCTACCCACAAAATACAAACTCATTTTACCTAAATTACATGTAATCACAATAACCTATAATCAATGTCATTATTGTTTTTAGATTTAAACGGAAACCGCAAGTTCTGCAGTCACTAAGACTAATGTTTAGTTATCAGCAATAAATATACAGTAAGATGCTACATATTGCACATGACTTTTATTGAGTGGGGCAAAGTTCTATAGAGTTTCTGGCATTGTCCTTTATCCTTAATATATAAAAAGAAACTGGTTGGTAGGTTTTTTTTGTGACCCTTTTGAACCTTTGGTTTTGTAGTGATTCTTATAACTCCGTTCCGTATTTTTGATTTTGTAACGCAAACGCGTTTTATCTTAATAAGGGTTTTGACTGGACCCAGTCAAAAGTAGTTTTGACTGGTTAAAAGTTTTGACTGTAACATATACGAGGTGGCGATAACAATAGCCATCGTATTCACGTATAGCTATATAACTATAAACTGTAAATTCAAAATATTGGACACATTTTTTTTTAAAGAGTAAGTATGGAGTTTATTTCCCATTCTTCTCCATATGAAAGTACCTTTTGGAAGTGGCCACTAGAATCAACTTTTTTTATATGACGTTCAAAAGTGCCTCTATTAAGAGGCACTTAGACCATTAGGACCATTAGGACCATTAGGTCTAATTGAAATAAATTATTTGACTTTGACCATGAAGATATAGGTATAAATGGAGCCAACACTTCGAACAAAAGCTTGAAACCAACTGTGGGCTGATGCTCTCTTTTTGAATGCATACATAAGAACGAGACAGTGATATGTGTTTTCTTTATCTTATATATGCATTCAGAAAGAGAGCGTCTGCCCACAGTTGGCTTCACTTAGGTATTTAGAGTGTTGCCTCCACTTTTATCTATAAGCTTCTTGACTTTGACTTTGACTTTGAAAAAGGATCATGGCAGGATTTGATAATTGTTTTTATTGAACATTAATAATATTAAATTATGGCGCCAAAAGTTGCCGCTCTTCTAAACCAAACCAATATTTCAAATGGTGTTCTATTTTGGTTACATGTATGCTCTTTGTGTGTGTGTTTTTTTTTTAATTTCGGTGATAGGATTTATTTGATAGTTACAAAATATTCTTATGAACTTATATTACCAGTATTTTCATTGTTGGCGTATGTGTATCCCCACATTGTATAAATTGCTAGCACTGTACTGTATTTTTGATAGTAACATAAAGCATAAAGCACTCAGGAATAGCGTAGTTTCCTAATGGTAATATTTTTTTTTAAATTGTTTAAGTATTTTTTTAGTTTATCCATTACCAAAAATCAAATCTTTTCTCTTTATAATATTGGTTTAGATATAAGAATCTATAAACTGTAAAAAAGTAGTAAATAAATAAAGTCGTAAGCGAGTTGTAATCGCACTAACCGACAGACAAACAGGTAGAGATTTTACATATTATTACAAAAAAAAGTTGTAAATTTTATGCAATATATAACCCTCGCGGTATTCATAGTCTGCCTGGCTTCGCCTGGGCCTATAACCTTCCTCGATAAATGGACTACCCAACACAAAAAGAATTTTTCAATTCGAACCAGTAGATCCTGAGATTAGCGCGTTCAATCAAACAAACAAACAAACTCTTCAGCTTTATAATATTAGTATAGATTTACAACTCTATTTCTATTGTATTTTAGATAGTTATCAATTGATCATATCATAATATAGCATGCCTGCCTATGTCTGACCGTAATAAGTACAAAAACGCACGTGCCGAAACTACGTCAAGTTACGACCAATTTTCTCATTTTTATGCAACCTGTATTATCCTACTGTTGGGCAAAAGTATCCCTCAAGCCATCCACTCTTTCCAAGGTCTTACTTTGTCTGGTCAATCTCTTATAAGCGACTCTAAATCATCACGCCAGCGTTTCCAAGATCTCCCTCGACGACGACGTCTGTCTCTAGACGGTTTAATGATTTTCCTTTAAAATTCTGTTGACATCTTTACTAAGTTAAGTTACGTCGCCTCACAAGCAACTTTAATAAGTTTTTCTCTAACTTTGAACTATTTGCACTGTCATATCTGTTGGAAAATTTAGAAACATATTGTTTGACACAATTCAGAATTTATGCGAATAATTATGTATATCTTTAGTGTTCCTTATTAGTAGCTGTAATTTATGAGTATTTTAATTCATGCAATTATCTATTATGTTAATTTATCAACATTGTCTTTGTCTTATTGCGATCTGTGGAGAACGTTGTTGGTTTCACATTTGTATAACTCCCTATATTCTATTCTTTTTGTAGCATATAATGAGTAATTGTTGGTTCTTCCAAATAAATAAAAAATAAAATAAAATTGTTCCCTCTCAGCATACCCAAAGTTTCGTCTCAAACATTTCCAATAAACATCAAAAACTAGAATCAGCTGCACCTTAAGCTCAGTGCTCGAGTTAGTCAGCACTACCAACATTCTAAAGTTCACAAATAGTTGTCGGAACATCTCTACTACCTTTGATTTCTTTCACGACTTCACTTAAGGCCGTTATAGAAGTTTGTCCGGACTGCTGACGACTTTCTCTCGGAGTGCTTTATTCAGGGCATAAGTTTATAGAGGACCTATTCTTGCAATTGTGTTAAGATGCTCCTTATGCAAACTGTATACGGAGGAACAAATGTTTTGAGCAATAAAGCGCTTTCCTCGCAGGAGCTGTAAGAGGTTTTAATGCTTTGTAGCATTGCTTTTGTTTTCTGCAGTTGTTTTTGTTGCGGCCGATCGCTGGAAACTTGAAATAGAGAGTAGGGTAGCTAGTTATTTGGTACAGTCGACTAAAGAGATAAATAAACCAAGATTTTCAGATTTTGTTAAGGCTTTTCTAGAATCCGATGGATTTCTTCAATTTTTTATTTTTACTTAATAATAAATAATGTCCCAACAAATCCAAAGGCCTCTTCTACGTTTTATTCATTTGAACTTATTTCTGATAAAACAAGCCAATCTAGTTAAGGCCTTCTACGACTCCCTCGGGATGAAATAGGTGAGTGCTATTCTAGCCCGGATACCCCACGGGCAACGGCTACGGTTAATGTCAGTTATGACGAATTAAAAAGTAGCCTATGTCCTTCCCAGGGTACAAGCTATCTTCATACCAAATTTCATCAGAGCCAATTCGTCGTGAAAACGTAACAGATTGACAGACCGAGATACTTTTGCATTTATCATATCAGCCTATTGCCGTACACTGTCGAATGTAGGCCTCGCCAAGAGATCGCCAACCACCCAGTCTTGGGGAGCCCACACCCATCCACTGCCAGCCAACTTCTTCAAATCGTCGGTCTATCGCGCCGCAGGGCGTCTCACACTTGCCTAAAGCGTGACTCTCTCCACTCTACACGCTTTAAAGACAGACAGACGGTTGTGAACCAACCTGGTTCGAAACTCAGAAGGAAGGACTTTGAATATAAGAAACACTTTATGAACTTTGAAGATCACTAGAGACTAGCACCGATGTCGAAGCACGAATGGCCAGGTAATGGTGGGCATCTCCCCAAAGGCCCGCTGACTATTGTTGTTATTCCCCGCCATTTTACTTGCTTGTGATTGGTCGTCAGTAGCTATCAGTTTCGACCAATCACATGAAGTTAATACAACTACTTTTTATCATACAATTTCTTCTAAATTATTGTAATTAGTTAACAAACATAAATAAATAAAAGTATAATTTAAATATTTATAACATGGTAGACCGTTTCTCTGTCTGCAGACGTGGCCAGTCCACTTCTACCTCAGCGTGCTGATTGCGTCCAGCAAAAACAGTTCAATGTACATTCAAAACTTAGGCTTAGAATAGAGTTTAAATGAATCAGCAAAATCACTTCGAAAAATGGGAGTTGGCAGAATTCAATCTGTGTATCATCCCATTGCCATACAAGAGAAAATTTTCACAATACCTTACACAATTTCCGAAAGCAATTTTATAAAATTAATTGACATTTACTTTTGTCCGTACCGCGAGCTTAACTAGCTCGCTTGCCCATCAAATAACTGTTATCTTTTTATTCCTAGCAATTGTATCATTAAAAACAAAACTGGAACATAAAAAATATCTTTTGGTGGCATTATAATATTATGAAATGGCTATTGGAGGTTCTGTTCCAAAATTCTGATACAAGAATATGGAGGCAGGACTTCTTTGTATGACTCATTTATACTATTTAGGTTGGATTCGACCATACTTGTAAAAATCTTTTCTGGGAAAAAAATCACTCATAGCTCTAGAGTTAGAGAACTTTTCGTTTTACCAAATTTTAAATCCGAAATAACTGTCTATCCGAGAGTCGCTTTATCGCCGAAATGCATCGATTTAACAAATTATACGAGTTTAATTTAATGGCGACCACTACACCAGCTTGACAACTCGTGTCAATATTATTGACAGTTGACACCATTATAAACTGACATAATTATGTAGACATAAAATCTTGCCTACCATTTTCTAAACAATTATTATCACTTTGAGCTTCTTTAAGTGTCTTTTTACACGCGTTAAACAATATAATATCTCAATTTATCGCAGTTATTCCAACTAAATAAAAACTTAGTACCTAGGAATATATATACAAAACTTAAATCTAAATAATAATATTATGTACAATTGGTAGAAAAAGGCAGGGAGCTCAAAGGGCATCAAAAAACTCGTCCACATCGTTGTTAATGGGAAACGTGCCCAACAGGCTGGCAGCATTGCCACGTTGTATGGCAATGCTGATTCTTTGACCTAAGAATAGACCAGCCTTCGGGTCACGTGAAGAGTCGACCAGCCGCTTGGCGATGTCACGAAAAACAATATGGGCACTCGGACCCCATGGCCCTAGAGTTTCCACCCCAAACGGCTCAAATATATAGCTTCCAAGAAGGTTATCATATTTGCGCCGTTTGAGGTTTTCGGCACCTGCAGCAGCCGCCCCAGCACAACACGTAGTGCTAGGAAGATGAGATGGCGCAAGGGTGTCGACACATGTTGCGTCCCACACCAAAGGCCAACCCAACTTCCAAGGCATTATGGTCATCCCATCTGGTCTCTTCCCATCGTCGCGTGCCAAGCCATTGGGTTCTAAAATAGCAGGCACCCCGGCGGTGGCAAGAGCACGACGGAGGATGTCATTGATGCTGGCGTGTCGTGCCATTCGGCCTGCGCTTCTACTGCAGGATAGGCCATGATGTCCGAGGCAGTCGACTGCTTCACCACACTGGCAACGATGTGGAGCCCCGCATGGAGCGCCCAGACGCAGGCATGTAGCGAGTCGGAAGGTATTATCACACAGCATAGTACCGATGTTGGGTGACGGAAGTGCCTGAAGCCAGAGGCCCGACTCCCACTCACCCACAGCCAGTAGGCGGGCACGCTCAGCAGAATTGGTGGACGTATTAATTAGATTGAAAAACAATTAAAAACAAAAACAATAAATAATACATTTAAACAATTGTATTTCTATTTTAGTTGGCTTACACATGTCATTCATCATTCATTCAGCAACTCAAGAGTAACGAAATACCTAGTTACGGCTACTCTTCGTTTGTGAATTGTGATGGTAAAACGCAAACGAATTTATCTGAGAGTAAGACCTGACTTAATTACTGTGGTATTTTATTTATAGTTTTTCGCACACACTTGTGCCACGGTATAAATATTAGTACTACCGTACAGTAAGTAACGACACGCTCCGGCTCCCTCTGAAACTGTTCCTCACCTCTTCCCGCGTCGAACGACTGCTCAGGGAACAGCGTTTTTGTTCGAGCGGCGCGTAGACACGCACACACACGCACGAAAAACCTACGAAAAACTTTATTCCGAAAGTCAGAAGTATTTCTGACTTTCGGAATAAAGTTTTTCGTATTTATGTAGTGTACCCCTTAGAAATGAAACGATATAATTGCCTATACTACTACCAAAATAACAGACTGTACAAATACGTGCGTGTGTGTGCGTGTCTACGCGCCGCTCGAACAAAAACGCTGTTCCCTGAGCAGTCGTTCGACGCGAATTTCAAAATACCGATTTTCATAATTCCGAATAGTTCAAAATTCCTAATATGGCAACTCCGATTTATCATTCATCCTATTTTTATAATACTAAAATTTCAAAATTCCGAACGTTTATAATTACTATTCTCAAAATACCGAGTTTCAAAAGATCGAATAACAAAAAGTCCGACATAATGAAAATTGCGAACATCAAAAATACGAATTCCGATTATTAAAATTCCGATTATTAAAATTCCGATTATTAAAATTCCGATTATCTTTATCGTTATCGTGCAATCGTTTATCGTGCAAGCAAGCATACAGCATGCAAGCAAGCATGCAGCGTGCAAGCAAGCATGCAGCATGCAAGCAAGCAAGCATGCATCATGCAAGCGAGCATGCAAGCGAACATGCAACATGCAGCAGGCATGGTTTCTGTCACGGCTACGGCGTTGCGGGGCTCCGGCGGTACCACGCGAGCTTATCGTCGCAGATGGTATTCACGCTCACCACCGCAGCTTCGGCTTACTGGCCGGCTTCGCGCGCCAGCCTCAGCCGTGGCGGCGGGCGTTAAAACCACCAGGGAGGCGATTCTCAATTCTTTCGAGATATCTCTAATTCGAGATAATGTCTAATTTTAAATGTCTACTGAAAATGTCACAAAATTTATATAATCGTATTCTCATAATCAATAGAGATAAATGTCGCAGGCTTTTTGGATCTCTATCACGAAACTTAACGTAATTTTTTGCATCTTTTGTCTGGCATTGTTTTTTGTTGTTCACTCAATATATTTATTGCATCCACATGTGCACTTACAGAAACGAACAATCCGGACCCGGGTCGGGCATAGCAAAAGTAAAAGTAGGAGAGAATAAAAGGGTTTTTGTTTGACTATTTAGTTGATTGTAACTGGTTATTTATTATGTAATTATGAACTTATTGTAATAAAATTATGCAATTATTATATTATTAATTAGGCAATGATTTTATTATTAATTACTATTGTATTATTAATTATAAAATAATTGCATTATTAATTATTATGTTTTTATTATTTTAATGTAATTACAATATGTACCTAATTTATTTTTTTTTTTTTTATTTATTCATATTAGGTATAAATGTAATAACATTTACGTTTATTATAAACGCTTTTTATTTATATATGAATGTATAAATTACTATTTTGTTGTTCTTTAAATATATCGGCTATTTATTACATATTTTAATTGACACGGCTAGTGTACATGTTGAGTGCATTTTTAGCTTAGAGCTTGGTAAGTTTAACCTATTTTTTTGGCGTAATTAGACTTTATATTTTCTATTGTTGTGTAGAAATGTGTCAACAGTTGGCAGGAATAATGGGAATTCCACGGAATTTGCGTGAGCAAGCAGCAACAACAACTAGAGAACACGATAGACTTCACGCGCGACATTCATGTCGACTGACATTTACCACTCGTTGCAAGTCGAGCGCTAGGCATAGACATTTCTCTAATGTGACATTTCGAGAATACGAAAAATCGGTTTCAATCGACATCCGCCATTTTATTTCGACATATCTCTAATTCGACATCATGTCTATTGCGTGAGAATCGCCCCCCTGCTCCTCAGCTCGCTGGCCGCCTCGCCCCTCCGCGCCTACGCGAATTTAAATTACACTCTAGGGGTGGGGCAGACAAGACTACGTGGAGTCGGTTTCACAGCAATTCGTTTCTGTCATTAACTTTTGTAACACAAAATATTGACTTTTTAAGATTATTTTTGTTATTGTCTTTCTTTTTATACCTATATATTTTTGTTGAAATAAATACCATAGAAAAATACACCGAATAAACAATATTTGTTAAAAAGTAATTCTACTGTTTGATAAGTTAGTTAAACAAAAAAATTTGATTAAAAATTATTTGAATTGTGTTTCTGTGAAAAATGTTTCATTCAAGTAAATAGTCTTTGAAACAATAATAGTCGAAATAAAAATAGAAGAACCAAATATTATATGAAACATTTTCTTGGAAACGAAATTCTATGAAATTTCTGTGTGCGAAACAAGGGGACACCATTTCGAATATATATGCGTAGCTGAATTGAATCAGAATCCTAATTTTAACAGTTTATTCGAAATATTGAAATTCGGAATTTCGTTTTTCGGACCGAGAACTCATCGAGCATTTGATTCTTCGAACATATGAAAATTGGAAAACAAACAAATCAGATTTACGACATTCGGTAAAATAACTTTCGTGATTTTAAATAATATAGATTTTAATTTTTAGGTATTATGAAATTCGGATTTTTGAAAATCGGAATATCGAAATTCGGAATAAAATATTTCGGAATATTTGGGTGTTCCCATTTCTAAGGAGTGTCGAGGGCGTGCTTGTGAACTATAATATGTCCTGCGTACTTGGTTATTCTTTATTGATTGGTCAAGAGAATGTTGTTCTAATTCTCTATTTTCCATAGTTTCTGATTACATTAAATTACGAATCACTTGTATAGTCTAAATAATTTCCTTGACTGGGTCAGGGTTCAAGTGATTGGGCAATCGAAGACAATAACATTACAGTTGTAATATATGAAATTGCAGTGCTGTAGTATTGGGGAGGATAAGGCGTTGGTCATCTACGCGACAGACCGGATCTCGAAGGCGATATAATATATATTTTCTTTTTTGGCTTACATTTACTTCAACTTATTGAAACAGTGCACGAAATGCACGAAGGTTTAAACAAAAAGTTATTAAAATTGGGTAAGTAGTTTTCAATGGGTCAATACGTGTACTTAAGTGTTAGGTTATTTAGTGTTACCTTTTCTTTATGAATTTGGATGATAAGAAGTACTTAGTTACTATATAGTTGTATTTGTTTTTTTTTTTTGAAGTGAAGAAAAAACAGAACCTTAACCACTAGACAGTGATTAAGGTTGCCCCGTCTCGACCTCAATGAGGCTGTGGGTATGCAACCTGAAACAGGCAAGTACAAATGTGACCTTTTCTAACTTTCTCAATTTATTTTTCTCCACTATTCTTCTCTGATTAATTTTGTTGCGGAATTCAAAACAGTTGAACCGTTTCTCCGGGTCTTTTTGAGCGTCGATTCTATGAATGAAACTTGTGCCACTATTACGTTCTCTATATAGCATTTGTAATCCATATCCATACTAATATTATAAATGCAAAAATAACTGTTTCTATTACGTTTACACAACGAAACGGCTGAATCAAATTGGAATAAAGATAGCCTGAAGTCTTGGGAAGAACATAGGCTACCGTCAACTGCTGTAACATTGCCTACGTGCTCAACATTGCCTACATTCTAAAAAGTTGAATTATTGCCGCTGGGAAATGTTTTTTTGCCATATAGATAGCCGACTTGTTGTTAGTAATACCATACACAGCAAAAACATTTCTCAGCGGCAATAATTTAACTATTTAGAATGTAGGCAATGTTGAGCACGTTGGCAATGTTACAGCAGTTGACGGTACTTTTTAATCCGCGACTCCATCTGTAGCCGTGATAACCGACATTCTTGCGAATGAAGTAACGGGCAGAAACTAGTTTAATAAATAAATATCAATTTCGCTGCAAGAAAGCATACTCCGCTTTCATCAAGACCGTAGCTCAAACCCGTTATCTATCCGGATTTAACCGGTTTAAAGACTGGACGTAGCCGAGACAGATTGACACCGCAATTCCCGGTGTTCCAAGCGAAACACGAGAACTACAACATCGGTAATCTGTCCGTGGAGAACTAACTTTACCTATATGTTCACTAATTTGTAGTGGTAGACATATATAACTCCTATTTCGATGGGTCTTTAGATATCGACAATTTTTTAAGAGTAAGGAGGGACATTCTTGCCCCCATATCAGTCTAGTGCCATCCACTGCTGAACGTAGGTCTCCCCCAGAGATCGCCAGCCAACCCGGTCTTGGGCACCCCGCATCCATCCGCTGCCAGCCACCTTCAGATCTGGACCAGGTCCGGGTCCGAGTCCTTCGGGTCTAGTCTTCTGGTTCTGGATCTGTGTGTGTTCTTGTGATCTGTCTGTCTTCCCCATATGAAACTACCCTTTGGAAGGGTCAACTAGATTTACCTAAATTTTCTTCATTCTAAAGTTCTTTTTAATGGTCTTATTGAAATAAATGATTTGACTTTAACAAGTGATTTTACGAGTGGTGGTGGATTTTCCTAAAACTAACTTCGGTTTGGTAGAAGTATTTTTTTGTTTTTTATGGGTTCAAACATGTGAATAATACCGGAACCCTCATATGATCACTCACCAGAATCAGAATCAGAATTTTTATTTGTAAACATAGGTTACATAGTGTGTGAGATGTTACAATGTTTAAATAGTTTCTCCATGCTTTGCCATTAGGCGTACAAATGTTGTTTAAAAAAAATGTAATATTGTGATGTCAGTTACAGAATTAAATTTTAGGTCAAATCAGAGATGTCAAAGGGTAAAACATAAAATCTTAAGCTAGCTAATGTTTGTCCGGTGGTTTTCTGAGGCATAAAAGTAACTTATAAATTATTGAATGCTAAATTCGAAAAAAGAAATCAAAATTAAACAATCTTGTCCTTCTGCTACTCCTATTCTGCCTAGCCTTTTCTCAACTATGTTGGAGTCGGCTTCCAGTCCACAGCTGATAACCAGTGTTTTACATGAAGCGACTGCCTATCTGGCTCCCAAAACCCAGTGTCTGATAGTGGACATTTGGAAGGTTACAATGAAAACTCAGTATCTTCACAATAACAGCTTTAATCTTCACTCTTTGAAGTTATTAACATTTAAAACGAACAGTGTTTCACTCGACGCAACCGTGTACGAAGTTACATAAAATATCACTCCTATTTAGAATGTGCGGGTGTGCGAAGAAAAGGTAAAATAATTTTATTACGCGATTAGCATCACTTGAATGCACAACTTGTTGCAATTATAAAAGCATCACACGTAGGTAAGTATGGCCCAGACACCCAGTTACTAGATAACACGATACACCCTTTGTGAGACTGGTTGTCAAACTTTGACTAACTGGCTTTGAATAAAACGCAATATAATTGCAGAAGTTTGCCAGATATTATGTATTATCTAACACTAAACACGTTTTTACAAAAACCACTTAAAATTAAAGAAAAGAAAGCATGTCAAACTCAACAACTACAGATAATTACTACACCGCTTAAAGTAAACTATGCAGCTTACTAAAAACTAAATGGCGGTAGTTAACACCGTTTGTGAGTTCATCCTTAGCTGACAGTAATTATTGTAATCCTTATATCTGATGGGGCTAATCTTGTGTAATTGTAAGCGAGGGGTTAAGGTAAGTATACACTAGAGATTTTACTTGTTACAGAACATCGAGTCGCTCTAATGTGTCACCCCCTCACGAGACGAACATGGAACACTCGACGCTTTGTTACAACTTGATTTTTATAGAATAACGAGCGAGTTTGTGTAACAATTCATCTAACAAAGACATACCTGTAGATCTGACATTCCAATGAAGAGTAAATGTCAAATAGAGAGGCATGTGTACAGGTAACGTCGCAATCTAGTGTCATATTTCGTGGATACTGATTTTTATTATTTTATCGGAGCTATATATTAAAAAATATTCTGCTAACTATCTAGAATTAGGTAGAAATAATGCAGAAATCATTGCACATACAGTTTCATTTATGAGCTCAACTGACTAATTAGCAGACACAATAGTTAAACAATTGACGCGAATCTCCTGGAGATTTCTGTACAGTTAAGAGGCAAATAATACATTCGAAACTTGAAACTTCCAAAGCGTTATTTACATTAAATTTAAATTCTGATCTTTCAATCGTCTGGCTGAAGTTATGGCCCACGAATGGTATCTGGCAATCATGAATATTAATTGTGAACAGTATCCTGTAAAACCTATAAATAAACCTACTACTGCTACGGTAGCTAAGAATAAAAATGGATTCTGACAACAATAACATAACCTACCGTAAACCTTGTAGATCAAGCTCGCTAACCGATCTATCTAGAAATATGACAAGCAACAGCGAAAAAACTATACTTGACACAACAATGATGAGTATTCCTGATAGCTTCCACAATACAATTGACGACGTTCGTGAGCTAACTGAAGAAATAAAAATACTTAAGGATCAATTATTAAGCGCGCATAAGGAAATAGAAGATTTAAATACCGAAAACTTTCGTCTCAAATGCGATTTACAAAATATGATTAAAACTGGTACCGAATTGAAAATATGCTCAACTCCTGACAAAAAATCTACGACTCCGACACACAAAAACAAAACTTTGCACCAAACAAGCTCGCCAAATTACATAGTCAAGGAACAACAACCACAACATCTTGAGTATGCGACCAAAAAACAAAATAAAGAGACACAAACTACTGATAGTCGTACTCAGACGCCAAAAAGTGTGAAAGATATGCCTACCCCTATAGCACCAACAAATGTGGTAGTGAAGCCCACACAAACAAAACAACTATACAAAACACAAAAAAATAAACTATGTATCCTGAGTTGTAGCAAAATAAAGGGTTCCACGCCTTTAATTGAGGAAGTTTTTTCGGAATACTTTAACTACTGTCATTACATAATGCCCAATTGTACCGTAATGCGGCTTTTATGCGGCATTGAACAAAAATTAAAAGACTTTACCTTAAATGACTACTGCTTACTTTTCATTGGAGAAAACGATATTAATACATATGACAACAACTATATTGACGTAATAAACATGTTAAATGAATCCCTCCGAAAAATTACACACACCAACATAGTGATTTGTCTCCCTACATATAAGACAGGATCACTAATGTACAACTTTAAAGTTGAGATGTTCAGCAGCCTTCTTCATTTAGACATCCAAAATCATGAGTACGCATACGTCTTCAACAGCAATCGTGACCTGACACAGGAGATGTTTTCCTATACTACGGGCAGAATTAATAAAAACGGAATGAGGAACATATATGAAAATATTATGAGTAACATTTTGATTGATCTAAATCTATATTGTCAAACGAATAATCAGTCAAATAACAGCAATACACAAGAATGTGCACATCCAAACATGACGGTAAATTCGAACTTTTTCCGTGTATAATAACCTGTATATCCTCCATCAGAACATTGCTGGACTCTTAAATAAAGTCGATACCCTTAATGTCCATTTAGAAGAACTAGAAAGTAATAGAAAAAGGATAGATGCTGTATGCATAACTGAACATTTTATGACACCCGAACAGGAAGAACTGCTAAACGTACCAAACTACAGCTTGGCAACTAGTTTCTCTAGAGGATGTAGAAGAGGTGGCGCATGCATTTTGACTAGGATTGGCCATAAGTATAAAGTGTTAAATATAAATAATTACTCTCTCAATAATGTAATTGAATGCTGCGCGATAGAACTGACAGAACACAACATTATTATTGTCTGCATATATAGAGTGCCCCAATCTAATTTCGATAAATTTCACGATAACTTGAACAACATCTTACATCTGGTATGCTTAAAACTTAGTAAAAAAGTTATTTTATGTGGAGACTTTAATATCAACATTTTGAAAAGAAATAAGCATACCTTGAACTTTGAATATACACTGTTAAGCTATAACTTGAAATTGCAGTTTTTTGAACCCACTAGGCTAAGCAGTGGGACATGTTTGGACAATATTGTACATAATGTAAAGGGATGTAAAGGGGAAATTATAGAATTCGGTTTGTCGGATCACACTGCACAGGTTTTGAAATGCCCAGTTAAGAAAACATGCGCTTTAAAGCGCTGGCGAGTAAAAAGACGTAACTATTGCCAAGAAAATATAGACAAATTTAGAAACAGTATAAAAAGTCTCACCTTCTCAGAAATCTATAGTACCAATGATGTTAACGAGGCCTATAACCATTTTCTAGACCTATTTCTATGTTTCTACAACCTCTGTTTTCCTTATGAAATTAGAACATTAACGATTACCAAAAAAGCTAAATGGCTCTCTAACGGTATAAGGAAATGCAGTAAAAAGAAACGGCAACTGTTATGGCAATACAGAACAAATCCTACCTCAAAGAATAAAAATACGTTCAAAACATACTCTGCTAGATTTAAAAAAATAATATCATTGACACAAAAATCACAAAATGACTATTATATTAAAACATCCCAAAATAAATCGAAAGCGGCATGGACAATAATTAACAAATCTAAAACCTTATTTCCTAAAGAGCCAATAACAGAAATTGAAATAGGCATAAAGCAAATAACAAACCCGTCAGAAATAGCTGAGTCTTTTAACAATTTTTATGTCGACCAAGTTGTGGAACCAAAAAATAGGACTTTACCAGAAATTCCGATACAGTCAAATACCTATAGTTCTTTATTTATGGAACCATCTATACCACAAGACATAATCTACCATATCAACTGTCTTAAAAATACAAATAGTGTTGGTTATGACGGAATTTGCACTAAAGTTATAAAAGAATCGGCTCAATGCATAGCTCCACATCTCAGTCACATTATTAACATGAGTATATCTAATGGAATCTTTCCAGAAGCACTAAAAACATCCATAATTGTACCATTGCACAAAAAAGAAGATAGGAAATGTATGGCAAACTACAGACCTATTGCCTTGATACCTGTCTTCTCAAAAATATTTGAGAAAGTAATTTATAAATCTCTTTATACATACCTCGAAAAGACAAATATATTAGTCAAAGAACAGAAGGGATTTCGTAAACAAAAAACAATTAATATGGCCATACATGATCTTCTTATGCCTATTATATCAAACGTGGATAAACGAAATCCTGTTTGTGCTATCTACATGGATCTAACGAAGGCTTTCGATTATGTAGATTACTCAATACTGATAAATAAACTCGAAAAATACGGTATAAGGGGGAATACACTTAAACTGTTAGAATCCTATCTAATAAACAGAAAACAATTTGTAGAAATTACACAAATATGCTCAAATACTGGTTACGAGAAGAAATATCGATCCACACGTAGGACAATTAAATACGGCGTGCCTCAAGGTACCGTGCTCGGACCACCCTTCTTTTTGCTGTACATTAATGACCTTCCTAGGCAGATAAATCATCCTATGGTACTATTCGCTGACGACAGTACTGTAGTAGTTAAATGTGACGATCCTATGACATATGAAAATGAAATAAATATGACATTGAGTAAATTATATCATGGTTTAATAAAAATAATCTTATTATAAATTTAGACAAGACTAAAATTATGCATTTCAACCAGAGAATTCCGAACAAGACCCTTGACATTAATTATTTAGGGACTCAAATAGAGCCAACTACTGTCACTAAATTCCTTGGCATAATAATTGATAGCAATTTGACCTGGAGATCCCAGACGGACGAAATTTGTAAAAAATTGAATAAATTTTCATATGTTCTTTACAAACTGTCAAAATCTGTCAGCCTAGAATCAGTACTAACGGCTTATCACGGTTATGTTGCATCAACACTTAGATATGGCATTATGTTTTGGGGCAACTCAGTCAATAGAGAACTTGTATTCAGAGCTCAAAAAAGATGTGTCAGAGCGATGTGTGGCCTAAATAGCGACGATAGTTGTCGACCATATTTTAAAAATTTAAATATTCTTACGGTACCCTCATTATATATCTATGAAACGAATGTATTTGTAAAAACGAATATGTCGCAATACAAAACGGCTTCGAAAAGTTACTATAGAAGACTACGTGACAAAAATAAGCTGGAGCTCGGGATTACACGTGGTAAAACAGCATTAATGAACAAAAGTAATTTCTGCATGGCCACAAAAATATTTAACAAGCTGCCGGAGACTTTAAAATCGCTTAATCTGGACAAATTCAAAAGTGCACTATTTAAAATTTTAATAAATAACTGCTACTACTCGTTAAAGGACTATTTCGATGACAATTCTATAATTCCTCCTACAGATAATAAACATTGAGACAATTTTGAATATATGTAAGTACATACCTAAATAGACTGACATTCTAAATATTTGATTGATTTACTACTTACTTGATTTGACATTCTAGCATTTATCTGAAATTTAATTAATTGACCTTGTTTAATTTTTATTTCTCCTTTCGAATTTAGCATTCAATAATTTATTATTTACTTTTATGCCTCAGAAAACCACCGGACAAACATTAGCTATCTTAAGATTTTATGTTTTACCATTTGACATTTCTGTTTACCTAAAATTTAATTCTGTAACTTATATCACAATATTACATTTTATTTTAATACAACATTTGTACGCCTAATGGCAAAGCATAGAGATACTATTTAAATATTGTAACATCTCACACACTATGTAACCTATGTTTACAAATAAAAATTCTGATTCTGATTCTGATTCTGATTCTGATTCTGAAACCCATACCTACCGACAACATTCCAATTACTTTTCTTACTTCCGTACAAAAAAGGCACCGTCATTAAAATTCAATGTATAGATGTAAAAACAATTTCTAATCTTTATAAAAAACACCCAACCGAGTGGACAAGTTGCGGGCGCAGTAACGAACGCGGTTGCAGTCAGATACTGCAGTAGTATCTGATAGACGGGTCCCCACCAATGCGAACAGCTGTGGAAAGTTAAATTTAATTTTTTTCCAATAATTTCAAATAGACCATTGTAAGGCTTTTCTGAATATCATTTACAAGATCTAGTTGCCTCTTTTAATTTTAAAAGGTAGTTTTGTTAAAAGTAGAAAAGACAAGAAATCGACTATTTCTCTTTTTAAAGAAAACAAAGTTTTACATTGATTTGTATCTCTTATAGACCTACATTATTTAGTAATTATATGAATGTAAAGACAATGTATCTATAATAACAAGTACTACAATAAGTACAAAGTACTACAAATTAAGCAATGAAAACTAAATGATGCTCATTTAATGTACAATATTATGATCGTAGACGATCAATCTTAACATTCTTCATCAATCAGAGTGTAAATCACAGGATTACTAAGCCATAGTAAATACTACTGCAGTATTGACGGCCACTCCGGTGTGGCCAAGCCTTTAGTGCCGCACCGTAATAACGTTGACAACGAAGCTGCTTCTCTAATCATATTTTCCTTCTGCAATTACGGCAGTTAGTTAGTCTGCTAATTATACATAATTTTGTCTTGACTTACGACCACTGCTTATTTAGCTCATAAAATTCGGAGCTGACATTTTTATTTACCTGGACAGCTTGGTGGTCTTAATTTTATGTGCAATTTCAACCGTTACAAGTCCGTTATACTTAGTCGGTTTTACTAAAATGTTTTTAGCAGTGTTATCCATACTATCCATACTATACTATAGATATCCATATCCATACTTCCATACTTAATGTTATAAATGCGAAAGTAACTCTGTCTGTTACGCTTTCGCGACGAAACAGCTGAACCGATTTTAGTGACATTTGGTATGATCTCAGTTTAAACCCTGAAGAAGGACATAGATTACCTACTTTTTGATCCACGCAACACGCAGTGCAGCAGCATGTTAAGTACAAAAAAAAAATGAAAGCAGCAAGGAGTCGAGATTTGTGTCTAGCAGATGGGCAAAAGCAGAGAGAAGTCAAGCCTATTTCAAGCACAGAGGTATAGTCAGACTGTGAGTGGTAGATGATTATGAAATAGTGGTATTAGTATTCGAAACTTCTTTTAGTTTAGGCGACCACTTTTTTTTTTTTTTTTTGCGCGGCGCTGTGGAAATCCTCATGGACATCCTCCGTCGTGGGGGTGACGGACTAAATAAAACCACCGCGGTGTTCCACCTCTGCCTATGGCCGGGGGTGCGGGATTCGCATGAGCATTCACCGCACCCCCGACAGGCCATGACCTGCTGTTCGTCAGCAGGTCCCACCTCCCCGTGCGGTCATTTCCAAAGCGGCCGCACCCACTCTCGAGTGGCGCGCGTGGAACACTGCGCCGCCAACTCGGGCCTATCTGGTCGGACGACGGACGTCCCTAGTCCCTACTCTCATGGAGGTCGCAGATCGTTTTGCGCCCTTCTCGGGCGCCCGGTGCGTCTCCTGCGGGAGGGGAGAGAGGATACGGCTTCTCTCTCCAGCTCGGCTGCCTCCTTTGCAGACATGACCTCCTCGCAAAAAGAGGCAACCCCGTCCCATGCACTCTCGCTCTCGACCATCGATTGAACGACGGCCGGGAGCGAAAGATCGCTCCCGCCTAATGCCGCAACGAGGTCGCGGCGCAGCCCTGCCCAGGCTGGGCACACCTCCAACGTGTGCTGCGCCGTATCCTCCGGGCAGGCAGCACAGTGGTGACACACCGGTGTCTGCTCCCGACCTATACGACACAGGTACTTCCCAAAACAGCCGTGGCCAGAAAGTACCTGCGTCAGCCAGAAGCTGAGGGCGCCATGCCGCCTCTCGATCCACGCCTCCATGACTGGTCTTACCGCCGCTATAACGGCGTGCCCCTGGTTTAGGTGACCACTGAAATACCTGTGCTCTCCCACAGCCCAGCATTACGCTGAGTGGTAGCCTGCTTATCACAGTTACGACATGCAGGTGCCGACTTATTTCTGCCCTGTACCCATCTCAGTTTTTTTTTATAGGCAAGCACATGGGTGCCTGAAGATGGACGGCGTCGCCAAGGACGGCCCAGAAAGAGATGGCGAGATGACCTAGACGCGTACCACGAGGACTGGTTCGAGGTGGCGCTGGAAAAAAGCTCCTGGAAGGACTTGGGGAGGCCTTTGCCCAGCAGTGGGACAGCAAAAAAAGACAAGCACGTAATTCTACGACAAAGTTTTCTTTCTTTCTGTTTCTCTTGAATCATCATCATCATAATCATGCAGTACTCACTGCTGGGCATAGGTCTCCCCAATTGAGGGGTTCAGCCGTAATCGAAATGCATGGCCGATACATGTTGACGATCAAAATAGGTGTTATGGTACTTCGCTGAGAGACGCCGCTACTGCTGCTGTTTCTCTTAAATCTTTGACAATCAGGCGGCTGGTCGACTCTTCACGTGACCCGAAGGCTTGTCTATTCTTGGGTCAAAGAATCAGCATTGCCATACAACGTGGCAATGCTGCCAGCCTGTTGGGCACGTGTCCCTTTGACAGCGATGTGGACGAGTTTTTTGATGCCCTTTGAGCTCCCCTGTCTTTTTCTTGGAATTGTACATAATATTATTAGATTTTTAAGATTTGTATATAACTAAAATTGTAATTTAATATTTAAATAAATCGTGTCTTCACTTCAACATGCTTCTAATATACCATAAACTTCGAAGCCTTTAATCAAGAAGTACAGACAGCAAAACCACGCCGCGCGTACCGAAGTTTAAGATACAAGGCTGGTCCTGTTAAATAGCTATCCGAAACGACGAATTTATTACAGACGTAGCCAGTAAAGCATTGGAAGTAACTTGTTCTGTAACGATAGAACGATATGTTGGTAACTTGTATTCTATAGCGCGAGGGGTAACAAGAAACTTGGGGACTAGGTGCAAGAGAGAAGAGACAGGCGTGTGTTACTTTTCAATAGAAAAGTAACAGTCGTCTCTTTTCTCTTCTGATTTAATAAAATCAGAAGAGTAAACTATGTTAGTGACCCAAACATTATATTGACTAGGAAATTAAACAATAACATTTTTTTATACCGTATTAGTAAGAACAAAGCTCTTAATAATTAATAACAATCTATCCTAGAAGACTAATAAGCAATTAAACTGTAACTTAATATGTTACGTGATAGATTATGTTAAAACTAAAAATAGTGTCCATTTGGACTTTTACACAAGTAAAGAAAGGAAATTGAATTATTTTTTTTTTTTTTAATCTTTATTTATTTAGAGGCTTTTGGTTATCACACATAACCATGTCAGCCCCATTACCTATAACTCATAACTAAAAAAAAACACAACTAAAAAATAAAAATAAAGTATAACTAAGGGATCAGAGACACTCTATTAGCTAAATAGCTGCATGCAAAATTATAAATTTTCTTAGCTTCCGCACTACAGGGTTTAGACAAAAAACATTGAACAGCACCTAAATCAAACTTACTAATTTTTAATTCTGCCAATAAGGTATCTCTTTCCCTGCGATTGCGGACACATTCTACCAACAAGTGATGCACATCCTCCACAGACTCGCAGTATTGACAATTTGGACTACTCACTTTTTTCATTAGGAAGCCAAACCTGTTGAGTGGCATGTGTCCAGTCCTTAACCTGTGTGCTATTACAATGTATTTGCGGCATATTCTCATATCGGTTAACCAGGGAATACGAGGAGGTTCGCATTGTACTGTTTTGTACCAAACACCTTTTTCGAGAGATTTTTTATCAAAATATTCTTTCCACATGTTATGACAATTTATTTTATATTTACTTAATAATTCAGAGTAGTGACATTTAACATCAATAATTATTCCTTCTAAAGCTGATTTTTTCGCCAGTTGATCAACCTCCTCGTTTCCCGGTAAACCAACATGAGATGGAATCCACTGCAATCTCAGATCCCTATTACTGCACTTAAACTCATAAATTTGACTAAGAATGGCATACGCTTTCGAAACACCTCTGCCACCAGAGGCGCATCGAGCAATATGCTGCAAGGCACTCTTGCTGTCTGTGAGTATAACTACCTTATGAGACATTTTGGTCTTAGCGTACATCAGAGCTTCTGAAATCGCAGTAAGTTCCACTGTCATTATAGATATATTACTATTATTAATCCTAAAACAACCTCTAACTTTATCTCCGGGGTGATAGAAGGCAGCCCCTAGCCCCCCAGCGCTCTTTGAACCGTCAGTATATATTCTATGCCAACTATCATATTTATTACGTAATTCATGTAAAATTTCATTTTTAAGAATATTAAAATTGTGATTATGTTTACTATCTTTAAACGAATCTAAGTCATACTTTATAATATTATTTATTTGGATGTTAGTGACCCACGTATTTAATGTAAACATTTCTAGTGGGAAACTGGATGATATGGCTTCTTCTTGAGTTTTTCTGTATGTTGAAACTAATAGAGGAATTTTCTTTTTCTGCCAATACCTTTTAGTACAAAGAGCACTAAGTTCTTTTAATAGAGTAGTAGTAGTATTATTTGACCACGATTGTATTTTTAAGGTATACTTAATAGCTAAAAAAAGTCGCCTAATAAATAAAGGAGGGACACATAACTCACACTCCATTGTGTGAATGGGTGTGCTTCTAATAAACCCACCAACAATACTTAGACTCTGGTTCTGGACTTTATCTAACCTGTATGTGTGTGAATTGGCACTATTGTCATATAGAAAACTACCGTAATCCATCCTACTCCTAATCAACGCAATATACAATCTTATAATATGTTTTGGATGAATTCCCCATGAAGGTCCAGACAATACTTTTAATAAATTTAGATACTTTTGTGTTTTTTGACAAGTTTCATTTATATGTCTTCCCCATCGTAATTGCTTATCAAGCCACATGCCTAAATATTTTGTGTTTTCAGTAGTAGTTAGAGGAAGACTATTAATCATTAAATTAATTGGATGTGTTCTGAATCCCCTACTAAATAAACAGCACGTGGACTTAGAAGTAGATAAGTGCAGGCCGATTTCCTGTAACAACACTACCATAGTGTTTAGCGCCCTTTGCATGTTGCTAATGCTATCATTTACTTGAGGTTGACTAGTAAAAAGAACAAAATCATCTGCGTACTGAGATATTAATACGTTGTTTATGTTGTGGGTAATCTTAGAGGTCACAAAATTAAACAGTAGAGGGGACAACGGGTCCCCTTGAGCTATACCTGTATGCGTCCATCGACATACGTAGTCTGTGTCGTTGGTACTGTCCCTTTTTATTACAAGTCGCCTATCACTAAGAAACATCCATACATATTTAGATAGTTTAGAGCCGGCTTTAATATCTTCCAAAGTTCTAATAATTTGACTAACCATGACATTATTATAAGCATTATCCAAGTCTAGGAAACATGCTAAAGTAGAGATGTTTTTAGAGAAACTTATTTGTATATGACAAATTAATCTTACCAACGCATCTAAACTTGATTGAGCCCGTCTAAAACCTGTAGTATAGGAGGATAACACTTTTTCTTTCTCAACGTACCACTCTAAACGCTTATTAATCATTGTGTGGAGGATTTTGCAAACACAGGACATGAGAGCGATTGGTCTTATTTTAGTCACAGCATTTTCATGACTAATCTTAGGAATAGGAATAATTTTAATCTGCCTCCATTGTAAGGGGATGTAACCATATAAGAAAATTAAGTTATAAGTATCTAATAAGTAAAGCTTAACAATTGTTGGTAAGTTATACAACATTGAGTAAGTTATAAGGTCATCACCAGGGGCCGTGTCTTTTTTCTTAAAACATCTCTGCATTTCTTCATAACTGAAATCTGCCTCAAGGGATATATTCATTGAATTGATGTTTGGCATCGGGGGAAGTACAGAGTCAGGAGCCAAATTACACAATAGTTCCTCTTTTTGTTGGTCTGTAGGTTGAAATGGTTCTTTTTTATAGCCTTTAATCCAACGCATTTTATTCCACATCTCTGTAGATGTAGTTGTCTCGTCAATACTATTGCAATAACCACTCCAACTCTGTTGCCTAGCCTGCTGTAGGGCTTTCTTTGAATCAGCAATACATTTTTCAAGAACTGAGAGGTTTAAAGGAGTGGGATTGCGTCTAAATTGTTTGAGCATTAATCTTCTCTGAGCAACAGATTTAGATAGGTTAGGATTCCAATATGGTTTTGGTCTAAATTTGCTAGTAGGATCGGTACATATTTTAATCAGTGGAATACTCTTATTAGCAGCGGTATTAATTTGATCAATTAAAAAATTATATCTTTCTTGAACATTATTTGTTTCTACTATGGATCTAAAGGCTACGGCAAGACACTCTTTATACAGCTTCCAATTTGCTAACTTATAATTACGCCCACTAAATGGCCTGCAATTACTGTAAAAATTTAAACTTAATTTTATTATTAAGTGATCGCTTCCTAATGTTTCATTTGTTACATTCCACTTAAAGTTAACAGCGATGTCTGATGACGCAAATGATACATCAGGGGATGATTCTTGTAGTATACCACTCACCAATTTCATTCTTGTAGGGCTGCCATCATTCAGGGAGATAAAGCCATTCTCAATCGCTGAATCCAAGACTTGTATCCCTCTTGTATCATTTTTAAAGGACCAATTTGTGTGGTGAGCATTAAAGTCGCCGGCTATCAGTGTTTTATTTAGGTTTAAACTAAATAGACTATCCCAGTCGGATGAGGTAGTGTGTATACTTGATGGGCAATATATCGATATGACATTCTCCAAATTAGAGCAATTTAACAATTTCATATGTAATATTTCAATTCCCACATTACCCAATCTAATTACTGATGACTGTACCTTAAGCGACTTGTGGATCACCATGGCAACACCACCGTATGAGTCCTCTCTGTCCCTTCTGTATACATGGTAGCCATTAATGTTAAATTCTTTTTCTCTATCTAGCCACGTTTCACTAAGAATAGCCAAGTGAATTTTCTCTTGAATTAATAAGCTTTCAAACTCTAAGCACTTAGGCCTAATACTCTGTGAGTTCCATTGAAGTATATTTAACTTATTTACTTTAGTGTTACTGGCCATTGTTAAACATATCACATATTATCTTAAACCACTCTAATTCTTTAAACATCTTCATGAAATACTTTTTACACTCTTCTACTATACTTTCTAAAATTATAATTATTTTTTCTTTCCTATTGGTCCTCGACAACACAATATCTTTTATTTTTCCAATTATACTTTTATTTTTCAATATTTCTCTTTCTTTTTTTTTTCCTCGTTTTCAATTATTATGTTCTGATTTTCTTCCACGACTCTGTTAGATTCCTCATCAACTTGCATCTCTGGTTCACTCGGCTTTTCGTTATGTTTTATGTTGTTGTTTCTTCCTATTGCTTTCAAACTCTGAGATGTGTTATTTACCTCATGTTTCTTTCTTTTTAACCAGTCTTCTTTTCCTTTATTATTTGTTAATAATATTTCCTTATATGTCGGCTCATTTCTTGATGGTTCGTTGTTTAATTGCTCATTAATTATTGTCTCCACAATAGAATTTGGTGTGTTATTAATTGAGTTAGAATTTATTTCTACTGTCCTGTCGTTAATGTCATATTTTTGTAAGTATATATTTAATGCTTTTTTATATGTACAGTTTTCTTGGGACATGAGTAAACGAATTTGTTTTTCCTTAAGGAATAAAGGGCAATTTTTGCTGAGTGACATATGGTCCCCTTTGCAATTGATACAATAATATTCAGATGCTTCGCAGTTGATGTGCTGACCTCCACATTTTGGACATATAATTCTCTTTGTAGGACACTGTCTGATAAGATGACCATACTTCCAGCAGCCAGAGCACTGGGATACCGGAAATACGTAGGGCTCCACCTTAAACCGACACCCGTAACTGTAAACGTACGGGGGCAAAGTTGGGCCTTTGAAACACACACGGACAGTTTCGCTGTTTATCCATTTCTCTTCTGTGAACCGTTTCATTCTCTTTATCGATAGTATTTCATATTCACTACTAAATTCCTTCACTAATTCTTCTTCTTCCACATCCAAATCAATATTTTTGACAACACCATGAGACATGCTGATCTGTTGTGTTGATTGGCATCTATAGCCTAGCTCATTCATTCTTGTACATAGTTTCTTCGCTTCTTCTTCATTATTAAATTGAAAAATCACTCTATACGGGTTTTTATATTTGATTGCGGTGATACCTCCAATATTTTCTTTTCTTAATAACTTTGCCAGTCCCATTTGTTTTGGCAAGATTTCTTTTGATGTCATACATATTTCGTAATTCTCTTCTGCGAAAAATTGTTTCTCCTTTTCTTAACTATTTTCGTTCTCTTTATTTTTAGATAAACTTCTATTTAAGCGTTTTGCATTTCTTTTAACAGTTATAAATTCGTCCTCTTCATCTTCATTTCCATTTTCATCACTATCTGGTCTCAATCGTTTTTCGGGTCCATTACGTAATAATATCGGACTAGGTGATCGTCTCTCACTAGTCTGCTGATCCCTATCCTCAACATCTTCATCACTATTTACACTCAAACAAACTTCTTCGTCACTTTTATTCATCATAATAACTAAATAAAATTACGGTGGGTAGAGGTAAAAAAATACTCTAAACATTGGAATGTAATAATAGTAAACGTGCGCTCAGATCGGTACGCCGCACGCGACTGAAATTGAATTATTGTAAAGAGCTGTTATTTTTGTGACAAACATAGATTTAAGTTTACTGCTACTAAAACGAATAGTCTGAATTAAATAATTTTAATTAATTCAATGAAAACATTTACAAGAACTCTGAATTGTCAAGAAGTCGATTAGTTAGTTGAAGCTACTAGTTGCTCGTTCCAAAACGAAAGTAGCTAGGTCTCTATGGATGAGAACGAGGAAGAAACTCCACAAACACATTTTCCAATTAAGTTTTTACAGAATACTGGTTACATTTTTCTTTTCGCTTATATATGTGTAAACAATATAGGAAAAGAGCAATACGAAAAAGATCCATGGCAGTTAAAATATGACAAACCTCAACCGAGAGCGCCCGTTCATGAACATGACGCGCGTATCAGCTTCGCTTGACTGAAACATTTATTCATTTCAGTTTCCGAAATTAACTCTGCTTTCTCGATGAAACGATGAACCAATTTTGATGAAATTTGGTATCAAAATAGCTTGAACTCTGAGGAAGGACATGACTTCTTCAAAATGGAGGAGGTTATCAATTCGAATGTTTGTATTTTTTTTTTTTTTATGTATTTTCGGGCATAACTCTGACATATATAGACGGATTTGCAAAATTCTTTCAAAATGTTTGTTCGAAAGGGGTTTATTCCGAAATGGTCCCATATCAATTTTACCAAAATTGATCCAGCCCTTTTTGAGAAAATCAACAAATTCCCAAAGAAATTACTTAGACGACGTTTTGGTTTCTTCAATCTTTGGAGGATTCACAATCTCTTTTAAGTGTGTCGCCGTTTCTTAATGGATTTGGATGTTAAGGCAACACTAAAAATCGAAAAATAAAAAGTTTTTTCATAAAAAAGAAAACCGCCTTCAAAAACTAAAAATTGATAAATAACTTTAGCACAGAACACACATTACTTTACTTTCGGAAGTCGGTGGCAATACAAAACAACAAACTCAAAGCCACCGCCACCGACTTCCGAAAGTAAAGTAATGTGTGTTCTGTGCTAAAGTTATTTATCACTTTTTAGTTTTTGAAGGCGGTTTTTTTTTTTTTTTTGAAAAATCTTTTTATTGATCCCCGACTTCGTCTGCATCCACGATAACCGACATTCACGCGGATGAAGTCGCGAGCTAAAAAGCTAGTAAGCTATATCTTAACGTCACCGACTGGTACTTTGTACCAAGGAGATTCCTGGCCTGCATACCAAACCCTTTGATTAAGGCGCTAACAAGCGACTTTTGCAGATTTTAATCTGACAATCACGTCAAAATATGTAGTGTAAATGATTTGAAAAAAATATATGATAAGCTAGAACATTCTCTTCATCTTTTAGTATGTTAATATTTTTGATTAAGTTCATATTAAATAGTTTAATTAAATCGTGAAGTTGTGTCTGACGCGGACTAACCATTGATAATCAAACAAAATCTACCAGGAATATTTAAACGAAACTTTTACTATCTTACAGTCAATTACTCGTATGTTATCTATCTTTTAGTATACGCCTTTTTTTAAGTTAAAGAATACTATCTTTCATTTAATTTTTTCGACTAAAGTTTGAGAGTTTTGGACGCAGCGCATACGATTCTCTGGTCGCTCAAGGTCGCCGGCGTATATCGTCGCCTTAACTGTATACAACAATCTTAATAATAGTGTCTTCCTACATATATGAATACGGTCTATGAATATATTGCTCAGAGCAAAATATTCCCTATGCTTAATATATTGAGCATATATTGAAATAAGTATACTAGCAGTATTTGCCCTACGCACATTGAACACACAATAATATAGTGGTATTGCAGAAACACATTGAATATAATAATACTGTTGAATAGCTTCGTGAACTAACGTGCAAGCTGTCTAGGTAATCTTGCGTTTATGAACCTACATTCAGAGACTCTAATTGCTTTGCAATTTCATGCACTACGTCAATTTGCCGTGTTATAGCCAATGTCCCAGTCCTATTCTATTCTACTGCTATTATAAATGCGAAAGTTTGTGAGCATGAACATTCATAACAAACAGACAAACAAACAAACAAACATTGTTTGTTACTTTTTCACCCTTACATGGCTGAAAGAAATTAGCTGAAATTGGCCATACAAAAATTCGCCGTGTGGTGCCGGTCGCGAATAGCAGCACCCCATTTCCGTGGGTGTCGTAGAAGGCGACAGAGAGATATTGACCAGAGGATGCGCAGCAGCGTCCTTCTGAGTATCATAACACCTACTGCGATCGCCAACATGCATCGGCCAAGCATGGCAATTATGGCTAAACCCCCCTTGGGGGAGATCTATGCCCAGCAGTGGGCGTCTAAAGGTTGACGTGGTGGGTGACGATCTCCCTGAAGCGAAAACTCATAGACATGTGTATCCGGCTCGTTCTAACCTGAGGTGCTCAGACCTGGTCGCTCACCAACTCGCAAAAGTTCCGCCGCGGAGTTTGCCAAGAGCAATGGAGCGCAGCATTTCGGGAGTAAAAAGACAGGCAAAAAACAAACCTCCTTAGTGATCGTCAATATGGTTTTCGCCGAAATCGGTCCACTGGGGATCTTCTCGCGTACGCCTCTCACAACAACAAAAAAAAACAACAAAAGTCAAACAAAAAAACTCTCTCTCGCTCTCTCTCTCTTGTTCTGGAAATGAACATCATATCTGTTTACCTACATCATAGCAAATAAATGATTTCTATTTCTGGAGTGAGGCCATCGAGAAATATGGGGAAGCACTTGCCGTCTCCCTGGACATCGCGAAGACCTTTGATAGGGTATGACATTATGGCCTAATAAACTTGTCCCTCAAGGCAGTCTCCGATCGGGGCGATGCCAATATGGTCGAGTTTAATGCAGCCAAGACCCAGGCGTGTCTTTTCTCTGTCAAGAAGAGGCCTTTCAATCTGACCCCTGCTTTCCGAAATGTATCCGTTCCGATCACCGACCATCTTGAGCTTCTTGGCGTTACTTTGACGTCGAAACTCAATTTTGGGTCATACATCGAGTCAAAGGCTGCCAAAAAGCTAGGAGTTCAAAAGGTGCGAAAGTACTTAACGTCGGAACAGGTGCTGAACCTATACGAAGCACAAATTCGATCGTGCATGGAGTACTGTTCGCACGTCTGGGATGGATCTGCCAAGTACCAGCTGGAGGCGTTGGAAGTTAATGAAAGATGATCCAAGAGGCTCATAGACAACGACTTCCTGGTTAAGGCTAAGCTCCAAAGCCTTGAACACCGCCGCACCGTTGCCAGCCTATCGGCCTTTTATCGGGTACATTTCGGAGAGTGTGCTTTAGAATTGCACAACTTAATTCCCCCATACCCATTCCATCATCGGGCGAGCAGGGATACGGCGAAGCGTCACCGCGATACGGTTGAAGTTCCACGGTCTCGAACCAAGCGCTTTGCTTTCACATTTATTGTGCGAACTGCCAGACTGTGGAATTAATAATAATAATAATCATTTTATTGACACACACTAGTTACTACAGACAAACATTTAGGTACACAGTGTTTACAATATTATAAAAACACAGTAATGACGTTGCTGTGGGCCCCAAACTATGCAGAGCCTGTATCTTGGTGGACTAGTAGTAAAGAATAGGCAGATAGATTGTTCTGTGTGTCGCTGCACAATGTTACCATGTCAAACAAAATTAGGAAATTACAATAACTTATGAATTAATATTGAAATGAAAAATGAGAAACAGATAAATAATTAAATTAAGATTTAAATTAAATTGAATTTAAAACTACATTTCTAATTATGAACAAAAGAAAAAAATATATATAGGCAATGTAACAGTAAATATGAATTAATATTGAGATGCAATGAAAAATGAGAAACATAGATAAATAATTAAATTAAGATTAAAATTAGTTTGAATTTAAAATTACATTTCTAATTATGAACAAAAGATTCACTGCCCGCTTCTCTATTCCCCGATACATATGATCTGGGTATCTTCAAGGCACGAGTGAACCGGTTTATCCTAGGCAGGCGTGCTCTACCTTAGGCCGCATCATAACTTAAGATCAGGTGAGTTGCGGTCAAACGCAAGCCTATAACAATATAAAAAAAAACAGGACAAAATCAGGAACACCACGCTGCGTTCTAAAACGGGCATATCAGATGTTGGCAAAAAGGCTGCCAGGCTCAAGTGGGATTGGGCGGGTCACGTCAGCCGCATACAGAGTGATCGCTGGGCGAAAGTCTCCACGCAATGGGTGCCTGAAGATGGGCGGCGTCGCCGAGGACGGCCCAGAAAGAGGTGGCGAGATGACCTGGACGCGTACCACAAGGGCTGGTTCGAGGTGGCGCAGGGCAAAAGTTCCTGGAAAGACTTAGGGGAGGTCTATGCCCAGCAGTGGCAGACAGCATAGGCTAATAAAAAAAGGCTTATGTTTACCGAACCTCCAGATCTACTAAATGATCACCAATAATAGTAAATAAAATAAAACCAAAAATAGTAAATGGTCACCAAAATGGTGTTTCCAAAAGTATTGTAGAAATGTATGAGTTTGACTGTAAAAAGCGATTTGATTCTGGAGGAGGAGGTCACAGTTCTAACCTAACCAAACCATATCGGATCCACCCCAGGGGGGTCAAAAAGATTTTGGTTATTTTGCACACTAAGATTTGGTGACCATTTAGTACATTTGGTTTAATCATACCAATATTATAAATGCGAAAGTAACTCTGTCTGTTACGCTTTCACGACGAAAAGGCTGAACCGATTTTGATGAAATTTGGCAAGAAGATAGATTTAACCCCGGGGAAGGACATAGGCTACTTTTTTTTCGCGACTTTGTCTGCATTCACTATAACCGACATTCACGCGGACGAAGTCGCGAGCAAAAGCTAGTTTAGTATATTTTTTTGGTGAGGGAGTTTAAGATCCTAAAGTATTTTTTGGTGATGATACCCATAAAAAAATAGACATTGATCTAGCTTAAGACATAGGATAATTTATCTCGTTGTTGTGTTTTTCTGAACTTCTGACTTAATTCTGAAGTTAACGGAAACGAAGTCGCAGGTAGAAACTAAAACCTACTTGATATAGTTAAATATACCTATGTATGGTCATTGAACCATCATCGCCAAGGGGTAAGAAAAACATTTGTTCACTAATTTACATGAAAAATGGAATAGCATTTCCACATAGCAGATGTCGAAAAAACAAATGACTGACTACATTTGCAAGTTCAAAAGTGCTGTCTCATCACATGGAGCATTAAAATATAGGCTGAATGAGGCAAAATGCCTTTGCCAATTTTTCCTTAAAAATACTGGGAGCTTAACCATTTTGATTAAGCCAACTTTACCATGTTCTTGTACAGTCAACAGCAAAAGTAGATGATCAAAATCAGAAATTCAATACTAATGAACGGAGTTCGCGTCAAAACTGTGTGGCGTCAAAGTGATTCAAAAGTATGTGTGTGACAATCACATACTTTTAATAAATAAACTAGTAATAAATTATATACATTAATGTTAGTAAATTAGTATTGAATTTCTGATTTTGATCATCTACTTTTGCTGTTGACTGTACTACAACAAGGTCACAGGTTTATAGGTCTTAGCACGGCGCGGAGCAAAAGTAGGGAAAGTAAATTTGATTAGAATTCCCGGACATCATATTATTTATTTAACAAAAAAGTATTGGCTTTGCGAGATTTTGGTCATCTTTCTTCAGAAAAAGCGTTGCCATTCATATTTATCTAAACCCATCGACATGAATCAAGTGTTTTAAATTAAAACAGTTGTTGTGTGAGTGAATAGTAAGACATGTTCATGTTGTTACATACTGCGGTTGCAGAATGGCGGCTCGCAACCACAGCAGCGCGCGGTAGCCCTGCCAGCACGGCGCAGTACTTTAAAGGCTTTATTTAAAATAATGGGTGACACTAATTGTGCTTATCATAACATCATCTGCCCAGCCTATTCCAACTATGTTGGGATCGGCATCCAGTCTAACCAGAGGCAGCTGAATACCTGTGTTTTACATAGAGCTACAACGAGCGGCAATCTGCCGATATGGGGAAGAAAGGTTCTCGAGTGGCGACCACGAACCGGAAGACGCAGATATTAATAGGTATAGAAAACTCGTACACAAGAAATCAAAGTCAAAGCATTTATTTCAATTAAACCATTTGCAGACACTTTCGAATTGTCAAAGAGTCAGTTAGTTAGTCAGAAAGTTAAAGCTAGTTTCTCGTTCCAAAACGTATTGTAAGTCTCTATGGAGAAGAACGAGCAAGAAACTCCACAGACACTCTTGTCAATCTAGCTTTTACAAAATCCTGGTTACTGTATTATCCTTGTTGCTTCTATACGTGAAAACAATGTAAGTGAAGAGAAATACAGAACATTGTAATTTTTTTTCAGGCAAAGGCCTCCCCCAAGTAAAACATTGTAATCAAAAATAATTTAATTTAAGAGCTACATATGTCAGTTAAGAGATGATCAATCTCAACTGACAGCGCCAGTTAACGAACATGACGCGCGGAAATGTCCTCCTTTCCTCCGCATCACATGTCAATACCATGAAAACCGATCACTACCACTACATTTCTTTCACAAAGCTATAAACAGACAATTATTTTCTAAAACATAGCCCACACTACCGCCTCCTGTTCCAAACAAGACAAGTTCGGTGTTACAAACGCTGCATCATCACATATGTAGGCAATGACTAGTAACTATGGCAACCAGGTTTCGATAAAAAAGAGTGACGAGCAAAAGTAACAAACATATGTGCCCTGTCCACAACATAGATGGATGTGTGGTATGTGGCAGCTGATGCAATATTCGAAGGCGGAAATGTGCTCGTGACGGCAAGGAAAAGTGAATAGTAAGCGTGAAGGAATTAGATTTACGGTCATCATCATTTGCCTAGCCTCTGCCCAACTATGTTGGGGGCGGCTTCCAGTCTAACCGAATGCAGCTGAATACCAGTGTTTTACATGGAGCGGCTACGTCTGACCTCTACAACCCAGTTACTGAATAAGCAAGTACCTACTCCGTGTAAGACTGAGTGTCAATTTTTCTGGCATCCGTCTACCTACTTCTTTAAAAAATCTACGAATGATAACCAAGATCGACGGCATTTCGTACACCCGATATCAAAAAAAAATAAAAATAATACTAGCCTATAATTGTCCCACTGCAGGACAAAGGCTTCTTCTCATACAGAGAAGATACGAGCATTGATCACCACGTGCGCTCAAAGCGAATTTGTGCTTTCAAACTTGAATCCACTATCTTTAGTATAAAACTATACAACGGATTTTAATGCAATTTTCAGCAATACCTAGATAGAGTGATTAAAGAGGAAGGTTTTTATGTATAGTATGTATCTACATTGCACCCGTGAGAAGCCGGGGCCGGTAGCTAGTACCTAATGTAATAAATGCGAAAGCAACTCTGCCTGTCTATCCTCTTGCTAAAGGTGAATTTGCGATGTCACGTGGTTGCCGCGTGACGCGCGATCGACTAACAGTTGGAGATAAATTATAGACTGAGGTCACAAAAATAGCATTACACTTTTAATCAGACCTAAGTCATGTCCAAGATAAACCTAATAGTTAAAATTGAAAAATCGATAAAAATATATATTTTAAATTATAACGCTTCAACCACGATTAAATACCATTCATTGATTACATTTTACAGTAATATTTTTCATTTAATTCAATCTCCTTGATAGATTTATAAAAGCTTAGTGAGAAAAAAACATAATAGAAATTTTCAACAGTGGGAATTTTCACGAAGTTTAATTGAGCTCAAAACCAAAGCCGTCAAGCGTGACCACCCGAATATGACCTTTAACAATCCCAATATTCAAATATGAGGACCTAACAAATAAAAAAAGTTTTCCCCTTTTCATTATCGAATCTCGCTCGACAAAGTTTGGAGAGGAAATTCTATAGATTTTAATGGTACTTTTTTTTCATAAAACTTGAATCTCAATTGAGACGTTCCCACTTTCCCAGAATTAACTTAGAGTTGTGCTTTATTCGACTGTAATAAGCTGGCAATGACCTTTCGTTTGACGCTGTATCCGAGGCGAGGCGGGCCCCGTATCCGCCAATTTGATATCCGCGGTGCGGATAAACGAGAATGATTTTATTAAAATCGATAGTGACGGTAATAGGTCGCAGTAATTGGATCCAGCAGACACAATTAAATAGTCCGGGCAACTTCTGATAATATCTAAATGGAAAAATCCATTAACCCTAACTGTCACTGATCTTACCAAGATTGCGACCATTAATGTGTTAGAATAATGATAAAATGATGGAATTTAATCTTGGTAAAAGCATTTTTTTTTTGCACTTCTATATCACACGGCTACACATAATAAGAAGTCAATTGTTTATTTGTGTAACACAAAATCAAACTACCTAGTGTTTTGCTAACTATGTTGGGGTCAGCTTCCAGTCTAACCTGATGCAGTTAAATACCAGGGTTTTACATTTTACATAGAGTGACTACGTATCTGACCTCCACAACCCAGTTACTGAATAAGTATGGTACTTATTCCATGGTAAGAGAAGGTGTCAATTTTTCTGGCTTCTGACTAAATACTTCGTTTAAAAAATTACAACCTCTGAATGATAACCAAGACCAATAACTTTACATGCTTTCTGAGCCACAGTGGTCTCGATATGACATATGGATGGTCACCCATTCACGGACAACAACGTAGCTTAACCATGTTCGATCGATCCATTCGGGTCTTACTTAACCACAAGACCCTCTATTTGTGTAACACAATAACTTTAATAAAACTATTCCAGAAGGTCCAACTGCTAAAATTAGTTTCGAAATTCTCAAATTACCCTTCCCATTTCCGTAACAATTAAACTAGGTCGAGAAACATATGCATATGTACAAAAATCAAACTACGACGAAATTATCACTATCCGCGGTTTCGGATATCCGCGCAGCCGTATCCGAAGCGTCGCGGATACGGGAAGCCGCACTGTTATTTGAAACTCCGGCCGACCGGATTGGCGGAGTGTTGCAAAATTTTAGCTATTAAAGTGTAAATTTTGAGCTCCGTCTCCTAACTTACTTAACCGTAGATTAGATGGAAAGCCGCTTTATAATAACAGTAATATTTTAGTAAGTATATTGTATAGTTTTATAACTGTTTTGGGCACGGTAAAATCCAGGCTTAAATCGGTACTACACGAATTTTGCATTCAGTTTTAGTTTTATGCAAACTGCTGAACAGTTAATTATTACATAAACCTTTTATGACTTTGTATAAAGTTCTAAATATTTGCTCGTAAGCTTTTAGCTTTGTGTCTATAGCTTTAAGTTTTAAGTGTATCTTTGTATTATTAACGTGAAACTTGTTTGGTGAAATATGGACTTAGATCGTATTTTTTTGTCAGTGGTCTCAATTACTTAGGAAATATTATATTACCACACTATTATAATTATCCTACAGCAGGGCAAAATTGATGATTGGCGAACGGATCCCTAATTCTTTGATTATAGAATAAGTATACCTATCCTATGTTACTCGCTAATAATTAAGCTTTTATAAGAGACGTTTTTTTAATTAGTTAAGTATTTTTGAGTTTATGCTTTACAAACAATCAACTATATTTTCCTTCACTGATGTCCAAGATAAACTTAGAAATCCATATCCATACTAATATTGTTGTGTGTGTGACGTGTTGACATTTTTTATTTAAAATTGTTTAATTAATGTAATGATTTTCATGCCGTAAGGTAAAATGTGGCTGATCTCATTTATTTATGTTACTATCCCATACTGTATCGATATTTAGAGCAAATAAAATGATTCCGATGATTCTGATATTATAAATGTGAAAATAACTCTGTCTGTTACGCTTTCACGATGAAATGGCTGAACCGATTTTGATGAAAGGACAATGCCAGAAGCTCTATAGAACTTTGCCCCACTCAATAAAGGTCCTGTGCAATATGTAGCATCTGACTGTTAATTTATTGCTGATAACTAAACATTAGTCTTAGTGACTGTAGAACTTGCGGTTTCCGTTTAAATATAAAAACAATAATGACATTGATTATCTAAGGTAAAATTGTATTTTAGCTAAAATGAGTTTGTATTTTGTGGGTAGGTATTTCGTAATCCGCAAGTTCTAAAGAAAAACGATTTACTATAGAAAGGTTCTATATTTATTACAATTATTTTCATTAAATTACTTTTTCTGTACATAGGTGGGGCAGGATCTGGCATTGTCATTTGGTATGAATATAGCTTAAACTCTTGGGAAGGACATAGGCCACTTTTCGCGCCGCGACTTCGTCTGCATCTGCGACAACCGACATCCACGCGGACGAAGTCGCGGGCAAAAGCTAGTTACATATAAATTGAAACAGTCACACTAGTAGGTACTAGCCCAGATTCAAATCCGTAACATGATGCATGAGAGATCTTTACTACTGTGTCAGAAACTAATGTCGGCCAAGTTCATATTATGGCATTGCAATTGTAGTGGACGTTGCAACGTTTACACACTTTTTTTCATCGCCCTACTGTAGAAATCTCTCTTGTATCGTGGGTACGTTTACAAACACATAAACTCACACAAATAGCCAGACCAGGAACAATTATCTGTAGGCTATACAAATATTTGTTCCACGTGGATATTGATCTGGACTTGGGGGAGGCCTTCGCCCAGAAGTGGGACAGCATAGGCTACTGAAAAAAACTGGACAAGTGCGAGTCGTACTCGCCCACCGAGGGTTCCGTACATATTTGTAGGTACATATCCATAATCCATACTTCTATACTAATCCATACCTACTATCCATACTTTAATCTACTTAATATTATAAATGCGTTTTTTGCGACATAAACGGCCGTATCTTTTTTTCACGTTAACTTAAAGAGTTGATTTTTTTACAGGATCAAGGGACCGTAGACTTGAGTATATGTTATTAATTTCAACTCAATTCCTCCACGCGTTCTCGAGATAAAGGGTCTTGACAGACAGACAGACAGACCGACAGACAGACAGACAGACGGACAACAAAGTGATCCTATAAGGGGTTCCGTTTTTTCCTTTTGAGGTACGGAACCCTAAAAAAAGTGGAACCCGATACACCAGAGCAACAGCCAATCGCTCAGCCTGCACTGCATCAACCGTGTCCTCAAAATAAGTAAAATGATCTTGTGACTTTTTCTAACAAACGCAGATCTAATAGAAAACCGAATGAAATGGGATACTTTTTATCCAAAAGCTGAAAAGAAAATTCTCAAAAAAAAACGTTCACTTACATAGCGGGTGCCTTAACAACTTGAATGCAAAGAAAACTCAAACGTTTCTGTCCATAAGTTTAAAACCGGACGGACGGCACCCTTATGTCAGACCGGTTTTACGACGGTTTTGCACCGGTGAGTGTCTCCTGAACTTCCAAGGTTACGCATTACCATAAAGTCTGTGCTTTTGCGAATATTCTCTTTTCTCGGTGACTCGTAGACGCGAAGTTCCGACACTTTTTATTATGGCATCTCAATTTCGTTTATGGCTCTATTTGGGTGGAGAATTATGAATTTATGTTAAATGTTGACTTAATTTGTTGTTCGTCATTTTTATCTTTGATCTTTTGGTAACAGAGGTAGTGATTGCTGTGTTGCTGCCAGATTGATCATTTATTCTCTTTAATTTGCATTTTTAAGCCTAAGATTATTTACAGGGCAGAGTTTGATCCGAACTGAAGGCTAACACAAAAAATATTCAAGTAAAACCTAGTGGCGACCTCACCTCAGCGATAATTAATGTCAGTAACTTGTCAAAAATTTTAAGTAAATTAGCAGTATTTGTGAGAGGTTAAGACTGAGATTGAAATGCTCTAGTGGTATTCATTTATTTTCTTTCATGTCAGCTACTGCATTTCGAACTTCTTAAAAACATTAAAATAGACGACGAATGAATGAATTAACGATCATGATGAATCAACACTAACTGAACTTGTTTTCAAGTCAATACTTCACCTGTAAAAATGTAACATGAGTGTAACAATATCATATGCGAAAATGACAAAACATACACGTAAATCCCATAATCTCCATAAAAATGGAAAGAAAGCAATTGAAGTTAAACAAATGAAATTTCAATTCGTAACAAAAAATCTATTCAACGAAAGCCTATTGTATCCGCACACAGGATTAATAACCTATGCAAATCTGGTGCGTACGTGTAACATATTATGTTCTCTTTACTCACACAGCACTGGACAGCAGCCTACTCGTTTATTTAAAAAAAAATACAGGTACAAACAGAGGGTTTAATAAAATTAATTACGTATTCAAATTTTCTTGTTTCAAGTGAAACTTTCTGCATTGCATTGCTGCAGATTCTGAACGGTGAACTGGGATCTTGCAGTGGTATTCTGTGAACATCTCCATCGGTGAATTCAGGTGAAGTGACCATGCGGTAAGCTGTCAATTCCTCTCCAGGCATCTCACACATGACAGCTCACACATCAAATTCTCTTGACGCAGATTTTGTTCTTATTATCATGAACACGTGCACTAATTACCAGTCGCCCTATAAAAGTAAAAAAATAAAAGTAAAATGTTAGAAGAAAAGTAAAGTAAAGTATTGGTTAATTTATAGTTATTGTTTTTATACTTTTGCATGTATTGTGTTTTATAGGCCTTAGTTGCCTGAAATAAAGGATAAATAATAATAAAGGTCCTGAAGGAGCATAGAGGATAATAGGTTCAATGAACACAGACAAGACACTAATCAGTAAGTCCAATCATGCACTCTGTCTTCAATGGCAATTGAACTTTTTCTACACTCGCATACAGATTGTAAAATTCAATTCCAATTACAATAGATGTTATCTCGACATCTGTTTTTAAATGAGAAAATAAATGATTTTCTTCTTTCAGCTTTGGTACCTACTTACATGTTTTCTGCAGTTTATGTGGTTTTTAATTCAGTTCTTTTCAACCGACTTCAAAAAAGGAGGAGGTTATCAATTCGTCTGTTTTTTTTTTTTTTTTTTTTTATTATTATTATTATTTTTTTTTTTATGTTTGTTGATTTCTCGGGTTTTGTACCTGATTTCTCGGGACTGGGTGAACCGATTTTGATGATTCTTTTTTTATTTGGAAGCTAGTGCTTCCCATGTGGTCCCATTTTAATTTGGTCCAGTTCTGACCATGGCATCCATGAGAAAACCGTATAAGTCTAAAATTTGCATTAAGTATGTGCGCGATTTGTTACGCGATTTCTCAGGCAAACGTAAACCGATTTTGAAAATTCTTTTTTTTATAGATAGAGTATGCTTCAGGGGTGGTCCCATATAAATTTTATCGAAATTGATTCAGCACTTTTTGAAAAATCAACAAATACCCAATATTTTAACGGTTCCTGCAGAAAATATTAGAGAAGATTGTGAAATCGAGAACAATCGGTACCTATACTTTCTTTTTTTAACACACATTACATTTTGCACATAAGTAGGTAGGTACTCTGCAGTTACTTGCAAGATTAGTTTCAAAGTTCAATACACAACGAAATGTATATATTTACATAATATAAAACACACTCGCTTTCCATTGTCTGTCCCTCTGTATGCTTAGACCTTCTAAACTACGCAACAGATTTTAATGAGGTTTTCTTCAAAAAATCGAGTGATTTAAGAGGAAGGTCTGATCTACATTGCACCCGAACGAAGCCGGGGTGGGTTGCTAGTTTACTTATAAGATTTCTTTATTTTTTTGTATGTAGTATGGACGCCCTGCGGCACGATGGACGATTTGAAGAAAATGGATGGCAACGGATGGATGCGTGCTACCCAAGACCGGGTTTGTTTGCGATCTCTGGGGGAGGCCTACGTTCAGCAGTTGACGGTAATAGGCTGATATGACGGTGATGAAGACGCGAACTGCAGCCAGTATTTAATAAAATCTACACAAACAGTATCTAACACATACGATTTACCCGGAGTGATCCCCTGAACAAATCCGCCGAATTCATAAATCGGGCGCGGACGTCAAAATCCAATCAACCCAACTATTTTCAGAGCGGCCGAACATCCCGGGATCAATGTTCAACAAAAAATGTTGGTCCTGTAACATCCTAAATAAACCTGAGAGCGTTACTTGGCAAAATGTGGGCTCATTAATATGCGTATGTCAACGCTTGCTGTCTTTGCCTATCTATTCAATATTTGAACAGGACTTCTCGTGTGGTGTTACGTTTTGGATAAGACCACGTACAACCTATACTACCTACTCATGCGTAGTTTTTGTTATAATACTAATAATAAACGTTTAGGATAATAACTTATACTAGTGTTAATAATACCTTAAACTCACCCCCTACCTGACCCATGAATCGAGGTATCAATACTCATGTATACATCGATTCATGTACTCACAGTGAAGTCTCAAATGTCTCGCTGATGGTGGCGCGTGTGTTGGCTCATTCGGCTCCCTTCAAAATGGTTGAGCTGAATGGTGCTGATCCACGCGTCATATTCGTGAACAGGCGCTGTCAGTAGAGATTGGTCAGTTCTTAACTGCCATGGATTTTATCTTGCTTCTTCTTTATGTTTTGTATTGCTAAATTACCTTCATAGTTTTCACATACTAGAAGCAACAAGAATCTTACATGTAACCAGTATTTTATAAAAAACTTGATCGAAAAGAGTGTCCGTGGAGTTGCTTGCTCGTTCTTCTCCATGTAGACCTACCTACGTTTTGAAACGAGCAACTAGCTTCAAGTTTCTGACTAACTGACCGACTCCTTGACAAATCAAAAGTTTCTGTAAATGGTTTAATCGAAATAAATGCTTTGACTTTGACTTTGCCTACTGGCTATCTAAAAAAACGCTGTTGCGAATAATAAATTCTCAGTTCCTTAATCTAATGGTACTTATACATCATCATCAGTGACGTCCACTGTTGAACAAAGGCCTCCCCCATAGAGCTACAACAAGGGGCAATTGGGTTGTTGACATCATTAACCAATAATTCCAAAATACAACTTATCTTGTAATACATTTTATTTTAGCCCGGAAAACCCGATTCATTTTCAATTAACTGTAATATTCGATTTTTAGTTGCTTTAAAATCAATTAATAGTTAGTCAATTGAGTTAGTAAATAAGTGACGTCACAGGCCGCTATTGTCATACAAAATCTATGGAGGAATCTCGTTTTGACAGCTTATAAAAAGTATGTCAATTGATTGGTGGTGTCAAGTACCCAATTGTCACTTGTTATCATTGTGCGGCGGGTGTTGGTATAATCCCCACGCTTGGCAGGCGTCTTGGACATCGCAGTGTGGTTGATAAGTACACGGAACCCTGCTGCCGACTTCTGGATTTTTATTTAGTCGCCTTATACAACACCCTCGGGATGAATTGGGTGGGTGCTATTCTAACCCGGACACTACACACTGGAAGCTGACCCCAATAAAGAAAAAGGCTAGTCAGCCGTCCCGTGGTATGTTGGGGTCAGCTTCCAGTTTAACCGGATAAAACTAAATACCAGTACTTTAAATAGATGAAGCGACTGCCTATCTGACCAACACAAGCCTGTTACTAGGTAACACCGATACCCCTTGATAAAACTAGTTGTCAGATATTTTGGCTTCTGGACTCAGACCTGAAATGGCGAAAAAAATTAGCAGATCTAAATATTTTGTCGTTTGATGGATGAGCTGGTTTTTCAGACATATTTCCCAAGTTCATAGTTAGTTCCATAGTAAAAGCTGTAGTGATGGATACAATTACCCCTTTTCAGGTTTATGGTAAACGAAAACTAAGCTTGTACATCACTACATAGTATAAAACAAAGTCGCCTTTTCTGTCCCTATATCCCTATGTGCGCTTAAATCTTTAAAACTACGCAAAGGATTTTGATGCGGTTTTTTCCAATAGATAGAGTGATTCAAGAGGAAGGTTTATATGTATAATACATGTATCATATACTAAGGCAACATTGCTAATTTTAGAGGTTTCTAACGTGATGTCGTAAATTAACCTATTTTTTTGGGCTTATTTAGCAATTTAGCAAAAACGCTGCCTAAACCCTACGAGTTAGATCAAATTAATGTACTACAGTATTGTACACCATAAAAAGGTCTACAAAAAAGTCCGCGATGGTATATGTTTATCTTTTAGGGATAACCCACATTAACAATTTTGATTGTTTACTTTTTACGTGTAAAAATGGCTTATTTACGAAGCTATTTTAAGCAATACGGCATTAATCCTTATCGAATTAAGTACCATAGGGAAAGAGGAATTGTTTTACTCCAAATTTAATGCGTGCAGGCCAAGGGCAGTAATGAATGAATCAAAAATACTGGATCGATTTTAATCATGTTTTCATTGAGTGACATAGGCATATATATTTTATGCCCGTGCAAAGTCGGAGCGGGCCGCTATGTTTTTATATACAACGTTCATAGTTTTTCTGAAGTGTATTTAATTTAGTATCAGCATTGCACCCGTGCGAAGCCGGGGCGGGTCGCTAGTAAGTAAATAAACGAATCCGTATTATTCACAGAATTCCTCAGTTTGCCACTTTGTAATTTTCTCTCTAACATTTTTTTACTAAAGGTCTCTCATTCCATTTCCTCTAAAGAAAATTATACAAAAGCCAATTCAAAGAACTTATCATTACGATAATAGCCCTAACCTTATAACTACCAGCTCTAAATGTGAAAAAATACACTATAAAACGCTACAAAAAGAAGCTTCAACAGTGATACTAAAAGTTCACAATCGATTCTAAGCACAGAACTAGTTTTCTGGAAGCGTTCGAGGAGAAGAATTCCAGATCTTATTGGCCCCATTCAAGGTCTAAGGCACACTCCAAACGTTTCTAGTGCCTATTATCCGAGTTTTGAATGATCAATTTAACTTCGCCCTCTGAAATGTGATGGGACGTGGGAAAAATTGATGTGGTACGATGGATTAACATTTATCTCATGGTTTTAAATTTCCGTACCGTACTGTCTATCCGTCTGTCACAAAGCTGTATCTTTTGAACCGTAACCTTCACAGTGTGAATATTATGACCACTTAAACAACAAATAACAAAAAAGATATAATACCACCAGTACCAGTGGCCCGCCCCCCAGCGTTGCACTGGTGCAATTTTTTTTTTGTATTTCCTAAGTTATCTTTCATAAAATCCTTGTCTTGGCAATACCTAACACAAAAAAAGAGTAAAATTATCCAATTTGGTGCAGTCATTCGGAAGGAAGGAAATTGAATATGTAAGGATTTTTTTTTACTGTTGATAGGCATACGTTTGACCACTATCTCACCTGATGGGAAGCGATGATGTGGTCTAAAATGGAGCACGCTTGCCTAGAAGTAACCTATTCACTCTTGACTTAAAGACTCCCAGGTTGTAGCTATCAGAAAACACAGACTTTAAGAAATTCCATTCCTTAGCAGTACGCACAATGAATGTGTTCCTAAAACGTTTTGTGCGTGTGGATGGGATGTCCACCATGTAACAGTGGCGCGTCGCCGTACGTCAATTGGTACGATGATGGAACGGGCTCGGCGAAATTAAATTATGCAATTCCGTCGCACATTACCGAAAATGGAACCGATAGAAAACCGACAGGCCAGAAAAAAAACGTATTTTTAATAAATTATGAAGTAGTAATGTCTAGCCAGGTATGAATGTTGGCTGCTGGTTTAAATGCCCATAAGAGGGGTATTTAGCACATCAACCAACATCCATAAATGTGTAGATTTCAGCTACGCTTAAAACTCGTCTCGACACGAAAGACGAAATGATTCACAGTAACTTCATGTAATTACTTAAACTTAATATAAATTACAGTGCTATTTACTTTACCTTTGCAATATTACTTTCATATCTAATATCTTATTTTGGATACAACCCAGACATATGAGCAGGTCACGCAAACTGCTTTAATTACGTATTATATTGAAATGGTAATAACTGGAAAATTCTCAGAATATTTCAGCATGAAATTTATATTGACGAAATAATAACTAAAATCATGCAAACAATTTGAGAGTATTACTGTTGACTGTCGAATGTAATTAATGCTTGCTCCTTCTGCGAAATCACATAATTATTTTACCGCATTTGTAATAAAAGGCCTTTTCGATTGATTAATTCGCTGTAGTAATGGCTTCGCAATGCAAAGATAGTTACTTTAAATTATTTATATAATACTCGTTGAAAAGTAGAATTGTTTCATCAAAACTAATTTGCTTTCGATTTTACCGATACTATTTTAATGTGATCTCGAAATAGCCGAGCTGTTGGAAGTTGAAAAAGTTATACCATCATTTATTCATCAGTCTCTGAGTTAAGAATAAATATAGGCTTGGCTACTTTCGTCTGTAACATAAGTAGATAGGCTACTTATGTTACAGACGATACAACATGATACAATTTTCCACCTAACCCAACCGATTGGCACATGAAGTTATACACAGAACACAACACCCATTTGGAGGGACTTACCAAGAACAGCTGTGACGATCAAGCACAAAATTGAATCGGCCTGGTCTAATGAAGGTTGGCGTGTATCTAAAGTAATGTTATAAAGTGAAAAGGTTTGATTTTTTGTACGTTTGTTTGTCAAACTCAAAAAATACTTAACTGATTTTAAAATTTATTTCACTAAAGGAACCTACATAATCCCCGAGTGCTTTAAGCTATATTTTTTATGATTGGGTTGAAATATTTGGAATCTAAGGATCTAATGAGAGATAAAAGTTATATATTGATACATTGTTTTGGGACATAGACTACAGTATGCGGGGGATATAATGATATGATTATCATCTGCCTAGCTTTTTTCCTACTATATTGGGGTTGGCTTCCAGTCTAACCGGATGCAGCTGAATACCACTGGTTTACATGGAGCGACTGCCTATCGGACCTCCACAACCCAGTTACTGGGTAACTCGATACCCCTTGGTAAGACTGGTTATCAGACTTTCTGATTTCTGACTACCCATGCCAAAGACACTTTAGCTAGCAAGATTCTCATACGATCCAATACCCATTCTCGTAGCCGCTTCCTACAAAGTGCGGTCTCCACAGCGCACCACATTCGTCGCTCGTTGGCCCAGTGCCGCTCTTCACCCCGTCAGAGTTGGTTCTAACGAAGTCATTCATGCGCTCGCCGCCCGTATTGTGCCCATAAGATATGCTCTTTTAAATTAAATCAAACTTCGTAATTAAAAGTTGCACGCAGTACAAAGATCAGCTACTGTACTGGGTCATTTCAATCTGAGATGGCCACTTCTGGTGATAAACCTCATATTATGTTTAAATATGCTATGAGGAACACCGTATTACCCCTGGTTAGTCGATCGAAAAAAAAATGTATGTAGGTAACCAATTGTCAAGCTGTTTAAATTATCAGCAACCAATCACAGCCTTAGAGCATTTTGCTCTTGGTTTATGCTCACTTGATGATCACTTATAACAAAAAAAAACCTCCTTTCCTTCTCCTCCTGTTTTTGTCTAAGTTGACCGTTCAACAAAAAGGGAACCTTATTTATGTCGAACTGGTAACTTCGAGAAAAACTTTTACTTTTACGAAGACTTTTATACTTTTTTTTTTGGCCGCGATAATTATGAAATATTAAACTTTTTGACAGATACTCTACGACTCGGCCAGATTATTTTGTTTTTATTTCATTAAAAAATTTTAAACTAGCGATCCGCCCCGCCTTTGCACGTGTATTATCGTCATAGTTCAACCAATTTACACAAAACTTTAACAAATTATACACCTAAACTCTGCGTCTTGAATCACTCTGTCTAGTGGTGTAAATAAGTTCAATCGTTTTTGAGTTTATCGCAAACAGACAGACAGATACACGGCAGGGTACTTTATTATATAATATGCAGTAATGTAGTGATTACCAGTTACATCTGCTCATTTAATAATTGTAGGTGACATGACAGAATATATTGATACAATATTGGTGTGGTTAGCAGTTGAATCAGGACCTAATTCAACTGCTAACCACACCGCTGTTGAATTTCAGTCCTAAAATTAATCATATACTATGTGTGGACTGTCCTGTTAATTTGTTTGTTTTCCAGTTAACTAGTTGTTTGTTTTCCAGTTAACTAGGTCTGACGTTGGGCTACCAAACAAAATTGTTTTGACGTATTTCTGTGAGGGTCGCGGTTTATTCAACGCGAAGTATTCAAGCCTGTTTTATAATTCCAGATTAGAGGAAAATTATACCAGAATTAACGTACAATTAGTGGTGGTACAGTTGTCGGATCGTATAAACATTTTAATTTTAACCTTTTTGTTGTGTAACTTTATTGATTCCGATTCATCATAACTTGCACCAGTAGTAGGTATAAATATATTGATTTTTCTTTATTTTTAGGTATTATATTTGTATGAGAAATATTCCTTCCGCTGACTAAATCATGTACACTTTTGTAAACGGTATTTTAATAAATAAATTATTATTATTATTGTCTGTACATTTTAAATGGTTTACGAAAGACGTGGAGAAATATCGTCATAATAATTACCGACCATTTTTTTTAATATAAATTTTTTTCAAAACAGCATGGCTATGAACCGGTTTGAAGGGTGTGGGTGCCGATATGATTAGGTACCGGCACATGTGGCGACATCTATCGCACATGATACGGTACTACAACTGACGTTTCCTAGATCGCGCAAGCTGAGTTCTCCGCGACATTAGCATGTCGGATCGTCAGGATTTAGTCCATTAGATTCAGTCATCATGTGGCAGAATAAGGGTTTCGTGCAATGCAAACACACTGGGTATAGGGTACAATACACGGCGTTTATTAACACAATTTAGCACAAACTCAATTTAAAATAAACTCAGACTTAAATTTAAAAAAATAGACATAGTTCACTTCACTTCAACAACGAATCGAAAGTACAATTTCGTTTTCGACGTATTAGCTCCGATGCGATCAGACACTGGATTCTGAATGTCTTCCTCGCTGTGGGCTGAAAACATCACGACTCTGTAGAAGTGCGCCAAAAGTAGTGCTAGATCACGTGTTCCGATAATGGCGCGCTTGGATTCGTTCCACGTTCGTACTATTGACCCTTATGTATGGCAGGCGGTGACCATCCAAACATCATCCTGCCTAGCCTTTTCTCAACTATGTTGGAGTTTGTGTCCAGACTAAATACCAGCGTTTTACATGAAGCGACCTCCACAATCCAGTTACTCGGTAACACAAATACCCCTTGCTAAGACTGGTTGTCAGACCTTCTGGTTTGAGACTGTCAACCACTGTGAAATATCTACGAATCACAGCCGGGACCAACGGTTTTACGTGCTTTTCGAGGCACGGACGTACCAGTGACCATCCAATAACATTTAAAAAAGACAAATTTGCTTCTGCACTCCTATTAGGGTAATATAAACTTGAAGATAAACAAACAGAAAACCAGAATCCCACACTTCTACTTACTTAGCTGAAAGTCAATAATTGATGAAAGGAGCCGTTAAGATAAGTCCTGTATGCGACCTGAATTTATTCAGCAAAAGCTTTTCAAGGCATTAACCCTAGAAAGATAACCTACGTCGTAGAGGCGCCCGCGCGAGAAACTTGACGCTGTATCTTTTTGTACAACGTGTGTATTACTTTGCCCTTCTTAGCCAACTCAGTCGTCGGTCTATCCTTTCGCAGGACAGCTGTTTTTATGTGGTAAGAGCTATAGTTTTCTTGTTATGAAGAGTCGTTGCGCTCACGAGGCGTATGGTTACCTTTTGTGTAACTTTTAAGAGTTGGTTAGTATTGAAGTTGTGTTGATGTTAGGCGTACTAGTTGCTAATATTTTTATTTGTTTTTAGAAACCATTTATTAAGGACGCATCATGGAACATATAAGGAAGTTGGCAGTAGATACAATATGCGCTTTGTTGAGTAGAAACGATGAAAACGACCCTAATGAACCTCTGGAAAGTGACAGCGAGTTGGATGATCACCTGAGCGAAGACAATGTGCAAAATGACTTCGAAGACAAGTTTATTCACCACCAAAATATAGAAGAGTTATAAAATGCATGTCTAAAAAAAAATAATGTCGAAAATGACCTGCATTAGGTGCAAAAAGACTGTTTGTGGGGAGCATAATAATTACGTTTGCCATTTCTGTCTATTAAATCAATATTTTTAAGACTAATCCTTTTTTTTACTGATTTTATTGTAGTTAAATAGCTTCTAAGGAAAAACCTTATTTTTATAAGACAACTGAAGTGATTTTGATCGTAAGGCATAAGGTTGTTGATCTTTGTAATTTTTTTATAGAGGTCTACGCATTTAGTTTTATTTTCATGAAAATAAACAAATTAAAATGAAATTGTCTATTATTTTTGTAGTTTTAAATATACCATTTAAGATAATAATATCAATTATTTTTTTCATTATAAAATCAATTAAAAACACTCATTTAAAAAGCGTGCGCTTCTGAAACGTATGGTTATCTTTAACGTTTGTCATGGTATGGTTATCTATCTAGGGTTAAGCTAATGTACTTTGAGATTCGCACAATAATTGGAAATGGTACAAATGGAGCAATGTTAGGTTATAAACTCTTAAAGCGCCCACAGTTGTTGTGGGACCGCAACCCGCGTTTTGTAGAAATATAGGTAGGTAAAGGACACGACGCGAGAAACTTTTTTTGTCTCCGTATGTGAAGCAAGGTCCGAAACCGCGGCGGGTGCGGGTGTAAACAGCTCCGTGAGTTCTTAGCCTTAGATTTTAAAATTTCACGTTTGAATAGGTTTTATATGTTGGAAGTGGGTAAAGTGAGCGGAATTCCAATATGTATTGACAAAACGATAGAGATCCTTTGTTTATGAACCTGATTCGTTTTAGAATTGTGCACGTCGGCGAAATTTCGTGCACAAATGGAAGTGAACCTACCATTTCAATTGAGTTTGAATTCAATCTGTATTGACCAATTGAAGGAATATGTTGAATTGTTATTCATGTAAAAATAATGATCAGCGGGACGGTTGTGGATAGAAAGCAATATATATTGTAAATACTGGCTGGTTTAGCCTTATTTAACCTTACATTTATAGTTTATGCTTATTAAATATGATGAGATAAACACTGTTTGAAAATAGAACATTAAGGGATTGACAGGCGGTCTGTAGAACTGACAGGCGGTGATTCAGAAATGGGTTCCAATAATTGGGTAGATATAACTTTAATTATTCCAAGACAGAATTTCTCTAAAAACACTTGATTTTAGCCCTGAAACCACGATTAATTTTTAATTTACTTAAAATTAGATTTTTAGTAGCTTTGAAATCAATAAAGAGTTAGTCAATTGAGTTAGCAAATGACTAACTAAAGCACAGTATAAATATTAGTACTGCCGTACAGTAGCGACACGCCCCACCTCCCTCCGAAACACTATTCCTCTCACCCATTCCCGCGTCGAACCGGCTAACTAAACTGTTTTTAGTTCAAGCGGCGCGTAGACACGCACACACACGCACGTATTTGTACAGTCTGTTATTTTGGTAGTAGTGTAGGTAATTAAATCGTTTCTTTTGTATGGAGTGTCGTAAATCTATGGGGGAATCGCATTTTGACAGCTCGAAAGCGCTTGAAAGTATGTCAATCGATTACTACCCTATCGTCTATTAATTGATAACGGAGTTTAATTTCCGTAGTACCTAATTAATCCGAAAGAGTTCTACGTTCTCACAGTACTTTTATGACAAAGTACTTACTCGAACCGCAAAAAGTTACTACCTTTATTTACTTTTACCCCAACACTATATTGTGACAACACTTTTTCAACTCACTCGATATTGGCTAAAAGCAATGGAGAATGGAGTTGTTGCACAAACAGAATATTCACACATTAGTATTCTTCGCGGTCCCGCAGATGTTCCTCTATTTTAAGCAACGTGCAAGACATGAATTTCAATAAACACTTTATTCTAACAAGTCGACAGAATGGAAAATATATAATACAAAAATGCAGACATTTTGTTTGTTGGCTAACAATGGCGGGGATGTTTTAAAATACTTGGTTATTATGTTTTTTACACAATGGTAGCGAAATGAAAAGAGCGTATCTGTTGCTTTTACTTTCAGACAAATTGTTGGAGACACGAAAAGATTCTGCCGACTTATTCGCGCGTTCATAACTGTCTACGTGGGAGTTATAAAAGGTTTTTGGGAATTTCATAGTGCCATTAACATCAGTTGTGGACGTCGTAGTAGACTGTTAAGGGATTTTTGAATAAATTTTAGAATTAAAGTTCCCGTTCGTTGATTTGATCACAAAGTATGTAAGGCTGCATCGCGCCCGAGCAGAGAGACCGTTCAGAACAAACCGCCATTTTTACCACGCACACATTGACATTATGTTTATAGGCATTCTCAAGCAGTTTCAAGCAGAGTTCAGACTCGACTGTCACGTGTTGTCTAAATGAATAAATAAGAGACATTGACATATCACGACGATCGTGAAAATTTTGTTATAAAAAATTTGAAACAGTTCCAACCAGTGTCAATAAAATTTCATACACAAATAAAACCTACAGAGTCAATACATTAGCAGCCCCAGTGAGTCTGGCAAGTTTAGGTAATTATTTTTGAAGATGGCGCGGGCGCGAGCGGTCCTTCTGTACCCTCTATATTTTGTGATTTGGTGAAAAATAACCTTACATTGTGATTTGCCCACAATGCTAGCTATTTTCTAACTTATCTCCAAAAGCCATTACTAGATAGCCACTACTAGATATTCACGCGGATGAAGTCGCGGCCAAAAGGGCCGCGACTTCATCCGCTTCATTCTTCTTTTTTTTTTTTATAACGAGGCATCTCGCAGGTCGACCTAGGAGGTTGTCGGCTGCTTAACCGGACTCTCCTGTGGTGCCTTAAAAAATATTATTTTTAGGGCCACCAGCCAGGGCAAAATAGCTTACAAACTAAGCGACTACACGCTAAGGGCACCCCCTGTGGGGTACGAGCCTCGGCTTAGGGCGTCGCTGGGAGAGGACAGCAAAGGGACAGGCTGGATCGGATTTCCATTATTTAGGGACGAATTTAAAACTACAAGCTCAGCGGCGCGGGCTGGCACGAACAAGGGTCGGGGAGGGGACGTACGGGGTCGTCGCGGCGGGCCTCGGCGGCGAGGACGGAATGACGGCGGTCTGTGTTTGTGTTTCTTAACTGTACTGGTGGCCTTATTGCTCTCCTGGAGGAGAGTAATAGCATCGTCAGGGTCGGTCAGAGTAGCCTATGTCCTTCCCTGTGGTTCAAGCTATATCCATACCAATTTTCATGAAAACGGTTCAGCAGTTTCGTAGTGAAAACGTAACAGACAGAGTTTCTTTCGCATTTATAATAGGTATTAGTATGGATGGATATGGATGTATTTTAATACCTGTTCATTATATTACAGTAAACCCGTTTAAGACGATTTCACAGAGACCCAACCAAAAACGCGTCTTAAGCGAGAAAGCGTATTATGCGGGATAGGGCAAATAAAACGTACTATTACATATTATGTATTATGTTCTAATTTCGTATATATGTAGGTATTAAATTATACATTCATAAATTACCTTAAATACGTAGTGTAATTATAATAATCACTTATTTTGGTTTGATAGATAGATTTTGATGTATAATTGAAGATCTTTTCAATAGGGTATTTTACTCTGTACAAGATAAAATCTATAAATATGTTATTGAGACAGTTTAGGCATAAAGCAGTCAGAAAATGTAAATTTTAGTTCATAAAATAACAAAACAAATTTTTAAATTCAATTCAAAGTTTTCAGTATTTTTAATCTGTTATAAAACACAGTGAAATAGTAGCGGCCATGTTATTACGCCGTACGGCTGTGTAAACAAAAAATTGTCAACTGCCAGCCAACCGATTGGCGTAATATAGGCTTTGTACTTTTATTATTTTCGTAACCAACGTAATTTTTTCCTTATTACACCTATTAAAAAACATGCTTTTAATTATTTTTAAATTATATACAATTATCGTATTTAATATGAGGTCATTTGATACAAAACGAACTGACGTCATTTACGCTGAGCAATATGGCGTCCAGTAAGTCGCGTTTTCGTCAAACTACGCGCGAAATTTGAAAATTTAAAATTTAGATGCATTTTTATGGCACTTATCGATTGAATAAAAATTTTGTGTTTTTTTTTGGTGGCATATTAGCACTACAGAATTTCAGTGAGACACTTTTCAAAAATGGGTGTAATACCCTATTGATTGAATTTCGTACAGTGGCACCGTATTGTCATCAATGGAAGAATATAAAACCCTGCAGTATCATGGGTTCTTCTTCTTCTTCCGGCGTATTAAACGGGATGACGAATCGTATTAAGCGTTAAGAAATGTATGAAAACATGTCTCAAGTTGCAGGGACTGGCGTATTTTGCGAGAAATCGTATTAAGCGTGATCGTATTAAGCGGTTTCTACTGTATTTCATTATTCCCCATATTTATATCTAGCTAATAGGTATATCTATAGTTTATTTACCTGCATCGAAAAAATAAATAGGCCGCTCATTTTCCGGGTATATTTCTGTCACACGAATAGGGTTTGGCGTAGCGTGAATCACGGCATGTATTGCTAGCAATTAATATGTTAATTAGTGGGGACACGCAAGGGATGAGCTTGATAGTGTATCTGATAGGTCGGCGGGCTCATAACACACACACACACACACACACAAACACACATGCACACATATAATAATGTGTCCTGTGTGTGGCGCTTGAAATCAAAACAGATTAATTAATGGATGACTTGGCTCTATGAAATTAGCCGAAGATAAAGAAATAATTTTGGTCTTGCAACACTTAAAATAATATTAGGTTGTTTAAAGTATAGTTTCAGTAGAATCTGAGCAATATAAAGAATCATGGCAGGATTTGTACAAAAAAAAATTAAGATGTTTAGAGAAGTTGAAATTCTAATTCTTATATTCTTGGGTACCTAAAGAGTATCTTCAGGCATTTACAATATTTTTAAAACCCCGCAAAAAAAGTGAATAGTTTAACGAAAAGCTGACAGCCCCCGTTTCGCAGCTCTTACATTGAAATTGCATCGTTTTGTAGGAAATAATATCACAAATAATGATTTTTTTTCCACACACTTATCACATCACTTGCCTGCCAATTTTATAGATCCGTTAGCATCGCTGGCCACTTTCTTTTTTTTATAAACACAAAATGGGCATCGAGATGAAACGATAAAGAGTTATTTTCATTTCGTAATATTTTAATTATGCGGGGGTTTAAAAATATGCTAAGTAGATATATCAATCTACTCCTGGTAATGTATTCTTCACATTGAAAAATATTTGAACCCCCTAAAATTACTTTTTTTCAAACAAATTAATGTATAAATCTCGTAATGACTCTTCTTCGAATTAAAACTTAGCTGACTGAAATAAAACCACTCGTTCATATTCACAACTTTTTTTTGAATTTATTCAAAGTTTTCACAAAATAGGTATACCTAGGTAAAACGTTACAATAAAATTAAGTATTCTATTTAAATCCCAGGTGGCAAAATACCATCTTTAGCAAAGATAGGTAGGTAGGTACTTAACTAAATAATTCTTAAATTAAATAATTTCTGTACGAGACAACTTTGTAGTGTAGTATTATCGGGCTTGTTTAATATTCGCAACGTTCTTACAAATTATCTCATTAGCCGGGCAACGACACTGTGCTAGCTAGCGCTCCTGGGTGTCAAAGCGCGTCAATTAATAAATTGAAAATTTCAATCATTTTAAAAGCTTATTTTGTGTAATTAAACGGTAGGTAAGTTTCACGTTTTTATTTTAGGCATGGAAGTTTTAAACTACAGATGTGCCGATTATGACTTTAGCCGAGTTTTGGGGATTTCCGTGACGCTTCGTTTACAGTTGAATCGCGCGCAAGTCGCAACCGCGGGCGCCGCGCCGCGCCGCCTGCGTGCATTTCGGATTTTTAGTAGAGCAATACAAGCAAGTAGTTTTTATAGAGGAGATTACAAGCACGCGCGCCCGCGCCCGTGGGGTGTCTAGGCTAGAATAGCACCCCCCCCATTTCATCCCAAGGGTGTCGTCGAAAGCGACTAAGGGAAAATCCGGAAGTCGGGCAGCAGCGGCTTCCGTGTACTTAACAACTTCTTTATAACGTTATCATCTCGTGGTGCGGCAAGTATTTTTAAGACGACACTGTTTTCCTAGTGTGGAGCAAAGTTTTTTTGATATTTTTGAAAAATCTCTGTGAAGTCTATAGTCTATTAATGATGAATGATACTGTTACGTAGGTTGCCATGCTAGCGCCACCTATTATCGAATAGCAGTACTACGTCACACGCTGGCGCCATCTGTTATCATATAGCAGATCTACAGTTCTCGAATGTTCGAGATAGTTAAGTTTTGTGTTGCAACGTTCTCGATTAGTCCCGCGTTTGCTAGAATGTTCGCGTATATGTCCTAAGCCATATATAAATAGCGGACTGCGAGACGCGGGGAGTTACGCCGAGGCCCGCCGCGACGACCCCGTACGTCCCCTCCCCGACCCTTGCTCGTGCCAGCCCGCGTCACTGAGCCTGTAGTTTTAAATTCGTCCCTAAATAATGGAAATCCGATCCAGCCTGTCCCTTTGCTGTCCTCTCCCAGCGACGCCCTAAGCCGAGGCTCGTACCCCACAGGGGGTGCCCTTAGCGTGTAGTCGCTTAGTTTGTAAGCTATTTTGCCCTGGCTGGAGGCCCTAAAAATAATATTTTTTAAGGCACCACAGGAAAGTCCGGTTAAGCAGCCGACAACCTCCTAGGTTGAACTGAGAAATGCCAATCCGAAAAAAAAAAAAAAAAAAAAAAACGCGGGCGTTACTTAGTTTTTGGAAGCGAAACTGAAAATTGTGACTATTGCGAATACTGCGATCTAAGTGTTATTAACAAGTGATTTTTGTAAGTGATTGATTATTGAGTTTGTAACTTTTTAAATAAATTGTTTGTGTTTTGTTTGGTGTAAATTGGTGTAGTTTATTTATCCCGAACCCCAGCTCGTAACAATACTTTCCTTTTAACATAATACCACGCCTATGTTCCCCAAAGAGTAGATAAGAGGTGTAGAGTAGGTGCACTTTTCAGGGTGAAATAGTTGATCTTGTAACATGACGCCCTTTGAACATGCCTCAACGCTTCCCATTTGTCCTTCTACATTAAAAGCCTTTAGAAATCCACATTCCATTGTAGATCAAAACAAACTCAAACCTATTTTAAGTTAAAAATACCTACATTGAAGCACGCTTCCGATATTTTAGTTATTTCAATAAATTCGTTTTGTTTTTATCGTGAATTCACAATCAGAAACATAAAGCAAAACGCATATATTTTTTTAACTGGATTTGAGCTCGCTTAATCGACTACCATGAAAAGTTTATTATATTATTTTCGTTGCTTCCATTGCCACTTAAAATTGTTTACTGCTTTTTGCATCATAAAAATCTGTGGGCAATTCATCTGTCATAAATATCGAAAAAGGATTTTATTGTGAAGAAATACTTAGAATGTGAGCGGGACAATGAAAATACATAGTGTTATAGTGTAATAGTGTTACGTAGGCAATAGACACTGATAGGAATGTACATAAACATTGCTAACTGTGCGGGACAGTAAAAAATACAGTTTATAGGTGAATTATATAGTCTATAGTGTTATAGTGGTACATAGGTAATGATAGGAATGTATATAAACATTAACAACGCTCAATTAATAGTTTAGAGTTTATAGTTCGATAGTTTTTTAGCATTTTGTATTGTGTACATAGTAGACTTAACGTTAGAGAATACTTATAAGTTTATTATGTAATGTTTATTGACAGTTTTATATTTTTCTCTTGTAAATATCGGTACATAGAATAGGATTACATATACTTTTACATATGTTTATATAGCAATAATTAGAGAAAAATGCAAATATTGTCACGCGGTCCTCGTTACGGTCAAGTTTCGCGATACTATAGATAATTTTGTATTAATAATTCCCGCTAAATTGTTTTAATTTGATTGGATTTTAGATTTTCCCGCGTTTTTTGAAATACTGTAATTGAAGTTGATTGGTGAATTACTTGAAAAAATGATGTATAAATTCAGGAACATTTCGGTTCAAATATAACATTCGACAGTCAATGACGTATTATAAATAGACGAGTCATACACGAACATTATTGCACTTTAAAACGACGCAAAATTGAATATCTACATACCAGTAGGCACAATCATAAATCAAATTTTATATCTACAATTATACAGTGCAAAGAAAAGGACATAAGCATACAGCGTACACCTGTTAGAAAAAGATAAACATACAAATTTTGTTACCTCAGTTATGTGTGAATTACGAGCGATAGTGACGTATAGCCGCGACACTGGGTGGTACGTGACTAAGTGAAACCCCGGCAATTGCCTTGCTTTAATATTGCCATTATTGAGCACGGGTAACGCATCTAAGTGTATTATATCATTGTCGACAGTAAGCTATCTAGAGGGAAACTCTCCTCCTAATAAATCGAAGGAAGAAGCTCATCAGTGTTTTACTCCTCACCAACCCAGCACTAAAGTGTACATACCCTGTACAGAATGTGTTATCATTTTGCATTTAATTCGGGAGTTGTAAGAACTTGGTATTAATATTTTTTTTTAAGTCAATGATTGTTTGTTATTAAGTCATTAGTCAACCAGTGCACGTTTGACAATTTGTCACACCAATTGGGTAGATGACAGATGACAGCAGCAATCAATTGACATACTTTTCTTAGGCTGTCAAAACGCGATTCCTCCATAGATTTTGTTATGACGTCACTTGTAGGTTGCCAACTCCAACTGAGTTGGCTACCTACAATACAAGTGACGTCATAACTAACTATTTATTGATTTCAAACCAACTAAAAATCGAATTTTACAGTAAATTGAAAATCAATCGGGTTTTCAGGGCTAAATTCAAGTCGTTTGTAGGGTTCCGTACCTCAAGAGAAAAAAACGGAACCCATAAAGGATCACTTTGTTGTCCGTCTGTCTGTCAAGACCCTTTATCTCAATCTCAGGAATGCGTGGTGGTATTGAGTTGAAATTAAAACCATATACTCAGTCTGCGTCTAGTCAAGTCTGCAGTCCCTTGAAGCTATGAAAAAAACAAACTTCTAAGTTAACGTGAAAAAAAGATACGCTTAGTTTATGCCGCAAAAGACGTATATTTCGACACTCTCAAGGGGATCAAAATTAAATTATAAAAAAAGGGTACTTTCCGTTGACCTGGATAAAATTTGGCAAGTAATCGTTTTATACTACAAGTACAGGGAAAAGTCTGAAAACTATACATTTATAATTAAATCATAAAAAATAAAAAGTACATAATCAATCATCGAGGTATGGGTGACCAAACCACGGAATTTGAACGGAACCCTCGGTGGGCGAGTCCGACTCGCACTTGTCCGGTTTTTTTTGGAGAAAATATTGGTCAATGGTAAATAAATAAACAAATAAATATCTTGGGACAACTCACACACGGTCATCTGGTCCCAAGCTAAGCAGAGCTTGTGTTATGGTAACCAGACAACTGATATACATACTTATATAATTTATAAATACATAAGTACATATTATAGATAAACACCCAGACACAGAACAAACAATCATGCTCATCACACAAAGTTTTTATTAGACAACTGTATTAACCGGGTATTAGACAACTGGGTGGATTGCGTCCCCACCTCCCACTTTCCGATCCGGAACACCCGTTCTAAAGTCTATTGTACGTAATCGGTCGTGTTGTCATCCGCGAAAATTTGGGGTACGTTTACAAATCCCTACCCAAAATATTTGTGGATGTCAACTCTATTAACCATGATCTAGTTAACTCGTTAAGCTATTAAAGTCACAGTCAAATCATTTATTTCAATTAGACCATTAAAAGGCTCTTTTGAACGACAAGAAAAAAATAATTATGCGTAAGCTGTTATGCGTAAATAATATTATGCGAACATATAATTATGAGAAACAAAAGTATGCCAAGTCATAATATGTCTTAAAATGTTATGCAAATGGATAGGAACCTCATGAAGTCGCACCCGGCAGACAATCATTATTATCGAGCAACACCTATAACCCACCTTCACTGACTAATTTAATAATTATTATACAGTAGCAAGTAGTATATAGTAGCAAGCATAGCAAAGCTCTAAAAAATTTACTTTAATTTTTCCAAGCAGGGCCAATCCGCGAAAAATTGCCCCGTTACTAAGTGGGACAAAATGGACAATAAATAAATAAAAATATAAGGGTTTTTGTATGATTCGATGTGGTATTTATCAGGGTTTAAGAAAACTATATAATATACAACTAAATATATTATAACTTTAAAAATATCTGAGTTTCGAATATCAACCACGATGAAAAATGACCATTTAGTAACCATCACTAACGTAATATTTTATTAGCAATGTGAGTTATCTATTACATATTTTTAACAATTGTTATTTAAAATAATTATAAACAATACTGAAATAAATTTCATTTATTCTATCTGCAATATATTTCTAGCTTTAAATCACCTATTAAAATATTTTCGTCACGTTTTAGGTCAGATTGACTTATGTTTTTAACATTTTAGTTAATTAGCACTTTCTAAATTGATTCAAACTATTTTAAATGAAAATGTGTATCACATTCTACTATATTTCATCCCAAATATATACCTTTACTAGTAATAAATTCCACTTTACAGACGATAACTTGGTGTAAAAAATTGTGACAGTGACTTAGTAGGAAATGTCATCGTGACTAAATGGAAACATAAGCGGTGTTCATGATAAACTTTTAATAAGTATACAAAAAATATTATTTTTCCGAGAACAGTCTTGGACATTCCAATCGAACGCAACATCTTTTTTGTTCGTGCCTTTCTTTAGCTGTTCTATTTATGTAGTTTAAGCTTTTTTCGGTAACGTTTACCTCGTTCAACAAATGCGCAATCTTATGATAAACTGAAAAAATAATAAATATTTTTAAACTTCTAATTTATGACTATCATGAAGTCGATGGATACACTGCTATAACTTTATAGCCGTTAATATATATATGTATGTACATATAATATAAACAAAAACACATAACTCCATCTTAGTTGCAGTCGGTTAAAATACACCACGTAAACTTAGCCTTATGTGTCCATTAAGTCACAAAAAATGTTCCCCTAATATGTCACGACACTACACGGACGTGACGAATCCTGCTTTACTAACAATAATGACGACAACTTTCAATATTCTTTGTTCTTTTAGAAGAAATCATTAATTCATTACATACACAGATACATGTAGTCTATTTCACAAATGAAAGAATATTCTTAGAACTTACTGGTATCACGTTATAACTGTGACTATAGTGGACATCTTAATTGCGTCGTGCGTCGAATACGCCTTCCGTCACCGATGACCGCGTCACAAATGCCCGATGGGTAAAAACAAATAACTTCTTTTAGTAGTTTTGTACTATAGAAAGCAAATAAAACAGTAGTGACTAAAGTGGAATGTCCACCTTGGTGCTAATTTGATTATCATTTATTTCAAAAAAATATGTTATAATTGAAAAGAAAACATTAATCTTTAAAAGCTCACAAAAAACGCTTAAGTGTGTCATAAAAAAACATGAATTTCGGTTAGTTAAAGTTTGCGACAGGAGGTGTGACACGCTAAAATAACCTTTTTTGTTCCTTAGTTTTATTTTTTAATCAGTTAAATTAGCTACAAATGACTACGTTTTGTGTTTATTTTTAAAGCTAATGAACTATACTATACATAAAAAAAAAATGCACTCAATGTAGTATAAGATGGTCTTGTAAATTGTTTGTACCTATATTCTTGTGACAGTACTTTTTCCGTATGGTCAATTTTCCGCGGAATGGCTTACCTACTACGGTTTTGGGCAACGTGGGGCAACCAAACTTTTTTACTGAAACCAAATTAACCCAATTTTGCTCACCCAACCTTATGAACCATGGTAATACTTTTATTACGAATCGTTTAAAAGCGAAACACCGCTAAAAGTTCATCGTAAACCAAAAATAAGGTCAGAATAAATAATCAGTAACTCTATTTACAATGACAGGAGTGGCGGATGACTGTCGCGAAAAATATAGGTACCTACACTTTTTTTAATTAAATTGTCGCGTCCGACCCTATCATTGCCGCCATTTTGGGGAAGATCGGGTGCGTCCGTGCATCACGCAAGGCTTGTATTAAACTATTACACGCAGAGTAATTAAACTGAACGCAGGTGTGCCTGTGCTAAGGTTTTCTTCCACAATTTTAGATGTGATTTACCTACATGGTTTTAAATATTGAAAATTTATGCAATGCCTTGGATAATTAGATCCTGTCCTGTTGGTCTAGTCGCAAGCGTACAGCTACTCCTGGGTTAAGTGGTACTAGCTACTATGTTATTGGAGCTCGCCCGTTTAATATGGTAGGTGGTTAGGGGAAAATACTAAGTAGGTAGTGATTTTACGTGTTAGATTTTACATTTTTTAATGTTACTGGATGACAATCATTAGGCTTATCATGAGTTATCATGGGGGAAACAATAAAACCATACAGGAAAAAGGTTGTTACAACCAAAATATTGGCAAAATACAAATACCTAAAGCGTAAAAAAACAAAACGTACTTAGTACAAAAACAATTTAAATGTACGGGCCTACCCTACCTTCCTATTACCTACAAAATGCAGATAGACCGCGCGGAACACTGAGAGTGAAGCCAAAAAAGCAAATACAAATTCAATAACGAATCAACGTTGAGATCTGAGTTCCTTTATAGTTATTATACTCTTTGGATCTGAGGGTTTTCTGATCTCTGAGGCAGTACAGTACATAATAAAGGAAAAAATAACAATTACGTACGTAGTAGTCAAACAGCGCCACCGTTCGTTTGAGGTTTGAACTAAATTATAAATTATTCCTCATTAATATCTTGGGTATTATGCCATCTATGTATACAACTTGGAACTACTAGTGCACCAATCATCACAGGTCCTAAAATTAAGCATCGCGTGTCACAGACCATCTCAAAACCATTGTAAAAATATTTGTTTATTAATTACATAAAAATAAATGAACACGCAAACAGGACAGCCAGGCAAAAAAAAATCAAAATGTTGAATGGTTTTAGTTTTCGAACAAACACTTAGCAAAGTCCACTCATTTAATAATTAATATACAGAGGACTTACTCCGTGTTTATTGGCCTGCAATCGTTGAAAATTAATAAACTGAAATAATGAAATAATTTGATGCATCCTTTCAATTAATTTTCATTGAACTATTAATGTCGCTGCATGCGTCCGGGTTTCCATATTGTCAGTCACTGTTGCACAGAGCACTTTTATACTCGGTTGATTCATAGAAACACATTGTCTGCTCTAAATCTATCGTACAAAATGTAATATTTCTAAACTTAATATCAATAAAACAATTTTACTATTATTAATGTACCTAGCGTATAATGGAAAAAACTGAACTTTGTTCCTAGACTTGTGTGTGTAGTAAAGTGGTAAATAATTTAAATTTATTTATGGCAATACCGACACAGTGAGCCATCGCCCTGCTAACGGTGTCATGGCGGTTTGACTTGTTAAAGGTTTTTTTTGCAATATCTTACTAGTTAATGTGCTTTTTAGCAATTTGATCATTGATTTAAGTTGATAATAACAAGTGATAAAAAATAGTTAATAATGCGCGAATACAAAATAGTCGTGTTGGGCAGCGGAGGCGTGGGAAAGTCCGCCCTGACAGTACAGTTCGTACAAGGCATCTTTGTCGAGAAATACGACCCCACCATCGAGGACAGTTATCGAAAACAGGTGGAAGTTGATGGTCAACAATGCATGCTAGAAATACTAGACACAGCTGGTACGGAGCAATTTACAGCGATGAGAGACTTATACATGAAGAACGGACAAGGATTCGTCCTAGTATACTCCATCACGGCACAATCAACGTTCAACGACTTGCAAGACCTGCGGGAGCAAATCCTGCGGGTGAAGGACAAAGACGACGTTCCCATGGTGTTGGTCGGCAACAAGACTGACCTGGAAGCGGAGCGCGTGGTAGGCAAGGAACAGGGAAACAATCTCGCACGCCACTTCAACTGCTCGTTCATGGAAACCTCGGCAAAAGCCAAAATACATGTGAACGATGTGTTCTTCGACCTAGTTCGTCAAATCAACAGGAGAACACCTATCAACAATGAGAAAGTAAAAAAACGTCCATGTCGCATTCTGTAAGAATGTCGCTGGAGTCTCCGACGCGTCTAGGTATAAAATATTTAATCATTTGAAAGACTTCTGATACCCGGATTTGGCTCTCGACTGTTCCCAAAGTTATCTAGGTTGGGTGTTGAGCATCATTGCTTGGTAATCAAACCTGTAGCATTTCGAGAATGTGCATTTGTTGAATTATGTGATGGTGTGCTACAGCACTGGTGGAAAATCCACAGAGCAGTTTGGATTGTATCCATGTACCTATCCATACAGTGTCTCTCAAACCTTCTGGTCTATATTTTGATAGTTATAATATTCAAGGATCGATTCAATGATTCTTTGTGTGTTTCACTCTAGAAATTCCAATTGTAATGTGTGGATGCTGTTAGGTTCAGAAGTTGTAAATGGTTATAAATTTAAAAACTACTTGATGTAAGTATAAACATATTCATGTATTTAGAGGCTATGAGGAGTATGTTCTAGAACATCCTGTGACAATACCGACTTCATCAAAATGTTCATTCCAGTAAAATAATCTAAAACATGGCACTACTTCACTTGAGACACTCTTCTAAGTATGTACTTCTCATTGTTTCTCAATTATGATTTTCAAATATATGAAAAGCAACTAAAAATATTTTTGTTTTAATAATAATATTAACAATATTAGGTACAGACAGTCCTCTGAAATTTAATTGAACAGGAAAATGAGTGCATTACTTATTTACCATGAAATTATCTTTCAAGGTCCCGTTGTAGTGTCACCATTATAATGTATACTACTACTGTTCATTAAATGGTTCACATGTTAACGCGACTGCATTTATAGCTATATATAAATAAATATATATATATCTGTCTGGACCTAATATAGGTATAGTTTACCATTTAGTAGTTATTATCTAATCATACTGATAAAGGGAGGGCCTGAAACTTCTGAACAGCTGTGTGAAAGTTAAAGCAGGCTCTGAAAAGACCTGGGTGAAGTGCCCTGAAAGCCTGACCCAGTATGTAATGTTTAAATATTATGTGAATTAAGGATACATTAAATTTTTTCAGAATATATTATTGTCTTGTTATATAATTCAAATGTATCAAGTGAAAAGTTGATAATGTGGAGCCATTTAGGACTCAGTAACTTTTGAACAAATATTAGAGAGCCTTAGGTGATTGCACCCTGCGACCTTAGAGTCTCCAGTGTAAAAATGGTGGTGCCCTATGCCTTGTGTTATTAATGTACACCACAGGCCACCATACTATAACCCCTAACCTACGAAATTGAGATATAAGAAATTTATCGTTATTGTAAATGGATTAAAGATTTATATTTGGCTCATTTAAATATAAATAATATCAACCTATGTTTTGCTGCTAGAACTTTGTTAAACGTAATATTATATAGGTGTTCAAATATTGTTACGGAATTAGATGTTTCCTCCATTCTCTTTTCTGTTAACATGTAAGATATACTGCACAAGGATATTGGATATGACTTTGATCTGAGTTGAATTATATTTTTATATATATTGTGAAAATTTAAGAACTTGTATATTTTATCTTTTCATTCAATAATGGACATGTACAATAATCAATTAATTTCTTTTTTTTTTGCATCAATAAAACCAATTTTAAATATTATCGTTATGGGGTATGTTTTGTCCCCCCCGCGGCCGGCGCTCCCGTGATGTCAATCGAGGTCGCGGACTGATGAGTCACATCCCAAGCCCGCGGCCCCGCACGCCGCCGGTACCCCACCGACTATCAAATAAACGTCAATTGGCTCGGAATTTTAATGGAATTTAATTAATTGAAACAACCATATACCATCTACAACTATTTTATTGACTTGACGAGTGTAAAAAAAGTTACATAAACGTGTCTATACTTAATTCTATAGGGACTAACTAAACAGTAGGTACAATCATGATAAAAACATTATATGGCAGTGTGACGTGGCGGGCGTATGTCGACATTCTAGTAACATAAGAATTGACACAGTCCAGTGGAAACGAACTCAATACGCCTAACTTAATATCTACTTGAACTCGATAACTAAGCAATCTAATCTATGATGCAAAACAAGTGTTGGATTACCTACAGTTGCGTTCGTTTTCTATTGACACACCCCATGGTGTGTAACAAGGTCTCATACATAGATCGAGCCCACTATGGGGCGCGTGCGACGTACAAATCAATATCTTAATAGTAAATACCGTAAAGTTGTTAATTGGAAGTAATAGGCGTGTGGAAATGTGAATCTACATACAATAGGGTTGTCTACAGTGTCTCGCCGATAGCCGGCGCAATAGATAGTGTAGTGAAATTGTGTTGAACCATTTTTATCAAAGCGCCCCGAGCCGGTCTGCGGCGCTTATCTAGCGAGATGCAGCAGGGTCAAATGTTAGCGACGAGCATTGTGATTGCCCTTTTTACTAATGTAATAATAACCGAATACTAAGTGCATATTCACTTATCAGAAAAAATTGCTTTTCGATAAATACTCATAAAATTACTTTGATAACGTTATCCGAATTATTTATTTTATGCTTAATAAAAATAGTGATAGATAGCTAAACTGCCTCGTCCCCTTTACGATAAAGCGTGAAGTGTAACTTACACGTATTTTACAAACTTTGTGTGTTTTATACAAAACATGTTATAATACAATGGATTGTTACACAGTACAGTTTGAATTGAAATGGTTGTGGGATTTTCGGAAAACCCGCCTTTATTTTCCTTTGTGTTAATAAAACTTGTACTTATATTGAAATAATTAATATTGTTAGGTACCTACTTACCTATTACGAGACTATTTTTAAACAATATTCATAAGTCGTTGAGGCGGAAAACGTGATAAGTACTTAGGTAGGTGTCGATACATTGTTATTACAATAATAGATTGTAATTAGAACATAGTCCTGGACGGAATCGTTAGTCTTAATTAATACTATCTGACTAGTACAGTTGCTGTTACTTATATTTATTATATAAAAATTTGCATAATCACACAATAGATATAATTATATCAAACTAAGAAATCTTCACATTATAATTATGTTTTTATGAACATGTGTATTAATTTATACGAATTACGTAGACTTTAAAACAAAAACAATGATGTAATGGGCACAAAGTTGTAAATAACTACGTTTTAATATTTAATCTGGATTCATGAGGAACATTAAATGACAATAATAATGTACTTATTATTTATATTTAGACTATAGGCCGTGAAACATAAATGACTAGACAAGGTAGGTGTCATATTGAAACAATGCAAAACACCAATTTAAATTGAGGCCCGATAATGGTTTTACAGGTGATAGGTACCTCATTCATTCATAGACAATTCACATTCAAATATTCATTTGAAACCACACTCCTTTGTATAATTTCGTTATTTTGTTTGTGCATCAATATTATTGTTTTGTAAATAATTTAGAATCACGACCCATTGATAAACACCTATTACATTCACATGAAATCATCTCTGACTAGACAAGAAATAATACCTACTGTCCACACAGTTTACACATAATCTCACTAGGTACTAAACTAGAATATACTGAGTCATTGGCGTTAAAAAAAATCTCTTCCTCCGTACTTCCGGTCTTTGAACTGACCTCGGTGTGAATCATCAAGACTCATTGACTCACGTGTGTTATCAAACAAATCATTGCTAAATGACAAATATATGACACTTCTCCTAAATTATTCGTGATTAGTTCGTGCATTACCCCTACCAAGAAGAATCTTTAAATTCGGTCGTTTGAACTACGTACCTACCAAAACATCCAACACCCCAAATAGATTCATCTCGAACTACTGACATGTGGTGTAATTAACTCTAATATAACTCTCATGTCGAACAAATAAAATTAGTAAACATACGTCCTAATGACACAGGCAGTGATGACGTCACGAGTGTACCGATAAGTACAATGGTATTCAGCAACACTTTTACTGATTAACGATTTCTTAACAACTCAACATTTTGGTCCATCATAAACGAGGCCTGTTTTCGACTCGAAGGTTACAAAATGTATATTTGTCATAAATACTCGCCCTCGCGAGTCCGTAGGTACCATATTTGTACTGTCATTGCTGTCCAATTTACATTTTGGAATTTTCGAACAAGACTATAAATAGTCACTACGGTAACTTGAAAAACTCAGTTTGGAGGATAGAAATAACATTACTGTCATCTATTGTGTCGATTTTATCTGCTAATTTAACACACCGCCGCCGCAGTTTTTCCTATAATAGAAACTTGAAACTACACGGCTGGTTATAAATTACACCATCTGTAGTCCTATTGTGTGTTTTTTCTACAATGCGCGAGCGTCGGCAGCTCTGTATTGGTAAATATCGCTTGTTGCCGCGCTGTTTGTTTATTTGGATGAGTCGTAGCTGTCGTTGAGCGGTGGCAGGCTGTGGGTGAGCGTGCTGTCCAACTTTCTTGCTTCGTGCTCCAAGGTATAAGAGTCCAATGCTGGGTCCTGGGAACAAATATTGGGCTATTAGATGAATCATCTGGCAATAATGAAAATTCTACACAATGACGTCACACTCATATAAATCTTGAGTTCGAAGATGTCTTATTTCTACGATTTTGAGTGTGCACTACATATCTAGCAAATAATTAAAAAACGGAATAATCAACAGGTCCGTGGTCTGTCTGGATGTACTAATTTCGAACGAGTCTATAGCGACAAAGGCTTAAGCCGCCGCCAGCCATATCTATTTCGCGTATTTCTGACTTCGAGCACTTAGGTAGTAAATACCTACCTATAAATTACCTACATACTTCTACTATTATATCAGTGGGGTCTGTTTTCCTCACACGTAACCGAGCAAAAATGTTGATCCATAGTCCGTTTCATACGTCAACGTCATAGGTATGAGACATCATCTCGAGAATTGAAGCAATTAATTCCTTTTATTCGAACTGATGAATCAATTAACGGTAATTCTGAGAGGTAGGTCGTCCTTGCTTTAAAAGATCTATGTACGCAGCATGATATCTCATACAAACATTTTCGAAGATCATAAGAACATTTTTGAAGATCTAAAAAAAGAAAACCGCCTGCAAAGACTAAAAAAATCTTTTTTGAAAAAAGAGAACCGCCTTCAAAAAAAAAAGTAATAAATAACTATACCTAACACAGAACACACATGACTTTAGTTTCGGAAGTCGTTGGCTTTGTTCTGTTTGTTGTTTTGTTTTGCCACCGACTTTCGAAACTAAAGTTATGTTTTTTTTAAGGCGGTTCCCTTTTTTCAAAAAAGTTTTTATTTTGCACTTTTTAGTCCCTCCTTATCACCCAAAAACGGCAACACAGTTAAAACAGAGATTGAAAGTCCTCCAAAGAAAGAAACGAAAACGTCTTCTAGGTTATTGTTGTTTTTTTTTTCAGAAAGCGCTGAATAAATTTCTATTTGATGTATACTAAAACCTCCAGAATGATAACAAACACTTTTCTGAAAACCGCATCAAAATCGGTTCAGCCAAACGGAAGATAATCGCGGACAAACATACGGGTCGAACTGATAACCTCCTTTTTTTTGAAGTCGTTTAAAAAACGTTCTTAACCGACTCTTGTATTTAAGTACCCAAATCTATACAAAGTAGGTGTACTGCTAAAATACGATTTCAACGTAACTAAATAACGTTAAATCGCAGCTAATTAAAATACTATAATGCACATTATAAGCAACCTGGTGAACCGGAAACTGGAACCCGAATACATAATGCATTCAGATGCCTTGCATTGATTACCATAGCCAACGACATTGCTAGACATCGTGTACTTTCATCTAATTTTTAAATGTAGGTAGATACCTACCTACCCACATTAGATATGTAGAATCTCAAACATTCACGACACACATCTATCCATTTCGCGGCAAACAAATCACACTCCGGCGTTGATGCCAGAAGAGCATTTAGCATTGCCAGCGCACGAACCAGGGGTGAGTTAAAATGGGAGACTGCTGACGGAACAGCTTATAAGTAGTTCTTTCGTAACCTAAGCTGGTGTTTGGGTACAATAGGCACGAATAGCCTCAAGCTGAGTTACAAGTTCCGGGCATTTAGACTCACCGCGCAGGACACGGAAGGCGAACAATAGTAGAAAGTAATTCCGCCTGACTTCAAGAGAGTTCAATTTTAGCATACCAAGCAAATATTTTGTGGGATACAAAAATGGATAATAATAATACAGTTTCTTATTAAAAAATCTAAGAAATGTTTTTTGGACCTTTTCAAGCAGTACCTAAGGCGTGGGTACTCACATAAGGGTTCCAAACAATTGAAGCCGATTCTAGTCTGCTTGTGACTAAAGCCATGTTAACTAATTTAATGACTATGGGGTTGGTAAGTTCTCGCATATTCCGAATGGCGAAACCTAGACTCCGGTATAAATCAGCGGCGAGAGACCGCATATGGTCATGGAAGGTTAGACGTAGATCGAAAACCACTCCAAGATCTTTGACAGAATTAACACGAGCAATCGGTTCCGCACCTAGGAAGTATTGCACATGTCGAGGATTGTGAGCACGACTAAAGGACATAACAGGAGTTTGTTGTTGATGCTCCATTGGAGCACTGAGTTAATGTCCTCTTGAAGAGTGTGAGTGTCGGCTAGCTCCTCTATGCCATATATCAGTTTGAGATCATCAGCGTAAAGTAAGCACCTGGAATGTTTAGGAAACTTTTCGAGATCATTCACCATAATTCCGAAAAGTAAAGGTCCCACAATGGTTCCTTGGCTAACGCCCGATCGAGTGTGATACCGTTCCGAAACCAAGCAACCGTGTCGAACATATTGTTCACGATCCCGCAAGTAACTTGCAAAAAAAATTAGTAACTTCGGTGAAAAGCCGATATTACTAAGCTTAGCAAGTAACTCATCATTTTCTACGCGATCAAAGGCTTTCTTACCTGCATACCTTTGTCCAAGTAGTGATGCGAAATGAGATCAACGAGTGTTAGAAGGTTCGTACTAACAGAACAGTTCGATCGGAAACCGTGCTGGGAGTCAGAGAAATGGTTGGATTTGATAACTGATTAACTTGTGTAATATAGATTCAAGCAATTTGGGAAGTGATGACAGGATAGCTATGGGTCGATAGTTTTCTACATGAGATGTGAATTATAATGATCCTTAGATTTAGATATGGGCCGGACCCGTGGAGAGTGCTAAATTAAAAATATGAAATACAGGAGATTTTATGAATTCTTTATATCCCTTTATGATGTATGCAGGAAAGTTATTTGGGTCTACAGCAGATTTTGGTTTTAATTTATTAATAATAATAATATAATAATTTACTTATTTGTTTCAGACACAGGTCCATATCCTTAATAGCTGTTTCTATAGGTATCTTCCATGTCTATTGTATCAAAATGGAGTGGTTGATCTGAAAGCTATTGTTTTGATTTTCATAATTGAGTAGAGGAACTTCAGGTAAGCACACGCTTGAAAAGACGTTAGAGAAAGCTTGGGCCGTGTCACATGCGTACGTGTTCTATCCCTTTACCTATATTTTATTCTGGGTTCAAAACCTGAACAGTCAAAGGCACATGAAGCTTTTGGAATCTCGGGGGGGGGGGGGGTGCTTGACTGTTTATCTGCTGTCAGAAGACTCGGGGTTATGTCTAAGTTTAATTTGAATGTGCTTAATGTATTCATCGTAGGGCAAGAGATATCTTCTTCTTAATACTTGTCCTAAGACAAGAGTTGATCGTACAGATCACTATTCTGTGAGAATTTGTTCAGTCAGTTCAGTCAAATGTCATTAATTAGTTCAGCAGTGAACCAAAGTCGATGCGCCTACATGGCTTTTTGGATCTGTTTTTTGGGTACACAATCATCAAAAATAACGCACAAGATACTATAGAAATGTTCTAAAGCAGAGTCGACATCGCAAGCAAGAAACACCTTTTGCCAGGATGCTTTAGAAATAAGTTGGATGAGATGGAGGTTGATGATGGAGGAGGATGAGATTGAGGTTTAGCTTGAATGTAAGTACTTAGGTAATGTTTTAATTGTGGCGTAGAAATGGGGTGTTGTTAATGGTCAGTACGGTTACGGTAAAAACAACCCGATATTATGTCGATTGCGGTGCATTTTATAAGTAAGTAGCCATTTTTCCTTCTTTTTATTTATTTATACTTCATGCACAAACGTACAAAGGCGGACTTAATGCCTTAGGCATTCTCTACCAGTCAACCAAGGGTGGTGAAGAGATAACAAGGCAGGTGCATTACAAAAAGTAATACTTATTTAAAAAGTGAAAAAAGATATATTTTATATATATAAACTACACATACATAATTATATTATGGAATCTTTTTCTTTTTTTTAATACGTACGTTGCCCTAGATACTCTAGGAAAAATCAAAAAACTAATGTGGGAGCTAAAAAACTTCCACTGGATAAAACAAGAGGTATGGACTAAGGCCAGTCAAAGTCTAATATTGGTATCATATAGGTAAAATATAATGAATCAAATGATGATTTTATTAGGTAGATGTTCCTGAAACTATAAAGTACCTACTTAGACCACAATACCTAAGCTACGTGTAACGGGTAAATAGTGCGTAATGGTATTATAGCGTCATAACATTGTCCACAGTCCAGTTATTTTCCCTGAAACTTATCTGAGCTTCTAATTAAATTTAGAATTAAGTACAAACATTTACGTTCATCTGTTCTAAAAAGACGAAGTATAGGTACTTACTTGTAAGTACATGGGTACCAACGTTGCCAGATTTGCCAAGTCGGGATTTTGGAACTATTTGAGTGAAAAAAGCGGGTTCTTTCGTCGGAAGCGGAACATAAGTAAAAAAACGTAATAAATCAGTCAATCAATCAATTTTAAATATTTATCTTTTTATTTGAGTTCAAATTACGTTTAAGTACGTGACAATAAATAGCAAAAATAGCCATAGAAAATATATTTTAATAAAAATATGATATTTTAAATCAGATTTACCCTATCGTTAAATAGTTGAGTCTTATTTGTCTTCTGAATAAAAAAAAACAAATCAAATTCAACAAAGTTTTGTTCTTCAGAAAAATATGCTTCACAAAACATAGAAGCTTTTAATTCAATAACAGTTCAAGATTCGAAAAATTACTGTGAGCATGTAAAAAACAATCTAGAAAGAGCACAATGACAAGAATTACTTATTCATGATATTTCTGTGAAGTTTTAACTTCTTTTAAAGTTTCCTTTTTCTCTTTAATAAAGATGAAGAACGCTTCACAGGATAGCTGTAGATTAAATTGGATGAGTAATTCTGCTCCACCCGCCTGCGCTTCCTCAGCACGCTGCACGCACGGTCGAGTTATCCCGAAAAGCGGGACATTAATTTTGATTTACAAATCAGGACTTCTGGCAACGCTGATGGGTACCCACCCCAGTAGAATTATAATCAGCGTCTAGATTGAAAACTATGAATTTAGGTCATCCTGAAAATAACTAGACGCTACAAGCCTTCCCAGTCATAAGTCCTACTTGCCATTCATTTGATGAATAAAAATATTTAGATTCCTAGGTAGCTGGCCTGGTCATAGTGGTCATGTCTATCGAAGGACCAATGACTTTAACGAATGGAGACCGTGAATCTGCAACCGTAGCGTGTCTCAGTCGCGCATCGCAGCTTCATGGATCAAAATTTAAATAAAAACAAAATTCTCAGTAAGTGCCTAGGTCCAAAAAACTTAAGTCAAGAGTTAATTTCTAACACAAAGTTAAATTACGGGCCCGTGTTGGCAAGTAAAAGATTATTTTTTTATTGTAGGTCCTTTCTGACCTCTATTAACCAAGTTACTTGCTGGGTAACACGATACCCCTTGGTACCTTAAACTGGTTGTCAGACTTTCGGGTTAGCCTTCCTGCGTTTCCTGACATTAGTTCCGCCCTCTTACCGTCATTTTTTGAAGACAAACCACACACAATTTGCATCAAATTAACCTAGATAAATACTTGCCTACCTGAGCATAGGTACCTAATGGTAATACTAATTTGACACAAATACAGGGAAAACTGTTCGGATATAAAGTAGATAACATTCATTTATTCGAATAGGTATTGTACCTATATCTAACTAGCATTTGTAATTCTGCAGTACCTGGTTCTAACCCATAGCTCTTTTCCTCTTTGATAATTTTTAATAGCAAGGTAAGTACCTACTTTGGCATCTACTATTTGTGCACTACATACAACGTACAGTAAATAAGAAGGTAGTTGCATGGTTAGAAGAAACTGCAATAGGGTATTACACCCATTTTTGAAAAGTGTCTCAATAAAATTCTGTAGTGCTAATATGCCACCAAAAAAAAACACAACATTTTTATTCAATCGATAAGTGTCATAATAATACATCTAAATTTTAATTTTTCAAATTTCGCGCGTACTTTGACCAAAACGCCTCTTACTGGACACCATAATGCTCCGCAGAAATTACGTCAATTCGTTTTGTATCAAATGCGCTCATATTAAATACGAAAATTGTATATAATTTAAAAATAATTAAAAGCATATTTTGTAATAGGTGTAATAATTAAAAAATTACGTTGGTTACGAAAATAATAAAAGTACAAAGCTTAAATACGTCAATCGGTTAACTGACAGTTGACAACTTTTGGTTTACACAGCCGTAAGGCGTAATAACATGGCCGCTACTATTTCATGGTGTTTTATAACAGACTAGCAACCCTATAGCCTTCCTCGACAAATGGACTATCCAACACAAAAAGAATTTTTCAATTCGAACCAGTAGATCCTGAGATTAACGCATTCAACCAAACAAACAAACAAACTCTTCAGCTTTATAATCTAATATATAAAATTCTCGTGTCACAGTTTTCGTTCCCGTACTGCTCCGAAACGGCTTGACCGATTCTGATGAAATTTTTTGTGCATATTGGGTAGGTCTGAGAATAGGCCAACATCTATTTTTCATCCCCTTTTTTTCACCCCTTTTTCATCCCCAATCCAAATGTTAAGGGTTAGGGTAGGGTAGGTGTAGGGTAGGTGTAGGGTAGGTGTAGGGTAGGGGTAGGGTAGGTGTAGAGTAGGTGTAGGGTAGGTGTAGGGTAAGTGTAGGGTAGGTGTAGGGTAGGTGTAGGGTAGGTGTAGGGTAGGTGTAGGGTAGGTGTAGGGTAGGTGTAGGGTAGGTGTAGGGTAGGTGTAGGGTAGGTGTAGGGTAGGTGTAGAGTAGGTGTAGGGTAGGTGTAGGGTAGGTGTAGGGTAGGTGTAGGGTAGGTGTAGGGTAGGTGTAGGTAAATAGGCAGGTAAGTAGGTAGATCGGGACAGGACAACGTCTGTCGGGTCAGCTAGTATTAGTATAGATTAAAAAAACTGAAATCTTTGAATTGAATTTAAAATTTATTTTGTTATTTTATTAACTAAACTTACATTTTCCGACTGCTTTATGCCTAAACTGTCTCAATAATATATTTATAGATTTTTTCTCGTATAAAGTAAAATACCCTATTCCAAGAAGGTTACGTATGATTCCCCTTATTTATAGTAAGTGCCTAACTGCGCAGGATTTTATGCGACTTGTTCTTATTTTCCTTTTATTGTGAGCTCACTAGGTCATTACAAGGACCGATGACCTAATTTTTCACAAACATGTTAGTGCTTAGTAAGTTGGGGTAATAACATGGGTTTACTGAATAAACTCTGAAGTAATGGGGTTTTTATGAAGAATGTACTGTAGGTGTTATTCAACGCGTTACTAAGAAATTATGAATGAATGATAAATTCTACCATGTTAGAGAACAGGGGAATTCCTGCAAGGACAGTTCAGAATATCTCACGTCTGTAGTTATGAACGGTTCACCAAGTAGTGGTGAACTGGTGATAACATCAATTGATATGTAGGTATTCAGTTCTCATTATCTGCTTAGCCTTATCCCAAATTGATTGGGGTCGGATTCCATTCTAACCAGGCACCTTATTCACAACCATTCGTTACTTTTCCGTGTCGGTAAGGAACCGTATTCGACAATCTCATTTCCGACTTCAGTATTCGTATCGAATTTGAACTGTCAAAATTATTCGGTTTCGGATTTGTGAATTGCGTTTGAAGGACATCTTCGATATCTTTTGACTTTCGATTCGGTACGGAATCGAATCGAATAATTGTGAATAAGGGGCCAGATGCAGCTAAATACCAGCGTTTTAGATGAAGCGACTGCCTATCTGATCTCCACAACCCAGTTACCTACTAGGTAACACGTTACTCGTTGGTAAGACCGGTTGTCAGCCTTTCAAAAACGACTGTCAAAAATTTACGAATGATAGTCGGGACCGGTTTTACGTGCTTGCAAGGCACGGGGGTGTCAAACAACCCTTATTAGATTTGACAATAAATAGTTTACAATGAATACCTATAACTATCATTATATTAACCGTATGATATCTAGCGCAAGACCTTTATTTCCTCCAACGATTTCCACAACTATGTGTTCTATTTTAAATTCCAAGATAGTTTTTGTGTGTGTATATGCTTTTATCTATTTAATAAACAATATTATTATTATTACAACTAACTCTTCTAGGTTGCTCGCACCCCAAACCTAGTTTTACACGCACACACACACGTAACCATTCGATTTTTTTACTTTAGAGCGTTCGTGCGTGCACGGTGAAGGTCGGTGTAGAACAGTAGTCCCCAGAACCAAATCGCAAGCAAATCGAATAAAATAAGTAGCTGACAGCATAATGTGTTTTAAAACCATTCATGAAATAATGCTTTGAAACTATTCCTTTACTTATCGCGCTTACAATGAAATGTTTCCGATTCGTGACCTATCTAGTATTTTTATGGTTGATAACAGCAACATTGTTTCACGGAATTTGTTGCCCAATTTAAAATAAAATTGTTTCAAATAATAATGCTGACCATTTACGCAGTACATTAGCTCGTTTTTGAGAAAGAGGATTAAAGAGAGCTTACGAAAGTTCTTAAGTTTTCTACAAAAAACTTTTAATCGTTCTACATCAGCTGAAAAATCTTTCAAAACTGTTCTCTAGGTACTTCTTTAGAGGTTTCAATCATGTGTAAAATAAGTTCGTTAATTTCCAAGAATTTTGCCGTGATAATTTCTATTTACCTTGCGGTGTAAACACTGACGGAAAGGTTATATTGATTCATTTATTGACTACATCAAATGATTTAAAAAAAAAGTATTTTTTCTGCCCTTGAGATTTTCTGTCCCTCATCATCATCTGCCTATTACCAAGTATGTTGGGGTCAGCTTTCAGTCTAACCGGATACAGCTAAATACCAGTGGAAGATTCGTTATTCTTGAGCACTATAGGCAATATAGCATTATAAAAAATTTGGAATCCTTAAGACAAATCACGCGAGCAAAGTCGCGAGGAAAGTGCTAGTAATAAATATAACACTTAAGAAACACATTTGAAAGGAAGAGCAAGTTAACGTCCATTATCGAGATAACCCACTTCATCAAGTTATTTATTATGTCTGTCTGAACTTCAACCGATAAGATATTTCGTTATCCTTATCATTGTTTGATTTGACCGATTGTGTTCCGGTATAGTCTGATTTTAATGAGTTGTCTGCAGATAAACATATGGGACAATCTTACAATGTAAGAATTGTAACTTTTTTTATATTGTTATAGGCTTGCGTTTGACCGCAACTCACCTGATCTTAAGTGACGATGCGGCCTAAGGTAGAGCACGCTTGCCTAGGATAAACCGGTTCACTCGTGCGTCGTGCCTTGACGATACCCAGATTATATGTATCGGGGAATAGAGAGGCGGGCAGTGAATTCCACAGTCTGGCAGTTCGCACAATAAATGTGGAAGCAAAGCGCTTGGTTCGAGACCGTGGAACTTCAACCGTATAGCGTGAACTGTCTTGAGTGTGGAATGGTCGGAAGAAGGAGTTAAAAGTGCGACTTTTGACTACAAATCAATGAAATTGAAGTGTCTGTTTGTAATGTCAAAATAACAGCTTTTAACTAAAAGCGCATAACCAAACATTAAAAGAGAGTTCATGGAGTTTCTTACTCGCTCTCCATAGAAACCTACTGTTTGGAACGAGCATCTAGTTACAACTTTCTGTCTGACTCCTTTGACAATTCAAAAATACCTATAAATGGAATTTTAGACAAATAAATAAAATTAAAGTGTCTGTTTGTAATGTTAAAATCACAAATTTTTTACTGAATGCATAATTATCAAAGTATATCCGGTACGCATTTCCAAAAACTATTTTTGACTATTTTTGTCTGTCTGTCTGTTTGTTCCAGGCTAATCTCTAAACCACTGGACCGGTTTTAACGGGACTTACACTGGCAGATAGCTGATGTAAGAAGATAAGAAGTAAGTAACTTAGGTTACTTTTATTTTAGAAAAATAATATGGTTCTGTGCAAAAAAAAACATTAAAACCACAGATACCTATAGATAGACCTAGATAACGCAAGTATCACGATCTGTACGAGAACCAAGCGTGCCATTTTTTGGACGTCACAATGTAAAACGAATGTTTTGTTTTTCCTAAATTTGGAATTACCAGGTATTACTGAGGGTATTACAATTAAATACGCATAATATTAATCACAAAATGACTTACCGATGGAAGGAAACGTTTTCGTTATGTTTTTACTTACGATTTTTTATCGTAAGTTAGGCACGAAAATGGGCACGCGAAGTAGTTGCTCTTGCATTATCTAGGGCTATTTATAACTGTGACTAAAACCGACAATGACGCGAACGAAGTTGCGGGCATCAGCTAGTATGGAATAATTGTGAATTCTTCTCTGGTTGTAGTAGAGTTCGATCGAAAGATGTAAGTGGACTCCACCATTCTTAATTTTTCTGTCGTAGTTTTCTTGTCTGCTCAAATCCACGCAGCGAGCAATGGAGAGAGCTAGCTAGCTTTGCGCGATAAAATCCAGAACGAGGAAATTCGCCGAAGAACTAAGGTCGCCGACATAGCTCTCAGGATATGCAAATGCGCACAGGCGCGTGTTCCGTCCAAAAAGATGGGTAGTACAGAGGCCAGCACATTAAACTAGAACAATCTGTCAAATTTCTCTGATAGATTTTCAACTTTATTACTAAAGCATAAGGTTCATATTCAAATAGGAAAATTTGACAGTTTGGTATGACTGGATGTGCTGGCGTGTGTACGATTCAGTTCTATTTTTCGAATCGATCGATGGTTTTCCTTTTTAAACAATTTTTTTTTTGTATATTTGTTACGCGATTTCTCCGGCAAATGTGAATCGATTTTGTAAATTCTCTTTCTAATGGATAGGGTATGCCTCAGGGGTGGTCCCATATAAATTTTATCAAAATTGATTCAGCACTTTCTGAAAAATCAACTAAATCCCAAAAAATAATCTACATAGACGACGTTTCAGTTTCTTCAATCTTTGGAACGTACCTCTGTTTTAACTGTGTTGTCGGTTCTTAATGGATTTGGATGATAAGAAGGTACTAAAAAGTGATAAATAAAAAGCTTTTTTACATAAAGACAACCGCCTTTAAAATTTAAAAAGTGATAAATAACTTTAGCGCAGTACACACATGACTTTAGATTTGGAAGTCGGTGGCAATTAAAGACAACAAACAGGACAAAGCCACCAACTACCAAATCTAAAGTCATGACTACTTGGGCCCAGTAGGTAGCCACATTTATCGCAGCATTAGTGGCGTTTTCAATGTCCTTTAAGGTGCAGGTATAGGGGCACTTTGGGCACTGTAGTAAGTGGGCCATTGTTTGGTCAGGAGCATCGCACTCACACTGGCTGTCGGTGGGATCTATTATCACCCATTTTGCTAGGTTGTGTTTGCAGCTGTTACCCCACATTTACACTCAGCCCCTGACACTGCCGGAAACATTGCCTTAAATACTTCTGCGCGAGTATCGAAGCCAGTGAGTGTTCACACTCAGCCTTCATACTTCTTTATTGAACGACTCACTACAATGGATGACGTCGAGGTTGTTGCGGTCACAAAATCATGTCTGCTCAGTATTGCAACTATTGTGTTAAAAAAACTTGAGAGGTGTCAAGGGACACCCGGATGGAACGAAGTTCCTTTCGATTAATTAGTGAAGGAATTGTAATAAAATTTTATTTTTTTTAAGTTATAATAATATTTTTTTTATTATTAACAAATATAATGTAATTAAAAGACAATTTAATTAAACGTGCCCGTTTATGTATCGAGCGAAATGGACTCCATATTGAGCAGTTGCTTCGATACAGGGAAGTGTAAATTTTATACCTAATAGGTAAGTTTTTTAATTAAGCCAAAGTTGATTAAAACTGTGTTTGTGAATAGCTCTAATTTATTTAAATAGGTTACCTATAGCACCTATAGGTACCTACGCCTGCCTGCCTTTCTTTTTCTAGCAAAAGAGTACCTACTCACTTACCTACTTACAACTACAAATAATTCGCCAATGATAAAAGTAAGTACCACTACCTACCTAGGTACCCACCTAAGCTCCCACTGGCTTAATTTAAACCAAAACATTTTAATCAAATAAAAAAAAATATTATTGTCGCTAGTAAAACCTAGAGAAAAGTACTCTGTGACCTAGAGCGATAAGGTGCAGTGGTTACCTACTGACGACCGCGACCGATAGAAAGCTCATGATTACCAAACCCAAACTTTCAATAGGTACCTACTAAACAAAACATAGAAGTAGGTACAGTAACTACCTACCTACCTAACCTACGTATTCTATGGCTTAATTATCGACTTAAAATTTACACTCGTTTTCACAATCCACACAGTCTCACAGTGAAAGGTGGATTTATCTCGTAGGTCGTTATCATCGGAATTATCACGCAATGATAATTCCGATGTCATTGAGGTAGGTACCGCCACTATTTGAGCGAATAAACTTAAGTACTAAACATATCGCCGTAGGTACCTAGTTCAAAGAGTTCGCCGCGCCGCCTTTAAATACATAAACATATTCTACGAAAAGCGAATTCGGACTTTATTTTGTAAACGTAAACGGTTAAAAATTGAAATTTTACCAAACTAGGTATGATAAAATTATTCTGAGAAACGTATAGGCTGGTGCCCGACCGGACAATAGGAGCTATGTGCAACCGAATTTCACGGTTAATGTGTAAAAATAAGGTTTTAATTCGCTCCAATATTTTCATAGAAAAGCGAATTAAAACCTTATTTTTACACATTAACCGTGAAATTCGGTTGCACATAGCTCCTATTGTCCGGTCGGGCACCAATATTTTCATAGAAAAGCCGCCATTCAACTAATAATGAACTCTATTTGACAGTTCCAACGATTCAATTTTTCTGTTCGAATTGTCTGCGTTTGTGAAGTAATAAAAATAGCAAAAATAAGGTTTTAATTCGCTCCAATATTTTCATAGAAAAGCCGCCATTCAACTAATAATGAACTCTATTTGACAGTTCCAACGATTCAATTTAGCTTATTATAGCATGTCGTGACAACTTTTCGTAAGATTTTTTTCCGTCTAGCCCCCTTTCACAACGCGCGATAAGGAACTTCGTTCCAAAAAAAAAACGACGCCATCGTCAAAGAAGATGGTGGATGAAGGAAATTCATCGCTGCCAATAATTCATAAAGTCGGGTAACAATACAAAACACGTTATTTCGTGTTCAGCGGTAAGTGAGCGAGTGCTGAATGTAAACACTCACTCGTGCTCGCGCTGCCCTTCCTTTGAATTCCGCGCAAAAAACCAACAATCGAGGTCGCGCCGGGCAATAGCAGCGGCATGAGCAGTGGAAGCACGAGTGACCTGTTTACATACTGGCGCTATCCACTTTCCTGCCCAACAGGGCTGTCACAGTATAAATATTAGTACTACCGTACAGTAGCGACCGCCGATTGACCGTGTGGTGTCGGACGTAAAGAATAGCAGCATCCCATATCTTCCCGTGGGTGTCGTAAGAGGCGACTAAGGGACTTACCAGAGAATGGGCAGCAGCATTCTCTGTGCCTTTGTAACAACCATACTGCGATCGTCAACCCGCCTGCCAAGTGTGGCGATTATGGCAAAACCCCCCCTTGGGGAGGCCTATGTCCAGCAGTGGACGTCTTTCGGCTGAAATGATGATGATGACAGTAGCGACACGCACCGCCTCCCTCTGAAACCGTTCCTCACCTCTCCTCGCGTCGAACGACTGCTCTGGTAACTGTGTTTATGTTCGAGCGGCGCGTAGACACACGCACGTATTTGTACAGTCTGTTATTTTAGTAGTAGTGTAGGCAATTATATCATTTCGATTCTATGGAGTGTCGCGGGTGTGGCTGAGTGTAAATATGGCTTTAAACGATATAACGATACAGTTACCTGTGACACGGTCCGCAGTGAGTCCCCGAGTGCGGAGCGTAGACGTTGCACGTCTCGCGCGGCGCGACCGCTGCGTGCGATGTACGCCTGGCGACGACGGATCTCCGCTGTCAGCTGTGAGCGGAGCTGGGAAGCCTGGAGGATAGATAGCAAAAGAAACTTGAGACTACAATTTTTTTTTAAACGTTGCCCCGCTCTAGAAATCACTCTTATGTCGTGGGTGCGTTTACAAACATATAATAATAATACGTGGGGTCATTTCACACACGGCCATCTGACCCCAAACTAGGGAGGCCCTGTATTATGGGTGTCAGACAGCTGATACATACACAAATACATTTTCAAATACATCCATCCGACTAGACCCGGTCTGTTTGTGTATGTACAAACCCGCAGTAAGGTTATCCTCACTGCGATCCCCAAGACGCCTGCCAAGCGTTGGAATTATGGCAACCCCCGTCCCCTTGCCTTATGGGGGAGGCCGTTGTTCAATAGTGGACGTTTTCCGGCTGCTGATGATGATAATGATTTGCGGTGAATTGGGAAGATGACACTAATAACAAATAATTCCAAGACAGAATTTCTCTAAAGGAACATTTGATTTGAGCCATGATAACCCGATTAATTTCCAATTAACTGTACAATTAGTTTTTTAGTTGCTTTGAAATCAATAAATAATTAGTCAATTGAGTTGTCAATAAACTGACGTCACTTTTTACTTTTAACCTACAAAATCTATGAAGGAATCGCGTTGTACGAGCAAACCCGTACATATCAATAGTATCAATTTTATGCTGGCATCGACGCGCAGCGAATGAATAAAATACATGCATTTGAGTAAGCGTTCAGTAGTTGCATATCATATGTTTGGGCGAACTAAAGGACACATTCGCCGCGGGTCGATCATTAATCAGTTTTGAGTGTTTGTGCTTTCTTTAAACTATACATACAAAATAATCATGGCAAGATTTGTACAAAAAAAATTAAGATGTTTAGAGAAGCTGAAATTCTAATTCTTATATTCTTGGTAACCTAAAAAATATCTTCAGGCATTTACAATATTTTTAAAACCCCGCAAAAAAAAGTTAATAAGTTTAACGAAAAGATCATTATTTCAGAACGAAACGGTGACTGACAGTAACAGTGACACGGACATTCGCCATTTCGCAGTTCTTACATTGAAATTGCATCGTTTTATGGGAAATAATATCACAAATATTGATTATTTTTTTCCACACACTTGTCACATCACTTGTCTGTCAATTTTATAGATCCTTTAACATCGCTTGTCACTTTCTTTTTTTTATAAACACGAAATGAGCATCGAGATGAAACGAAAAAGTGTAATTTTTATTTCGTAATATTTTAATTATGCGGGGTTTTAAAAATATACTAAGTATATCAATCTGCTCCTGGTAATGTGTTATTCACATTGGAAAATATTTGAAACCCTCTAAATTCCTTTTTTTTATACCAATTAATGTATGAATCTCGCCATGATTCTTTGAACTCATATCAGTTTTATCATTTAAATGTACAGACGCCAGCACATTAAGCCATACCTAACTGTCAAATTTTCCCAATTGAATATGAACCTTATGCTTTGTACTAAAGTTGAAAATCTATCAAAGAAATTTGACAGATTGGAGTAGCTTGATGTGCTGGCCTCTGTACCTTACCCGTACAAGCGTTTTGGTAACTCATAAAAAGTATGTCAATTGACTGGTGGTGTCATCTTCCCTATTGTGGCTTGGCGTGGAGAACACTACCGTATTTATGTTGCTCTGGGGTTCAAAAAGTTAATAGGGTCTACATACCTATTAAGAGCGCGTATTCAATTCGTGACGAAAACTTCATGTTTTCGCGTTTTGCCCTGAGCAATATCGTAATGATGGGAGCAGATTATTTAAAGACAATTATCAGTTTTAGAAAGATTAAGTCTTGTTTTAGGGAACTACAGAGTTAAAGTATAATTTTTAATTATGGTTTTTTAAAGCGAAGACGATCCTTTCATAGCGTTTTACGAAAATAGACGTCAGAGTTAACTTTCAGGACCAATACAACCATTACAGTATGCTAAAATATTATGTTTTATGCGTTTTTCCAAAAGGATATACATTCTTAAAATGTACTACAGAGCCAAAATTACGAAAATATTACTATTATTTGGCATGTGACGATGCACAGCATCTGTGAGAGGGCGCTGTATACTTCCCGTTTATTGTTAGCCAATCACAACTTGTTGACGTCACATGCACGACCAATCAGCGCAGAGTTCCGGTAGTCACGTGGTCCCAGAGAGGGGGTCGCTAATGGCGACCGGTCTTGCCTCATAGCGTCGTTACTTCTCGACTTATTAACATCAATTTTTAATACTGTTGTTAAAATTTTAATTTCAAATATAATTTAATAGAAAAAAAAAAAAAAAAAAAAAAAAAAAAAAAAGCAACTTTCGGGACGGTCTGCGTAAGATCCCTGCGAGTTCTAAATAAGTGTAGAGGCTGTCTCTGAGCGTATCGGAAACAGTCAAAGTCAAAGATTTATTTGCAGAAAAATATGGTTATATAAGTTCTTAAAGATACAATAGAACACGGGAACACGGGAATGCGTCTGCCATTAACCTCCAAGAGCTGGGGCTCGCGGCTAAGTAAAAGCCGTACGGATCGATCGGTCACGGTTAAGCTACGCTTGCCGCGGTCGGTCCATGGATGGGTGACCATCCATTTCATACCGAAATCGCTCCGTGCCTCGGAAAGCACGTAAAACCGTTGGTCCCGGCTGTCATTTGTAGATCTGGCAGTCGTTATGGATAATCCGGAGCTCTGGCTCTTATCTGATGATGAGTCTTACCAAGGGGTACCTATAGTCAGTAACCGGGTTATGGAGGGTCAGACCGGCAGCTGCTCCACGTAAAACACTTAGCTGCATCCGGTTAGACTATAAGCCAGCCCTAACATAGTTGAAAAAGGCTAGGCAGATGTCTGCCAATTAACCTCCAATCCGCCGCTCTTATCTTCATAGTTCGGCTACACCAATCCTACGGAGGCTGTCCCTTACTGTATTCGAGACAGTGGCAGACGGTTCGGGCTTCGAAACCCTTCTCGAAATGATTACGAGAATGCGTCTGCCATTTACCTCCAAATAACCGTTATTCATCCATCAGTACGAGTACGAGCCCTATACCGATTCAAAGCATCATTCATCAGAACTGTCGAACATCGAGCACCTGAATTGTCACATTGGGAAACTATTCAAGCTGATTCTCACTTATAGATACCCGATTTTTTCGGTGGTAAAGCTGGATAAATCTTCAGCGTTTTGAAGAACCACCGTCGATTACTCAGACTAAAAGTTTCAGATGACGTACCTGCCATTCGGCCTGTTATGGGCACCCAAATATTACACAGCTTTAACCAACTGGGTGGCCAAACATCTACCGGTCCAAAGGGACAGGGAGACCAGACCAGCGGCATTGGTACTGGGTCGCCATGTGAGCATGCAATCTAATAATCACAGTTGTTTCGTACTTTATAAACTCAAAATTTAGAATCGAAACCAGGGTTTCGGCTGGGCCTGTCACCTTGCGGCAGTGATGTCATAAATTGCTTCTGATTCTGTGTTTAAGTATATTGTTACTAACACTATGAGTCTTGTTACTCGAAATAAATGATTATTATTATTTTCAAATAAGCCATTTACAGGCTTGAGTTGAGTTGCCAACACATGTGTGAAGCATTTCCGACCACGGGCACGTGGTCGCCCTTTGAGCATACAATCCAACAATAACAGTTGTCTCATACGTTCTAAACTCAAAATCGACAAATTCGAAACTTAAACTTAAAACTAGTTATTTCTAATGAATTATTCCAGTCTTGAGTCGAGTTGACAACACTTTCGAGCTGTCAAAGAAGTCGGCCGATCGGAGAGTTGTGACTGGTTGCTCGTTCAAATGGTGGGCTTTTGTGGAGAGGAGCGAGCGGGGGAAGCTCCAGAAACACTCTTTTTAAATCAATAAAATATTACAAATGTACGTGACATCATTCATGTTGAATCCCGTAGGTTCAACATGAATTCGAGAACAACGTAACGAGTCGTCTACGTTAGAAGAAAACGGGACACGATCGGTGGCCTTACTTTGTATGACTTATCAATTTTACTTAGCCAACAAGGACTTTTTGAGGGGTTGTTAGAAAATATGTTACCTAACATTTTTTAGACTCGTCTACCCATTTTTGCACAGCCGTCAGTCGTATATGGCTATTTCAGCAGGCGAAGGTGTTTCCGCCTCCGAGCCTAATTCCTAAAGCAACATCAGAATTTTGGCCGGGGTGGGCGAGAGCCTATTGAGTATGGCTTCATCGATGTCGAGCACTCGGCAAACCTTTAAGGATCAACAACCTTGTTGTCGTGTTACTAGATCGGAGCACGGGTCTTCCACCTCCTTAAGTTCAAGACCTTCTCAATAACTTCTTCGTTTGGAAGATACCGGGGGGAGCAGAGTAACCAGTAATTGGTCGGAAGCAGAAAAGTCCCTGTTCCGATCTAGTTGGCCGGAGTCCACGCTGTAAATTTAGATCGGCATGATGTCGACGGGTCAAATGTTGTCAAATTAACTCACAACGTTGACTCAACTGTCCTTATAATATTAATAGTCAATATTTTTAACACTCGTATTCATTGAGCAAAGATTTGCTTACCCTACCACATATTGTCACATAGGTTTGTACTACTAACATTTGAACGAACGTCTGAAGGCGAAAATGTACAACATATTCTTAAAATTATCTCTTTAGTTTCAATCCCGTGAAGCAGAGAAGCCCCTACTATCACAATTTGGGACTCAAATGAACTAATTGCCGCGGATGCACACGAACCCTCGTAATAAAATTACATTTTTCAGAAAGTCGTGGTTATTGGCCTCTCTTTTGTTGCTGGCATCAGGAGGACGCGTCCATAATCTTACCGATTTTAGGGTCTAATCGAATTGTCACATCTATCGGGTGACCACATCATTATGTTTCCAGTATTTGGATCAAAAACAGACACCGACAGCGTATAGGAAATCAGGATGGAAGAAGTTATCTTGGTAACGAATATATACGTCCACTAATTTGGTTGAAGACCGAGACATACGTACGATAGCTGAATGTAAGCATTCACTGTGTCAATTCGAGATCCATCCCACGCTAAGTGCATCACGGACTGTTATGGGTAATTTGGTAAGAACTTTATTGAAAGATGCAGGTATTTCCGGATCTCCTGGGAGTGTAAGTAGGCTCTTTGATTTGACATTGGTAAGAAAAATCTTTCAATAGAATATATTTTGCCTCGTGGTATTTGGCGAAGACCAAATGCTTTCGCTAAATATTATCGAAAACTGATTATAGGTAAAGTTGACACTTTACCAAATATTCGAATAATTTTGAACCTGTATGAACACAACAATTTATTATAAGTATAATAATTTGCCATATTATTGTTGATCACTATGGATCAATTTGTTATCACATTGTTTTATGTTTAATACCTAAATACCTAATGGTAGCGTAGGATTGATATGATACTTAAATTGAACCTAAACCTATTACTTAGAGGTATTAGTAGTCCGGACTGATAATACTATATACTGATTTGTGGTTTTATCTTTCAGTTAATATTATAATTTCTCACATAGCGTCGTCGTGGTCACCAGGAGTTATAAACACGTCTCTCACAGATGCTGTGCATCGTCACATGCCAAATAATAGTGCAAGTTTTACACAAAAATAAAACTTGTATTATTAAGCAGAGACGATGCACAGCATCCATTCAAGGGCTCCTGGTGAGAGACTTCTATAAGGCAAGACCGGTCGCCATTAGCGACCCCCTCTCTGGGACCACGTGACTACCGGAACTCTGCGCTGATTGGTCGTGCATGTGACGTCAACAAGTTGTGATTGGCTAACAATAAACGGGAAGTATACAGCGCCCTCTCACAGATGCTGTGCATCGTCTCTGCTTAATAATACAAGTTTTATTTTTGTGTAAAACTTGCACTATTATGTATTAAAAAACAATGTCGAAAAAGTACAAAATCGGTTCACTTTGACAATTTTTTTTATGTATTTGAATAAAAACAACTGATATATTTATTTTATGAAAATATAAAGGTTGTGTTTAATATACAGAATATTTTTCAGTCCGTTATATGAACTCATTTATTTTAGACAATTATTTTAAAAAGCACTGTAAAACATCGCGCGCTATCGTTTGCCGATCAATTTCAATGATTCGTGCTTATTTCGTGCGTATTTTTTTTCTGATGCACACAAACAGACCATTGTATTGTACTAGTGTGTGTCAATGCTGCTACGCCGTTCTAGCAATCGTTTAGATTTTGAGTTGCGCTAAATCGAATACGCGTCCATACCTGTGTCTCAAGCCTCATGATCTGCTGCCTGTAGGTGGCCTCCTTGCTCTCCAGCAGTCTCTCCGCCTGCATGGCGGCCTGGCGGTAGTGTTCCACGTCGCCGCGACGTGATGGAGACACGCTTGATAAGTCTGACAGATACCGGCTCCGGGCCATCGCCAGTTCTGCATCCTGAGTTACAGCAGAAAGATAAGTATATTAGAAACTCGAGTTTTAGTTTGATGAATGTGAAAGGACAATGCCAGAAGCTCGATAGAACTTTGCCCCACTCAATAAAAGTCATGTGCAATATTTAGCATCTTACTGTTTATTTATTGCTGATAACTAAACATTAGTCTTAGTGACTGTAGAACTTGCGGTTTCCGTTGAAATCTAAAAACAATAATGACATTGATTATAGGTTAAACTATATTTTAGGTAAAATTAGTTTGTATTTTGTGGGTAGGTATTTCGTAATCAGCAAGTTCTAAAGAAAAACAATTTAGTATAGAAAGGTTCTATATTCATTACAATTATTTTCATTAATTTACTTTTATGTACATGGGTGGGGCAGGATCTGGCATTGTCATTTATATTATTTTCGTATGTACGTGCTATGGCTCAAACATTCGTAAAAACTGACACGAATTGGGAGGCTTGTACAAACGCCAGCACGTCAAGCCATACCAAAACTTTAAAATTTTCCCAATTGAATATGATCCTTATAGTTTTGTGATAAAGTTGAAAATCTATCAAAAAAAATTGACAGATTGTTGTAGCTTGCCTCCTTCATAAAGTAAGTTGTGGACATTGTAAAATAGCACTTAAAATCATTGCCAATGAGTTCTGATTCGTAACTACAAGGCGAAAGCATATATGACGGTATATAATAATAAATATATATTATATTTCTCTAATAATTGCACAAACTTTACATTTTCTAAGAAATATGGCATAAGCTAAGAGCAAAGTAAAAAGACTGTGGCTCTAAACCAGACAATAACGTGTATCTTAGAAGTGAGTGTATTTTCGATGTTATGCGCGCATAAATACCTCAATGTTTATGCCTAGAGAGAACACAATGATGCTAATTCTGTTGTTCACGAGCTAAACTTATTTTAATCTATTTATATCTCTTTCTCTCCAATAAAACAAGAAAGAGACAGATATTAATAAGAGCTGTCAATATAAGTTGAAAATAAATAAAATGGTCATACAATTATAGTTGTCATGTAAGAACGTATTGATAAAAAAAAAGATTTTTCAAAAAAAAAAGAAAACCGCCTTCTGAAACTAGAAAACAGAACACACATTACTTTACTTTCGGAAGTCGGTGACGGTGGCTTGGTGTTCGTAGTTTTGTATTACCACCGACTTCCGAAAGTAAAGTAACGTGTGTTCTGTGCTAAAGTTACCTATTTATCACTTTTTAGTATTTGAAGGCGGCTTTTCTTTTTTTTTTTAACTTTTTCATTTTCGCTTTTTAGTATTGCCTTAACATTCAAACCCATTAAGAAACGGCGACACATTTAAAAGAGATTGTAAGTCCTCGAAGGATTGAAGAAACTAAAACGTCGTCTAAGTAATTTTTTTGGGATTTTGTTGATTTTCTCAAAGGGCTAGGTCAATTTTGGTAAAATTTATATGGGACTATTTCGGAATAAACCCCTTTCAAACAAATAATTTTGCAAATCCGTCTATATATGACAGAGTTATGCCCGAACATACAACAAAAAAATAAAATAATAAACATTCGAATTGATAACCTCCTCCTTTTTGAAGTCGTTTAAAAACACGGCGAAGTACAAGACAAAACTAATGACATCTCTAACTTAGTTCTTATCTGCCGCCGTCCTTTTCTTCAGCTGCCTGGCAGTACGAAATGCCAATTGTCTACTTTTAGTTTAGTTTGGACAAAGGAATCGCCGCGATTGTCTTACAAAATAAAAGGGAAAACAATACAATATAATGTAACTTACTTTATCAGCGAGTTCCTTCTCCAAGCGCCTGATCTTCATCCGCAGCTCTCTGTTCTCCAGCTCGATGAGACTCAGGTCGGTGGTGAAGCCTTTGTCCTTGCACGGAATGTTGACCGAGTCCTTGTAGCCGCGCATCGACGAGTCCTTCGTCGAATCTGGACCTGAGAATATGACGACATTTTATCAAAACTAATGTCATAACGAGGTAAAAGAGTAAGTAAGTAGGATTTTGTAAAAGAGAATCCGTGTAGTTTCTTGATCATTCTTCTCTATAGAGTCCTACCTACGTTTTGGAATGAGCAATACTAGCTTCAACATTTCTGACTAACTTACCGACTCCTTGACAATTTAAAAGTGCCTGTAATTGGTTTAATTGAAATAAATGCTTTGACTTTGACTTTTAACAAGATACGACATTTTATCAAAACTAATCATAAAGAGGTAAAACTTGTTTGTTTACAACAAGCATAATAAAAGTAACCAGGAATTTGTAAAAACTTGATTGAAAAGCGTGTCCGTGGAGTTTCTTGCTCGTTCTTCTCTATAGAGACCTACCTACGTTTTGGAACGAGCGATTTGACAAGCTACAACTTTTCTGACTAACTTACTGACTGACAACACAAAAGTGCCTCTTCAACTGAAATAAATGATTGGCTTTGACAATCGACTTAGTATATCTAAGTACGGATCCGATTACAAAAAAATATTTAATTAGTACAAAGCTTAATTATTGGCGAATGGCATAGAATATGTTCTAAAGTATACTTGACTTCCATGCAGACGAAGTCGCGAGCAAAAGCTGGTAGATTATTATAATTATTATCATCGACCTGAATTTGTCCACTGCAGGGCAAAGGTAGACGAGGCCATGGTAGGTTATATAAATCTAGATTATATAAATCATAAATCAAAAACAAAGTGAGACTTACGATTAAGACATTAATCGTCTCATCATAAAAGTTCTAACTTTATTCCAAGATTAAAATAGAGAGCTAGATATATGGGACTAGGGGGAAGGAAGCAGTCTTACTGCAAAAACCTGACTATTTTGAAGGGATCAATATCGACTAGCCAACGTCCAATAACTGACGTCACTCGGAAAGCTCTGTCATGCTGAAATGAAATTGGACTGGACACATCTGCCGCGTGTCAGACGATCATTGGGCCAAACGTACAACCCAATGGGTCCCTCTACATGGCAAGCGACATCGCAGCAGGCCCAGGCGGAGATAGCAGGATGATCTGGACTCCTTCGAAAAAAACTGGCCCCAAATAGCCCTTAATAGAGACAGTTGGAAGGAGAGTGTAGAGGCCTTTGCCCTGTAGTAGGAAAATCCAGGTTGAAATAAACATATAACGACGATCGATAGCAATCTTGTTGCACATTAGAACAAGGAAAAGTCTTTATTTAACAAAATTATATTCAAACAGGTTTTGCCTCATTCTAAACAATAGTTTTAGTAATAGAACACCTGTCAATACCTTCATTAGTTTGCACCATCACGCATGCTTATTATTATTGCAGCATAATAATATAAAAAGTCAACAATGGAGTTTTTTTAGATAAAATATAAATACAATACAATGGAGAATCGATATCGGTATATGCATGATATCATTAGTGATGTTAAATCTAACCACTAAACTAATGATATCATGCATATACCGATATCGATTCATTTACTATGTATTGTGATGTTTCATATACTTTAATTGTAAACATGCTTTTGTTTACAATATACTAAACTGTTCTTTTCTGTCAGACAACCTTTAAGTTAAAAAACCTATTTTTACGAACTAAAACGTGATAAATAAGTTTAGCACAGAACACATATGACTTTAGTTTTGGAAGTCGGTAGTTTTTGTACTGCTTGTTGTTTTTTATTGCCACCGACTTGCGAAACTAAAGTCATGTGTGTTCTGTGCTAAACTTATTTATCACGTTTTAGTTCGTAAAAATAGGTTTTTTAACTTAAAGGTCTTTTTCCTATTATTTTCTAATAAGACGTTCAGAAGTGACTTTTAACGGTCTAATTGAAATAAATGATTTGACTTTTGACTATCTATATGTCGGAGATGGCTTTTAATCTCAATTATTATTGTGGGTAATCAACTAAATTTGTTATGAATTGTTTCTCTTATTATCAATTTAAGTGATTTTATTATCAATTATTGTCTATTAGTTCTAAACATGATTTATTGAGTACTCAGTGTGTGCACACTGATTTGTGGTTACTTTATTTCGATAATTCTTATCGATGGTTTTATTCAAATCAATTGTTGACACGTTACTTTGAATGTAAAACGAATTACTTTATAAAATCACTATTGTTTATTCATGACAACTATTATTGTGTTATTTGATTACAGATCTTATTAGATTCAGCACATTTTAGTGTTTTGTATCAAGTAAACGCGTGACGCACTTCCGTGCGCATGGACAGACTTGTTAAGGAGAGGTTGCAAGGTGGGGGGCGTCGCCTTATAAAAGAGCGTGCACTCCGTAAGTAGATCAGTCGATCCTCGGATTCGACTCTCGGTTCGACTGTCGGTTTACCTGGTACAGCGCTGCTGTATATTCACATTGCTGTATAGGCTTGCTGCAAGCGAGCGATACACTTTGTATTTGGGTGGCTACTGTACGAACTATAAACCTTAAGGGTTTGTTCGTTTATCATTGGGTGGCTTAGGCTGCTGTACGAACTGTAAACCTTAAGGGTTTGTTCGTTTATCATTGGGTGGCTTGGCCACTGTACGAACTGTGGGACCTTAATGGTCTGTTCGATTAACCGATTTGTTACTGATTACCATTTGTATTGTGTTTTCTTTACGAATAGTGTGTAATTGTTTTTACAGGTCTTGTTTATCCCTAATGGGATAATGGGAACGCCCATACTCCTGACGATGTACTGAGCCGGTCGGCACTCCTCCTCGATCGCACCTGACGATCCTACATATATAATAAAAATAAATCGTTGTTCGTTGGTCTCGCTAAAACTCGAGAACGGCTGGACCAATTTGGCTAATTTTGGTCTTGAAATATTTGTAGAAGTTCAGGGAAGGCTTATACGGTAACAAAATTGACAAATCGATTGACAGGACAACGCCTGTCGGGTCCGCTACTACTTAATATAAATGCGAAAGTAACTCTGTTACGCTTTCACGATGGCTGAACCGATTTTGATGAAATAGGTATGAAGATAGCTTAAATCATGGAGAAGGACATAGGCTACTTTTATCAAACTCAAACTCAAAATCATTTATTTCAGTTAAGCCATTTACAGGTACTTTTGAATTGTCAGAGTCAGTCAGTCAGAAAGTTGAAGCTAGTTGCTCGTTCCAAACAGTGGGTTTCTATGGAAAAGAACGAGCAAGAAACTCCATGAACACTCTTTTAAAATCAGTAATATTTTACAAATTTAGGTTACATCATTCATGTTGAATTTAAGGGTACATTGTGAGAACAATGTAACTAGTCTTGCATGTTAGTCACAGATATAGATAGACCTAGATAACGCAAGAGCAACTACTTCGCGTGCCTATTTTCGTGCCTAACTTATGATAAAAAATCGTAAGTAAAAAAATAAAGTAAACGTTTCCTTCCATTGGTAAGTAATTTTGTGATTAATATTATGCGTAATTAATTTAAAAAACAAATATTTTTAATCTAACACCAAATACCAAACCACGAATACCAAACCACGAATACCAAATTACCAAAATACCAAATCCAAAACCAAATTTAGGAAAAACAAAACATTCGTATTACATTGTGACGTCCAAAAAATGGCACGCTTGGTTTTCATACAGATCGTGATACTTGCGTTATCTAGGTCTTTCTATATCTGTGATGTTAGTTGTTACGGTCGTAGAGGCCGCAACTTACCTGATCTTGAGTGATGATGCGGCCATACTTTGTCTGCATCCGCCATAACCGATATTCACGCGGACAAAGTCGCAGGCGAAAGCTAGCTTTTGAAATAAATTATTTGAGTTTTATTTCAAAATATGTTACCTAACCGCTGTGCTGGCTGTCTGCAGTGTGGTGCCGTTCGCGAAAAGCACCACCCCATTTCTACCCTTGGGTGTCTTAGAAAGCGACAGAGGGACATAGACCAGAGCATGGGCAGCAACGTCCTTTTGAGTACCATAACACCTACTGCGATCGCCAACATGCATCGGCCAAGCATGGCGATTACGACTGAACCCCCCCCCCCCCCCTTGGGAAGACCTATGCCCAGCAGTGGGCGTCTAATGGTTGAGATGAGTGAGTGATGTTACCTTTTTTTTTCTTTTGGTACGGGGTGAAAAATCACATGAATGGTGGGTCGATGGGTTTGTCAAACTCTTACTGACTAGAAACCACCCCGGTGTTCCATCTCACACCTACGTCGGGGGTCGCAGGAACTGGAGATACTTCCGCAACCCCCGACTGGTGCCGGTCCCTTCTCTGGTCAAGGGGAGGAGTGAGGTGTTAAACTCCCCCCCGGACGTCTAAGAGGGGCGCGCGTGGAACACTACGCGCCGCCACCTCGGGTCCTGATGATTGTGGGGGGCGACAGACGTCCCCGAGTCTGCCGCTGATGTTACCTGAGTCCAGATCCGAGTAGTAGACGGTCTTCTCTCCCCTGTCGTGGCTCTTGCTGCGCAGCGCGGGCCGCACCATGCGCCTCTCCGCCTCCAGCTTGCGCACGGTGTCCTGCAGCACGTCGCACTTGGACTTGAGCTCGGACCTCTCTCGCTGCAACTGATGGAGCTCTCGCTCTAACTCGCTGTCACTGTTGCTCTCCTTGCCGTCCCATGTTGTCATGCGGAGTTGGGATTCGAAGGCGGACCTTTAGGGAACGAGAGATAACAGGATTTTTTTGTGTACTGTATTAGGGTGTTACTACACCAATCGATCGATGCCATCAATCGACATCGATCGACGTTGATCGATTAGTGTGGTAGCTTTGGCTGATCTACGGATAACGTTCCACTAGCTAATCGATCGATTGCCGGTCGATGGCATCGGTCGACGTTGATTAACCCAGCTATAATCCGACGTCGACTAATAAATTCTACCATCGATCGATGCCGTCGATCGACGATCGATCGATTGGTCTGGTAGAAACTATCGATTGACTTCGACTAATCCATTCTACCATCGATCGATGCCGTCGATCAACGATCGATCGATTAGTCTGGTAACACTCTAACACATGATTAAATCTTTGTCTAAAAAATTATTACCTACTTGATTATGGAGATAAGGCAGTCTTCATAATTAACTATGATAGACATCTGTAGGCCTACCAAAACTAGCTAAAGTAAAAGAATTCGATTCAGTTCCACATGGAGATAGACTCGATTAAATAATAATTCGCAAGACAATGTCTTAAAAAAAAACATTTTGTGTTAACCATGAAAACCCGATTAATTTTCAATTATTAACTGTAAGATCAGATTTTTAGTTGCTTTGAAATCAATAAATAGTTAATCAACGTGACGTCACGGAACCAACAAATTAGTAACAATGTCTTAAAATTTAAAAAAAAAAATTGGCGTGCCATGGAGGAGGCTTATGTCCAACAGTGGACCTTTAGTAAGCTGAAGTGATTTTGATGTGTCTAATTTTACTTACTTTCAACATTTGCATGTCTAATTTTAAGACAGGTCATAAAATGGACAAAAAACCACCTCGCTAATTTATTCTGTTTATTTAAGATATATAAAATATGAATGAGTATGAGTGATAATATGAATGATGATAAAATATGAGTGAAATCATTGGGGGGGGGGGGGGGGGGGTACGTACTTTCTGGGAAAATAAATATATCCTATTCTAAGTTAAAATTCCTTTAAAACTCGACATACCTTTGTACCTCCACATTGGCTAACTGATTGGTAAGTCTGTGCACCTGGTCCTCAAGTGAAGAGTTCATCCTCTTCATCTCACCGAGCGCTGCCTTGGCACTCTCCAGTTTCTCGGTCAACACGCGCCTTTCATTCTCACAGCTCGCTGAAAAAAATCGTAACGTCATGATCTAATATTGAGCTGTTAAACGATAGGCACCTACAAGATAAGTATGATGAATTATAATATAGTATTTTACTCTGTATGGGAAAAAAATCTATAAATATAATTGTTGAGATAGTTTAGGCAAAAAGAATCCTAGTTTTAGTTCATAAAATAACAAAAAAAAACTTAAAATTCATTTCGAAGTTTTTTTAATCTGTTTTATAACACCATGAAATAGTAGCCGCCATATTATTACGTCGTACGGCTGTGTAAACAAAAGAGTATCAAACTGTCAGCCAACTGATCGGCGTATACAGGATATGTACTTTTATTATTTTTGTGTGTGTGTGTATTAGCGTATGAGAGACTTCGAATTTAGTATGTTCTCTCCAGACGGAGGGATCCAGGAGAAAAGAAAAAAAAGGGTCAACTTACACACACTCTTCTGTATCTGTCTCAGTTTATCCACAGCATTATGTTCATTGTTCTTCGCCTCGTTGAGCTGTCTGGTCACCTTGCTGAGCTCAGATCTTAGCTCACTCTCGGCCGCGGCGGCTTTCTGTAAAGCTGTGGACAGCTGTTCCACTGTGCCCTTCAGTGAGGTACAGCGGTCTTCCAGCTGGGCTATCGTGCGGGTGTAGCCTTCGCAACGCTCTTGGAGTTTCTGAAGAATGAGTAGAAAGAATGAAAGTATGTATTATATTTAGAAAAGTTCCAAAAATAGCAATTTCACAGAGAAAGTCATAAATGTAAATAAGAGACTTCGATACCAAAACCCATTTTTTGATGTAATTAAGCATACCTTCTGGATTGTGAAGGACAGGCAGTCGCACAATGTAAAACACTGGTATTCAGCTGCATCTGGTTAAACTGGAAGCATAATTGGGGAAAAGGTTATGATGAAGCACATACCTTCAAGGCCTGGTCCCGGTCCCTGGCGGCGACGGCAGCTCTCTGGACGTCTCCCTCCAGCTGAGCGCGCCGCACGTCCAGGCGCGCCGCGCGACCTGACATACACACACACACACACACACACACATCTTTCTATCGGTTACATTTTGGGGAGTGTGCTACGGAATTGGGTACTTGACATCACCAATCAATTAACATACTTTTTATGAGCTGTCAAAACGAGATTCCTCCATAGATTTTGTATGACAATAGCGGCCTGTGACGTCACTTATTTACCAACTCAATTGACTAACTATTAATTGATTTTAAAGCCACTTAAAATCGAATTTTACAGTAAATTGAAAATTAACCGGGTTTACGGGGCTATAATATATAGCCCGAGCGATTGCCGTCAAATGTCATGAAGAGTTGGGCAAACTTAAACCAAAACCACTCATCCATAACCAGCCATCCACATCCCCTACAGTGTCATCTATACCTCCTGTTGAAATTAATTAAATTATGTTGCGTTGTGTATAAGTTTATTTATCTGTTAACAGTATTATTTACCATTTCAGTACCACATTCATTGTTTACTAAATATTTTGCTTATTGTAATACGTATGTATGTATACATCTTAAGATATTCTTGCGCAACATAGCTTGCCATCAGTCGATGAATATTAACATATTTGTACTCACTTTAACCACTTCACTACTTATTTTACTTTTCACTTTTTATTTATACTTTAATATAATCCTTCGAATATGTTTACAAAACCAATACTTGTCACATCACGCGTCTGATATGGCCGTATTTTATATGTTTTACAATTATCAGCTTTTAAATATTACTATTTTTGCACCATTTTTTTGCATATTTGCATATAATAATTATGTCACACGGATATGTAGATCACTTTGCAATAATGTATGATAATAACTTAACAATGTACTATCAAAATTGTAGAGGAGTCCGCACGAAACTGGGTATATTATACATGAATATTCTCTCTAATTGCTATGATGTGATTGTATTGACGGAAACATGGTTAAGGCCGAACATATTAGACTCGGAATTTATTGACGATCGTTATGTTGTATATAGATGCGATCGTGACCCGGTAGCCACTGGCAAAAAAGAGGGAGGTGGGACTTTGGTTGCAGTGTTGAAGGGCTTACACTCGACTCGAATACAACCCCATGCAAGTTTACATGCAAATATTGAACATATCCTTCTGCGCATACCTAGCTTGAATAAAAACCGATTTCAATATATTAGTGCAGTTTATATACCGCCAACCACTCCTGAATGTGTTTATGAGACATACTTTGATATGTTAAGTACCTACTTCAATAATCCGGATGTGGAGAACTTCTATCTAATAGGAGATTACAATCTACCAAATATCGAATGGGTCACAAGTATACCTTCATCATCAGGGCAGTTCTGTATGGGAAGCTCTACAGTATGTACAGTTTTAGGTTCTTTTTTGTCAGCCCGTAATGCTTTCCAATATAATACTCTTAAAAATGTAACTGCAAAGACCCTCGATCTGTTCATTAGTAATAATAATGACTGTATCTTGTATCAGGCGACTAATGAACTATTGCCCCCTGATCAATACCATCCACCGTTTTATATTATAATTTCGTCCCCATTGAAAATTAATACAATGACTCGTAATCTAATAAAAAGGTATAATTATTTTAAAGCCGACTACGACAATATTAATGAAGAATTATCGCAAGTCGATTGGGATACCTTATTGCTGAATAATTCAGTGGATGAATCAGTAGATGCTTTTTATAATATTGTATTTGGAGTAGTTAAAAAACATGTACCCCTAACAACAGTAAAATCATCAAAATTTCCTATTTGGTTCTCACCTGCTCTGATACATATTTTCAAAAATAAATTAAAATCGTGGATAAAATGGAAAAAATATAAAAACTTATGTGATTATGAACAATTCTCAATTTATAGACACAGATTTCAAGTAGAATGTAAAAATTGTTATTCGAGGCACATAAATAACGTCGAGGATAGTATAAAAAATAACGTTAAATATTTCTGGAAGTTTATTAATAACCGTAAGTCGACTGGCTATCCTTCGGCTATGCGTTTTAAAAACCAATCCACCAGTGATCCTATTGAAATCTGTAACCTATTTTCGATTTTTTTTAACTCTGTCTATGAAACCTCTACATTGACTGATGAGTTACGGATTCCCGATGAATACGCAAATAATTGTCCTCTTATAAGTAATATTAAATTCACATCAAAACAGATTATGAACGCACTACAGTCCCTTGATGACACAAAAGGACCAGGACCAGACACACTGCCTGTTATATTTCTTAAAAAAACCGCAAAAAAGATTTGTATTCCTTTACTGATATTATTTAATCGGTCATTGCAGGAAGGCGTATTCCCTAATATTTGGAAACAAGCAAATATAACACCAGTTCACAAATCGGGTCCTAAGGACGAGGTAGAAAATTATCGCCCAATATCTATACTGTCGACCTTGTCTAAGCTTTTTGAACGGCTAGTTCACAATGAAGTATATCCTCTTCTTCATAGTACTATTATCAAACAGCAACATGGTTTTGTGCAAAGAAGATCTACTGTGACCAATCTTATAACATACACTGATTATTTATTCAACAGTATGGACTCTGGCACTCAAGTGGACTCTGTTTATACTGACTTTAAAAAGGCTTTCGACAAGGTTGACCATGTACTGCTGCTGTGCAAGATTGCTTATAATGGTATCCGTGGAGATCTGTTGAGGTGGTTTACTTCATATGTATCAAACAGAATGCAAAAAGTTGTAATAAATGGCTATCAATCCGCTCCTATATGCGTAACATCAGGCGTGCCACAGGGCTCAATTTTAGGACCTCTTCTTTTTATAATATTCATAAACGATATTGATAGCTGTTTTCGTAACTCAAAATTTCTTTTGTATGCTGACGACTTAAAGATTTATAGACCAATTAGGGACACTAATGACTGCTACCAACTTCAAGACGATTTAAATCGATTTAACCAGTATTGCATACGTAACAAGCTTCAGTTGAGCATCGCAAAATGTTATTGCATAAGTTTTACCAAAAAGAAAATAATCTTAAAATATCCCTACTTCTTAAATGATGCACCACTAAATAGAGTAAGCTCTATTCGTGATCTTGGTGTGATTATTGACGATAAGTTACATCTCGACACACACATTAATGCGATCGTCAATAATGCCTGGCGTATGTTCGGTCTTGTCCTCAGATCCTCAACTGAATTTGTGCGCCCACAGACATACTTGTATTTATATAAATCATTAATTAGGTCTCAGTTGGAATATGCAGTTGCAGTATGGAATCCTTTTTACAATAAATATTCGGAGAATATAGAGAGGGTACAAAAGAAGTTTTTGAAGGCAATTCATTATAGATGCTTCCGTACCTCTGTATCCTATGCCGATTTACTCAATCACTATAACTTGTCGTCCTTATGTAGTCGACGAATTTTTCTTGAGACTATGCTCCTGTATGACTTCTGTAACAATGCTTATGACTGTTTAGACAACTGCAATAGGCTATGTTATGCAGTACCTAGAAGAGCGCAAACAAGAGTGGTGCGTAAACAGTTGCTCTTTGCTGTGTCTTCATGTCGTACAAATGCTGGCGCCCGAGCTCCTCTACGGCGTCTTACTAATAATTATAATACATACTTTACTGATATAGACTTGTTCTGTTTGCCATATAATAAATATAGAGGATCTATTCTTGAGGCAATCAAGCATTTAGATGCTCTGTCTCCTTCTTAAATTCTAATTTTATTATTTAAAAATAATGGCTGTCTTAAAGTTAAATTTTTATTTTTTTGTAAACATTTTTAATATTCTTATCATTCATCTCATGTGTAAAACTTATTTTTTTTAAAGCACTTTAATTTTATATTGTATTTAATTCTGCATACTTTTTTAATTTCCTATATTTTATAGCGTAAAATTGTATAACTAGTAGGTATCCTGTGAATAACGCAGTAGATTACATGATTGTTAGTTTTAAGTTTCACTGTTTGTATAACATTATTATGTAATTGTTAGTTGTTCCAAATAAATAAATAAAAAAATAAATAAAAAATAATAAAGTGTATTTTAAGATAAGTTGTATTTTGGAATTATTGGTTAATGGTGTCAACAACCCAATTACATAATTTAATTCCGCCGAGCCCGTTCCATCATCGGACCACAAGACATACGGTGATGCGCCACCGGTACATGGTGGACATCCCACCCATACGTAAACGTTTTGGGAACACATTCATTGTGCGTACTGATAAGGAGTGGAAATCCCTGCCCAAGTCTGTGTTTCCTGATAGCTACAACCTGGGAGTCTTTAAGTCAAGAGTGAATAGGTTACTTCTAGGCAAGCGTGCAACATCTTAGACCGCATCATCGCTTCCCATCAGGTGAGATAGTGGTAAAACGTATGCCTATCATTGAAAAAAAAAATCGTGATTTGACACCATTTCTTCTTTTTCTTCCTGTCCTTATCCCATGTTACTTGGGGTCGGCGCAACATTTTTTCTACTTCCATTCCGTCCTGTCCAACGTCATGCTTTCACTGACTGCCTTTTCATTCATATCATTCTTCACACGTCCTTCACCAATTTCCCTCGCTTTTGTTATTCCACTTAGTTTCTTGCAAACACGCTACATTTATTCGTCTTCTTTTGAGTACATCTGCTAACTCTCTGGCTCTTCCAGTCATCGTCCCAACATTCCAACTTGCATACCTCAATCTCATTTCCCGACCATTCATCCATAATTAAAAAAAAACCAAAACACAACTATTTTAAAAAAAAATCTTTAAAATAAACCTTTTCAGTTAATTGGTTTGATTTTTAATTACTTTGAAATTGAATAAACAGTTAGTTAATTGTGTTGACAAATAAGTGACGTATCATTTCACTATTGCCTATTGCCGTCCAAAAAAAATATATGGGGAAATAGCGTTTTTCTTGCCCATTCTTCTCCATACGAAACTACCATTTGGAATGTGCAACTAGATTCAAATTTTATAATATGACGTTCAAAAGTGCCTTTTAAATGGTCTAATTGGACTTGGACTTTGACTTTTTGACAGCGCATAAGAAGTATGTCGATTGATTGGTAGTGTCAAGTACCAAATTAGCAACACTAAACAAAACTAAACAAAATCATCTAATAAGCAAATGTCAACGCCATACTTTTCTTATTTTTTTAAGCGTTGCCCTACACTAGGAATTTCTCCTGTGTCGTGGGTGCGTTGACAAACATATAAACTCACATACACAAACAGCCAGACCCGGAACAACTATCTGTAGGTCATACAAATATTTGTTCCGTGCGGGGATCGAACCCGCGACACGCAGCGCAGCAGTCAATCGCTCAACCACTGCGCCAAACGTGCCGTCAAAATTGATTTTTCTTTCTGTCGCTTTCTACGACACCCACGGATAGAAATAAGGTGGTGCTAACTCAACTCAATGCTATTTGCGGCTGTCACTACACGGATAATCACTGACATTAGTGAAGGAAAACATCGCAAGGGAACCTGGACCCTTGCGATGTTTTCCTTCACTAACTACTAAGGGAACCTGGACTTACGAATAAATATAATTATAATCATTAATTGACAACTTTTGATCCATAAATACGAACCTTCAGCCGCTGCAAGCGCTTCACGTAGTTGTCCAACTTCTTGTACCCGTTCCGCTAATTGTGCTCGAAGATTATCTCCTTTGTTCTGTAAAAGCATAGCAATAACATCACTACCTATTCAAAAATTGAGTTGATTTTCTATACGTTCGAGCTAATCTCTAGAACTACTGGTCCAATTCTGTTAATTATTTCGCTAATAAAAAGCTACTTTATCCTTGAGTGCTTTATAGGCTATATTTTATTATCAAAAAATAAGTAAACGGTAAAAAAAAACACGAGGACGAAGTCGCGGGCAAAAGCTGGTTTAAGGATTAGAATCTAATAGGTCTTCGTCACTACTTCTTCGACACCAGTAAGCACGTTTTGTCAATGTTGAAGACACGATTGGCTTGTTGACTGAGCCATTTGCTGCTACGTTGCGAATCACAGGTTCGATTCTCGCACGGAACAAATATTTGTTGGCCGCAGATAGTTGTTCCAGGCCGATAGTTTTTCGGGGTTTGTTGGTTTGTGTATGTGAGTTTATATCTTGGTAAACACACCCACGATACAGAAGGAATTCCTAGTGTGGAGCAACTATTTAAAAAGGAATGGAAGTACTCGAAAATGTGCTTTATTGACGTTACCTAAACGAAAAACAGGCAGACCAAGTGCTTTGCTTCCACATTTATTGTGCGAACTGCCAGACTGTGGAATTCACTGGCCGCCACTCTGTTCCCCGATAAGTATAATCTGGGTATCTTCAAGGCACGAATGAACCGGTACATCCTAGGCAAGCCTGCTCCACCTTAGGCCGCATCATCACTTAAGATCAGGTGAGTTGAGGCCAGACGCAGCTATATTAGAATATAAGAAAAAGATAAAATTTCCCGTGACGTGTTGTGAAAAACTAACCTCATTCTGAGTTTTCTCTTCGGTGATAGACGTGAGGGCAGCTTCAAGGCTGGTGATCTTGTCGCGCAAGTTGCTGATCTCCAGGGTCTTACTCTGTACTGATTCGTTCTGAAATAAATCACGTATTTACTGAATCATCTTTACAACAGAAAAAAAAAAACAAAATCGGTTCATCTGTTTGTGAGTTACAATACCATGGACAGCAGATAGATAGCTTTTTTATTTGCCTTTTTTATGTATCACTGCTGGGCCAAGACCTACCCTTTCTCCATCCAAAATTCCCAAACTTGTGCGATCGACACACGGATACACACGTTATTACCTTGTACAAGTTTGGACCATTTTCATCATCATCATCATCATCATGTCAACCTTTAGAGGCCCACTGCTGGGCATAGGTCTCCCCAAAGGTGGGTTCGGTCGTAATTTAGATGCTTGGCCAATGCATGTTGGCGATCGTAGTGTGTTATGGTACTCAGAAGGACGCTGCTGCTCATCCTCTGGTCAATATTCCTCTGTCGCCTTCTTTCATTCGCGACCGGCACCATTCGGCTGAACATTTTATTTATTTAATATTTTTGCTGCGATTCGGACCGATTCGGTACTTATTCTAAAAAAATATCATCACCCATCATCACTACCACCATCATCGTCTATCTTCATTTAATATTTTTTTTGTGTTTTTTTAGAACGAATGTATACTTCATCATCTGCCTAGCCTTCTCCCAAGTATATTGGGATCGGCTTCCAGTCTAACTGGCTGCAGCTAAATACCAGTGTTTTACATTGAGCGACTGCTTTCGGACCTCCACAACCCAGTTACTGGGTAACACGATACCCCTTGGTAAGACTGGTTGTCAAAGTTTCTGGCATCTGACTACACCCATAAAGACTGCCAAAGATCTACAAATGACAGCCGGGACCAACGGCTGCTACGTGCTTTCCGAGGCACGGAGGGAACTCGGTATGAAAGGGATGGTCACCCATCCATAGACCGACCACGGTTAGAGTAGCTTAACCTTTGACCAATCCATCTGTACGGCTTTAACATAGCCACGAGCTCCTCACGAATTTATATCTTATTCTTTTAAATTGAAATACCTAAATAAGGATAGGGCAACGAAATATTACATTGCCCCGTGTGGTAGACACCCACTCAACGCCACTGATTCACAAAAATAACCATGTATAAGTTAAAATGTACTGAGATGCCTTGAGACGCACTTTGTGTAACCCTTATTTGATTAGAATTGTTTGTGTTGTGATATGTCTTTTATGTGCACCAAATAAATGTTTTATCTATTTATCTACTGTATTTTGGTCAGTAAATAAATGTTTTTATAATTACCAGCGCGTTAAGTTGTGCCTCCTTCTGGCCGTACGCACTCTGCAGACGTGCCTTCTCCTCCTGCAGTGTCCGCAGGTTGGCGGAGACAGACTGCAGCTTGTTGTCTCCCTTGCCCGCCTGTTCGCTCGCGTCTTTCAGCTGCTTCTTGAGCATGCTCACTTGAGATTTGTAGTCATCCTGTAAATAAGTATAACATCTCACACCACACCACACCACACACACTACACTAGATGGCACCCGCACTCATCCTTCACACGCATTACAACTACCCACATAGCTTAATGGAATTATTTTAATTTATTTGTTTACTTTTATTTTTCTCTGTATAAAACAAATCGCATCACACATACAGTTATTGCTATTCCACTATAGTGGAATCTGTTTCTCGATAACACAGATTACTTTGTGATCTAGCTAAGAGAACAGGGGGCTTCACCCGACAATTTGTGTGTACAACATGTCCGTCTTGTTTTTATTATGTAGATACTTTCTAAGCACTCCATGTAACCTTGTTTTATGAATAAATTATTGTTATTTTACAGATTACCCCAAGACGACGTTATAGACACATATTAAACTAATCCCTACCTCATAAAATTCAGAGTTCATTAATAATTAATGAACTGTTTATTCTCTATTCGTTATCACCATCACCATCGTATCAGCCGTAGGACGTCCACTGGTGGATATAGGCCTGCCCTAATGACTTCTAAAAGATTAATAAACGGCTTACATCCAGCGTGTTCCTACGGTCTTAATCAGGTCATTGGTCCACCTTGTGGGTGGACATCCTACGCCGTGCTTGAATTTCTACTCCCTATTAATTTCATTTCAGTCAAAAACATCCATCGGTTTCTAAGTAAATTTCAACTATATTTGACAACCTTGGTTACTTATCTCTTTTTGGTGACTGTATAATTTAATTTCAAAATATTCATACAACCACACAATATTTATTTTTCTTTGACAAATATTTTATTTTCAGCCTGTATTGTTCACTGCAGAGCAAAGGCCCCCCTTTCCCCTTCCCAACCCTCTCTGTCTAGAACTAGTGTGGTCCACTCCCTCCTGTAAGCGTCAATCTCATCCTGCCATCTTCGAATGGGTATACCACGATATTGCTAGACGTTTTCCGGGACCCATATTGTGGTTGTTTTAGCCCATGATCCATATTCGGCAGATGTGGCGATATTTAGCTTATAATATTAAGACAGTTCTGTTAACCGTACCTTCTCCCGCTCAATCTGGCACACATCGTGCATCAAGTTGCGCATGCCTTTCTTCACAAGCTCTGGATCCACGTCTATGATCTCGTTGCGATCCTCAGAATGGTCACGACCTGAAATGCAGTCAACTTCAGGTAGGCCGTATAAACATGGAGGATGACTCCAGGAATTAAACCAAGAAGCATGTAATAAGAATGAAAATATCAATCAAAGAGTAGTGGAACCCTCCTGAAAATGATAATTGATCACTCACTCGAATGAGAGAAAGCGACAGTTCGGTCAATACCTGTCTCTTTTCATCTGTAGTGACGAAGGTACGGCGCCTTACGAATTCTAGAAACAGATAACTACTGGCCGCACCATCGCTTTGTCTCCCTCGGACATTACTACCCCTATTTATTTCTCAAAAAATAACACTTCTTACAGTTCTTATATATAGAGATAATTTAAAAAAATAGAAAGTGATTACATTAAAGAAAATATATTTATATTGTTTCATTATTTGTTGATCTTTATCTTTATTATTGTTTCCTAGTATACGCTTCTAATGCTACGGCTACACTACTCTCGTCTCTATTATGGAGGGAAACCTCCAGCTCGGGCTGCAATCTAGCCTTGACTGTGATAAGTAGCGTTGTCGCGAAAGCGGCGCGAAGGAATTTGTGTTCGCGGATGATGATTCGCGATAGGACTTTTGCAATGAATTGCTTGGTCAGACGTGTCACAACAACGCAAATCTTCGCCTTATCGCGACAATGTAGCCGTAGCATAAGAATTAGTAGTAGTCACATAATCTGGTATTTCATTGCAAAGACAGACTTCCTTGTAAAATTCCTGCTTCAAATTTAAAACCCGCAATTTCAGCCCCTGTTACAATAAAAATAGTAGTACATTATGATTAAAATACTGAAACTTATAAAATTTCATTTAATTGTCCTCACAAATGTGTTGTAAACGTCGTATGAAACGCATGAGGAGTTAAACCACTCTCGTCTCTATTATGGAGGGAAACCTCCAGCTCGGGCTGCATCTAGCCTTGACTGTGATAAGTAGGCATTTAGGCAAGTATTATGACCTAAGTGATGACTTGGACATAAAGAGCAAGCGCAGAGCGCTGGCTGTCCATGGCAATATGTCGGCCCGCAGATATGCACGGTGTACGCATGAGGTTAAAATGACCCTCTTCGAGCCTATTGTCAAACTGTCTACATCTGCAGCCACAGACTGCAGATGTAGAAAGTTTGACAATAGGCTCAAGTATACGCAGGGGGCATATAGCGCTCTGCGTGTCCAGTACAATAATGCTTTCAGAATGCTTGTGGGGCTACCGCGGTTCTGTAGCGCTTTAGATATGTTTGCCGATGCGAGGGTGGATGATTTCTACGCAATTATCCGTAAGAGTTGCGCCTCTCTGCGGCACAGAACACGTAGCAGCTCCAACAGTATGCAGAGGGCATTATGTGAGCGGTGGGACTGTCCAATGCTCGGCCGATGGGTGGGACTGCAGTGGACAGATACAAATTGTGACTGTTTTATTTATCTTTATTTTTGATAAGTTTGAATATATCTACTAACAGTATGGACCTCGGTCTGCAAATAAATTATTATTATTATTATCTACGAACATGTTTGGTCAGTGGATTGTATTAGGGCCGGTTATCCAGTTTTTGAAATTTAAATAAGCAGCAGTAAGTTTGGACCGACGCAGAGCCCAAACTTCTTCTTTTTCCATTTGGGAACGGAATGCTTGCATTGTAAGTTTGCTGCTTTGCTAGGCGACAGTAACTAAACTAGCTCAAATAGGGGAAACTAAGGATATCCATGGATGGGATAAGTTTGTAACGTTAATACAAATCTACAAAATTAATATGAAGTTTTAAATTCATCAAGCACTGTGTAGAAAACCTTTAAAACATCAAGAAATGAACAAAAAGAAAACACGCTGAATATATTGTGTTGTGTGTGCGTGGATATTTATTTACTTTCGTTTAATTTCCCACCAATAACGGGTTCATGCGGATGTCCGCATATCAGGATTTCAAATCACATGTGCGGACTAGAGACGATAATAGTAAATATGTGGGCCGATCCCGGCGGCACTGCAATGCCGGGCCGACCCGTGACGGGAGTGGAGCGAGCCCCGAACATCCCGTCAGCTTTCAAAAATCAGTTTAATATACTGGTCCCTCAGTGAGGGAACTTTCAGATATTAAGCTGAAAAGAACAGATACTACACTTTGATCTTAGCCAAAAGGCCGAGAAGCGATACCGAAATAAATGAACGGGCGAGAGTCATTCTGTCGCGGAGAATCTTAACACCGCGATTCAGAAATAAGCGTCGGGTGAACAACGCCATCTATCGAGCGAGTGATGAACTTTATTTCTCGCACATAAGAACTTTTTTGCCTGAAATAGTGTACAATATTTCGTTCTGAGTATATGTTATATTGATATTATACATAATAATGATTGAGACAGTAAACAGTGACTAGTATAAAAACCGAAATCGTCGCATCGCGAGTACACAAGATTCCGAAGCTAGTCGGCCAATTAAAACATACACAAGATAAAACCGTAAACAAATAAAATTCAATGATGAAATAATTGGAAAGATGAAACTACACAGAAAACCCTATTTATTTTTTAATTAACTATAAAATAGGATTTTTAGTTATTTTGTCTGTTAACGTTATCTGTAAATAACGCATGTATGAGTTAATAGTTTTATGATATTTATATTACAGCCAGATATATTTAGTACACCATTAAGGTAAAACATGGTAGCGACTCCATAAACAATGTACAACAATGTGAATAATCTTGCATTTGTGTGTATACTTAAAATAAACAATCTGGTATCTTGCAGATAAACAGATAAACACATTTTTTGGTAAAAGAATGACCAATCACAATTTTGATGTTTAAAGATAAAACGTAGATGCACATAATTATTGCGTAATCAATAGAAATAATTAAATTAAAAACTTATATCCAAATACCTTAACGCTACTTAATTTTAAGATGCCGTTAAGTCGCGTACTGCCACAGTCACATTGTCATAATCGTAGGGGAGCCCCAGTGGGGATTTTGGGATTTACTCGATCGCGGCAGAATAACATAAAGGGGGCAGCCTTGCGCCTTGTGAAGTGCTTCCACTATACCTGAGCCTTTTATGTAGCGTCGAATGTCTAGGGCAGCCGATCAGATTAGTAAAAAAAATCGATCATTGGAAAAACTAACTGGCATTAAGTCCGCCTTTGTACAATGTTTTTTTACATTATGTGCATAAAGTTTAATAAATAAATAAAAACTCGAGTGCGTCAGATTAAGGCAAGGTAACTTAATTACATGCAGAAAAGTGTGCATTTCAATAATTTGTCAATTTGAGCGTGACATAAAGAAATGGGAGTCACAAAGTTGCAAAATAAAACGTAACCTGGACATTCTCGAGCGCGGTTAATTTCTTTTTTATTTTGAAAGAAACTAGTCCCAGACCACGGAAATAACATAATCTGCGGATTTGCACAAGCCGAACTAGCTAAAATCATCAATAAAGTGTGGTGCATGTAAGTTTTTTTTTGCCCTGGCCGGAGGCCTTAAATTCACTTTAAGGTACCACAGTAACCTCCTAGGTTGACTTGCGAGATGTCATGTCTAAAAAAGAAAAATGAAGATAAAGAAAAGATAAGATAACAACCAAGTCGAACCGAACTGCCAATATGAAGATGATTCCACTGACGATGATGATTGTTTCGTTTTTTTTTTACACTTTTTTATTTTCTAAATACAGGATAGAGCTTTACGGTTTTCTATCCATTTGGGTAAAATTTTATAACCTAATATAACTTAGCATACTGTTTTTACTTATTATATTTTCACATAACATTAATTACTTATAACAGCTTACGCATAATTTTTTTAGGCATAGTTAGAGAAACTGTGCTTAAAAAAATTATGCGTAAAAGTTATAATCATTATTAAGCATAAGATTCTACAGTATAAATTTATTTACGCATAATGATATTAAAACATATTTTTACCATGCATGCAGCAAGCATGCGAACACGGAAACAAGCAAACGTCATGTATGCAGCTGCAAGCATGCAGCAAGCATGCAGCATGCAATTGAATGTAAAAATTAATTATTACATTCAAAAATTAACAAAAAGATATGAATATTTTTTTTTCTAACCGTCAGATTAAGGAAATTCCTCCACATAATTGTCAAATTATGGGTCAGTACGACAATGACATCAAGATGAAGCGTCTGTGTAAAAATCTGACGCGCTCGAGTATTAAGAGGTCTCAATTTTTTTTTTGCATTTTCAAAAATCGACCATGACCTTTGGGTGCATCTAAATCGTGAGACTTTTGAATAGGAGTTACATGAGCCTGCACTTAAAATCCATTTTCAATACAGATATTATTTTTTATCCTACTCTCTATACCCTTCGTACGGCCACCCCCACCATGCAAAACCGGCACATTAACACTAGAAACACGTGGGGCTATTAATATCTGACGCGCTCGAGTATTTCCATGTGACGGTTTTTTTTTTACATTTTTGAAAACCTGTATACGCTTCCCCCACCAGTGAAAGTGCATACATCTCATAACCTTTTTTTCTTTTTAGTATCTAACCTTCACAATCCAATAGATATCCACGACGCTCGAGTAAATCCCGATTTAGCCTCTTGGGCTCCCCTACTATAAATTGATAGACACAGCACGAGACTTAACGGCATCTTAAAACTGAGTAGTGTTAAAGTATTTGGCCATTAGTCATTGAATAATAATAATACATTAAATAATAAGAATAATGGATTAATTAATAACATTGACCACAACCACACCACCACCTATTGATGAAAATTAATGAAACCTATTATTGGTCATCAATATTTTTACTGTCTGTAAGGTTCTATTATTTATTTATTTATACTTTATACACAAAGGTACAAAGACGAACTCACCAAGGAAAGCTCTTCTATGGAGTAAAACAAGCTTTTTGAGTCATTAAAGTTGTGCTTAAAAGCCACTTACCTCTATGTGGACTATATCTCCTGGCCGGGCTGGCGAGTCGTTTCCTAGTGGCGGCGTGTACGGTGCCGTCTGGCTGCACGCCGCACACTCGGCGCAGAGCGTGTGCGATGGACGACAGCTTGGCTTCGGCCTCTCGCTTGGCGCTCTCGCACTGAGACAGTGAGGCTTCTAGTGCACGACATCGGCCTTCGCTGCCGCCGAGACGAGCCTGCAAACGAATCGGCGAGGTTTGTATACTGCATTACACAAAAAGCGATCAAGTCATAGGTTGCATTCTTGATATTTTTAACGCAAATAACAACATGCATAGCACATTTCTTACATAGTATAAAACAAAGTTGCCGAAATGTCTGTACGCGTATAACTTCTAAACGAACCAAATAGTTTTTTTTTTGTCTTTGGTTTTGTCAGGCAAGGTTTGCATAAATTAAAATAATTATAGAAAATATGAAAAAAAAATTGTAACCGTGCGAAGCTGGGACGGGTCGCTACTAATATAGCTTTGTATGTATCATTTGTCTGATGTTATAATGACTGAAGTAATAATCAGCCAATCGCAACAATAGAAATATTTTTTTATTGTTCACAGAAATACGTGCATATAAAAGAACTTGATGGGCACAAATTAGGACAGAAATTAGTTAGCAGCCGCACGTCGTAGCTATGACAACCGGGCTATTTACAGCATAGCATAGCATTGTACAGCGCTAGGTTTCAGTGATGACCTACAATTGGTTGAATAATGCCTATACCCGACTGCGGAGTCCAAAAGGAGGTTACTCTTACTATTTTTAAAAGCTTTCATCAAGACATCAGTTAGAGTTTGGGCCATAACGATAACAAAATAAAATCTTTAAAATTCTGTAACTTCTATATTCCGCCTACGTGATAACTTTATTCTTATGTTAATTCTTAACCTTTGTAAATTAAATAACGTATAACGTATCTAACAGAGGCCGGGTGATTAGTAATTAAGGACTATCCTACCACAGACGTTAATTTCACTATCCAGTGTATTATGACGATAAGATCAATAAACATTTATAAAAGAAAGAAATCATTTATTTGCTGATAATGTAGGTATGCATATCAGTGCATATCATACATTTATGATTATAAATAATATTATAAATATTCATTGACAAGTTTTTTTTGTAAATGAGATTAAGTTATTTTTTGCTATGAATTTAAAACATTTCTTTAGTAAACTGACCTTGAGTTCTTGTATCTGCTGCGTGGCGTCAGCGAGGCATACTTCAAGGTTGTGTTTGAGCTCTTCAAGACGACGCTCCTTCGACCGACAGTCTTCCAGGCGAAGCACCAGTTCCTGAACAGGAAGACATTGTTCATGTAGAAACAAATAACAGATTCATCATTAAGATGGCCTTTCTGGACCTGTCATCAAAGAGAGCATGATTCTCTGATATCTGATGATACAAGAGTGATGATCCAAGAGTTATGAATTTAAATTTGGAAGGGTGGAGAGGAAGACCTCTCCACCCTTCCAAATTTAAATTCATAACTCTTTTGGTGACAGGCGTTTCATCTCTCCTCTTCACATGCCCATAACAAGACAAACGATTCCCTTTCAACTGTCACTGGCGTAACTTTCAAACTTTTTCTAATATATTCATTTATTAGAAAAAGCATTTTGCCACATATCCATCTCAACACGATAGCTAGGGATAGTTGTTCAGAGTCTGGCTCTTTGTGTATGTGAGTTTGTATGTTTGTAAACGCCCTCACGACACAGGAGAAATTCCTAGTAGTAGTTGGACAAGGTTAAAAAAAAAACACGTTTTTAATGTTACGAGGCCAAAAGGCTTGTACAGGACCAATTTTCGTTTTCTTTTTTTCTTCTTCTTAATGTTATTTTGTGTGTGTTTTTATCTTGGGGGTCGAATAAACACTTTTTCTTTCTTTCTTTCTACATGTAATTTTTTTACGGTTCAACATTCCGATCTGTACGTTAAAAGGCTAGGCAGATGATAATATAATTTGAAGCAATAGATGTAAGTATGTCACCTGGTCCCTCGCTCGACAGGCCTCTTCTAGCTCGGCAGCGCGCTGCCTGCAGGCGGCCAGGTCAGCTCGCGCGGCCCCCAGCAGCGCTTCCAGCTCCGCGCCGTGCCTGCGCGCCGCGGCCGCGTCACCCGCGCAACGCTCACGCTCTTCGCATTCGTTCTGTAATCTGTAACACCGAAAATGTGGTTTAGATCACGGATCATTATCATCATATCAACCTTTAGATGCCCACTGCTGGGTATAGGTCTCCCCCAAGGGGGGTAAAGCCGTAATCGCCATGCTTGGCCGATGCATGTTGGCGATCGCAGTAGGTGTTATGGTACTCAGAAGCACGCCGCTACCCATCCTCTGGTCAATATCCCTCTGTCGCCTTCTACAACACCCACGGGTAGAAATGGGGTAGTGCTATTCGCGACCGGCACCACAAAGCAGATCACGAATAGTAACTCAAAAACGTAATTTCCTTCAAGTAACACTGTCTGTTACGTTTCACAATGAAACGGCTGAACCAATTTTAATATAATTTGGCATGACATAGGATACTTTTTGATCCGCGACTTCGTCTGCATCCGCGATAACCGACATTTAATTAATAATAATTTGTGCTTGTTCGGACTAATAACAGAATGTTCTGTTTGGATTATCATAAGTTTCTACCAATAAAAATAGGAATTATCTAGGAAGGATATAGGCTATATTTTATTATGTACTAGCTGACCCGACAGACGTTGTCCAGTCCCTCTACCTACTTACCTGCCTATTTACCTACCCTACACCTACCCTACAACTACCCTACACCTACCCTATAGCATATGTTACTCAGCGACAATGTAGCTTTCGATTGGTGAAAGAATTTTTGAAATCGGACCAGTATTTTTTGAGTTTATTCGTTACATACAAAAATACAAATCTTTCTTCTTTATAATATTAGTATAGAAGTATAGATTAGTATAAATGAAATTAATAATCCGTGAGAAAATTCGAGCAGAAAAAGTCGCGGGAAATAACTAGTTATTTTGTTTTATATCATTCGGGGAAACCAAAAAACCATTCGATCGATGACTTGACTAAATCCATTATAGTCTAGTTACTGACCTAGACTGCAGCTCCTTTATGTCATGATTAGCTTGCTCCAAGGCAGCGCGTTCCCTCTTCAGTTGTCCCTCAGCGGCCTTCAGCTCTCGGGTCACATGCTCGCCTCCTGTCTCACTTTCCTTCAACATCGTCTGGACGCGAGATAGTTCAAGGTCGAGAGTTGTGCGGTTTTCTTCCAAACCTGTGCAATAGAATAGGTTGTAAACGGAAATCTCATCTCAGGGTCTAGCTAGGGTTCAAAGAGGTTTGTTCACAGATATAGATAGACCTAGTTAACGCAAGTATCACGATCTGTATGAAAACCAAGAGTGCCATTTGTGGACGTCACAATGTAATACGGATGTTTTGTTTTTCCCAAATTTGGTATTACCAGGTATTACTGAGGTATTAGATTAAAAATAATTGTTTTTTAAATTAATTACGCATAATATTAATCTCAAAATGACTTACCGATGGAAGGAAACGTTTACTTAATTTTTTTACTTACGATTTTTTATCGTAAGTTAGGCACGAAAATAGGCACGCGAAGTAGTTGCTCTTGCGTTATCTAGGTCTATCTCTATCTATGGGTTTGTTAAAGTGAGACTGCACCGAAACCAAAAGGAGCGGAGTGGAGTATATGGACCCCAAAGAGTCACGCATTTTAAGTACAGGAAAACCCGAAAACACTATCTTCTCAGTTAACTTACTTTGTGAAATGGACAGTGACCATATACAGTTGCAGTCAGAGTTTGGAAATCAATACGATAGGACTTTTTGTAGCCCAGGCGAAACGAACACTACAGGATAGAACGTAGTTTTCTCCTGTAGTGCATAAAAAATACCCCAGAAACCCCATACACAAACCAAACTTAATCAGACTTGTGAGAAGCTCACATCCATAAATCAACCAGAAAATAGCTGATAATAGGGTATTTTACTCTATACGAGAAATCTAATATATAAAATTCTCGTGTCACAGTTTTCGTTCCCGTACTGCTCCGAAACGGCTTGACCGATTCTGATGAAATTTTTTGTGCATATTGGGTAGGTCTGAGAATCGGCCAACATCTATTTTTCGTCCCCATTTTTCACCCCCTTTTCATCCCCCGTAGTTCGGGACAGGACAACGTCTGTCGGGTCAGCTAGTAATCTATAAATTTGTTATTGAGACAGTTTATGCATATATTAATCTGAAAATGTAAGTTTTAGTTCATAAAATAACAAAACAAATTTTTAAATTCAATATAAAGTTTTCAGTATTTTTAATCTGTCCTAAAACACCGTGAAATAGTAGCGGCCATGTTATTACGCCATAAGGCTGTGTAAACAAAAAATTGTCAACAGTCAGTCAACCGATTGGCGTAATATAGGCTTTGTACTTTTATTATTTTCGTAACCAACGTATTTTTTTAATTGTTACACCTATTACAAAAAATGCTTTTAATTATTTTTAAACTATATACAATTATCATATTTAATATGAGCGCATTTGATACAAAACGAGCTGACGTCATTTCCGCTGAGCAATGTGGCGTCCAGTAAGAGGCGTTTTCGTCAAACTTAGCGCGAAATTTGAAAATTAAAAATTTAGATGCATTTTTATGGCACTTATCGATTGAATAAAATTTTAGTGTTTTTTTTTTTGGTGGCATGTTAGCACTACAGAATTTTATTGAGACACTTTTCAAAAATGGGTGTAATACCTTTTCTATGAACACTCTCGATCAAGTCAAGCCTTTTGGAAGCTACAATAGGGAGAGAGGCGGATAGGGAGAGTTTTGGCCGAAGGGTGTCATGTATCGACGATTCCGCGGAAGGCTACGCGACACCACGCAGCGCAACACGACGCCGTCTCTTCGTGTACAATAGTTTAAAAATATTTTTGTGTGTTTTATTATTAATATGTATGATAGTCTGTAACGTATATATGTTATGGGTTTTTTGTTACCTGAAATAAATGATATTATTATTATTATTATTTTATTTAATGCCACAAAAGAGACACACAGATACATGCAACTTATTACCTCTGTTTCCGTGGAGGGTTAAAAATATGCAAATTGTATTTTTTCTGGAAAAGTCCGCAGAACTATTCAATTCAATTCCCAAACCACTGCAACTTCTGAAAGCCAGAATCAACAGTGGCGACAACCACTGGCATAGGACGACTGTTAGGTTGACTGTTGCGCTGCGTATCGCAGGTTCGATTCCCGCACGGAACAAAATATTTGTATTCATTTATTTATTTTAGTATTTTTAAGAAAACTTACAGCTAACATGTACAGTAGTTATGTCTATACTAATATTAAAAAGCTGAAGAGTTTGTTTGTTTGTTTGGTTGGTTGAACGCGCTAATCTCGGGATCTACTGGTATGAATTGAAAAATTCGTTTTGTGTTGGATAGTCCATTTATCGAGGAAGGCTATAGGCCCATGCGAAGCCGGGCCGGGTCGCTAGTAGTAAATAACATAACTAAGGCCAATTACAAGTTGTCACAGATAAACAAGTAGACAAATATATAATTTTATAAGTAGTAGACAGAATAAGAGACCGAAGGTATATTATTGGCTTGAAACAGAAAAACTAACGACTACAGATACATTCATCGACCGTACCTACCTACAGATAGTTATTCCGGGACTGGCTGTTGGTGTCATCATCATCATCATTTCAGCCGAAAAACGTCCTCTGCTGGACATAGGCCTCCCCAAGGGGGGGTTTTGTCATAATCGCCACGCTTGGCAGGCGGATTGGCGATCGCAGTATGGTTGTTACAAAGGCACAGAGAATGCTGCTGCCCATACTCTGGTAAGTCCCTTAGTCGCCTCTTACGGCACCCACGGGAAGATATGGGATGGTGCTATTCTTTACGTCCGGCACCACACGGCTGTTGGTGTATGTGAGTTTATATGTTTGTAAACGCACCCACGACACAGGAGAAATTCCTAGTGTGGGGCAACGTTTTTTAAAAAGAAAAAAAAAACAGGAAAGTGACGAGGTAATGAAACTCGACGAATTCCGGAGAAACGTTACAACTGTTTATGGCAACACAAAGTATTTTTTTGTCTGTATTAGAATAAACGGCAACACTGGTCGTCTACTGACTTCCGTGAGATAACTAGCGCGCGTTGTGTGTAATCCTGTACAAAAGTGACAAATAAAAACGAGTATTAATCAGCAAGTCGTTTCAATGAATCGACCAGCAAGAATACAATCCACAGAAAACACAAGATCTTAACAACAACTGTCTAGGATCCCGTAACCAAATGCAAAAAAAACTGGCCAAGTGCGAGTCGGACTCGCGCACGAAGGGCTCCGTACCATTATCTATAACAACATTGGACATCGAGCAGAAAAGGGCAAAAAAATTGCGGTTTACGACGTATTACTACTTACTAGATCTCGTTCAAACCAATTTTCGGTGGAAGTTTACATGGTAAAGTTTTATTATTCTCTTATTTTAGAAGTTACAGCCCTACCCGACCTGGGGACACATTTTACCACTTTGGAAGTGTCTCTCACGCAAACTATTCAGTTTAGAAAAAAATGATATTAGAAACCTCAATATCATTTTTGAAGACCAGAAAAATATTTTTTCATCAAACCCATACGTGTGGGGTATCTATCCATAGATACCCCACACGTATTAATTATGGGTTTGATGAAAAAATATTTTTGAGATTCAGTTTTAAGTATTAACCCCCAAAATTTACTATTTTTTTTTTCTATTTTTGTTTTTGTTTTTTTTTTTAAATCTTAATGCGGTTCACAGAATACATCTACTTACCAAGTTGCAACAGTATAGTTCTTATAGTTTCGGAAAAAAGTGGCTGTGACATACGGACGGACAGACAGACTGACGAATCCATAAGGGTTCCGTTTTTTGCCATTTGGCTACGAAACTCTAAAAACAGGCTTACCTGCTATCTTATGGTAAGCCTCATCTCTCGCGCGGGCAGCCTCCCTCCTCTCATGCTCGGCTCTCTTCACGTGGTCGCGAAGCTCCCGACAGCTGCTGTTGTACTTGTCTCGCTCGGCGATACAGTTGGTCAGCTGACGACGAACGTCCGTCAGCTCTTTGCGAAGACTGTCAGCTTCGTTCTCCACTGGGGACAGAAGAATATAGATACTTAATTATTATTATTTTGCTTTTTATCTTGTATAGTCAACAGCAAAAGTAGATGATCAAAATCAGAAATTCCATACTAATAATAATAATAATAAAAATCTTTATTTCAGACCATAAAAAAACCACAATTAGAAAAAAAAATACAAATCAATAAAAAATACAAATAAAAGATTAAATTAGAATAAACAATAAAATTCATTGATCAATAATATCCAGAATAAATAATGAAATAAAACAATAAAACCCATTAATAAATAAAATTCAAAAAATTAAAAAAAATTAATGAGGGAGTTCGCGTCAGAACTGTGTGGCATCGAAGTGATTTAAAAGTATGTGTGTGACAATCACTTGCTTTTAATAAATAAACTAGTAATAAATTATATAGTGTTAGTAAATTAGTATTGAATTTCTGATTTGATTTCTTTTGCTGTTGACTGTACACTTCAGTAGCATTGAAAACAGGCAGTGTTGAATGCACAAGGGCGACGGCAGAGGACAATAGATGAAGTTTGAGAAGTAACGGAGAAACATAACAACTGTCTTGGATGCTGCAACGAAATTAATGAGAAAAAACAGCTGAAGAGTAAGAAAATATCATTTTTTCAACTTCCCTTCATAACAGGAGACAGAAACAGAACTAGGCCAATAGGCACAAAGGGACGTTTACAACTGGGGGGGGGGGGGGAACCCAGTTACGAAGCACCAGGTATTACAATAATTAGCATTATTTAATAGGTCAGATAAAATGTGAGCAAACACACAACATTTGTTTCAATAGTAGATATGACAAAAACGCTTGAACGTGCGGAAATTCATTCTAGTGGAACAAGATAAAAGATGTTCGTACTATTCAACCAATAACGATCTAGCATAACCATTCTAATGCAAGATCAATTCAATCAATTTTTAACCAACTCAGAAGGAACTTCTCTAACAACAGCTATAATGTACTCACACTCCTTCAATTTCCTCATAGTCTCCTGCAGCTGCGCGTACGCATTGTCATACTTGTCTTCTGTCAATGACAGCTGTGCGCGGATTTCAGTACATTCTCTAGTGACGGCCTCCTTCTCCAAGTGAAGTTCTTTGATTCTGTTCTCGTAACGAGCGCATTCGTCCTCTGCAGCGGCTCTGAAAAACGAAGGTTTTTCGGATTTGTCAAAGTAATCTATACTGTATAATATTATGAATTCGAAAGTGAGTTTGTTTATAAACTGCTTAACCGATTTTGATGAAATTTCGTACAGGCTAAGCTTAAACCCCAAAAAAATAACATACACTTTTGTTTACTTCTTAATCCGCGATTTCGTCTACATTCGATTAACCGACATTCAGGCGGACGAAGTCGCAGGCAAAACCTAGTAAAAAATAAAATAATCGTCTCACACAGCTCAAAGCTGTTACTTATTAAGCTATTGCATAGCTTTTATCGCGGGCTTTGAGCGCAACCACCGAATCAAGAAATTCCGTAACGAAAATAAAACCTGACATCATCCACTCCGCCTACCATGTAGCTCGGCCGAGCGTTCGCATAACGTGTATGTTTATGGTATATTTAATCATAATATATATATATATAATCTTTGACTTTTGACTTTGACATTTGACTTTCAAAAGTCAAAGTCAAAGTCAAATGTCAAAGTGAAACTACGCAATAGTTTTACCGCGGCAGTCCCCGAGTGCCACAGTGTATTTTTTTATTATTATTATTTTGATGTAACACTTGTATGACCGAATTGTTGAATAAACTGTTCCAAACAAATTATTATATTTATATTATAAATGTCTTTTGACAAAGACTGGTCTCAAATAGTCCTTGACAAAGAGAAGTGGAAGGACCCTCCTTCCACTTCTCTTTGTCAAGGACTATTTGAGACCTTTTCCTTGCAGTGGGAAAACACAGGCTGAAAAAAAAAACAAATCATATTACATAAAGTCATCATTCATTTATTCATTCATTCACTCACTCATTTTCCAACACTTAAACTAACGGGTCCCTTTGATTATTTGTAACACTTTTTGTATTTGTCGCCAACATGCATCGGCCAAGCATGGCGATTACGGCTGAAGCGCCCCTTGGGGGAGACCTATGCACAGCAGAGGGCGTCTAAAGGTCGACACGATGACAAATCACATCGATGATGATTTGTAGCTACTTGGTCAAAATGTATAAAACGACTAATTATTTTTTAAGCAACGAAATATTTCAGCGCTATATGGTCAAGAATCCCAAAACCCATTAAAATCACCCACCACCCATTAAACCCATTAAATTTTGCATTCTCCACTTTATATAAACCACATACTTAGCCTCATCAAGCCTGGTCTTCAAGGCGGCCATCTCATCCTTGAGCTGGTTGACGTAAGTGCGGTCCTGCTCCGCGCGCGCATGCGCGTCTCGTCTGACTCGCTCCAGCTTGTTCTGTTCCATGTCAAACGCGCGTTTCGCTTCTTCTAGACGTTCAAGTAGTGCTTGCTGTTCTTGGTGAGCTAAGGGTAAGTAAGGGATAGATTACAGGTTAAAATAACTCGAAAACATTCCTGTGTCTCGGAAATGCAATTACCCGGATTGCATGCCCTAGTGATAGCCCATTGGTAAAGACACTTATATCTCATACAGATGAGACTCTCTGAATTCATTCATATACTTTCTAACTTTATCTTGGACATTGCTAACATCGATGAAGGAAAACATCATAAGGAAACCAGAACTAATAATATATCATTTTCTTCAGGTAACAAATATACCTTATCGATACATACTGCAATAAATCACGATTTTTTAAATAAACATAACCACGATTTTTTTTCTTCGTTTTTTCATACGGCTTCACAAAAATCCATTAAACGGAACGCGCCTTTTGCTCTAGGCAAAACGGGAATCCCCAAGCGCTACCTAGTTTGTAATTTTTTTTCTAAATTAAGTAATTTAGAGACATTTGATTAAGAGCGCCCATCCCCATCGAACGAACTTCAACGCGAGCGTGATTGAATTTTTTTTTTTGTTTCAACCAACGCAAAGCTCGAAAACAAACGAGTGAGCGAGAACGCGATAACATCACAGGAAAATTGACGCGCGGAAATTTCACAAAACTTGTTCCAGGACATACGTGTTTTTAAAAAATCCTTACAAGTTTTTGGTAATAATGTTTGTAATTTAGAATCTCCATTACATGTGCAAGGTTTCTATGATGTTGTTTTTTTTACTTTTTCAATGTATGAGTGCATTATGAACGGCCAAAGTTCAGATAAAATTGTGCAAAAAAAAAACAGATTTTTGGACGTGTTTACTGAATTTGTTTCTTAAAAAAGTTTATTTTAGGCTTCATACAAACCTAGATTTAAACCACAAGATAACTGTGTGTAAAAAATATTTGGAAAATAGTTTGTTATAACGCCGTAATCGCGTACGAGCGTTTGTATGGGCTGCTTACCAATTTTTATCGAAAAAATTATTTGAGTTAAATCATGATTCAATCGAGCCAATATATCCAAAAATAAATAAGTCTAAATATAAGTCTGAACGCTCCGCCTTGAGCAAGCGTGGTGATTAATGCTTGTGTATGAGAAGAGGCTTTTAACCTGTAGTGGGTCAATAAAAGGCTGCTATTATTATTATTAGCACCTACAAAATTAATAAAGCAGTTTCGATCCTTGACAAACTTGTAACTTACCCATAAGCAACGCCTGTTGTTTATCATTCTCAGCTCTAAGCATTGCTTCGTCATGTTGCAGTATCAGCTGATCTCGAGCGATAAGTAGTTTCTTCTCTCTCTCACGCGCAGTCGCCTCGCATGATTCCTTCTCGCTCGTTAGAGATGCTATGGTTTGGCTTAATTTGTGTTCTAGAGCTTGGCGGAGTTGTTCCTGTAAAGAATAATCATGAGTCGGAAAATGAAGCAACCAAATCATTTTTACATATATGCAGACAGATAAAAATGTTCATTACACATAATTATTAAAAGATCCAAACTCAAGTTTTGCCAACGCGCTATGGAGCACAGCATTCTTGGTGTTAAATTAACCGATCGCGTTCGAAACAAATTACTGCGCTCTAAAACACAAATTGCTGACGTGGGCCAAACAGGCCCCCAGCTTAAACAGAATTGGACATGTCTGCCAGGGGTAGACTGCCGCATGCCGTACGACCTATGAGCTCAAAAACTCCAAAATTGGTGCCCCGAAATGGCGAGACGGGGCCGCGGTACACCAGGAAGGAGATGGCGAGACGACTTGCACGGATTTTTTTATGGATTGGCAAGACGTAGTGTAAAATCGAGACCGATGAAAGAAATGGTGAAAGGCCTATCCCCTGCAGTAGGACAGTAAGCACTAAATATAATATTAAGATATCATACCAATGTAACACGTAACGATGTAAAACTGAGTTTTCAAATGTAATGGAATACCTCTAAGATCCTCATTTCCCTCCATACCTTTTCCTCCTTTAACTTGGTGATATTCTCAGTGGTAGTCCTGTTGATGTTGGTGATGATCTGTTGGTACTCAGCCTCCTTCTTGCCGGACGCTTGTGACATTGAGTTGCGAGTGTCGCGGAGTTTGCGCTCGCTGTTCTCTAGGTCTTTTGTTAGACGGGCGATTTGACCTTGGGAAGAAACAAAGTATTTTATCAAATTACTAGCATGTGCCCGCGACTTCGTCCGCGTAGAAGTCCAGTATACGTATATCATAAAAAATATTCTGTGTCACTATGTAACCTGACAATCTATACTAATATTATAAAGCTGAAGAGTTTGTTTGTTTGTTTGGTTGAACGCGCTAATCTCAGGATCTACTGGTTCGAATTGAAAAATTCTTTTTGTGTTAGATAGTCCATTTATCGAGGAAGGCTATAGGCCTGGCATCGCCGAAGCCGGGTCGTGTCGCTAGTGTGTAATATATTACCGGACTAATAATTTCAGAAATATAATAATAATATTCTTACAAATAAAAAAAAAACAAACAAACTGTACTTCAAACGGATTAACTCACTATGAATGTAGCGGGTTTGTCCGACTAATTTCGATGGTATACGGTCACTTAAGGTTCGACTTTTCATTCTTCAGTAACTTGACAGTTACCACAAGGGATACCAGAAATTGACAAAAAAAGGTAGTGAGGTGGTGTAAGAATGAACGAAATTGAATGAACTTAAATAATGTACTTAAATGTAAACAGACATACAAACAGACTGAGTTACTTTCGCATTAAAAGTGTGGAATTCGTGTTTTTGTTGGCTACCATACCACTCGATAAAGAACTATAAATTGCGAAAGAAGTAAGAAAAATGTAATTAGGTGGACTATCTTAACATTTGCCTGAAAGAGAAGAAATACCTACCTTTATAATTCTCTTGCTGCACCAGCGTCTCCTGCAACTCATGCTCGAGCTTGGCGCGCTTGTTGTCGGTATCCTCCAGCATGTTGGCCGTGTCGAACAGCACAGCTTCCAACGCGTCCTTCTCAGATCGGACGCCGGCCAACTGCTCTTGTAAGTGATGCTTGTCTTTCTCCAGAGAGTCTATTAGTATCTGTGACAAATTAAAATGGAATCTTTATATTATAGCCCGTCACAGACGTAGCTATAATATATATATATATTAATATAATTCATAGCAAGGCACATTATGATATATTTTCTATAGTAATCTTGAAGTGACCCCATTACGTTACCAAAATATATTATGTGGACAGATAATTATGTGGGCAAGGCATATTAATATATACTACTCAAAACGAAATAAGGGCCACGAGGTATTTTTTCATTTTAACGACGATTTAAATTTTTAAATTAAATTAATTTTTTTAACGACGATCGGCGTATTAGAGTATGGAGAAGACGCGGCGAGAGATTTTCAGAAGCCTGCATCCATGAAGTCGATCGTTTTGGTGGTCCAAATGTAATGATTTGGGGCGGGATAAGCTTACACGGCAAAACTGAGCTCGCTATTTTAAATGAGGGTACTGTTACTGCTCAGCGGTATATTGAGGAAGTTGTCAGACCACATGTGATCCCATTTGCACAGCGAGCGGGCCTGGATTCATCTTGATGCAAGACAATGCTCGTGCACACACGGCTCAAGCGACTCGGTTTGTACTGGAAGACTCTCAAATTCAAGTCTTGCCGTGGCCGGCGAACAGTCCGGACTTAAATCTAATAGAGCACATGTGGGATCAGTTGAAACGAAGAGTTAGAGACGGTAATCAGGAAATCCACTACCAACAGCAACTCATCAACGCTGTGAAAAGGACCTGGGAAGAGATTCCAATGGAAAATGTCAGGCATTTGATTGAGAGCATGCACTCCAGGCTTCAGCACGCGTAGCATGACCACCGCTATGTCTACGGAAGAATAGACATACTGACAGGAAGAATAGACAAAATGCCGGTTGTAGAAAGATTTCTTTCGTTGCGAGTATGGCGATGAAGAGAAGAAATGTTTCTACTCTACAGTAGACAAAAGTCTACAATGCCGAGCATGACGACCATTTTTTTCTCTACTTTTGACATTTGGGTGTAGAAACATTTCTTCCAACAAGTGTCAAATAGTCTACATCACAATTGACCTAGACAAGTTTATTTCTATGTAGACAAGGATCTATATTGATTTTAAAACTCAATTTAATATTTTTTACCATCCAAATTTGTTGTTATTGAACAATCACCTTCATTTAATGGCCAATCTTGATAAGTACCTACGTGATATTGGCAAAATTGTGGCGACTCTTCCACAAAAGCCGACTTGAAGTTGATTTTGAAAACATGTTGGAGGACTACCGTCAGCATCTTCTCAGTTTTTTTGCAAAGAAGAATGCATTAAACCGGGGCTCTCGTTCTTCCCGAAAACGAGGTTTTGGAAAATTATGAAGTTACTAAAGAGATTGCAGAATCTGTGCCGGGAGCTGATCCTGCAAGGATCTGTCTCCTAGAAAATCTCAGGAACTGTTAAAGTAAGTTCAATCTGTTTGAAGATTAGGAACCCACGCCTTCCAACTGCTTCTAATACAAATAGGTCAGAAATATTACCTAGGTAGGTACCGTGAATCCAACAATGTCTAATCATTTGCTAGTTCTTTGATTGCTGAAGTGAGTAGCCGTTTAGTATAGGATAGATTTCTTACTGTACCTAGGTACTTACCAAATAAAAAAAAAAGTATATTGCACATAATAGGGTTGTACTTATTTTTGAAACTGGACTTCCAAACTAAGTACTATACTAAACTTGTACTATGGAAGTCAAGGCGCTCTCTTATATTTAGAACAAGAATATAATAAAAGGCAAAGGAAGCATTGCAAGGCCAGAGTGCTTAGCAAACAAGTAAAAAACTAGAAAATATTCATATAAGAGACTATATAGTAGGTACCTATATTGTATATAATTTATTTGTCTGAAACCGGACAGATTAATAATTTGAAGTAATAAAAAGTCAATAGGTGTATAGTTTTATTTATTAATATAATTATTGTATGTACAACTAGGTAATTCATTTTTGGGCCTCATAATGTTTCACCATTCGGGAACTATGTTATCTGTAATAACAAAACACAAAATTAATTATTTATTATTGATTTTCAGGAGGTTAGGTCTAAACTTTGGAACCGGATCATGACTTGAATGCTTATCATGGTACACCCTGAAGCACAGAGGCACAGAGGTAGCCCTTTACGGAGGCACATAGGTAGAGGTTCTACAAGTCGCAACTCATGGAAGAACTGACATTACTCGTATAAGAAATTTATTTTATGTAAATAAAAATTGTACCTTTGTAAATGGCTTTGTCTTATTTTCCTTTCAGTTAGTTTGTTTTAAATAAACTTATTGTCACAGATTAACTAATAGTTCCTTTGGAAATTGTAGTCCACCAACAACATCTCAATCTGTGGGTTGGTACTTCGCATGCTGCAAATAAATAAATAAATCAGTTTTAGTATGTATATGAATGAGGTAAGAACACTGACGATAAGTAATAAAGAAAAAAAAAGGATGACCAAGGTACCTATCATATCATAGCAAGGAGATAAAAGTGAAGAATTTGCCTTTGTAAATCAAGAATTTTTATCAGACGATGCGACAATCTTCTTTTAATCCTCAAATGCGATTTTCAACTAATCGAGGACTACATTCTCAATTAATCACACACAATACACCAATGCACAATGCTAATTAATTAGTAATTTCATTCACTTACTTATATATTTTACTCGTACTTACTTTTTTTGCTGCGGTCCCAAGTCTGTTTATTTTCCAAAATCGAAACATTTGGACAATTACATTTTTATATTGTTTTTAGACACATAGATCTATACAATATTTTAAATATTTTGATAAATAGTTACTCTAAATATTACTTTGCAAATCCGAATTGATTGATCCGACAGCCGTCACCCGTCACAATAAAAATAACGTTTCGTTGTTGCTTTGAATAACATTACAATGTGGGTATGAGTAGTGTACATAATATTTATTTATTACCTTTATTCTTAAGTTCTAACCTATGTGTACTTATTAATATACTGTTTGTTGTCTCTAAGTAAATAAATAATCGTTCAAAAGGTGATAAATCGTAACGATTGACACATTTTTGTCGACAACGAAACGCAATTTTATCGTAAAATTTTTAACGTCTAGCTACAACACGGCACCCCGCCGTTGCTATGGAAAGAAAAGACATGTCTTACTCTACGTAGAAACGCGAGTCTACCGATCGGCTCATGCTCGGTTATGTAGAGATGTCAAATAAAATAGAAAGAACTATGTCTATTCTACGTAGAGTAGAGATAGAATTGTCATGCTACGCCTGCAGGAGTGCGTAGCTAAACGAGGGGGGCATACCCGTTACTAAAAGATGAGCATGGAGTATTTTCTTTTGTTTTCAGTAACTTTACGTTGTTTTTATTTTTAACCTAAAATGTGTTTTTTCTTTCAAAAGCAAATAAACTTATTAATCATTATTATATGAACAAATTTATTGGTCTACATGGTAGTTTTCGCACAACATTAGTTTTCGTTATGGATACAAAAATGTGAAACAAACAACGACCGCAGACGTAATAAAGGCAAAAATATATTATCATATTATAGTTACCGTGTGTGGTGGCTAGCTATAATATATATGATAGCTACGTCTATTAATATATATTATAGCTACGTATGTGAAGGGATTAACTGTTATTTTGATATGTCTTTTTTTTGGGATAAGCCCACCACGCTCCAATAGCGGCGAATCGATTCAACTGTCTTGGATTCTGCTACGAAGTGGTAATGGTCGGGGTTGAGCTTAAACTGAACATAGAAAACGTTCGTAAACTCACTCTAAGTACGATGGAGTACACTATAATGGAATAATTGGGTTTGATCTACCAATACGAATCAACCCACGTCAAATGTTTCATTTATATTTAACGCTGGTAATTTTAATGTATTCAAAGCTTACGTTTTTTACGTTCGCAATTACATTAAATGAATTTAATTTTAAATTATTTAATTACATATAGCATTTTCAATATTAGTTTAGCGTATTAGCTCTCCCCTCGCCCCTTTTGTAAAGTGTATATAATAATATTATGATTATACATATTTAATTTATTATGTATATTTTATTCTGGTTTTAAGTTGTTAATATAGCATCACCCCATTTCTACACGTGGGTATTGTAGAAGACGACAGAGGGATATTGACCAGAGGATGGGAACAGCGGTCTTCTGAGTATCATAACACCTACTGCGATCGCCAACATGTATCGGCCAAGCATGGCGATTTCGGCTGAACCTTGGGGGATACCTATGCCCAGAAGTGGGCGTCTAAAGGTATACATGATGGTGATGATGAAGAATAATCTTGGTACAATAGTTTGACGTATTTAATTTAATTATTGAGATATTGTAATTAGTCTCATTTGGACAGAAGTAAGCTCAATTGTAGATCTTATACACTGGTACAGTCAACAGCAAAAGTAGATGATCAAAAATCAGAAATTCAACACTAATGAACGGAGTTCGCGTCGGAACTGTATGGCGTCGAAGTGATTCAAAAGTATGTGTGTGACAATCACATACTTTTAATAAATAAACTAGTAACAAATTATATAAATTAGTGTTAGTAAATTAGTATTGAATTTCTGATTTTGATCATCGACTTTTGCTGTTGACTGTACATATGTCGCCACAAGCTAATAACCTGTTTCTCCTCTCCATCCTTGACGTGGTCTTCCAATGCTCTGTTGATTCTTCCGATGGTCTCATTCGCCTGTTCCAGTCGCTGTTGCAGACGAATAATCTCTTCATTCAGAGTGTCCTTCTTACGGACCATGGCTGTGAGCTGAGAACTTAGCTCACCCCGCTCCCTGAATAAATATTGTGGACTTAGTAATGGACCAACGACTTTATAAAAACCGTCAAAATGATGGACTTGCATCCGAAAAGCTGTCAATTTTTTAGATTTTGTTTGAAATAGATAATACATACAATTTAATATTTTTTTAACATTTAAACCATTAATTTTAAACGTCCAAATGTCCGTCCAAAAAATGTTTACTTTATTTTTTACTTACGATTTTTTACCGGAAGTTAGGCACGAAAATAGGCACGCGAAGTAGTTGCTCTTGCGTTATCTAGATCTGTCTATATCTGTGGCCGCCACAGTCTTAAGGATGCAATTGTGACTGCCTCTTACTCTACTTAGAAGCGAGGCCGTTTTTTTGCGGATGATGGCATGAAACCCATCGGTATGGTGGGTGGGTCGGTGGTATGGTACATTGCCATAATTTCAAATGATTTACATATAATAATAAATTGTCAAAGGATTTTAAATACCTACAATGGCAAATAATTTTCATTAAATGGGGACAATACACGGCATGCCTAAGCTTTCGGCGGTATTGTTTTTGTACTTACGACCTTTAACATTGAAATTTCAACTTTATTTTCACACACTTAAGTACTACATTTTTATTAGTCGCTTGCCAACCTTGCCATCCCGTGCCGACAATGGGCGCCGGGCCTAATGCTGCGATAAATGTGACTGTTTCGTTGATTCCTCACCTCATAACCTGTCGCAGCTCCAACTCCACCTTATCTCTCTCTCCCTCTAGGAACTTGATCTTCTCACAAAGTGAGGCCTTATCAGCTTCTAACTCCATTCTCATTTGTTCTGCGGCCAGTAGTTCTTTACGCAAGGAGTTGAGATCACCTTGCTGTTCTGATGATTGGCTTGACAGGTTTGATTTCTCGTCTTCGAGCTGAAACATTAGAGGAATAACTAACATCAGTCGTCAGTGTTAAACAGTAATCTTCTGAGACCGGATCCTGAAAAGAGTATCATGTAAAAAATATTGTGTTAAATTATTATTATGTTACCCTAACCGGGTTTCATGTTGGAACTTACACTCTATTTTAACAACTAAATGTACACACATGAATGCAATAAAGAGATTTTGATTTAATTTGATCCGACCAAACTTGTATCAGTCTTATCCTGAGAATATAATTACTCATTACTTTAGAGTTGGAGAAGGTTTCTTTTTACCAACTATTAATCCCGGAATAACTGTATATCCGAGAGTAATTTGTTATACCGCCAAAATGTATCGAGTAAACAAGTTATCCGAGATTTATATAATCGCAGCCGCTACATTCTACATTACCAGCTGTCAATGACAACTCGTGTGAATATCATTAACAGTTCATACCTTTATAAACCGGAAATATTATGTAAACATAATAATCTTGCGTTCCACTTTCTGAACAATTGTATTTCTATTTTAGTTGGCTAACACATGTCATTCATCATTCATACAGCAACTTAAGTGTCGTGAGTCAATTTAACTTTTCTAATTTAAAATTCATTTGTTCATTCGAATCAGATATCGATATTGTCGATGTTCAAACGAATCAGATATCGATATAGGTAGTCAATGTTCCAACGCTACTAGCCGTCATCAGTGTTAACTTACATGTTTAACGTCCTCATGCAGCTTCTTCTTGTCACTTTCTAGATTTCTAACAACTGCTTCTAACTTCTCCACGAGGTCTTGTAAGTCACTTCTCTCCATTAGCGTCCTCTCCAATTCTATCTCTAGGTCACCTGAGTAAGAGAAATTCCTCTTTTAACATTATGTACGAAAACTGCAGTCTATGGATATAAAATTAAACCTGTATATAATAGAGATGTAACGATCTAAAGTCAATAAGAAATATTTATAAATATGTCATGGCAGTAACAATTATTGTCTTTTCAATTTTAAAGTAAGCGCAATCACTTTGCACAAACGATCAGCGCAGTCCCTTTGCGCAAACGGCTAGCGCATTCACTTTGCCCAAAAGACTAGCACAGTCACTTTGCGCAAACGGTTGGCACAGTTTTGCGCAGATACTTAGCACAAACACGTTGCACACAGCCTGCGTTTACGCGGTGTGAGTGACATTTAACGAATATTGGAGATGAAAAATGTATTAAAGTCTTTAGAGTCACGATGGCCCACTTATGCGGTTCGATACCGGGCCAGTACCAACGTGACCTTTTAAATTCGTATGCACTTTCTAATTTTTTCTTGAACATGAAGCAAAACATCGTGACGAAACCAGAACTTATATAAGTAAGCATTAGTCTGAAAACGTCAATCTGCAAGCAATGGACAAGCGTGGTGATCAATACTCCAGCCTTTTTATAATTATGCCACTGCAGTGCAAATAGGGCTCTGCCCTGTATGAGCTACTTATAAGATAATATTATTTTTACGCTTGTACAATATATTCAAAGTCAAAGCATTTATTTCAATTATTAAACCATTTACAGGCACTTTTGAATTGTCAAGGAGTCGGTCAGTTAGTCAGAGAGTTGAAGCTAGTTGCTCGTTCCAAAACGTAGGTAGGTCTCTATGGAGAAGAACGAGCAAGAAACTCCACGGACATTCTTTTAAATCAAGTTTTTACAAAGTTTGGTTACATGATTCTTGTTGCTTCTATATGTGAAAACTATGAAGGTAATCTAACAATACAAAACACAAAAAAGAAGCAAGATAAAGTGGCATCTAATCCATGGCAGATAAGAGCTGACCAATCTCCACTGACAGCGCCCGTTCACGAACATGACGCGTGAATCAGCACCATTCAGCTTAACCATTTTGAAAGGAGCCGAATGATCCAACACACGCGCCACCATCAGCGAGACATATGAGCGAGCATGACAATACTCCCAACCGCCATGTTAATTTTTGTCAAACATAAAAGTATTAATATACCTACTTAGTAAATGGCTCCATGGTATTCACATCTACAAAATTGAAATAATGCTGCTAAATTATACAAAACTAAGGTTTCCAATGTTTATTATTTTATCATATGCAGTGTGATAAGTTAATAATTTAAAAATATCTATATATAATAATAACGATACTCGTTACTCATGTCAATAGAAAAAGGGGTAGGAAACATCCTTTTCTTCATTTTGAAATTCCCTAAACTGGCTGTGGAGCAGGACCAGCATTCAGCCAAGCATTTTTACCATTGATGTAATCTTCTAACTTATAATATGCTTGTCTACATAGTGTTCGTTTAATACATGTTTTAAATTGTTCAATTCAATTGTAAAATATCAAGTGGTATTTTATTATAGCATTTTACACAGTACCCCATAAAAGAAGTATGTACTTTTGACAATCTGAAGCTTGGCTGATCTAATTTGTTCCTATTTCTAGTATAAACATTGTGTCTGTCACTTATTTTTCTATAAGATGAAGATTTTTTCGAACATGCATAATGTTTTCATATATATATTGACAAGGTACAGTCATGATGTTAATCTGTTTAAACAATTCTCTTAGAGATTCGCGTTTGCGGAGATTATAGATTGCTCTGACAGCCCGCTTTTGCAGAATAAAAATAGAATTCATATCTGCAGCCCGTCCCCATAGCAAAATACCGTAAGACATGATACTATGAAAATAGCTAAAATATACTAGCCTAGCGGTATCCACGTCTGTCAAATGCCGGATCTTTCTGACAGCGTAAGCGGCTGAACTTAACCGCCCTGCAAGAGATGTTAAGTGAGGACCCCACTGTAGCTTGGAATCAAGCGTAATCCCTAGGAAACCAGTCCTTTCGACGAATTCAAGTATGTCCTTATTCAATATAACGTTACATTCATTACTCTTAACATTCGGCAAGCGAATCTTATGCATTTAGTTTTCTTCTCATTTAATACTAAATTATTTACAGTAAACCAATTATAAATCTTAAGCATGGCGTCATTTACGTCGTCAAGGTGCTGTGCCCGTCTATTTACTCTAAAAATCAATGAAGTATCATCAGCAAATAACACTATTTGTGGTTGATTTTTCAGTAAATGAGGTAAATCGTTTATATAAACTAAAAAGAGGAACGGACCCAATATTGAGCCCTGCGGTACCCCCATTTTTACTTTTAAGCCCGATGAATTTACACCATTTATTTGAACTTGCTGCAGTCTATCGCTCAAATATGATTTTACTAAGCTAAGCGCTTATTGAACCAGTCACCTTCTTTACATCCTTTATCTACCTTTGGATGACTGGTAGAGAATACTTAAGAGCGCCCATCCAGCGTCATATTTCCCATACAAAAGCTCGTACGTGATTACGGCGAACAAATTATTCTACAAATATTTTTAACACACAGGTATCTTGTGGTTTAAATTTAGGTTTGTATGAAGCCAAAAATAAACTTTTTTGAGAAATAAATTCAGTAACCACGTCTGAATATCAGCTTTTTCACAGTTCATAACGCACTCCCAGCATCATACTTTGAAAAAAAATAGCTTTTTCAAAAACACGTACTTTGTAATTTAGAATCACTATTGCAAGGTTTGTATGAAGCTGTTTTTTTACTTTTTCAATGTATGAGTGCATTATGAACGGCCAAAGTTCAGGTAAAATTGTGCAAAAAAGCTGATTTTCGGACGTGTTTACTGAATTAGTTAGTTATCTGGGTGTTAAAAATATTTAGGAAATAATTTGTTATAACGCCGTAATCGCGTACGAGCGTTTGTATGGGAAATATGACGGGATGGGCGCTCTTAAGGCATTAAATCCGCCTTTGTAACATTTTTTGCATATAAATCTATATAATAAAAATGAATCGTTGTTCGTTAGTCTCGCTAAAACTCGAGAACGGCTGGACCGATTATGCTAATTTTGGTCTTGAAATATTTGTGGAAGACCAGGGAAGGTTTATACGGTAAGAAAATTAACAAATCGATTGACAGGACAACGTCTGATGTGTCAGCTCGTAAGTAAATAAATTACCATTGCTGCCCCACGACCGGGCAAAAAAGTGTGTGAAGTACTTACTCCTATGTTTCTCCATCTGCGACAGTATGGAGTCTGCCTCCAACTTCTGCTGGTCTAGCAAGTCTCTAGCTAGGGCAGTCTTGTTGAGCTCTTCTCTGGTCGTCACTAGTTCCGAGCGTAAGCGCGAAGAACGTTCTTCTTCGGCCCTGTGTAAATTAAAATGTTCTGAATATAAATTGAAATCTGCAAAATCGAATATTCCACTTTGCCAGAAATTGCAAAGGTCATTTAAGTAGGAATAAACGGTCGACTTAGAGGAAGAAATCTGAAGGACAATCCTTGTGATTAAAAACACAACCGCCTTCAAAAAGTAAAAAATAACTTTTAATTCGCAAGACGGCGTCTTTGGTTGTAAAAAAGTTTTTACGCTTTATAATACCTACTTCTTATCATACAAATTAATTACGAAACGGTGACACCAAAAAAATCAGTCATCCCTTAATTCTCCACCCTTAGGGAATGTTTTTTTTTATGAAATGGGAATATATGGAACCAACTTTGAGGTACACTATCAAGAAAAAAAATAATCATCGAAATCGGACTACACTGAAAAAAGTTATGCGTTGACCACGCATAACTGATACCTATCTATTACACATCCATAGGGTAGATAATCCAAAATCGACCAACTACAATCTACAATATTCTACAATTGAAACTTTAAATCCCTTTACATAAGATTGAGAATGGGATGTTACCTCAACACTGCCTCTCTACTGGACGCCTCACGGTGCAGATGGTCCACCTCATCGTTCAAGTTCCTCTTCTCAGTCTCCAGCGCTTCTATAGTTTTCTCCAGTCGAGAGTTTATCTTTTGAAGTTTCTCGTAGTCTGATGTTAGAGATTCCACCTAAAGATATAGAGAAAAAAACTTTTCAACTTGATCCCATTTTTTTTTATTTCGATTTACCGATCTTGAAGTCAATTAAGATTACGATTAAGATTAGAACCTGTTATGTCCCACAGCTGGGCAAAAGTCTCCAATACAGAATCCACTCTTCCCTGTTTGTTGACGGTGCAGCATCCCTGGGCTAGCAGCAGTCCCGCGATTTACCCTCATCATGTTACGAGTTATTCTCATATTGCTCGTTACATGCGCATCAATATGAAAATACTCTTGAACATAATGACTCTGTAGTCATTGCTTTATGACAATATACTATTAAAAATAAAGAAGTAATAAAGAAGTAAAGTTTAAAAAAAAACAGAGATTTACAGTCCATATTCGTATCACATTTTTTACAACTGGCAATTTATTTTTAGGCACGTCACTAAGAAGTATACATTTTAATAGGCAACACTAGACTAGGTAAAATAATAATGAGATCAAAAACAATGTTGATATCATCACTACATATTATAAAACAAATAGCCCGGTCAAATTAGCTCAACAAATAGGGGTACCCTTGCATAAATTCACAACAAGCTGAAAATTGGAACGAATGTTCGGAACACCATTATAAATAAATTGTCAAAAGTCCCCACCGATCCGACGTGCGCAAAAAAAATTTTCAAGGCCAAATGAGTCAAAACTCGGTTTTTTGCATTTTTAAGCTAAACGGTAAGTTTTATACACGGTAAAATTTATATAAAAATAGGTGAGACAAAATTGTTTATCATGCAATTACCTACAAAAATTGATCTTACACTTTTTTTTCTGAATCACCATTTCGGAGATATAGCGATGCCAAAAGTAGAAAAAGTTTTCAGGTTGTTGTGAATTTATGCAAGGGTCAATGTCTATTTTGACCAGGCTAAAAGTCCCCCGCCGCGTCTGTATGTCCCTTTGTATGTCCTTAGATCTTTAAAACTACGCAACGGATTTTGATGCGGGTTTTTGAATAGATAGTGATTCAAGAGGAAGGTTTTAGTATATAATTTGTCAAGCGGGCGAAGTCGCAGGCTGCTAGTTATCCTATAAAATAAGGGCCGATAGTAATATTCCATAATAGTAATAGCAGAGTTCTTTGTGAAAAAAAACCAACTCACCATAGCGTTGATCTCGACTCTATTCCTCTCCAAGTTATTCTTATCGATCCGGAGCGCCTCCAATGACTTCTGCATTGACTCTTTTTCTTGCAACAGTTGATGAAGATCTGCGTTGGCTTGGTCAAGTTTACCTGTTTACAATAACATAAATTATTATAATAGTAAGTAATTAGTAAGAGGGTGGCTGGCAGCGGATGGCTGCGGGCTGCCAAGACCAGGTCCGTTAGCGATCTCTGCGGAAGGCCTATGTTCAGCTATGGACGGTAACAGGTTGATTTAATGATGATGATTATAATAATAATAAATAATATTTCATTTATTACAAGCTGCACAGGCCCATAGATAGCTTAGCCAAAACATACATCTGCAATAAATTAAATATTATTATTTATTATTATAATCATCATCATAAATATCAGTATCTTCTTATATATAAAAATCTTCAGTGCGTGTGTATGAAAGTGAACTCCTCCTAAACGGCTGGACCGATTTGATGAAACTTTTTGTGTGTGTTTGAGAATGGTTTAGATTCACAATTGGCCCCAGTAGGTGGCGTTGAAGTCGGGTTCTAGGATTTTTTTTTTTCAGGCAGGACAACGTCTGCCGGGCCCGCTAGTATAGTATAATTTAGTATGATTTAAAACTAAATTATATAAAGGACATTAAAAAGCCCCTAATGCTGCGATAAACGTGGCCAACTACTGGGCACAAATATTAAAAAAAAAGGATTAACCATCGATTCAGAAAGAAGAATAAGTAGGTACCTTGTAGATCCTGGACCTTGCTCTCCAGGGAGGCAACGGTAAGGTCGGCCGTCTCGCCATGCTTCCTACAAGTTATTAACTGCTCTCGAGTGTTCTGCAGCTTTACCTAAACATAATATTGATAAGAATTCTTAGTCCAGTAAAATGTTGAATTATTTCATTTATTTATGAGGACATTGTTTTTTACTGTATTTGAACCATTGATATACCAAAAACTTAGATACCCAGTTCCTTACAAATATCACCAAAAAAAGTGTTTCAGATGGATGAAATTAAATGACATAATATGTACAGAAAGCGTCATCATATCCGAAGAAATTTTAATGCGTAGGGGGAAGAAGTTGATGACGCTGTCTGTCCCTAATTTAAAAGAGTTTCCTTCTTATATGCTCTACGTAGTCTTTTTTTACTATTAAAAAAGGTGCACTCATTTTTTGGGGAAATTTTTGAAAATCAAACAAGAGAACAAAATTAAACGTACAATTTTAAAGTAATGTTCGTTTTGAACATAAAATAATAATGACATAACGAAATAAAAGGGAATAAAGTACCAATAGCAGAAAAAAATGCATTTATTAAAAACAGTGGGTGCAAGAAAAATAAATAAGGAATGATTAACATTAATATCTCACCTGTAACTCGTGTATTTGTATTTGATACTTATGAAGCGCCGCTTGCACAGCTGATATTGTGCTCTCAGCGAAGGCTGTAGCGTTGGCTGACGATGACACGTTGCGTTTAGGAGACCTAAAATATAATACAGCAGATGAACATTTGTTAGTAGCTCTGTATTACGAGTATAAAACTTACATAGTATAAAACAAAGTAGCCGGAATGTCTGTACGCGTATAATTTCAGAATAATACACAAACGCCAACGAATAACCCAATAATCAAAACATTTTTAGCCGTATTTTTTGGAATCTTCAGTAGTTGCCGCGAATTTTCTTTTACGTTATCTTATTTCAGTTAGAAGGCGAAATACCGATTCCTGTTGACTGGTTTGCATGTCAAACCAAATCTCGTCACCAGTAACAATGCGTTTTATGAATGTGGGGTCGGAATTGACTCTTTTTAAGACGTCTTCAGCAACGTTTACGCGATTGAGATTTTGTAGACGATTCAAATCTTTCGGTACTAGTCGAGCGGCAACGCATTTCATGCCAAAACAATCGTTCAAAATGGTACGAATTGATTCTTGAGATACAGAAATTTCAGCAGCTATCTCTCGCAGACTAAAACGACGATTTTCAGTCACCATTTCCTTTATTATAGCGATGTTAGTTCAGTGAAAGACGTTGATGGCCGACCAGTATAAGGCAAATCTTACACCACATCTCGACCACATTTAAATGCATTATACCACTCATACACACGTGTTTTTGATAAAGTCGATTCACTGAAAGCCTTATGTAACATTTTCAGTGCTGCACACGAAATTTAAATTGCAATGCAACATTTAAGACGAATTATTTGTTCGATATATTTTACTACCTATAGTAAAAATCGCAAAACACAGTTGACATGAACTGACTAAATGGCGTACTGTGAACAAACAGAATGGCCAGTGACGATCGAACTCCACGTGAGTTAAGAGGACAGTTGTGCCAACTTAGCGTTTAAAAGAATTTACACAATCCCTTTAAATGAAGTTTTTAAATAACTCATGCCCGGTACTTTCTTCACGGAATGTTTATTATATTAAATTTGTTCTCCTAGTTCTACGAAAGATTTTGCGATTTTTGTCAATAAAAGCCTGAGATTTAACCAAATTACCAATGCGATTTAAAAACAGGTAATCTTATATATAAAAATCGTCTGTGCGTGTGTATGAAAATGAACTCCTCCTAAACGGCTGGACCGATTTTGATAAAACTGTTTGTGTGTGTTCCAGTGGATCCGAGAATGGTTTAGATTCACAATTAGACCCGGTAGGTGGTGCTGTAGTCGGGATTTTTTATTTTTAGGGCAGGACAACGTCAGCCGGGCCCGCTAGTAAATAAATAAAAATAAGGCAAACGAAATATTGATTGCACTTGACACTGACAGCGAAAAAATGTTTTTTAGACTTTTCTATAAGCTTGATTTAAAAGTGTTGACCTGTCGTGCATGTGTAGATGGGCTTGGTGCGCTTGATGCGCTTGCGGCGCGTCGCTGTCGGAGTCGTGGATGAGCGCCCGCGCCACCTCCTCCAGCGCCGCGCGCATGACGCCCGCCTCCCCGCACGCCGCCTCCGCCGCCTCGCAGCGCTCCTCCTGACAATATACAACGTGCTATTGAATTGGGTTGTTGACACCATTAACCAATCATTCCAAAAAGCTTTTTTACAAAAAGGTGGCTTGGCTGTTCTATTTGTTGTTTTGTATTGCCACCGACTTCCGAAACTAAAGTCATGTGTGTTCTGTTTTAAAGTTATTTTTCACTTTTTGGTTTTTGAAGGCGATTGTCTTTTTTGTAAAAAAGCTTTTTTATTTCTCGCTTTTTAGTACTTCCTTATCATCCAAACCCATTAAGAAATGGCAACACAGTCAAAACAGAGATTGAAAGTACAAGGTGAGAACATTACAACATCATCCATGTAATTGTTTTTGTTTTCTGTCGATTTTTTCAAAAAGTGCGGAATCAATTTCGATAAAATTTATATTTAATTTATATATACCCTTGAAGCATACCCTATCCATCAAGAAAAGAATTTTCAAAATAGCTTTACATTTGCCGGAGAAATCGCGTAACAGATATAGAAAAAAAAAAGAATAAAAAAAAACATACAGACGAATTGAGAACCTCCTTCTTTTTGAAGTCGGTTGAAAATACAACTTATCTTAAAATGCACTTTATTTTAGCCCAGAAAACCCAATTAATTTTCAATTTACGTTACAATTTGATTTTAAGTTGCTTTATAATCATTTAATAGTTAGTCAATTGAGTTGGAAATAAATGACGTCACAGGCCGCTATTGTCATACAAAATACTACAAAATACTATTATAAACCAATAAAATTTTGTTCATTTCAAATTAATGTGTTAAACAGTGCACAATTAAAATAATAGCATTCCACAAAACTAAACTAAATTAAATAATAAAATTAAACAATAAAATAAATAAATTAAATTAAATAATACTGAATACTAAATTAAATAATAAAATTGTAAATATTAGTTTATTATAATTAATTAGTTTATTATTATAATTTATAGTGTTAATAATATCGAATGAATACCGTGCTATATATAATAAAAAAATATAACTTAAAACCAAATATATAAATACTTATAATAAAATATAAATACGTTAAAAGCAAATTATATTATTTAATGTTAAGTACTATTTGAATTTAATATTTGCCTTTTTTCCTAACAAAAAGCGCCTTCATCCTCTCTCCTATTACAAAATTAACTTTGCTGTGCCCGACAGGGTCCATAATTGATTCGATGTTTTAACATACCAACTATTTGTACACATTATGGAATGCAATAGAGTATTGAGTATTGAGAAAATCTATGGAGGCATCTCGTTTTGACAGCTGATAAAAAGTATGTCAGTTGATTGGTGGTGTCAAGTACCCAATTGGGAGACACCACCAATCAATTGACGTACTTTTTATGTCATAACGCGATTTCACAATAGATTTTGAATGGCAATTTATACTATTTAACGTCATTTAAACGTTTATTTTAACGGGCTGGTTCGAGGTGGCGCTGGATATAAAATCCTGGAAGGACTTGGGGGAGGCCTTTGCCCAGCAGTGGGACAGCACAGGCTAAATAAAAAAAAAAAAAAAAAAAAAAAAACGTCATTTAAAAACATTCATCGAATTCTATGTAAACATCAACTATACCCAACGACCCTGATTACTTGTCTCCTTTGGCGACTGTACATGTTTGGAAGATTCTTATTTAGGAATCAATTGTCTCAACTTCACACGCTATCTATTCAAAGGAACTGTTACAAGTTAATAATGCCAGTTTAGCAATAGATATTAAACACGCTTACAAATATCATTTGCCTATTTTAGGGCTGAATGACATTCAAAACCTAAGTAGCCTAGTCTACGCTACTATAATAGTGTCGATTAGTGACGTATTTCTTACGTCACGTTCGCGCCAGTTAAAGCCGAGCTTAAATCCGATTAGTCATGACATCGGAATTAATAGACTGCTATTCTTTTTTTAAACTTGGCTCCACAGAATTAATTTCTCCTGTATCGTGGTTGCATTTACAAACATACAACTCACATACACAAACACAGCTATTATACGTTTATTTAAAAAGGAGATACCGAAAGCAAATTAGTAATATAAGACAACCAGATTCGTCTTGATTGTCACTGTCAGTGATTATTCTAATTACACACACAACAAACAAAGCCTGCAATGTTGTCATGTCACGCAAATCTAGTCGTATGCTTTTCTCATTATAAGAAGCTCCTTGAACCGCCTTATGGCCAAACACTCAAACGCTACTCAATGTTAAGCTGCCACTTTATGCCAAAGCAACTGACAGTACAAGGCTTAACGGCATCTTAAAATTGAGTAGCGTTTGAGTGTTTGGCCATAAGGCGGTTCAAGGAGCTTCTTAGTAGTTCTTGAGTATTTGGCCATTAGTATCTCTACTCGAACTCAAATCATTTATCAACACCAACATTAATGAGGCAAAGTTTGTAAGTTTGGATGTATTAGGTAATCTCCGAAACTACCCCCCATCCATCATCAATTTTATTTTTTTAACCAATTATACTAATAAACCATTTACAGGCACTTGAGAATTGTCAGTTGATCAGTCAGAAAGTTGAAGCTAGTTGCTCATTCTAAACAGTAGGTTCCTATAAAGAAGAAGGAACAAGATAACTGTATGGACACACTTTTAAAATAAAATATTACTGATCTACTAAACACTCACCAATCCCTGCAGTTCACCAAGCAGGCGCTGTATCCTGGCGTCACGTTCGCGTAACTCAGCAACCGCAGAGTCACGTTGCGCCGTGATATCGCGCAGATCTACGCGCATACCCTCCACACTGTATGGTCCTGCTGTTGCTCCACCGGAGGTCTGGAGACCTTGAGGACCTTGGAGACAGGATGGATGGGAACCTTGGTAACCAGGCTGTTGTTGCGCCTGGTAACCACCTTGCTGTTGGGTTTGGTAAGCTCCGCCATGAGTTGCCTGGTGGGACATTGGTTGGTATTCGGTCTGTGGATAAAGTAAAGATGCTTGTTATTTGCCATTGTAATTGAATAGGTATCTAATAGAAGAACATGATTTGAGACTTCTATTGATAAGAGAAAATTATAAATAAGAACAGAAAACTGACTGTACATCGTTCTTAGCAAGGTATGACACTAAACTTTTCAGATATGGCCTTACCTGGACCTAATACCAAATACGTTTGGATATCACAATACATTTGTTCACACAGAAAAAAACAACAGTCATGTAGAAATAGGCTTTCTTATAAAGTATCACATAGCAAGTAGTAATGTGTAGTACAATTGAATAATCCTGTACTTTGTGGCCCACAGCTGGGCAAAACCCGCCCCTTTCTCCTTCCAAACAACCTGATCTTGTGCGATCTCTGCCCATGTTTACTCTACTAACACGACCAGAACGTCCTGTCATAGTTCGAAAATTCATAAAAGGGGGTTTGGACTATAAACTACTACGCTATTCCAATGCGGGTTGATAGACGCTTAGTCACAGCCTTGGTTCGTCGGTCAGCAAAGTGCATGCAGGTAAAATTGACTTGAGTCTTTCTAGGATGTTAATATGACCCCTTGCACCACTTTTCAAACATATTCAAATCTAATGTAACACAAACCTTAATACTCTGAGCAGCAAACGCATTGATGGAGTAATCACTAAGCATTCCGACCAGTTCCCTCGCGTTGGAATCGAATTCATTCCTTACGCGGTACAGGTCGCGCTCAGTGTTCGTCTGCAGCTCGGAGAAGTGACGCTTCACCGATACTACCTCACGCCACAGGCTGAGCAGACGGTGGTGTTCGTTGGAGTAGTAGTCGTTGAAAGCCTGGGTTAATATAAAAGATATTTTGTATTATAAATATGGTGACATAAAAACAAAAAAGCAGGTTGAGCCTGATCCAATCTTGCCATAATATAAAATTGTTATGTCTAAGCAGGTAAATAATACAGGCTTTACTCAACATAATAAAAAAATATAATCGATTATTATGTCAATTTTGTTTTCACATAAATTTCATAAAGCAAAAGACGACGCAGATATGGAGTGGAAGCGCAGAGCATTGTCGGTTCGGGCTATTATGCTGGCCCGACGGTTCTTCCGACGTACAGCATAACACCAAATAACGCTGTTTAAAGCGTATTGCATGTCACTGTACTCGAGGTGCCTGTGGTTCAGCTACACCCAAAAAGACCTACAATGCTCTGCGGATCCAGTATAACAACGCATTTGAAGCGCTGCTGCAGCTGCCTCGATACTGTAGTGCGTCAGCTATGTTCGCTGGGGCACGTACCAACTGCTTCAACGCTGTATGGTGTAAAAAAGCGGCCTAGCTGCTAAACAGACTCCGTGGCAGCCCCAGCAGCATTCTACGAGCTATAGTCGGGAGACATGACAGCCCGTTGGTGAGGTCACTTGTTACCTATACTCTGTCTGTGTTATTAGTTAAGTACTAACATAGGTTAAGTCTATTGTGACTATCCCAATGGATCTTTGTTGTCTAAATAAATGAAATTATATTATTATTATTTTTTATAAAACTAACTTGTTCCTCATCTTTCCACTCATCCTCCTTCATGGACATCTCATCCCGCAGAGCCTCCCAGTCATTGGTCAGCTTCTGCAGGTCGTTGGTGAGAGCCTCATTGAGATTATGGGACTCCTCCAGTTGGTCTCGGAGCAAGTTGTTCTGCTGCACCAGTTTCTCACACCTGGTGGACAGTTCAATATTCATGGAATGAAGATAAAACTGAAGTTAAAAAAAAAACTAAAAGTAATTTACAAAAAAAATACACAAATCTAACTACTTACAGCATAGGTACAAGTACCAAGAAATGCTAAGAATTTGTTTTTAATATGAAATCACCATTATTAGGTGCTATTACAAACAATAAGACACATTGTCTTCTCTTTAATTTAATTCCTAACCCAATCTGACCTGACCTTCAACGCCAAAATTATCCCTTACTTGCGTTTCTCCTCATCCAAACGCCTCAACGCGGTCTCCAGGTCGGTGATCCTGGCATCCGCGGCTGAGACGGCAGCCGATGCGCACGTGGTGGCGGAGGGCGGCGGCGGCAGCGAGATGCTGTGGCTTTTCACCGCCGGAGCGCGGAAGGTGGACGGCTCGCGGTATGAAGGCTCCCGGTACGTCGTCTGCTCGCTGCGTGGAGTGGTCTCCAGCATTTGAGTTTCGAGTTCCGAACATCGCTGCTTGTATTGCAGTACCTTTTAGTGAAAGTTTTTAATAATTCATATTATTTTATTGTTACAGTTGGTTATGGGTTGGCTATGTTTTTTCGTTTTATAACTTCAACTCTTCAATAACGATTTTTGTGAAAGCGACACCACAATTTTGCTGATATCTAGATATAGATGATCAATCGCTGGATATTATTTAGATGATTTAAGACAGTTAACAAAGGTTATTAAATAATAAACTGAACTATACACTAGATTTTTAAGCAGGCTCAGACAATTTTGTGTTTAGTGATTAGTGTTTGTAAATAAATATCACATAGCTGACTTCTGACTTATGATAAAAAATTTGATTGTCTTGTCATTGTCAACATGAAGCTGTAGATTATGTCAATGTCAATTACATTGTCAGTTTTTTGACATTTTATCTTACGTTCAATAATAAAAATAGTAAGTATATTCTACTACAGTATAGAAAAATCGTGTAATTTCAGTAAAATAAAAAAATTAAGAAAGCAATTAATACAATTTTCGGAAGTCGATGTCTCTAATTTAATTTGGAATACACGGACTCCGCTTATTATATCTGCAATGATCAATGAAATTGCTGAGAATCCAATAAACAGCACAGTACATTATAAGTACTGCCTTCAATTACCTTCGACTGAAGCCTGGACACCAAAGCAGCTTGGCCTTGCTGAGCTTTGCGGTAAGCATCAAGTCTACGCTTATGGTCAGCAGCCTCGCCAGCAAGACGAGCGCGTAGCTCCTCGTTCTGCCGCCGGAGGTCACTGCCAACGCTCCCTCCCGGAGAGTCCATCTCTGGAGGACTGTCCAGTGGCTTCTACACAACAAAAATCAAATGAAAGTGGAAAATAGACCACAAGTGCATTTTTTGTTTCGGTTTATTTTTTTGTTTCATGACCAGGAACTGCTAAGCCATTCTGATTCATTTGAAGCTGCTGGCAGAAATTTCTTAAGAAATAAGCAGTACCTATGTACTCATATTTTATAATGTTCTTTTCCTGTGTTGTCTACTGTGTGTACATAAATAGTAAAATAAATAAATAAGCTACACCACACCCAAAATTGGGTTGCAGATTTATGTACATGTACTCAGTGTTTTATCAAATACATTTATACCTCCTTCTTGAGCCGATGAGGAAGCGTGCTCGGAGGTCGCCGGCCGATAGGAGCCCGAGCGCTCCGCGGCGTAGTCAGGCCTTCCCTGCTCGGCAACTAGGAAATGTAGATTAAGTATCTAAGTTAATTATTACTTGGAAACTACGGTTTTACAGACCCAAATCCACATAATACTTTTATCTAGTGAGTAGGTATGTAAGTAGTTAAGTGCAGGACTTTACATTAAATATTATCTACCTACCTACCTATTGAGATTTTCGGGACAACATATCACAAGCTAATTAAGCCTAAAAAGAAACCAGTATCTAGCGTTTCAAATTAATAAGAAACAGTAGCGACCTGAAAAGTAACTTTCTTCTTAACCTTCCTTTGCTTCATTTCTAAATAAAAATGACGTGCCGACTTAAATTCGAAAGACATTTTGCACGAAAGCTTAACTCATTCACTTATCTGCGATTTTCACAAAATAAAACGTCCACTAGCTCGAGGAAATAGAAAGGAGGTCGTAATAAAAAGTAAAAAGACAACATTGCTAGGTGTGGCAACAGTGAAATTGCGGTTTGTACTGCAGAAATGAGTCGGGCGAGCTTTCCGTAGGGCGGCAAGAAACACTGGCTATCGGACTAGGCATCTAATTATCACCGCCCACACTGCAGTTACTCAGCAAGACCCCTTACCGAGGTGAATAAACCTGTCCCCTTTTAGCATTAAATAAATGATTGTACCTACAATACGGTCAACGTAACTTGGCGCGTCTGAAGTTAGCTGTTTGGCTGCGCAATGGAACTTTTAGGAACGAAATTGTCTACTGCGCAGCTAATCGGCTAACTTCAGACGCGCCAAGTTACGTTGACCGTACTGTACGTAGGTACAAATTCTACTGTAGGTAATTGTTGCAATCAACCCTTAGGCAACTTCCGTCAATATCACTGACAATGCTTTTTCATTTTGATTAATGCTAAAGGGATAACACCCCGAACGTGGAAGTACCAATTCCGAAATAGGAAGCGATCATTCCCCCATAAAGGAAGAAGGTCCCTAGATAAGGTTGAAAATTGGGCTATGAAGGTTTATTTATTTATTTATTTATTAAGGCTCTCCAACGACTTATTCACTAATACACTTACAACAAACTGTTTAAACTTATTAGATTACAGTGAACTTGTCACATAAAGGAGTGCACAGCACTTCGGAATTTAAAAATTAAAACATTATTAAAGACAAATTAAATTAAAAATAAAGCGGTTTAAACACTAAAGAACCAAAAATAACTGCAAATTTACTACAAAAATTGTTAACAGAAGAAGGAGTAGATCTGTTTATAGTGGAACTGGTCAGAGAATGCAATAGAATACAATTACACGAGAGACGCTGCCAGGGTTCAATTTCATAGCCCAATTTTCACAGGTAGGTACCGAAGTATTTACTTCGTATTATACGAAACAAATACTTCGTAGGTACCTAGTCCCTACACTGCGTATCGAAGTAGGTATTAAAACTTCATAGGCTACCAAAGACTATAAAACCAGGGTTTTATTCTCTTTGCTACCTATACGTTTCGACATTGACGCAGTAGGTACCTACGTGAGGTAGAAAATTGGAATCTGATATTGATAGGACTAGGGACTAGGTATGGTAACGATATTGAAACATTGAGCGCTGAAACCATAGGTACCTGTTCAATTATGTATAAAGCCGTGGTAAAAAGGCTCATTTAAACGCTTTATCAATAAAAAAATGTTTTATGTTCAGAAACATGAAATGTTCATGTATTTTTACTTTGATTCACATGCAAGGTACGCCATTATTCTTTGGTACCTAGTAAAGTTCGTAGCTCTATGTAGGTCATGTAATAGGTCAATTACCTTTACCACTATCGTCTGCCATTCACCACTAGTAAGTTTAACCTTGCAGAACAAAGCGTGTAAACAAACCATGGTTTACTATTAAATTTTTTCTTTATTCTATAAAATATTGCAAAGAAAATGTTTTTAAACTCACCTATTTCGATGAAAACGTTATGGCGTCCATGATTCGTAGAGTTATTTGATGAAAACTTAGTGAAAATTTGATAATACGCACGTATCCTAGCAACGCAATCAATGTGAGTTAGTTAGTTATGTCAATTAAAGTATGCAGCAGTGCTATTCTGTTACAATCTCCCTCGGTGAACACCTACGTGAAGTGAGCTGTCATCCGTCCGTGATGACAGCTCGTCATCTCGTAGGTGTTCACCGAGGGAGATCGTGATGACAGCTCACTTCACGTAGGTGTTCACCGAGGGAGATTGTAACAGAATAGACATACAGGTAATAAAATCTTAACGACAAATTATTTATAGACGCACTTTTAAAAACATTATGAGTAAAATACACTTTAATAAAAGAACAGAGTTTAATTTAATTAAACAAAAGAGAAATCATTGAATTTGTCGTAAACTGCGTTATGAAACCATGAAACCCATTTTTTTTTGTTTCGCGCCTCCGTAGGCGTAGAGCCTGATACAATTATTATGACAGCCAGTATTAATTGCGCGTTTGTGCAGTTCGTATATATAAACTAAATCATTTTTCTAGTTTTCTTGTACTTCGTCGTTTCCCACGTGTGTTCAGTAAAAGCTGATGGGGTGAACTGTTTAAAAATTTTACGAATAAGTATTATTTCGAGGGGCGAGCGATTCGCTTGACTGATCACCGCCCCCTGTATGTTGGTACAGGTGTACCTACCTCAACGATATGATAATGATAACACTTTTTATATTAGGGTTCTGCACTTCAAAAAAACCATGAAAACTTTTTGATGTAAGTACATTATTAGTATTGTTACTATTGCTTGTAAGTAGTGCAGAAAAAAAAGAAGATAAAGTCGAGGAAGCCCAGTAGCCAAACCACTTACTTTAAACTTCGGAGTTTAAAGTTACATTATACTAAAATACATATTAAAAATTATCAGTTACCGAATCTACCGACTTACGGCTTGTATCCAGACATTCGTAGAGAATTTTGTACGGAACAATTAGCTTAAAGTGGGCCTCCATCCTGACCCAATTTTCACTATCGATTTCACGACTGTTCCCAAGTTCCCAAAATACAGTATGACTCAAGGAAGGACCTACGCCGTAGCACTTGTTTAAAAAACTATTAATTACTCTATTAAATAAATACAACTTCTATTTTGCTTTTAACGAATGGAGTAGGCAGGTAAATCGATGCATATTAGTAGGTGAATACTTCGTATGTACTATGTTTATTTATAAGTATCTTTATGATATCTAAATATACCTAAGTATATGATACGGCTAAAAATGGGTTAAAAATTAGCCGGCTGAACCACAACCGCAACACCTCAGGTAAAAATTAAGAGCCAAATGAAAAATGAAAGACGAATAAAAAAATATGTACGCGTTGTCAAACATAAAAATAAATATTTAAAAAATTAAAAGAATGTTCATAAAATGAAAACTACTGGGCCAAACAATGTTCAATTTTTATGGGACCAAATGGCAACTATTCCGCATCAAACTAAAGAAGAATCACGTAAATCGGGTCATAAATCTCAGAGTAATCAATGTACATAAAAAAAAAAACAACCGAATTGAGAACCTCCTCCTTTTTGAAGTCGGTTAAAAAGTAGCCTATGTCCTTTCTGGGGGTTCAATATCTGTACCAAAGTTCATTACCTACATCGGCTCTGTAGTTTAGCCGCGAAAGCGTAATCTAAACAAACTGACTTTCACATAAATATAAAGTATTAATTGGTTATCCAACCACTTTAAGACAAAAACTGGACAAGTGCGAGTCGGACTCACCCACCGAGGGTTCCGTACATATTTGTAGGTAGTACATATCCATACTTCTATACTAATCCATACCTACTATCCATAGGTACTTTATTCTACTAAATATTATAAATGCGTTTTTGCGACATTAACGGCCGTATCTTTTTTCACGTTAACATAGAGGATTGATTTTTTACAGTATCAAGGGACCGTAGACTTGAGTATGTGGTTTTAATTTCAATCTCGATACCTCCACGCGTTCCCGAGTTAAAGGGTCTTGACAGACAGACAGACGGACAACAAAGTGATCTTATAAGGGTTCCGTTTTATCCTTTTGAGGTACGGAACCCTAAACATTAATAGAACCACAACTCAGATATTATAGTAACACAATAATACGGTCTGTAATCTGTCAAGAAACAATAATTATGAAATTAATTCACACTAATGTACGAGTAGGTACCTACATGAATAGAGATAGTGCTTTTTCAGAATGTTCTAGTAACTACGAGAAAACTCAAGAGACGCACCAAGAAAAACAACTTTACAGCAATCCTTTCATACGTGATGATGTAACATTGTAATATTTTCAATCTGCGTCACAGCTTGGTGTGCGATGCGTGGGTTCAACGACCGATACCACAATCCCTGATAAGCTTTAAAGTCACAATTTGAGATAGTAACCGATGCTAATAGGATTTCTTAAAGAAGTTATATTTCAAGAAGTTATATTTCATTTAGAACTAAGTGGGAATCTATGTAGGTTTTTGTGGACTATTGATTTAAAAGTTGCCGCCCTAAGAAGTTTAAACATTTCAGTTGTAATCTTTCTGCACTACTCCCATGTTACATAGGGTAGGCGCAACATCATCATCATCACCATGTCAACCTTTAGACCACTGCTGGGCATAGGTATCCTCCAAGGGGTGTTCAGCCGTAATCACCATCCTTGGACGATGCATGTTAGCGATCGCAGTAGGTGTTGGTGTACTCAGCAGGAAACTGCTGCCCGTCCTCTGGTCAATATCCCTCTGTCGCCTTCTACGACACCCACGGGTAGAAATCGGGTGGTGCTATTCGCGTCCGGCACCACACGGCCACACGACTTATACGTTTACTTCTTCCATTCCGTCCTGTCAACCGTTATTGCTATTACTGACTTCACACAATCGATTCATCTTTAATATCTTCGTAATTTCTTAAATATTGCTGTGATGAGCAAATATGTGAGTGACTTAATCACTAGCTGACAGATCGTCTTTGGTACCGAGGTGCAATAGACGGTGCATGTATACATGCATGTAAGTATACCGTATAATTATATAACTGTCAGTTTATTCAATGAGAGACTTTGAACAGGAGGTAAATGCTTACCTCGACAGTGACCAACAGCTTTCACCACCTATAAAATCTGTAACAGCAAGGGAAGTACAAAAATCTGTAAAAATGTTAAGCAATCAAATAGCTCCAGGCACACAGGCAGGCAGGCTTAATCACTGGTGAAGTCCTAAAACGTCTTCCTAGGAAACCTGTTGCCTTTCTGACTATGCTGTTCAATGCAATAATGACATTACTTTCCCAAACTGTGGGGTATCGCTTAAATATGCATGTTACTGATACCTGGAAAAGCACCTACAGGCCAATCCAAGCTCTTACAGGCGAATTAGTTTGTTACCATTGCTATCCAACCTATTCGAAAAAATCTTCTTACGAAGACTAAAGCCAATTCTAGAAGAACAAGCCATAAAGCCAAATCATCAGTTTGGGTTCCGGGAGCAACACAGCACTAGAACAGGTACACCGTATAGTGAACAAGATAAGGCAATCTCTGGAGCAGAAGGAATACTGTGCTGCGGTCTTCTTGGATATACAGCAGGCATTTGATAGAGTCTGGCACAAGGGCCTACATTACAAGCTGAAAAGCCAACTACCTAATTCATATTACATGGCACTCAAGTCTTACATGCAAAATAGAAAATTTCAAGTTAAAGTCGGCGAAAAAGTGTCCCCTTTGTATGATATAAAGGCGTCTGTACCGCAGGGCACCGTGCTTGGCCCAGTACTCTACTCACTATATACAGCTGATCTACCGTGTAACGAAGACGTAGTAACAGCGACATATGCAGATGATACCGCGTACCTCGCAAGCCATACAGACCCGGCTGTAGCATCAGCAAAACTACAAACACACCTGTTTGAAGTTGACAAATAGTTGGAAAAATGGAGAATAAAGCCAAATGTTACTAAATCCATACAAATAACGTTCACGCTCCGCAGAGGAGACTGTCCAGCTGTCACTCTGCGAGGGGAGGAATTGCCCACAGAAAAGAGTGTAAGATACCTGGGATTTCATTTAGATCGAAGGCTATCGTGGGCTACTCACATAAAAACAAAACGAAAAGAAGCGGATTTAAAATTTAAGAGACTCTACTGGTTGATTGGGAGGCAATCACCACTTACTTTAAACAACAAGATGCTAGTCTATAAATGCATAATTAAACCCATATGGACATATGGAATCCAGCTTTGGGGGTCAGCTAGTAACTCCAGTATTGAAATCCTGCAAAGGTTTCAGAACAAAGCATTGAGGATAATCTCAAATTCACCATGGTTTGTTAGAAATGTAGAAATACATGATTACTTGGAAATACCAACTATCAAGGAGGAGGTAAGCAGATATTCTGCTAAATACAAGGAGAGACTGCAAAACCACATAAATCAAGTCGCTAGAGATCTAACTATCACCAATAAGGACACTATAAAACTGAAAAGATGGCAAATACTACAGTTGGACCAAAGATGCTAGCCGGACATTATTATGTGAAAGCCGAGGGAGAGAATTTACGGAAATGCCCCTCTGAACAAGAATGAAAAAGCCAAAACATCTGATTATGACTTAGTCGATTGCAGATGCAAAAAGGAAAAAAAAAAAAAAAAAAGGTACCTATAACTTTAACGTCTACGAGAATGTTGGTTGTCTGCGGAGATTTAAGTTTTTTGAACCAAACAGACATGGTTTTTTTGTATAAGTACCGTGTAGACAACGTGGTGCGCGTGCGTCATGTTCGTGAACTGGCGCCATCAGTTGCGATTATTATAAAATATTTTGTATTGATCTTTACCTACAATGTTTAAGCACTATGAATAATAATAATGTAACCAGAATTTCGTAAAAACTTGATTAATAAAAAGAGGAGTTTCTTGCTCGTTCCTCTCCATAGAGACCTACGTATATACCCTACGTTTTGGAAAGACAATTAGCTTCAACTTTCTGACTGACCTTTGACATTGTAAAAATCTGTTATTTTGACTTTACAAACAGATAGGTACCCTACTTCAATACTATTTATTTGTCTATTACGTAGTATTTGTGGTATCGTAGTATTGAACATGTAAGTAGTAGTATAGATACAGGGTTATAAATATGAGTCAAGTATCCTTGAAGAATAGATATCGTCTTTAACCAATCCAGACTAATTATTTTAAGACTTAAGTTTGTTTGTAAGAAGCACCAAGTAAAAGTAACAAGTCCGGAAATCCTGATCCGATTAAATAAAAATACTGCTAAGAAGCTACATTATTACCGAGCGCCATAGGCTATATAAAAATCTTCTGTGCGTGTGTATGAAAGTGAACTCTTCCTAAACGGCTGTACTGATTTTGATATTTTTTTTTGTGTGTGCGCCAGTGGATTCGGAAATGGAATTCGGAATTTAGATTCACAATTGGACCCGGTAGATGGCGCTGTAGTCGGATTTTTATTTTTCAGGGCAGGACAACGTCTGCCAGACCTGCTAGTGTTTTTTAGATAAATAAAATCTAATATATAAAATTCTCGTGTCACAGTTTTCGTTCCCGTACTCCTCCGAAACGACTTGACCGATTCTGATGAAATTTTGTGTACGGTCACCAAAGGAGATAAGTATCCATGTCGCCGGAAACAGTTGAAGTTTACTTAGAAACCGATAGGTGTTTATAAATAAAATAAAATACAATTAATAGAAAATAAACAGTTCAATGATTTAATAAAATTTCATTTGAAAGCCCCCATTGGTTTCTAAGAAATCTTCAACTATTCCCGACGACATGGATACTTATCTCCTTTGCTGACTGTACATATTGGGTAGGTCTGAGAATCGGCCAACATCTATTTTTCATCCCCCTTTTCCCCCCCCCTTTTCATCCCCCATCCAAATGTTCGGTAGATCGGGACAGGACAACGTCTGTCGGGTCAGCTAGTAAAAATATAAAGATTATTTTCAAGCAACAGGACTCATGCTTGATTTCCACATGGATGAAGTCGCGGGCAGAAGCTAGATGATATTCGAACAATTTATAACATGCACAATGCACATCATTACAAAAAAATAAGGGAGCGACTGCACAACGTTATCTTATCTGAATGTTATTATTAAAAGCAAAGCAATAACAATTTTATTGTTTAGTAGGTACTATTTTTAGTTCTTTATTTTTCAAACGTTAGCCCTTGGCTCTAAAACGGTCATTCAATGATGACGGATCAATTTCTGCTAGCCTGTTTCTATGCAGTAAATCGGAAAATGTATATTAAAACTGTAATTGACTATACCTACTTATTGATAATTCCGTAGATACTTTCACATTGATAAATGGATAAGCTAACAGATACTGTTATTATCATACATTACGTGCTAAGTAGGTATAGTACCTATTACTTGACGCACTGTAGGTACAATATGGCCGACGTATCTTGGCGGTCCTGAAGTTAGCGGATTAGCTGCGCAGTAGACAATTTCGTTCCTAAAAGATCCATTGCGCAGCCAATCGGCAAACTTCAGGACCGCCAAAATACGTAGACCGTACTGTACTGTAAGTAGCTGATAAAGCAAGGGGCATGTCAACAATCATTTTTCCTTCGTGCAGGAAACTTGTAATATTTTCATTCTGCCGAATTATTTCATTAGGTAAGTATATTATTATTGTTTAGGATTTCCCAACCAACTATGTAGCATAATTATTTGACGAAACAGTCGAAGGAATCTACATGTATGTGTATCTGTAACCAAAAACGGACTAAAATAGTAGATTCTATGTGTACCTACTACTTACCTATACTCCGTTCACAATAAGATTAGACATTTACACAAACCTTTTTTACAGCCCCTTCAACCGATTTTGACTTCTATTCCGTAGGCGTAAGGATGACATTAGAGGCAAAAAAGTGGTTACAATAACAACTGTTGTTTGCAGCTGCCATTTGTCATGCCACCAACGCAATATAAGTCAAAATCGGTTGAACGAACTGTAAAAAAGGTTTGTGTATAATCTAAACTTATTGTGAACGGAGTATACTTACCTACCAGTACGATTTGAGGAAAGTGGCTGGCAGCGGATGGCTGCAGGTTTACCAAGACCGGGTTCTTTGGCAATCTCTGGGGGAGGCCTAACGTTCAGCAGTGGACATACCGCACGTACGGCAAAAGGCCGATATTATGATGACGATGAGTATGATGACCTACCTATAGGATGTTTACAAGAGCCAAAGAAAAAAATTCACAAAGAAGAAAGTCACAAAGAAGAAAGTCACAAAGAAGAAAGTCACAAAGAAGAAAGTCACAAAGAAGAAAGTCACAAAGAAGAAAGTCACAAAGAAGAAAGTCACAAAGAAGAAAGTCACAAAGAAGAAAGTCACAAAGAAGAAAAGGGACCTTTTATTTACCTTTACAGACTTTAGACTTAGACTTTAGTCTCACAAGGTGCAAAGTCTAGTTATTTCGGCCAAAGGATTATGCAAACAAAGATTGTAATTGAACCTACCCTTTGGACTTTGGTACCATAAAATTCAAAGGGCAAAATCATACTTAATCTATATTTTGTTATTAATCCTTTTATTTTCAACGTTATAATGTTTAATGATACAATCTCTATGTCTCTATCTGTATCTCAAGTACCTATGTACTTGAAATATTCAAGATAATTAATACCCCCTGTGACTATGCAAGTACGGTCCGTACCTAGTATCAACAAAGTAACGATGATCGTCGATAGATATATGGTAGTCTTATTTGGGCACTGCAACATTTTAGTATGTGGCAGGGCAATACTTAAAACATTGCTGGCAATGTATTTCAACCACACATTGCTGGGAAAATATGCCACTTAGGGCGGGTTGCTTCAGCTAACCATTACTGACCGGTAATAGTCAAAAATGGCGCTAACTATCGTCAAATCAAAAAAATGGGTTGTTTCACAAAATCATACGTCAAAAAGTTACTATTACCATATCCGACCAGTCATCGTAATTTTGTGTTGTCAAACAGCTACTTCAAACATCAAAATATTATGGAATCTATTTTTGAGTAACTTTAACTGACGGATTTTTATGTCATGAAACAACCCGTTACATTTAACGTACGTTAAACATAGCACGTCATAGTAACTTTTTAACCGTCCGTATGTAACGTTAACCGACTGTTAGAAACAACCCGACCTTACAAAGGTACGCCATATACAAAAATGCTAACAGACGGTCAAAACATCCAATACTCAGCCTTTATGCTAGAAGCAATTAAGAGTAGGTACAGAATTATTTTTTGACGATCGTCTTTATTTTTTGAGACACCCGCCACACTATTCCCAAGTCACTGCAACTCCGGAAAGTCATAATCAACAGTGGCGACCACTAGAAAAGCGTCAAGGCAATTAATCTCGACGAGTCCCGGAGAAACATTGCAATTGTCTTGGATCTCGCAATGAATTTAATCAGAAAAGAACAGCGGAGGAGTAAGAAAAACATATTTACCACTTTCCTCCAAATCAAGCAGGAGACAAAACAGAACTAGGCCATAAGACCAAAGGGACGTTTACAACTGGGGGTCCTAGTTGCCAAGCACTACGGATTAAAATTATCATTATTTAATGGGTTGTAAAAAGTCATTCAAAAGTCATTTGATTCCAATATTAGGTACGGCAATAGTCTATTAGCTTCTTTACATAAATGATGAAAAAGATAGTAATGTAACTCTTTGTATACGAGCTCGTCCGGAAAAGTACTGCCACCATATTTATTTCTACTGCAAAGCAGCATTGCTGCGTTTCGGTTTGAAGAATATAGGTTGCCGCTGCGCTGTAATTAAAAGCACATAAGATAATTTAACTTTGTTTAATCTGCAAAGATTCTCGTATGGTTTGATCAAATCCCTAAACTGCTTTAGTGAAATGGTAAAATAATCGAATAAGGACTCGTAGAACTTTATGATATTTTTGCCAAATCACTAATGTTCTTCAGGGAAACAACCCAATCGAATTGTTATTAGAATTGTTTTATCATCTGCCGTGACTGGGATTTGCCTTAGGGATTTGATCAAATTCCTAATTGAATAATTTCCCGACCCTGCGACATATGCAATGGTGATTATCTAACATCAAGTGGGCCGTTCGAATTGCTTCCCATCCAATGACATAAAAAAATTGTATCATACGTCCCGTGGGCTGTCTCAGCCAGAATAACCACCCCCCATTTCATCACGAGGGTGTCGTAGAAGGCGAAGGGAAAACCTGGAAGTTAGGCAGCAGCCTGAGTCTGACAACCAGTCTTACGAAGGGGTATCGTGTTACTCAGTAACTGGGTTGTGGTCCAAAACATAGTTGGGAAACTAGCCCTTTTCCAACTATGTTTTGGACCACAGATGAACTATGAACAGTGTGAGTGAAGAGTGTGTGTGTGTGCGTGTGGTGTATGGTGATGGCCTTTTTAGTTTCAAGAGAGACAATTAACAACCATTGGGTTGTGTGTGACACCATTAACACCTCGCCGCAACGCTGATCTACGCGAGACACAGTAGGTATTTAATTGTGTCTGTAATTACGGCTTACGAGGGCCAATAATTCCTAAACAGAACTTCTCTAAAAATACATTCGATTTTAGCCCTGAAACGAAAACCTATTTAATTTTTAATTTACTGTAATTCAAATGTCAATTGAACGGAAGTGTCACCTACCGCATCTACCCTATTCTATATTCTAGATAGATCTTCTAATGGGAGGAAATTATTTCATTGGCTTAAGGCGCTTCCCTGACCAAATAACCTTACCATACATTTCCTCTTTGCGGCAGAATCGAATTTCGCAGAATTTTTGAGTTTTTTTGTTATAAAGAAAAGAGAAACGATCTTTTGAAATAAAATGAAACGTGAATTATAAAGATTTTTAAGTTACCTATCTGTTAGTGTAATCCTCAAATCAATAGCCCGACAACTTTAGCAAAAGGAACACGTTTTCAATTATTTTAGTCATTTTTTCACAGGGAGATTTAGGTGTATAAAGGGTACATAAAAAACAAATAAGAACGTGGAATGTGATGATAGGATATTGAACATTAATAATATGCTTTTAGATGTAGTTTGTTTCTCTTAATTAATGAGTTAATAGCCCCTGAATAACGTAGAAAAACGCACTTTTGGTCGGGGTAGCGCCTTAAGACCCTTCATGAGAGGTAAGGAGAACTGTCTCTGTGTACCAAAAAGTGTCCCATAGAATGTGTTAAATAACGGTGGCGCTACAATTTGGCGGGTTTTGGAACTGTTATTTACTGCTAAAAGCTGGACACTTTTTATCTTTCCCCCCATGGCCACATGAGATAGTTTTCCTTGCTCTACCCTACACACATTGGCATAGATTGATTTATTAGTAGTAATAAAAGGTGTACGCTCCGTTCGCCCCTTGGATCTTGCCTCTTACGATTAAAATGTTCCATTCGCCCCGTTTTTATTTATTTTGGGGTAGTGATTCGCCCCTTGCGGCATTTCCTTGGAAATTTTACCAAAAAAGGTATAGTTAGACAGAAAAATGCATACATTATAAGCAACGCGCCATGTTTAATTTAAGTCTATGTTTAGAAAAACTGTGTGCGTAGGTACTCATGACTGCTATAATCTACATTGTTGTGTTTTTGACATTTTATTCCACAATTTTTATATATTTTTTTATATAAAATCTTAGTGAACTGCCAGGACAGCTGAAATGAACTGGAACTAGGTGTATGCATTTTTCTGTCTAACCATACCTTTTTTGGTAAAATTCCAAGGAAATGCCGCAAGAGGCGAATCACTACCCTAAAATAAATAAAAACGGGGCGAATGGAACATTTTAATCGTAAGGGGCCAGATCCAAGGGGCGAACGAAGCGTACACCTAATAAAACAACCGTTAATATATTATCAAATGCTCAGAAGCAGTAAAAAGAATATCATTATACATAATGTGACGCAATTAGTGCGTGGTCCAGCGCGCATAGCTATCATTCGGACGTTGACTTATGTAATCTTATCACACCCCCTTTTGTTATTGATTTCTAACTCAAAATATTATGACTCCAATTTAATGTTAGATCTGTGAAAAAAAATGTCTTGAGACGAGTCGGTGTCTCTTTAATTTTTTTTAGGAAAAAGGTCGTGACAATGTTTATATTTATGTGGAATTAGGGGTTGAGATCAAAAAAAAAGTTGTTATTATTATTACTAGTTTATTCGGTTTAGGCTCCGCTCGCCCCTTAGATCTGGCCTTTTGCGATTAAAATGTTCCATTCACCCCGTTCTTTATTATTTTGGTGTAGTGATTCGCCCCTTGCGGAATTTATACCAAAAAAGGTATAGTTAGGGTGTCGGTCGGGTTATTCCACTTTTCCCTCCTGACAGAATCCCCTCAGGGGGGAAATCTGGACCCCAATGTAAAAATCATCCAGAAAGGCCCCTTTTCATTTTTAGTTATTCCAGTATTCCGCCCTGAGAGAATCTCCCTAGGGGGGAAAACTGCACCTTAATGTAAAAAAAAATCAGAAATTCCCCTTTTCATTTTGGATTATTCCACTTTCCCCCCCTTATTTTTAGTTTTAATTTCTACGTTCTTGAAGTACATAAAAAAAATAGAGATTCTATAAAATGTGATGAAAAGTAAAAAAAAAAATGGTTTTTATATTATATTATCCATACTTAATATTATAAATGCGAAAGCAACTCTGTCTGTTACACTTTCACGATGAAACGGCTGAACCGACTTCGGCGATTTTTTTTTTTTTTTTTGCAAAGGCTAGTTTTTAGCAAAATAGGGTTTGTTTGTTACGTTTTCACGCTAAAACGGCTGAACTGATTTGAATGAAATAATAAACAACAACTTGTCTGTCTATTTAAAGTATTAAATAAATAAATATATTTAACTTTTTTTGAATATTACTTTTTGTAATGCACCTGCCATATTATCTCTTCACCACCCTTGGTTGACTGGCAGAGAATACCTAAGGCATTAAGTCCGCCTTTGTACCTTTGTGCATGAAGTATAAATAAATAAATAAATAAATAAATATTTAAAGTGGAAAAACAATTAAATATTAAGATTATATTAGCTTTATTGACTATATTGACGAAGGCCGCATGGCGGCTTCCTCCTACGTACCTCTGTGGGGATTTCTGGACGGTGTTTTTTTTACATTCCAGTTCTTCCCCCTGAGGGGGATTATTAGGGGGGAATTCTTGACTCCAATTTTTAGATTCCAGTTTTCCCCGCTCAAGGAGCACTTTCAGGGGGGATTTGTGGAATAAGTATTTTTTCGATTCCAGTTTTCCCCCTCAAGGGGGATTATCAGGGGGGAATTCTGGACTTTTAATTTTAGATTCCACTTGTCCCCCTAAGGGGGCTTTTAGGGGGAATTTGTGGAATAAGCCGGCTAGAATTATGTTTAGTAATGTTGAATAACTATACCATTGAAATGAAAACCACGCCAATAGCGATTTGATCAGTCTCCATACTAATATTATCGATGTTTTGTAAAGCATGGCATAATCGTGGAAATATTCGCACTATTATCTAAAAAATCATACAAAATGTACCGTACTGTTATTGAAATAAAATCGATTGTGTATTATCTAAATAAGGCGAATGCTGCTGCCTTGCTGGCATAAATAAAGCGAAGAGTTTGCTTAATTTTTAATTAAAACACTCTCATCTCCAGATATCCTGGGCCGTTCTTTTACGATATCCCTGAGTATTATAGGCTACTATATTTTTTATCTTATAGGAATTCATAAGTCGCGGATGAATTCGGGGGTCAAAACTAGTTTTATATAAAATAAGTAAGTTCATAAAATGTATTCTGTAACTTTGTACCTCTACCATTTGGTAAACTAAGTACATCTTGTGCTCTTAATATCTAGTGTTAATCATTATTTCTAGCAGTGTTCTAATTACCTACACCCCACCATAAGCGAACTGGCAAAATCAACCTCATCACGAATCCATGACAGTAAAACCTTGCGGAATAAATTAGCAAAAGCTTGTGGCTTCTGAGTCCGGGACCGATTGTGTTATTCGTTTATTTGAACCCTGCGTGTCTGATGGTCCGATGCGAACTGGGTCACAATAAACGTTTACTACCAAAATGATAATCTCGGCAAATAATCGAACCGTGACGGGACCAGACGGCAGGGCTGTATGTAGCTATAAAGTATAACTTGTGGGGCTCTGTTGCTAACCTGTGTTGATAAGGACAATTTTTTAAAGGAAATTCAAACTAATTTAAACTACTAGGCTTTTTATCCAACATGTTTTTACACATTTTTACAAAACATTAATGGAAGGTTTTAAGTACCCCATTCATAGTATATTTTCACAATATAATTATATCCACCGTGTGGTGACGGCCGCGAATAGCACCACCCCATATCTACCCGTGGGTGTCGTAGAAGGCGACAGAGGGATATTGACCAGAGGATGGGCAGTAGCGTCCTTCTGAGTACCATTATATAACACCTACTGCGATTGCCAATATGTATCGGCCAAGCACGGTGATTATGGCTGAAAGCCATTTGAAAGCCATCAGTGCGATACATTGCAAACATGAATAATTTATTATTAATATACTATTTGTTTAAATATAATATAATACCACCTTTAACAAAAATAATCTGTATATATTTGCATTCCTTGTTACATAAGGATTTAAGCTAAACTACAGTCCTATGCGGCGTCTCCCCGCAGACCATTAGTCTACCTTTTATCTTACGCGGCATGCTTAATGACTGCATCAGCGGACGGCGTTGGCCTGGCTGAATTCTGGGCCAAACCAGGAATCTGGCAAGAACAAACACAACACACACATACACACTCACACATGTACACACCCATGATACATGACACGCTAATGCTGGCACTTCACATGGCGTATTTTTGCAAAAAATTGCCTTATTTGGATAATACAAAATCGAGTTTATTTCAATAGCAATATTAATTTTTTTATTATCCAAATAACGCAATTATATTTGTACAAATACGCCAGCATAAGAACAAGAACTACAGTTATGGACCTTGTTACGGCACAGCAACGTAGGTAATAGTATCTTAAAGTTAAAAGTCATTAAAAAAACACAACAATAAATTATTTTATATTAAGCTTTTACCCGCGGCTACGCTCGCGTGAATGTCAACAAGTTATATACTAAAACCTTTCTCTTGAATCACTCTTAGGGTTACCAACTCTTTGTTGGTCAAATATAGTAGTTCTAAAATGTTTACCCATAAAAATATAGTAGATAACGAAATGGTGAAAAAAAATATAGTAGGTTCCAAAAGGGTAGGTTCCGAAAGGTGAACGCATCTGTCAACTTGACATTCCAGAATCGTTAAAAATTGGTATTGACGTTTTGTTTTACGCTTACACATTTTGAAACGAATATTATTGCTAAGAGTTTGATGCCTTTAAAATATAGTAGTTTCGACTACTATATCTTTTTTTCAAAAATATAGTAGTCGGGCCTCTAATATAGTAGGATACTATATTATATAGTAGGGTTGGCAACCCTAATCACTCTATCTATTAAAAAAACCCGCATCAAAATCCCTTGCGTAGTTTTAAAGATCTATGCATACATAGGGACAGACAGCGGGAAGCGACTATGTTTTAGACTATGTAGTGAATTGTCCACGACTTCGGTCACATGAATGTCGGTAATCGCGGATGCAGACGAAGTCCCGGATTAAAAAGTAGCCTATGTCCTTTCTTGCGGTTCTGGAGCTTAGTGTGTACGAAATTTCATCGAAATCAACAGATAGAGTTACTTTTGTATTTATAATTTTAGAGTAAGGATAATTATCTACAACTACACTACAGCTCTTATTTAAGTACTTTTGTCTCTTTCTTCTTTATCTGTGAGGAAAATGTTTCTACCAATTTTTAAGCAAACGACACATGAAAGAATCGGGGTCAAAATCTTAAACTAAACGGGAATGACGTTAGTCATCATACGAGCGTACTATGTTCAGTTCAGAGATACCAACTTATCTATATAATAGCAGTTTTTATTACGATTACTTAGTAGAAGACATAAGGTCGCCTTTTGATTGAATTTTTAATTTTTTTGACGAACTGCACCACAAGTCGTCTCACAAATTATTGGATAACATAAAATCGACTTCATTTTAATAATTTTAGGGTATATTTTGTATTAATCAAATATTGCAATTATTTGTACAAATACACCAAGGGAAGTGCCACTATTACAACATAACCTGCACTCTATCTCTTCCGTATGGTTGCCCCTGCCTACCTCACTGTTACCATAATAAAATGATGACGTTTCGTCGTATTTCTGTAAGTTCATCCCTCACCCTTTTCACACGAGGCAATAAAAATAAAATAAAATAAAACATCAAACAAACTACAAAGTTAAAAGCCACATGTTTCGCTTTCATACATTATTGGAAGGGGTGTAAAATAGAAACGAACATTTGCATGGAAAACCATTACCAATACCTTCATATTTACTTTTCAAGATAAACATTTTGACATAATTATTTCCGACCCATCAGCGATTATACTTAGTACTTCGCCATGGATGACCAATTTCAACTGACAGCGCCCGTTTACAGACATGACGCGTGACACCATTTAGCTCAACCATTTTGAAGGGAAGCGAATGGTCCAACCCCCGACACCATCAGCGAGACATTTGAGTGAACATGACAATGCTCTCAACTTCTGTCACGTCTGTTCGATGGTTCATAGTACATATAAAACAATCGAATTATGGACTGAAGTCCCATAGTCGTCAGAATATTGTTAAAACTCGCTCGCGTCTAGCTGAAGTATGAAAAAGGTTCCAGCGTTGAAACTAGCATACATGTATGCATATCGTCTTAATTTCATGTTCCTCAATCTATACTCAACATCTCATCTGCATGCCAAAATGACGTAAGTAGGCCTAGCTGTTCTGGGATTTTAGACCATTATAGCAGATATTCTGGTACATTTGCATAACTACGTTAACAACTACATTGGAAAAGGTGGGATTCTTATATGTTTTTTTTCTATTAGGTATTTATTTAATACACTGAAGGTAAGACTGGTTTTCTGAAGAAGCGAGCAACCCAAGACTGGTTGCTCAAGTGATGCCGTATTAGCCAGTACCTAATTGGGGTGTGATTCTGTAAGAACTCATTCTAAACTTCGAATCTGAATCCGCTGTGAGTTTCTTGATTGGCATTCTAAAAACTCGGTTGATAATTCGAATTTACACTAGCGCCACCCTTGCGAGCGTGGCAGCGAGTTGAACTAAATTGACTGGGAGATTTTGACAGATAAATTAAGAGATGACGTAAGATAATTTCCCCGTTAATTTGACGCTCACTTCGAACTCGAACCCGATTCAAAGTGTCAAATATATCAAGGTTATTTTGAACCTTATGCGAAGTGAGAGTGAATAGCGATGTGAGATGCGAGTTGTTGTTTGAATTTTACAGAATCGACCTACTGGGTTGTGTAGGTCAGGTAGGCAGCGCTCCATTTATAACACTGGTATTCATCTGCACCCGGTTGGACTGGAAGCCGACCCCAACATAGTTGCGAAAACGTTGGGTAGATGACGATGTAAGTATTTCCTTCACGGAGTCATCATTTATTACGTACGCCTTCGACATTCATTATAAAAATATTCCCGTCCCCTCACTATGCATATCCGCAGTTTTTATTCGATTTCCGCATTTCGCTCCCCATTTTTCGCGTGGCGAAAACTTTTGCTCATTAGTGTCAAAGTTTTCGATAACGAACAGCTAACCGGTTATTAACAATATCTATCTACTGTTATAATGTCTAACTGGCTGACTAGCTCAAGTTTAACTATAATTTAAGACTTATAGAATGTTCACTTCGGCATTCTAGGAGTGAATGAAACCATAGATTTAGTTAATTGCTCCTTGGCTTGTTATGCTCGCTGTTAGGTAGCCATTTGTTAGTTGTTTAATTTAGTTGGTTATCGCTATTGTTTTTCGGGTGTGACTATAACACTAAACAGCTTTATTGAAGCACTGGGGTTCTAATCTGTGTAAAAATTCAAGCAACTTAGAATTCTACTGGGAAAATGATTGATGTCTTAATTTTTATTAGTAATTGTTCAATGGCATTTTATTTCGTCATTTGATTACACTTTTACCGTCTGAATTTCACTGATGTACAAAAGAAGCAGACATTCGGCCATCCTACGAACATTTTTTGAAGCCAATGTGTTTACTCAGTGGTTCATGTTTAGGAGCAATTTTAATTTTTCAGCATCTAATACTTGGTTTAAAAAATTAAAACAGTATCCATTTTTAGTATAGAGACATGGAACCTCGATGTCTTTTAAACTCTCACTCAAAATATTGACGTAAGTTTACGAGAATCGTAAAAGTTACTATAGTTTACCTTTAAAGTCTGTTACAGTAACTCCATGCAAATTACGATGACGATTTGTGAATAGACGTCGACATGAAGTCGAGTCCAAACTGCTGTTGCAACATTAGCATAACTTATGCCGTATAAGGAACATTCCTCAGGTTTCGACAAGACCCGTGGCTGCCTTCCTGCTTCCCATAAAATCGTCATGAATAGAAATCGTTCATTAAATCCGTATATCCGCGGTTCGTGACCGTCTCGCATGTCGCATCCCGACTCGCGAACTTGCCGCTCATAAATATCGTTTTATGTCACGTGTCAAAGCCGCCATCTTGGTTAACTGGTAAAATATAACAAACATAACTTTACCGTTCCCATACTTCCGCTTCAAATTTGGAATGCGTTGCGCCCTTGACATAGAGTCCAATTTTTCGAGGACTCCATTTTTTTCGTAGGCAATTTTTTGCTGTTGTTTATAAAAATGGGAGTGCTCGTCTTCCTATCGATTGTGCCAACTGGTGCTTACCGCCGATCTCGATTTGTCGGCAATCGAGTAGATTACTCGAATAGTAACATCTAGTGCTGTTACGGGAGGTGTAACTTCAATGAAACACTTAGTTGAGTTGAGTTTCGCCAGTTCGAAACAGGCAAGGGTAATATTTTTGCAATTTTCTAGGTAATTACGGGCGTCATTTGCAAGTTGCAACCGCCTGGTTTGACTAGGAACAGTTGTTTGAGACGGCTTGTCGTGAGTTGAGGTAGACAAATGAATGCTTACTTTTAGACGTTTTGGATTATTAGAAACAGGCCTTCGTCGTGCTTGCCTAAAAGAAGCAATAAACTGACTTGGAACTTTCGTTCACAAATAACGCTACGCGATTTTTACTACGCTTCGACCGACCGACGTAGTGGTGTGTCGTAGCAACATTATCGAATGAAGAGATTACTCCTTGCACACACACACACAAGGGGTTGCAACATGTTTACATGTCTAACTTTCGCCGTAGCCATCTCTGCTGTTGCTAGTTGCTACAGCTACGCTATTCGTAGCAGCTTGCAGTCGTTTTGGTACTGATTCAGATATCTATAGCACTAGTAGAAACTCGTGGTAGAAACCCTTTATACAAGCTTTTGTTTAGTTTTTTTTATTATATGTATTAGCACTTTATTTTCTCTAGGATCCCTATTTTTTTATTCAAAATATAGCCTAGTTTAGGAAGGTTTTTTTAAATCAGATCAGTACTTTTTCAGTTAAAGCGTAATCTTTCCACTTTAAATAATATAAGTTTATAAATATATATATATATATGTAGTTATAAATACTGTATGTATAAAGACTGTATTGTGGAAACAATTTTACGTTAACCTTAATCATTAGCATTACCATAACTTATTATAAATTAAAGTTGAATTTGTGTTCGTTCGGGCTAATCTCAGGAACTACATACTAATCCGGGTACTTGACACCAACAATCAATTGACATAGTTTTTATGAGCTGTCAAAACGCTGCTGGCTGTCCTCCATAGATTTTGTATGACAATAGCGGTCTGTGACGTCACTTATTTACCAACTCAATTGACTAACTATTAATTGATTTCAAAGCAACTTAAAATCGAATTTTACAGTTAATTGAAAATTAATCGGGTTTTTGGGAAAAGTGTATTTTAAGATAAGTTGTATTTGGGAATTATTGGTTAATGGTGTCAACAAACCAATTCTTTCGCTAATATGAAGCTAAGTTATCAATGAGTACCATCGGCTATATTTGATTACGATAAAAATAGGGTTCCGCGGACGAAGTGGCAGGCAAAGACTAGTCAAACAAATAAAATAATAAATAAAGGTCCCGCGCAGTTTTATCCCTCCTAATAAATTAGTCGTTGGTTGTTTTGATAACTTGGACTTGGATTGCTATTAGAAAGTTATGGAACTTATTACGCTACGAGCAAACCAATGTATCTTGCGCCAATTTTCCCAAATTACCAAAAAGCCATTCCTTCTGTGAGATACTTTCCTTATGTAAATTGCGTTTAGTACCATTCTGCCGGAATTTGATTGTCCTTTGCACGCACGTGAGTCTTGCAACGTTCAGCTTAGCAACAGTTTACCTACCTACTTAGGTTACCGTATCTAAAAGGTGCCAAACGAGACCCTTAAGCGTCTTACTGACCATCCTTCTTGCTGTACGTCCCGCCAAGGTCGCCATGCAAAAGTACCGTGAAAAAAAACAATTAATAATAATATTAATAATTATTGACGTACAGCAAGCTTATTCACGGTCGTTTTGCATCGTGCATCGTGCATGACCTTGGCGGGACGTACAGCAAGAAGGATGGTGAGTAAAGTGTCTAAGGCTGCGTTTCCACCAAAGATGTGCTGAGATGCATAGGGAGGAATGTGTGTGACCAATGATAGCGCTTCATAGTCATAACCTGTACTAAGCTCGCGCCGTAATTGGCTAGTTTTCTCACTACACATCCTCGCACGACTTTGAAGGAAACGCAGCCTAATACTAAGACCTTGCTGTCTGTCCGTCAGTCTATCAAAAGGGTTGCATCTTTTGAACCGTAATAGGTAGACACTTTAAATTATACCTGTTATCACAACAAATAGTAAACATAAAAGTTTTTCTAAAAAAAGTGTTGTTTTTGTTTTTTTTAAAAAGGGCCGTATTGTTCTGTGTGTGGTCTTAAATATTATAATGCCTATATTAGGGCACTCCGCTCTTCCAATAGATTGCTATAATTAGGGTCGTATCACATTACACCAACTCAACGTCGACTCCACTCAAACTCAACTCACTCAAATATAAGCTTTTCATGTTAGGTGCTTATACATGTAAAAAATTAAATTTCAATACTTAGAAATAAATATAAACACATAATATGTACAATGCTCACAGGGCATCAAAAAACTCGTCCGCATCGCTCTCAATGGGACAAGTGCCCAAAAGGCTAGCAGCATTACCACGTTGAATGGCAATGCTAATTCTTTGGCCCAAGAAAAGGCCAGCCCTTTGGTCACGTGAAGAGTCGACCAGCCGCTTTGCAATGTCCCTAAAAACAAGGTGAGCACTCGGGCCCCATGGCCCTAATGTTTCGACCCCAAACGGCTCAAACATATAACTTTCAAGAAGGTTGTTATATTTAGGTTAGGTTAGACATACGAATGAATTTTTAACACATCAATTGAAAACCGCGTGGATCACGCGTTGTAGACTTTCAACTTGTGTTGTAAAGTTTACATTTCAATGTCATACTGGATTAAGTTTGGGGTGGAGTCGACATTGAGTTGGTGTAATGCGCTATGGCTATGACTATGACTTCATTATACTAATAAATACTAACTGCACTGCTCAGTTAGATGTGCCAGCGGCTAGGATAGGGCTAACCTGATCAAGTTTATCAAGTTTAGGTACGTCACAAGCCGCACGTCTTTATTAATACTATATTAATATATATACTATGTCTTTATTAATATATATTCTTTACCGATATTCCTATTAAAACTACAGAAACTTTAGATTCTTCGCCGTCACTTGCTTTAAACTTACTAAGTTCGAATGTTTCAGCATGTCCCACGGAATTTAAATTTAAACATATAAACCCTGCAATCGTTATTAAAGCTTTTAAACAACTCAAGATCAAGGGTACTGAAGATTTATGGGGGATGTCTACTAATGTTTGTAAATCAATTATTGAGACAGTGGCGCCCTATTTAGCTTTCATTTTTAATTTGTGTGTAGACCAAGGGGTTTTCCCGGATCTAATGAAGTTCAGCAAAGTTATACCACTTTTTAAATCCGGCGACTGCAAAGACTCTAATAATTACAGACCCGTTTCAGTTTTGCCGGTTTTTAGCAAAGTGTTTGAAAAAGTAATGCTTGATCAAATGCTCAGTCATTTTAACTGTCACAAAATTTTACATGATCAACAGTATGGTTTCACCAAAGGACGTTGCACTACTGACGCCGGTGTCACCTTAATCAAGCATATATTTAAGGCTTGGGAGGAATCTCAAGATGCTATTGGTATCTTTTGCGACCTCTCCAAAGCATTTGATTGCGTGAATCACGAAACACTTCTCTTAAAGCTTGAGCATTACGGACTGGGTAAACTAGCGCTTAGCTTAGTAAAATCATATTTGACTGATAGACTGCAACAAGTTCAAGTAAACGGTGTAAATTCATCGGGCTTAAAAGTAAAAATGGGGGTACCGCAGGGCTCAATATTGGGTCCGTTCCTCTTTTTAGTTTATATAAACGATTTACCTTATTTGCTGAAAAATCAACCACAAATGGTGTTATTTGCTGATGATACTTCCTTGATATTTAGAGTTAATAGACGGGCACAGCACCATGACGACGTAAATGACGCTATGCTTAAGGTTCATAATTGGTTTACTGTAAATAATTTAGTATTAAATGAGAAGAAAACTAAATGCATAAGATTCGCTTTACCGAATGTTAAAAGTAGTGAATGTAACGTTGTATTGAATAAGGATGTACTTGAATTCGTCGAAAATACTGTTTTCCTAGGGATTACGCTTGACTCAAAGCTGCAATGGGGTCCTCACTTAACATCTCTTGCAGGGCGGTTGAGTTCGGCCGCTTACGCTGTCAGAAAAATCCGGCATTTGACAGACGTGGATACCGCTAGGCTTGTATATTTTAGTTATTTTCATAGCATCATGTCCTACGGTATCTTGCTTTGGGGGCGGGCTGCAGATATTGATTCTATTTTTATTCTGCAAAAGCGGGCTGTCAGAGCCATCTATAATCTCAGCAGTCGCGAGTCTCTAAGAGAATTGTTTAAACAGATTAACATCTTGACGGTACCTTGTCAATACATATATGAAAACATTATGCATGTTCGAAAAAACCTTCATCTTTTTAATAAAATAAGTGACAGACATAGTGTTTATACTAGAAATAGGAACAAATTAGATCAGCCAAGATTCAGATTGTCAAAAGTTCATACTTCTTTTATGGGGTACTGTGTAAAATTTTATAATAAAATACCTCTTGATATTCTACAACTAAATGAAAGACAATTTAAAACATGTATTAAACGCACACTGTGTAGACAAGCATATTATAAATTAGATGACTACATCAATGATAAAAATGCTTGGCTAAATGCTGGTCCTGCTCCACAGGCAGTTTAGGGAATTTCCTAATTGGAGGAATGTTGTTTCCTACCCCTTTTTTTTTATTGACATGAGTAACGAGTATCGTTATTATTATACACAAATATATATTTTAATTACTTTTTCGACATTTTAGAAACATTGGAAACCTTAGTTTTGTATAATTTAGCAGCATTATTTCAATTTTGTAAATGTGAGTACCATGGAGCCATATTTTAAGTAAATTATTATGTGTTTGACTTAAATGAGCATGGCGGTTGAGAGAATTGTCATGCTCACTCAAATGTCTCGCTGGTGGTGGCGCGTGTGTTGGGTCATTCGGCTCCCTCTAAAATGGTTGAGCTGAATGGTGCTGATTCACGCGTCATGTTCGTGAACGGGCGCTGTCAGTAGAGATTGGTCAACTCTTAACTGCCATGGTTTTTATCTTGATTATTTTTTATATTTTGTATTTCTAGATTACCTTCATTGTTTTCACATATAGAAGCAACAAGAATAATGTAAGCAGTATTTTGTAAAAACCTGAGTTTAAAAGAGTGTCCGTGGAGTTTCTTGCTCGTTCTTCTCCATAGAGACCTACCTACGTTTTGGAACGAGCAACTAGCTTCAACTTTCTGTCTAACTGACCGACTCCTTGACAATTCAAAAGTGCCTGTAAATGGTTTAATTGAAATAAATGCTTTGACTTTGACTTTGACTTTGACTTTGACTTTATATCCGTTTAGCGTGTAGTTTTATTTATTTTTATTTTTTGTTTTGTTTCATGCGTAGAATTTACATTCTGTATATATTGTACTTACCTACTTATGAGTGTGTGGCTATGGTAGCTTTAAGGCTTTTAAATACATAGATTAAATAAAATAAAATAAATTTCCAATCTGCACATGTAACACGTACCAGAATAATTTTAACTCTAGGGGATCGAAACTGTGTCTCCTTAACACAGGATACTTTGTAGCCTAGCTAGGAGGACAGAGCTTCACCCACCATATTGTAGACTAAACTTCTGTGTTACCTATTATTTGTATGCGTTGCGTGTAAATCTACAATCTGTGTTTTGAAATAAATAAATTATTATTATTATTATTTGTAATGCTTTGGTAAAAAATTATCAAAGTATCTAGAAACTTTCCGAAGCATTAAAATGTATTGACTTATCAAAATAATAACACCGATATAGGTACTGTTTTTGTTATTGTGGGGAATTAATGTTTCGATAGTCTGGCTTGCAACGTAGAGCAAGATAAAACAAGATAATATTAAAAGAGGGTCGATATTTCATTACCATATCAACCGGTGAAATCCACAATTTCACTTTATCTTTTGAACCATAAAATTGCTGATAAAAATTGAGCCGTCGAGAGACGTCTGGTAAATGTGAAATATCGAAACAATTTTGTAGGTATATAAAATATGCATGAAGATATGGTTTATTATAGGAAAAAAAATAGGCATACTTAATTAAAAACAAAATATTAATTTCTTTTTTATAAAGAAAAAAAAATATTATTTATAAAAAGCAATAATTTTGATTCACGCCGCATTAAAGGTTTCACATCAGAAACTCAATTTGCAAAATGTTAATGACAGGTACTTAGTAACCTACGAAAGAGCCAGCCAACAATGTTGTAACAAGTCAACAAGCAATTTATTTATGGCATACTACGATAATTAATTTTCTACAATTTATGGCAGTACCTACTACCCGGTTCGAATTTTCGGTCACCCTATAGAGCGTGACGTAGTCAGAATAATGTCATGCTGTTATTGCAAAACGTGTAGCCCTCGCTGTTCTTAAGCCTTATTTTAATGTTATAAGACGTTAAATGGCATCAAAAAACAAGAAAAAAAAACTCTTGTTCAATGTGTGGTTCTCTGTATGGACAACATGCGTGTGTTAGATTTATACCGATGTAATTAATATATAACAACGTAATTCGTGTTGTAATATAAAGTAATAATTAATTTCTGATTAAATGCAGTAGAAGTATAGTAAATAACATCATTTTAAATAGAATAAAGTGTGTTTAAACTTTGGATAGCAAATAAGTATGAATCACATTTGCATGTCATCGTTTAATAAAAACATGAATCATACTTGTTTGTCGCCGCTTATAAAAGCGAGTGTTCCGACTTCATTGAAGGACCCCTCCGACCCAAATTATTACCGACTGGAGGAAAGTAAGCGAAAGCCTACAATCCACCACGTCGCCTCACTTGGACGCTATCCCCGACCACTTGGTGACAGTCGCGGACACGACGGGCGCGATCGACTCGTTCACAAATCATGTACAATCCGTCTTGAACGATTGTTCAAGGGAGGTTCCGGCGATGAGCGATCATCGCTGGAAACTGCCTGACGATGTGCGTGATCTGTTGACCGAGAAGAACGCGGCCGTCCGTGCGTACAGTGCCTTCCCCTGCGATGCGAACAAGGCTCACATGCGCTCTTTACAGCGTGCTGTAAAGAAACGCATCGAGGAGCTGCGCTCCAGCCGCTGGGACAAGACACTTAGCGAACTCGAGCCCACCCACCTAGCCTTCTGGGAACTCCAGAGGAAGCTCCGTTCTTCTAACGAGGCCTCCATGCCCCCTCTCATTCGTTCCGACAGTAGCGTCGCCTTCGACAACGATGAAAAGGCTGAATGTCTAGCCGACAGCCTAGAGTCTCAATGCACCCCCAGCTCTCAACCAGTAGACGAAGCTCACCTTTCTGAGGTCGACGCCGAAGTCGAACGTAGAGCCTCTCTCCCACCCGTTGAAGACCCTGATTATCCTCTGCCTCCTGTCACTCCCGACGAAGTGCACGATATTATCAAGAGGCTCAAACCCCGGAAAGCCCCCGGCTCTGACGGTATCACCAATAAGGTGTTCAAACTCCTCCCCGCCCATCTCATAATGCTAATGACCGCCATCTTCAATGGCGCTCTAAGCAACAACATTTTTCCTCAGGCATGGAAAGAGGCCACCGTTATCGGCATTCCGAAACCAGGCAAACCCAAGTCTGATCCCACCAGTTACCGTCCCATTAGTCTACTCAATGTTCTAGGCAAAATCTACGAGAGGCTTATTTATAAGCGACTCAAAGACTTTGCCGAAGCAAAGAGTCTCATTCCCGACGAGCAGTTTGGCTTTCGAACCGAACACAGCTGCGTCCAACAAGTCCACCGCATCGTCGAGCACATAAGCGTTGGTTTTCAGCGTGGCTTGATGACGGGTGCACTCTTCTTTGACATAGCGAAAGCATTCGACAAAGTCTGGCACAACGGCTTACTATACAAGCTTTACCAACTCGGAGTGCCAGATCGTCTCGTGCTCATCTTGCGTGACTTTTTGTCGAATCGCACCTTTCGCTATCGCATCGAGGGTGCGCTCTCTTCACCCCACCCGATACGCGCTGGCGTCCCTCAGGGCTCCGTAGTATCCCCCCTCATTTTCACGCTGTTCACCAGCGACATCCCCAAAGATAAAAAGGCTCAGTTGGCTCTATTCGCTGACGACACGGCCATCTATTACTCGGGTCGTAACCCAGACTGCATAGCTCGTACCCTCCAATCCGCGGCAAAAGCCTTAGGCGCTTATTTCCGGAAATGGAGAATCGAGGTAAACCCCATCAAGAGTCAGGCAGTACTCTTTTCCAAACCGCGTTCGTCCCCCTCTCTGCCCAGTCCGATAACCATGTTCGGTAAGCCTATCCCTTGGGAGAAGCAAGCCAAATACTTAGGTGTGATTCTGGACCACCATCTTACTTTCGGAGAGCACATAAAGACGGTGCGTTCGCGCGCCGCTTTCGCTCTCGGTAGGCTCTACTTCATGTTGAATGCACGCAGCAAATTGTCACTCAAGTGCAAATTGCGCATTTACACGGCGTGCATTCGTCCCATCATGACGTACGCCTGTGCTGTATTCGCACACGCGAAACCATACCGTCTCCATAGGATGCAGACCCTCCAAAACCGTTTCTTGCGAAGAATCACAGGAGCCCCTTTTTACCTTCGCAACGAGAACCTCCATCTCGATCTAAAAATACCTACCATCCAGCAGTTCATGAAACGCTCCGCCAAGCGCTTCTTCGACACTGCTGAGAAGCACTCTAACCCGTTAATCGTATCGGCCGCCCGGTACACTCCCTCCCGTATTAGTAAGACTCGACGACCGAGACATACTCTGACCGACCCTGACGATGCTATTACTCTCCTCCAGGAGAGCAATAAGGCCACCAGTACAGTTAAGAAACACAGACACAGACCGCCGTCATTCCGTCCTCGCCGCCGAGGCCCGCCGCGACGACCCCGTACGTCCCCTCCCCGACCCTTGCTCGTGCCAGCCCGCGCCGCTGAGCCTGTAGTTTTAAATTCGTCCCTAAATAATGGAAATCCGATCCAGCCTGTCCCTTTGCTGTCCTCTCCCAGCGACGCCCTAAGCCGAGGCTCGTACCCCACAGGGGGTGCCCTTAGCGTGTAGTCGCTTAGTTTGTAAGCTTTTATGCCCTGGCTGGAGGCCCTAAAAATAATATTTTTTAAGGCACCACAGGAAAGTCCGGTTAAGCAGCCGACAACCTCCTAGGTTGACCTGCGAGATGCCAACCCGAAAAAAAAAAAAAAAAAAAAAAAAAAATCATTGAAGGACTTTTGATCGAAACGTTGATCGGTACAGAGCTCTCGAAGAAAATAATAGATAAGTATAACAATGATGATAACTATGAAAGGCTATGAATATGTATAATTTTAATATTAAATTATATGTACCTGGTTGTTATGACATGAATGATGTAACCTAAAATTGTAAAATATTACTGATTTTAAAAGAGTGTTCATGGAGTTTCTTGCTCGTTCTTCTCCATAGAAATCTACCCTTTGGAACGAGCAACTAGATTCAACTTTCTGACTGACTCTGACAATTCAAAAGTACCTGTAAATTGTTAAATTGAAATAAATGATTTTGAGTCTGAAATATTACAATAAAATATATGTTTCCTAAACAAAGTATTTTCATTTCACTATTCTGTTCTAAAATAATAATATTCTTTGAGTATATAAGTATGTGTATTTAATGTAGAGCATTTAATTGCTTTTTAATGTTGCTCTTAATATTCCTTTTATTCTAACATCAGAAGTGGGATGCCATGTGCTAAACTAATCTTACTATATTTTCAGGGTTATTGTTGCTACCGAAATGGAACCAGAGATTCAACTAAAGCTGCTTACTACTATCAAAGAAGCGTTGTCCAGTAAGAATCGGCAGGATGACGTGGCTCTCCCGATATTCGATCCCGCCACCACTGACAGCGGGGTAGTGGCGTGGTGTGCAGACAATGACAAGCTTGGAGAAAAGTTTGGTTGGAGCGACTTAACTAAAGTCGCAAAGGGAGGTAAGGCCCCCAAGGGCTCTGCTTTAATATGGTACGAGTCCTGACAACCCCAGGAAGGTCGATAATAGGAACATTTCTGTGCTGAATTAACTTGAATGTACCAACACGAAAAAAAAAAAAAAATCTCGGTTTGATTGTATAAAGCTGTAATTTATTGTTCAGACTCGTCAACATCAGTATTTTAGTTTAGTTTTCTGCTTACGTAGAGACTAAAAAGCGACCATTAGATCAATTACCTGAGAAACGTTTTATGCCAATCCCAAAATTGGATGAGAAAACTCAGAAAAAGAAATGTTATACTTCCATGTGATGAAAAAAAAAGAAATAAAAAAATTACAGTTTATAAAAAGATACATGATGTAACAACTTGTATTTTTGAACGTGTAAATTCGACCAAACAGCAATTAAACTTTCAAAGATCAATGACTAGATGTTCGAGTCAATACTTTATGCAATGTTTTAAACTTTAAGCCTACTGACGTTACCATTCGCAAAATGTCTATTGACTCTATTGTCGACACAGGAGTAAGTTGTAGCATTATACGGGAATCTATTGCCAAATGACTAAATTATATATTTTTCCATACTCAATATAAGTACGTTAGTGGAATAGGTAACGGTAAAATACATATTTTTGCAACTATCACAGTAACAGTTAAATTTGAAGATATTTATTTATAACTATATTTACATGTGGCCCGTGACCAAGATTTTCATATGATCTTCTTATTGGTAGGAATGTGGTTAATCATCCCGACATTCAAATTACTGTAGATTCTAAAGGGTTAACATGGAAAGTGCTTTCTCCTGTTGGCACTGAAAAACCTGGCTAATGATAATCCATATGGTGCTTTGATGAACTTCAATCTCCTATACAGAATTTAGACACGGTTACCTTACTTTGCACTCCGTCATTAATAATCACTGACCGCGGCACTAACTTTAGCCCCAATTTAGTTTGTTCGTTATTTAGAGCATTACATAGATACGAAAGATACGTCTTAACCGTAATCAATATGTTAGCTACTAGGTGTGGTAATGTGTCAGACTGGCCGAGCGTTTTGTGACAAATCCAATTGTCCTTAAACACTACTGTACAGCAATCAACTGGCTTTTCACCTATTAGGCTGCTTATAGGCAGAAACTCGAACATCCCGTGTATACAAGCTCGATTAGATGAAGTAATACTAGATAAAAATATAATTATTGACGTAACGACCGATCATCAGTTAGCACATCAACGTCTTAAAATTGTTGCCGATACATTCAAAGACCGCTTTGACCAAACGCGTAGAGATAACATAAATTATAGCGTAGGTGATACTGTTTATGTAAATCAAGACCATAGGCGACATAACAAACTAACAGCAAAATTTAAGGGACGTTACGAAATTATGAACATATTAGATAATGCCAGGTTCTCATTAAGGGGTATTGGAAATCAGAGAAGTATAATACTTGCAAAAGAAAAAAAAATCGCCTATGGCCTGGATAGTGGACTGAACAAAACGCTGTAGTAGATTTATTATAATGTTAGTTTAAGATATGATTGTATTATTATGGATGGATTAAAACCTTAGCTGTGGTATATTATGACATTCACTGGCTGCGGGTGATTAAGCTTCACTGACTGCGGGTGTTTGGTCTACCCAGTAAGGTGTGATTATTGATTATACCATGATGATTATGAGACGATTACTGATATTGTAATAATATTAGTATATGTTGTATTAATATTAGTTTAAGACATGATTGTATTATTATGGATGGATTAAAACCTTAACTGTGGTATATTATGACATTCACTGGCTGCGGGTGATTAAGCTTCACTGACTGCGGGGTGTTTGGTCTACCCAGTAAGGTCTGATTATTGATTATACAATGATGATTATGAAACGATTACTGATATTGTAATAATATTAGTATATATTGTATTAATATTAGTTTAAGACATGATTGTATTATTATGGATGGATTAAAACCTTAACTGTGGTTTATTATAACATTCACTGGTCACGGGTGATTAAGCTTCACTGACTGCGGGTGTTTGGTCTACCCAGTAAGGTCTGATTATTGATTATACCATGATGATTATGAAAACGATTACTGATATTATGTAAACAAAATGTACCTTTATGTAATAAGAATATTGTGTTTGTACTTCGAGAGCGAAGTACTTGTCAGTATGGCCGTGTTAGATTTATACCGATGTAATTAATATATAACAACGTAATTCGTGTTGTAATATAAAGTAATAATTAATTTCTGATTAAATTCAGTAGAAGTATAGTAAATAACATCATTTTAAATAGAATAAAGTGTGTTTAAACTTTGGATAGCAAATAAGTATGAATCACATTTGCTTGTCATCGTTTAATAAAAACATGAATCATACTTGTTTGTCGCCGCTTATTTTATAAGTGTTCCGACTTCATTGAAGGACTCTGACCGACCCTGACGATGCTATTACTCTCCTCCAGGAGAGCAATAAGGCCACCAGTACAGTTAAGAAACACAGACACAGACCGCCGTCATTCCGTCCTCGCCGCCGAGGCCCGCCGCGACGACCCCGTACGTCCCCTCCCCGACCCTTGCTCGTGCCAGCCCGCGCCGCTGAGCCTGTAGTTTTAAATTCGTCCCTAAATAATGGAAATCCGATCCAGCCTGTCCCTTTGCTGTCCTCTCCCAGCGACGCCCTAAGCCGAGGCTCGTACCCCACAGGGGGTGCCCTTAGCGTGTAGTCGCTTAGTTTGTAAGCTTTTATGCCCTGGCTGGAGGCCCTAAAAATAATATTTTTTAAGGCACCACAGGAAAGTCCGGTTAAGCAGCCGACAACCTCCTAGGTTGACCTGCGAGATGCCAATCCGAAAAAAAAAAAAAAAATTCATTGAAGGACTTTTGATCGAAACGTTGATCGGTACAGAGCTCTCGAAGAAAATAATAGATGAGTATAACAATGATGATAACTATGAAAGGCTATGAATATGTATAATTTTAATATTAAATTATATGTACCTGGTTGTTATGACATGAATGATGTAACCTAAAATTGTAAAATATTACTGATTTTTAAAAGAGTGTTCATGGAGTTTCTTGCTCGTTCTTCTCCATAGAAATCTACCCTTTGGAACGAGCAACTAGATTCAACTTTCTGACTGACTCTGACAATTCAAAAGTACCTGTAAATTGTTAAATTGAAATAAATGATTTTGAGTCTGAAATATTAGGTCCTTACATATGAAATTGCCGATACTTAATACTGGCAACTTTGAAATCAAATATTTTGTGTTTGATTAGGAATTCCAAATTCAAAATTATTTCAAAATAAAGACTAAAGAATATTGTTTTAAAATTCGTGTTTCATTTGTTTTATCGTCATTTGTTTGGGCTTGAAAATTGCTATTGCAACAACAATGGAGAAATTAAAAATTCGCGATATTTACGAATATGAGTTCTACCGTGGCACCAGTGCAGCAGAAACGGCTCGAAGGATTAACGACGTGTACGGGCCAAGCACCGCTAACGAACGAACGGTGCGTTTTTGGTTTCAACGTTTCCGTTCTGGAAATTTTGATTTACAAAATGAGCCTCGTGGACGACCGGATACTCAAGTGAATAATGAAGAATTAAAGGCGATAGTTGAAGCGGATCCATCTCAAACCACTTCTGAATTAGCAGCAGCCTTTGGAGTAAGTGACAAAACAATCACTATCCATTTGCGTCAAATTGGAAAAGTAAAAAAGCTCGAAAAGTGGGTACCGTACGAATTGACTGAAACACACCAACAAACACGCGTCGGTTGCTGCGCTTCCTTGCTCAATCGTCACAATAATCAGGGAATTTTAAATCGTATTGTCACTTGTGATGAGAAGTGGATCGTGTACGATAATCGCAAGCGATCATCACAATGGCTTAACCCTGGAAAACCGGCAAAACCTTGCCCCAAGCGAAAACTGACCAAAAAGAAGATTCTAGTTAGTGTTTGGTGGTCCTGTGCTGGTGTCATCCACTACAGCTTCATGAGATCAGGCCAAACGATTACTGCAGACATGTATTGTCAACAGTTGCAAACAATGATGGAAAAGCTCACCATTAAACAACCGAGATTGGTCAATTGCTCTAGCCCATTGCTCCTTCAGGATAACGCTCGACCACATACTGCACATCAGACGGTCGCCAAGTTAGAGGAGCTGCGACTGGAAACTCTGCGTCACCCACCATACTCTCCAGATCTTGCCCCAAACGATTACCATTTATTCCGAAATTTGGACAACTTTTTACAAGGAAAAAAAATCAATTCTGATGAGGCAGTTTAAACAGCCTTCAAGCAGTTCATCGATTCTCGCTCCCAGGATTTTTTTACCAAAGGGATCAATGAGCTCCCGATAAAATGGCGAAAGTGTATCGATAACAATGGTACATACTTCGATTGACTAAATATATAATTTCTTTTAAAAATGTTATTTTTAATTTTTTGATACCGAGCGGCAATTTCATATGTAAAGACCTAATGTTACAATAAAATATATGTTTCCTAAACAAAGTATTTTCATTTCACTATTCTGTTCTAAAATAATAATATTCTTTGAGTATATAAGTATGTGTATTTAATGTAGAGCATTTAATTGCTTTTTAATGTTGCTCTTAATATTCCTTTTATTCTAACACGTGTATATACATGTTTTTTTAACCCTTCGGTATAGACTCGATTTTTTTGCGAAAGTGCGACATCGGCCTGGTGTTGTGGGTACTGTTGTAATTAAACCATTCTAAACCAAAATCGGTGGTTTAAAACCCGTTCTAAATTTGATTAAACTGGTTTATAACTACGACCACGAGAGTCGTGCATAGATTATATACGAGTACATTATGTAATTTATGCAAGAGACTCTTGTGGTTGTAGTTTTTTTGAAAATTATGGTTAAAACGCAAATTGAAATCATTTTCCATTTTTATTCGCTCGTGAAGGCACGCCGCGGGCTGAGGCGCGTACGCACTTGAGGCAACAGGGCGAGCCGTGCGTGCCTCAGGCGAGGCTGCCTCTAATCCGTACGCACCTTTACACTGCTTTTTTTGGTAATTTTTCGCCCAGTTTCGGTCAGAAATAAAATCATGAAATCAAAATGCAATATTCAAAAAAAATTAAAAATTTGTATTTTTTTTTATGTAATAATTCCTCTATTTTTAGCCCTAGAGGGTTCCGTACAAATTTGTAGGTACATATCCATACTTCCATATTAATCCATACCATACTTTAATCCATACTTCCATACTAATATTATAAATGAAAAAGTAACTCTGTCTGTTACGCTTCGACGATGAAACAGCGGAACCGATTTTGATGAAATTTTGTATGAAAATAGCTTGAACTCTGGGAAAGCACATAGGGTACTTTTTAATACGGGACTTCGTCTGCATCCGCGATAACAGCCATTCACACGGACCAAATCGCGGACAAAAGCTCGTTATAAATAAAGAACAGATTTTTTAGGATTTCATTACAAATGTATAGTTTTCAGACTTTTCCCTGTATTTATAGTACCTATAAGACGATTTACTTGCCAAATTTCATAGTTCTAGGTCAACGGAAAGTACTCTATAAATTTTGATTCCCTTGAGAGTGTCAAAATGCACGTTTTTGCGACATAAACGAAGTTAGATTTTTTCACAGCTGCAAGGGACTGTAGACCTAAATATCTGGTTAAAGACATTTAATTCTCATAAAGAAATTTACATTTCACTAACATGAGAACAAATTTAAACATACAGTTACTAATCTTGTCCTTCGACACTCGGTCTCACAATTTATTAACCTGGCGTATTTGATTATATACCTATTAACAAATTATTTATGTTCGTGGGTATTTCCAAAAATTTAACATTTTGTCACTATACGTGACTACCCTTGCCTTGCCTTGAGAAAAAGAGTGCGGTCCCGTTGCCACAATGCAGATACATCAGTCAGTAGTACAACTTTTGTTTACAGCTGCTACTATTTTTCTTTTACTTTTCAACCGACTTCATAAAAGGAGGAGGTTATCAATACGTCGGTATTTTTTTTTATGTTTGTTACCTGAGAACTTTGAACTGGGTGAATCGAATTTGGTTCAGTTCTCACAATGGCATCCATGAGAAAACCGTATAAGTCTTAAATTTGCATTAAGTATGTGCGCGATTTGTTACGCAATTTCTCCGGCAAACGTAACACGATTTTGAAGATTCTTCTTTTTATGGATATGGTATGCTTCAGGGGTGGTCCCATATAAATTTTATCGAAATTGATTCAGCACTTTTTGAAAAAATCAACTAATACCCAAAAATTTTACATAGACGACGTTTTAGTTTCTTCAATCTTTGGAGTAGTTAACTTTCAATCTCTTCTTAATAGATTTGGATGAGAAGGAGGTACTAATAAAAAGCGGGAAATAAAAAGCTTTTTACAAAAAAGACAACCGCCTTCAAAAACTAAAAAGTGAAAAATAACTTTGGCACAGAACACACTTGACTTTAGTCGTAGTACTATTAAGTATTCTGTGCTTTAGTTTCGGACCTCGGTGGCAATACATAACAACAAACAGAACAAACCCACCGAATTTCGAAACTAAAGTCTTTGAAGGCGGTTGTCTTTTTTGAAAAAAGCTTTTTATTATTTATTATTTTGTTTATTAAATTGTTTTTATTTTAAGTTGGTGGCATTAATCTTTTAGGGTTAGTTAATACTGATATTTTGAAGAACATGTTTTTTTAGTTTTGTTTTTAAAAATATTAATCGATTTCGCACCCTTTATCTCATCTGGTATTAATTCTTTAATAATATATGGTTTTAATTCTCTAAAATCGATCCCTCTACGCGTTCCCGAGATAAAGGGTCTTTTCAGACAGACGGACAGACAGACGGACAGACAGACGGACAACAAAGTGATCCTATAAGGGTTCCGTTTTTCCTTTTGAGGTACGGAACCCTAAAAAAGGAAAAGGAAAAAACTAGGAAAATCCAGTGACATCTAATATTGTCGTGGTTACTTTTGGTGGTTGGTTACTTTTAGCAAAACAAACACTAATTAGAGGCGTGGCTGTACAGCAATATAAATCCGGATAGTCCCAGACGCCCAATGCTCTCAATTCAACACAATGCTAACATGCAGATAGATATACGTGGCTTATCACAGCCTAGACACATAGGTCAGCGCCAGACCGAAGCTCGGAGGTCGCCTGATTGTGATATATAGACACTAGCGTCCCGCCCCGGCTTCGCACGTATGCAATCACGGAATAGAAAAAACAAGTGGACAGGACCGGATTTAGGGCATCGCAACCGGGGCTCTGGCTCTCTGGGCCCCTACAAAGAAAGGGCCTCCATAATATTTTTTTAATAAGAAAATTATAGGTCATTTTTTGTGTACATCAAAGAGAGAAAAATTTGGAGCCTCCACGTAATGATTGGCCCAGGGCCTCCGTAACTTCAAAAAAAATCAAATCCCGCTCTGCAAGTGGAAGTTCCAGGGTGGAGTGTCAGAATTATGAGGGAAATATGTAAAATAATAACAATCTTCGTCAGTTTCGTCTTCTTTGTATGGACAACAAAAAATAAGCTTTCCGTCCAAGTTGAATTTGTTGATAATACAAATTTTAACCTTATTACAACTTGTGAAGGTTGTTATAATTTTAAATATTTTTCCGCATACTTAATTGTAACACACGCGGGATAGCGGTGTGGTCAGTTGACACTTTCTATTCCGCGGGTGCAATGATGGATTTCTTCCGACATATTGAACAATTATCGTCATAATAGATTGAAAAAAACTGATTAACTCACTGTGTTGCCGGGTTCGTCCGACTACTTCCGATGGCATACGGCCACCTTTCTCAAGGAATTCCACAGGAAGACACACCGCGGTGTGTTTCGTTTAATGATAAAATTATCGTCATATTTCAACAAAGTAGCACTAAAAAAATACGCGTAAAATTAAACTACACGTATAAATCTTCCTCTTGACTCACTCTACCTATTGATGAAAATCGCATTCAAATCCGTTGCTCATTTAAAAATGTGAGCCGTCACGGGACGCCTGGCAGATGTGAAACATCGACATTATTTTGTAAAAGTAATATGCAGAAAAGAACAGATTGTGATAGGAACTAAATATGTCATAATGATAAAATAAAATATTACAATTTATTTTCCAGATAACGATGACTATTTATTGAATAAACATTTATTTTCATTAAATACAAAAATTTACGAATTTATTTCAAATCGTGACTACTTAATTCGTTTAATCAGTGACTTCGGTAATCGTACAGTCGACGCGTCGCCACACCGTACACACTACTGCATATAGACTGTAAATATATGCCATCATATAGCGTGGCGACGCGTCGCCACGGCATGCGTCGCCACGCCAGAAATCGGTTTTACGTGCGGCTATAGATGTTTCACATCAAAAGATCTAAGCATACAGAAGGACAGACGACGGGATACTACTTTGTACACACATGATTTCTACGCGTGAGGTGTGCGAGTTCGATGCCGCGTGGAGCCTCGTGCCTCGTGTCTCGTGTGTCTTCGTGTGGATTATCCCTTTATCGGCATAATCTAGCTTTTGTAAGACCACTATTGAACTTAGTCCTCTTTAGGCGAGTCCAAAGACTACTTAGATGAACTACTATGTAACTTTAGTCTTTAATTAGGCGCGCGAGGTCTCCTCAGCCACATGCGATCTTCAATTGATAAATTTTTTTAACAAAAAAGACAACCGCCTTCAAAAAGTAAAAAATAACTTTCAATTCGCAAGTCGGCGGCTTTGGTTTTGCGTGTTGTTTTGTATTGCCACCGACTTGCGAATTGAAAGTTATTTTTTACTTTCTGAAGGCGGTTGTCTTTTTTGTTAAAAAATGTTTTTTTCGCTTTTTAGTGCCTACTTCTCATCATAGAAATTAATTACGAAACGGTGACACCAAAAAAAAAATGTCATCCCTTAATTTTCAACCCTCAGGGGTGGAATATTTTCTTGAAATTAATATGGGATCAAATTTGAGGTATACACTATCAATTAAAAAAAGAATCATCGAAATCGTACTACACTGAAAAAAGTTATGCGATGTCAAACATAAAAATAAATATTTAAAAAATAAAAAAATGATCTTTAAATGTAAACTACTGGGCCAAACAATGTTAAATTTTTATGGGACCAAATGGCAACTATTCCGCATCAAACTAAAGAAGAATCACGTAAATCGGATCATAAATCTCAGAGTAATCGATGTACAGACGCCTGCACATCAAGCTACTACAATCTGTCACATTTCTTTAATCGATTTTCAACTTTACAGTTAAAGAATAAGGTTCAAGATTGATTGGGAAAATGTGACAGTTTCGAGTAGGTTGACCTGCTGGCGTCTGTACATACATAAAAAAAAAACAACCGAATTGAGAACCTCCTCCTTTTTGACGTCGGCTAAAAATGTAAATATATAATATCAGCCTATTATTGTCCTACTGTAGGGTAAAAGCCTCTTCTCATAAAGAGAAGGCCACGCCACGATACCCACACCACGAGTGATCACCACGCTCACTCAAGGCAGATTGGGATTTTAGACTTATGTTGATTGTCTCGTGTCCGGTTCATCATCATCATCATTTCAACCTAAAGACGTCCACTGCTGGACATAGGCCTCCCCAAGGGGGGGGGGGGGTTGAAATAATCGCCACGCTTGGCAGGCGGATTGGCGATCGCAGTATGGTTGTTACAAAAGCACAGAGAACGCTGCTGCCCATTCTCTGGTAAGTCCCTTAGTCGCCTCTTACGACACCCACGGGAAGATAAGGGATGGTGCTATTCTTTACGTCCGACACCACACGGACAATAGATAGTTAACTGAATCAAAATAATAAAATCGTTATAAAAAATAGTGCAGAGGCCAGCACATCAAGATACTTACAAAACAATAACGTTCATTTTCAATTGGTAAAAATTGACAGTTTTTGATATCTTGATGTGCTGACGTCTGTACATTCCCAAGTAAAGGTAACATGAACTTGTTCTCGACACGCAGCATCAGCGTGATACGGTGATACCACATTTAAGTACACAATTAATTGAACTCGTCTAATTGCAATCATTTACCTACTAACTATATATAATTATCAATTATCACTAATGTTGTTTACTTCAAAGTTATTTTTATATTTTATTGCCGTCATGGAAAAATATGGCGAGAATTTTACGAAAGAATGTGATTCGGCCTTAAGGGCGCGTATTCGATTTAGCGCAACTCAAAATCTAAACGATTGCTAGTACAATACAATGGTCTGTTTGTGTGCATCAGAAAAAGAAATATGCACGAAATAAGCACGAATCATTGAAATTGATCGGCAAACGACAGCCCGCGATGTTTTACAGTGCTTTTTAAAATAATTGTCTAAAATAAATGAGCCCGTATAACGGACTGAAAAATATTCTGTATACTAAGCATAACATTTACTTTCATAAAATAAATATATCAGTTATGTTTGTATTCAAATACTGGTGAAAAAAAATTGTCAAAGTGAACCGATTTTCTACTTTTTCAACATTGTTTTTTAATACATAATAGTAATATTTTCGTAATGTTGGCTCTGTAGCTGTCTTTATGACTGTATATACTGTTGGAAAAACGCATAAAACATTATATTTTGGCATATTGTAATGGTTGTATTCGTCCTGAAAGTTAACTCTGACGTCTATTTTCGTAAAACGATATGAAAGAATTGTCTTCGCCTTAAAACACCATAATTAAAAATTATACTTTTACTCTGTAGCTGTCTAAATCAAGACTTAATCTTTCTAAAACTGAAAATTGTCTTTAAATAATCTGCTCACATAATTACGATATTGCTCTGGGCAAAACGCAAAAACATGAAGTTTTCGTCACGAATCGAATACGCGCTCTTGAGCGACCAGAATCGTATGCGCTGCGTCTAAAACTCTCAAAGTTTAGTCGAAATTTAATAAAAGATAGTATTATTTAACTTACAAAAAGGCGTATATTATAAGATAGATAATAAAATTGTCTGTAAGATAGTAAATATTCCTGGTAGATTTTGTGTGATTATCAATGTTTTGTCCGTATCAGATACAACTTCACGATTTAATTAAACTATTTAATAGGTATGAACTTAATCAAAAATATTCACTGTATACTAAATGAGATTAAGAGAATGTTCTAGTTTAACATTATATTTTTTTCAAATCATTTACACTACACATTTTGAAGTGACTGTCAGTTTAAAATCCGCAAAAGTCGCTTGTTAGCGCATTTTTTATTTCGCAAACCGACTGAATTTCCTTTTTCGTCGGTCAAAGTTTTATGATAGCAAAACTATGGCAGTATGTTACAGCAACAATAAATAAGAGCCATCTAAAAATATACCTACCTACATCCTGTGATTGTGGACTAAAAAGGAAATTCAGTTCATTGCATGTGTTTATGCATATAGTCGAATGCAGTTTAGTTCATCGTTATTGGCAAGAGTCATAGAGATGATTTTTCTATAGCTTAGATACGAATCGTATCATAATTAGGTTGTAAAAGAATATGCCGCTTTCCGGTGCATCGAACTTGAATTTATGTTTGAAATATTTGAGCAACTGCGCAGTAATTTAGTAGAAACTAGATACAGATTGATAGGGATTCTATATAATTAGAACGTTATATACGGAAATAATGGTCAACAACGCAGAGCGTTACGTAAATGATTGAATTAGATTAGAAATAAACAGTTAAATGTGTTAACGATACAAATCACGTAATACTTGGTAGTATATAGTATAAGGAATCAATAATATTTTTATTCCGTAAAAACATCGATATCGTAAAAAACAAAGCTTTTATCGTTAGAACAACAAATAAACCTTTCAATTGTAAAATTACTTTAACTTTACTTAAAAGATTTTTTTAAATTTACATTACATTTAAATTTATGTAAATTTACATAACTATAGTTACTCATGGATAGTGTAGTATTTGAGTTAAATCGTAACAAACAAACAAATCTTTCCTCTTTATAATATAAGTTTAGAAGACGAACAAATATACAGAAAAACAAATCTATTGTCTTTGTAATATTAATTTACATTGAGGCACATATACTTTAGTCATGTTTTATGATCTCTAAAGTTGAACGACCTTTGTCTTATCCTGCGCACGGGTAAACTGGTCTTAATTCTTTTACAACGGCTAATAAAAATTAAACGTAATCTAATTAGATATTTTTTGTTGATTTATCGTGTGACTCATCATAAAGCTCTAACATTATTTTTATTGAACGGTAAACTTATGAGAAGTTTGCCTTTCTGTCAAATAATTCATTTAGGACTAACTTTCTTTAACACAACAAAAAGCATTTTATCAGACGGACGGAACCGCGGGAACTCCCAATCTACAAATAAAAATCTACACTTTAGCTAATTACCGCATACACTTATTTTTTATCAATATTGAGATATCTATAGCAAACAAATAGATAATCGTACCTAATTCGGTATAAAAATACGTATGTAACATGAAATCATCACGAGTTTCAAAGTCCGTGGGATATCTTAATGTGACTAAATAAAAATTATTTGCAAATGTAACACTTCTCACATATTTTATGTGGGAAATAATTATGTTACTAAGTCGAGGTGCTAATGCTCCTAAGTTTGCCATTTTATCGCGTGTATGTTGCGAAATCATTTTATAAGTAAGTAATGTTTTATTACAACAGTGTAATAATAATAATAATAATGGGGACATTTTCACACACGGCCATCTGACCCCAAACTAGGGAGACCCTGTACTATGGGTGTCAGACAGCTGATATACATACACAAATACATTTTTTTTGTAAATACATACATATATAGATAAACAACACCCAGACACAAGGCAAACACAAGTGCTCATCACACAAATGTTTACCCTGGGCGGGAATCGAACCCGCATCACGCTGCGCAGCAGTCGATCGCTAAGCCACTGCGCCAACCGTGTCGTCTAATAGTAGTAGTAGTGTAATCTTCTCAACTGTGCAAAGATAATAAAAAGGAATAGCTAACAAACTTCTTGAACAAAACGAAATTGAGTAGGCCTTTAGTGTGAGACGCTACGTGTGTCGATACTCTTGCGCCATCCCATCTTCCTAGTTCAGCGTGCTGTGCTGGTGCTGCTGCTGCGGCTGCAGAAAATCTCAAACGGCGAAAGTATAATATCCTAAGAGATAACTTTATTTTCGAGCCGTTTGGGGTTGAAACCCTCGGGTCGTGGGGTCCGAGTGCTCATCTACTTTTTAAGGAAATTTTCAAAAGGTTGGTTGACACTTCTCGTGATCCAAGGGCTGGTTTTTCCCTCGGACAGAGGTTAAGCATTGCCATCCAACGTGGCAATGCCGCCAGTCTCTTGGGCACATTCCCAGTTGACGATGATGTGGGGGAATTTTTTGATGCCTTATTGTCTTAGTTTTTTTTTTAGTTTAATAGTTATAGGTTTTCCTTTTTTATTTTTTCGTGTAAATATTGTACATTGTATTAAAATAAATAATCACTCTTTTAAAAGAAATTGTAATTTGTGAAAATTTGTTTTATTTTCCTTACTCCTCCGCAGTTCTTTTATGATTAATTTCGGTTCACCGGGACTTTGAGCAGCTTTTCTGGCTTTCAGAAGTTAGGCAGAAGTTAGGGCTTGCAGTGATTTAGGAATAATGTTGCAGGCTTACCATTAAAAAAAAGCTTCTTGAACGTTCACGGCGCCGCCGATTGCGTAGCTTTTTCCTATTTTACTCGGCTACAGCAATGTTAAAGGAGGGTCATGATTTTAGAATTTTAAACAGCGTGTTTTTCATCATAATTATACAATGTCATATTATCGTTACTCGCGCATGCACAAGATGTTTACCATTTAATATACCTAGGGTGTGCAAAATTATAAAATTTGTTAATGCATTATGAGAGAAATGTATTGGACAACGTACGGACCAAAAATTTGACCACTTAGGCTTCGTTCACACGGCATTGTCCTGCACGTTTTTTTTGTAATCGTTTTTTTAACGTATTGTCAACCGGGTGTTCATATGGTAAATTTTCATTCGTGTAAAAACGAATAGTCGCAGTTTCCAAACAGTTGTCACAGTGAGTAGACGTCACTGATGGATCCACGCTTGTTTGTACTTTTATGTTGGTATCGAAGGCGCCAACGGTCTCGCCGCCGACAAAACAGAAGGTTTTGGGTACATCCTATTAATCAAGAATCTGTGCGTACGATCACATTTGAAAAATTATTCGAAAATCCTAGAAACGATGAAAAAATCAAACAAAATACGTGCCACCCCTCCAAAAGACGCTCAGGTATTAAACGCTTCTTCGGTTGCTATTCGATAAAATACGTATGACATCGTGTCGTGTGAAGGAGACAAAGCTATACCATATGCCACTGCGAACCGAATACGTCATAGTTCATTCAATTTGCTTGACAAGTCCGTTGAGTATGCGTTTAAGTTTTAGCGGTACCTACACGTTTTTTTGCAGTACAATCGACGTGTGAATGGATCTATGTACGTTGTATGGTCACTATTTATAAGTTAAGACGTATACTGCAAAAAAACGTGCAGGACAAGCCGTGTGAACGAAGCCTAACTTATCTTTTTTCTTTGAGGGTGTGTGACCTTTTTGGTTATCCCTGGTATCACAGAATATGTTACGCAATAATTGACATAGTAACTGACTGCCCAATTAACACTAATTAACACAAATTTGATTAGAAACTAAAAAAAATATTAATGTCTCCAAGCTGAAAACAAAGGAAAAGCTAAATAATAAAAATGATTTAAAGGCGCTCCCTCACTTGTAGCATTCGTCTGTAATGTAACGCGAACATTACATCAGCGACGGAGAAGAACCGAGCACAGTGTACAACCTGGAATGTTACAGATTGGAGCATTACATTGGTGAGCGAAGAGAACCGAGCATTACAATGCGCAACTTGATGATAGAATGTGTAATGTTTTGGTACAACTTGTAACGTCAACGCGCACCACTTGTAATTGCACATTCGCGCATTATTCGCGCTTTTAATTGACTAAATGCTCAAAATCGAATAACCAATGTTACATTACAGGCGCATGCTCGTCAAGTTAGGGAGGCAGTGCTGTAACGTAATGCTCAACATCGAAACTCAAATCTTACATTACAGGTGAACATTCCAGGTGAAGGAGCACCTTAAGATCAAAGATAAGAACAAGTTGAACAAATAGTGGCTGAGCTATTGATTGCTGCGCTTGCATGTCGCGATTTCGATTCCTACTCAGGACAAATATCTGTATGGCCTACAGGAAGTTGTTATGGGTCTGGCTGTTTGTGTATGTGAGTTTAGGTTTATCTAATACCTTTAAGCGAGCCATTCTTGAATATATAAATAATCTGAATCTCCGAAACGGCTCCAACGATTTTCATGAAAGTTTGTATGCAGGGGGTTTGGGGGCTGACAAATCGATTTAGCTAGGTTTCATTTTTAAAAACACGAACAAATAAAATTACATACCGAGCAAAGCTCGGTCGCCCATATAATATGTTTGTAAACGCACCCACGTTACAGGAGAAATTCCGAGTGCAGACCAACGGTTTAATAAAGAATAAAAGGAAGAATTTATATTAGGTCAAAATCTGCATTCTACTATCACGTGATTCGGGCAGCACTCATCGTGTGCCTAATCACGTAGCCGACAATACATTAGACGTTCACGGCCAACACATTAACAGATAAATATTAATTGTTTGTGGATTTGGAAACTCCTAATTAATGAGACTCTTTTGTGAAACATGTGTCGGGCAGGTTACACGTGCTTGTGAAATAGCTGACAGTGCAAATGATATCACCATAGGCCTTAAGCACTTTAAAAAAAATATTGACTACCTTTGAATGTGGTACTTATTCGCTGACATGACTATTGGAGTACCTAATACTATCATTGTTTAAGTATTGTCTGTTAATTGGTCAGTCGACCTCTTATGCAGTTTATCACGCTTCCAGGTATTGACTTACGAACTATATATAACTCATAGCGGCTGTCACCCTACGACCGTAGAGTTCCTCTTGATAGGTCCATAGCTGTCTAACATTCGATTCTCGAACGAACTGTGTCTGATTAATTCTGTGTCTTTTCACATGCATGATCAAGATAATCTTTCATTATCCTAACATAATATAAAACAAAGTCGCCGATATGTCTGCATGCGCATAACTTCTGAATGACTCCACGAAATTGTAAAATTCGGTATTGCTAAAACAAGCTGAACAAAGTTTGTATGAAAGAAAATTTCGGGAATTCGAAAAAAAATTGCACCCATGCGACGCGACGCATGGGCTGCTATAGTTAGATATAAATTAATTTAAAGTTTAAAACAAGATGATGCCACGCATAATGCGTATCGTAGTGAACCGTAGTAGAACATTAATAAAGTTGCGCGTTTCGCAGGCCATAACGTGCCGACAGAACATTAGTACATTGCGAAACAGATATGAAGCCATTTCACCCCCTATCGCGTCAACAGTAATCACTGTGTTTTTATACCAGATTGTTTCATTTAACTTGTGGAACTTGGCCTAGTTTTGGATTATTCTCTTATTTATTTATTTACTAGCTTTCGCCCGCGACTTCGTCCGCGGAACGTTGGTTGTCGCGGATGCAGACGAAGTCACGGATTAAAATGAACGTATGTCCTTCCTCAGGGTTAAAGCAAACCTTGTAAAAAATTTCACCAAAATTTCGTCCTGAAAACGTAACAGACAGTCCAGAAAGACACAGAGGTACTTTCGCATTTATAAAATTAGTATGAATTTACTAACATTTGTACCTAATGTCGGTGTCTAATGTTGATTATCGTGCGGATGCAGACGAAATCGTGGATTAAAAAATAAATATATATAAAATAAAAAACTGTTTATAAAATGGAAACTACTGGGCTAAATAATGTTAAATTTTTATGGGACCAAATGGCAACTATTCCGCATCAAACTAAACAAGAATCACGTAAATCGGATCATAAATCTCATCCTTTTTGAAGTCGGTTAAAAAGTAGCCTATATTTCTTTCAAACTTAAATACCAAATTCAGCCGTTTAAGCGGTTACTAGTTTAGCCGTGAAATCGTAATAAACAAACTGACATTCCCTTTTTTAATATTAGAAACATGTACAAAAACAGACATATAATTATTATTTTCAGCTTGAATCTTCCTACTGCAGAGCAAATGCCTCTCCACTCTCCTTTCAAGTACCTATCTCTATTAAGGCCATAACGTTAACTTTTTCAAAAAGTAAAAATATACATTAATTACAGTAGATTCGGAATATACCTACTGCTGCGCAGCGTGTTGCGGGTTCGATTCCCGCTCATGGTAAGTATTTGTGTGATGAGCACTGGCGTTTGCCTTGTGTCTGGGTGTTGTTTAGTAAATGTGTTTGTGTATGTATATCAGCTGTCCACATAGTACAGGGTCTTCCTAGTTTGGGATCAGATGGCCGTGTGTGAAATGTCCCCACATATTATTATTGTTAAATACTAAACAAAACAGAACAAAAAGTTTTATGAAATTTATTTGGGACCGACTTTAAGGTTTACACTATCCATTAACAAAAAAAATTATCATCGATCTCGGACTACACTGTAAAATGCAATGCCAAACCAAAAAAACCGGACAAGTGCGAGGCGGACTCGCCCACCGAGGGTTCCGTACATATTTGTAGGTACATATCCATACTTCTATACTGATCCATACCTACTATCCATACTTTAATCTACTTAATGTTATAAATGCGTTTTTTGCGACATAAACGGCCGTATCTTTTTTTCACGTTAACATAGAGGATTGATTTTTTACAGCATCAAGGGACCGTAGACTTGAGTATATGGTTTTAATTTCAACTCGATACCTCCACGCATTCCCGAGTTAAGGTCTCGACAGACAGACAGACAGACGGAGAACAAAGTGATCCTATAAGAGTTCCGTTTTTCCTATTGAGGTACGGAACCCTGAAAATATGTCGAGTTGAGAACCTCCTCACATTCCTCAACATTTTTGAAGTCGGTTAAAAAGATGTCTGTAATGCTGTCTGCTCACGTTTTGAAACACCACTGATACGCCTCATGGAGATCAAGATAATTAGTGATAAGTTTTAATTGAGGCCATCGTCTATCGTGCCAGAAGTAAACAAAATAAAATCACGTTGGTTTCACCTGTCTTTATTGATAACTGTGATAAGTCCCCGTCCCGACATGAAGCAATATAAAACTGTAGTTCGAATGTGGGTATGTGATGTTATAGAAACGTCATAATCACCTTATTATCATGGTTTTCTTAGTATCCTGTTGAATTCACCGATAGATTTTTACAGGAATAAAAGCACTATAAATATTACCCACCTAAGTTAATTTAGATCAAGGGTTTGATGATAAAAGAGAATTTCATTCTTTAAAATTTGCATTCTAACACTGTTCTTGCTCTTAGTAATGTAATTATGTAGTGCAGTTAAAAACATAATTACCTTGTTAGTAGTTATAATGCTGTTTAAACAATACGTACTTTATATTGTTATAAGCTAGTTATTTAAACTTATATATATTTAAACTGCACTCTTTTTGTAAAAAAAACAGTGTTAGAATGTTTTTTTTCCTCTACAACGAGCTTGCCTATAGCTCAGTTTTCATTTGAAATTACTTACAGTTAGTAGAGGAAAATAAGGCTCAGTTTTCAGTTGAAATTACTTAGATTGTGAAAAAAAACAGTAAATTTAAATAATACAAGCTTTAAGAAAATATAACAGTAATATTATATTTTTTTCTTTTTTTGTCTATTCACAGGTAAAAAAATTGAACCAAAATCACACCAACCCAACTAAATTTCGCCCATTTCAGATCAGTTTCCTTTTAAACACTATCAGAGCCCTAATGCCCATAATTAAATTTTCGTTACTAAAGTCTATAAAAACCATACATTACCGAATAGCCATCATAATAAATCCATACATAGTTCATGTACAAACAGACAGTAAGGCAGGGTAGATCCCGGGTCCCGATTACTTAGTTCGTGATAGCATGACAATCGGTTATTCCCTGCATCGTAAGTACTAATGGAGGCAATGTTTACTGCCTTCAATAGACTCGATAACATCCTTGCTTTAAAGCATCGCTACGGAGCTTTAAGTATGTGGAAAAGTAGTGATTTGTGTCGCTAGAATTGCAGTAAAAGTGTTGCATTGTTTGGTAATCATTATAGTATGGAATTATGTAGAGAGTTCCCAAAGATAAGTGATCTTTAGGAACAGACGATAAGGGTAAATGGGTCACACTGTAAACAGCTTTGGCACGTCTAAAAATCGTCCGAATTTATATCGAACGTCAGACAAAAGTCATAAAAAGTATTTGGATTTTGGGTCAATCAAACCGATTTATGCGAAATTACTTAACATTTTAGGTAAAGTGCAGTTACATACCGGCATGTCGATCCTCGTAAGCCCGCGTAGTCCGCCCTCCGCGCCCGCCGCCCTACTGCCACGAGGAGCAAGCCTCCACTGTGCCAGCTCACCACCTGGCCCCATCTGAAGCCTCCTCGCGTGACTGACATCCTCAACTCCTGCATTCGTAATTTCAACCTTAGCACACACAGAATTGGAAACAATTTCCCCCCGATTTTCACTGTCACGATTTACATTCGCATTTGATGTTTCTTCGACATTGTCTCCAGTTATAATAATCGTTGGTATTGTTAGAGTATTATACGCTTTATTGACATTGAGCACAGAGGGTACATTTCTTTGTTGCAGTGGACCACCGAATTTTTCTTTCAGTGAATTAATAACAGCTTTCCTAGCTTGTTCGTACCTTGCTTTCGCTTGGTCTTCCCTCCATTTTTTCAATACTTTACCTTTAGGATCAACATTTTTCACTGTTCTACCAATAAACTTTTCATAGAGTTTTGAAGTTAATGCTCTTTGTACTTTTAACTTATTGTTATTGGATGATTTGTTGTCATTGATAACCTTACTGTCGTCTACAGGTTCTTTGGCTTCATTTTGCACATAGTATTCTGACGGTTGGTCTAAGTCGCCATACATTTCCCACCATCTAGCTCCAGCTTCATTGAGAGGTGCTCTTGAGCGCGCTGAATGAGGACATGGTGATGAGTTGCTCATTTCATCTAATTGTTTAAGAAACTAACATTGTCTAATTTTATATCATATATTGTTTCAAATACTGAGTAGATATAAATTCTAAATATTGTTATTCAACGTTCTACCTCTACTAAAGTTTTACAGCTACTGATCAAGATTCATCAGGTCCAAAATAATCAAAAATTGCAAGTCAGGCAATCACAATTTCCCTTTACCGCGATACCTTTTCCAAAAAACGGTCAACATAGCTCGTCTTTCTCTTAACATATGGTGTTAAAAGAGACAGCAAACGTACCGCGCTTACATGTCGTGGATAATTTAACGTGGTAGAAGTTTGGGGAGCTTCAACAATAGCTTTTGTTACCTTTATTATTGAAAGTCTATTTTCGTGTAAGTAGGTTAGTATGTGAGGCATCGATTGCAATTTGCAAATCACTGCTTGCTAAGGTTCCTCAACAAAACTAAAAGAAAAATGGCAAAAATGCGGATACCAAACTGAGGGTCTTTAAAACAGCCAAAGATGTTATTACGCCAAAATAATATCGGCAATAAAGGCTGTAATAAAAAGGAAAGTATCATGCTTAGTCACACGCAACGTAGGTATAAAACTTCTTAATACCAATCGAGCTTAAAAGGAAAAAAATATGTAAGTACTTACTTTCTTTAAAAATGTTACGTAAACTTATTTCAATAAACACATAAATTTTATTAATACAAATTTTACAAACACAACCGCAACGAAGTTTACTATCCGGCCGTTGCGTTTAATTACTTAATATACTATTTCGTCAGTTAAGAAGAGTGTGAATTTTAAATATGAAACGATTCATAGCAGCCATTCTTTCTTTCTTCTTTTTTAAAAAAAAACGGAACCACACTAGGAATTTCTCCTGTGTCGTGTGTGCTTAACAAACATTTATAAACTCACATACACAAACAGCCGGACCCAGAACAACTACTTGTAGGTCATACAAATATTTGCTCCGTGCGGGAATCGCTTAGATGTAGGCTAAACCTAGTTCTAACCGAAGTTAAGTAGAATACACCTAAGTTTAACCAACTGCTACCGGCTACATCTAGTTCTAGCCGGTTAAAACTAGATGTAGCCGCACTTCGGGTTTTAGCCGTAACATCAGCTATCTATACAAGGTGTAACGTTAAACACGCAAAACCTCAGACACCCCAAATGATTTTTAATTCAATTAACCTAATTCTGAGAGAGAAAAAAAACATTTTAAAAAATTTAAAGGTTTTATGTGCCGTTTTAGTTTTATCAAGACTCGTATTTGCATTGAAATAATAACTATTATTATCACGCGTATGAGAAAATTTAAATTGGACGACAACCATTTTTGTTTGTTTACCTATTTTGGCAGGTTTGCGCACGTGATGGCTTGACTTATTAATAAATAGACAGGGCAACATGTTTAATGAATTTTTTTTTTAAAATGTGCCCTATATTAAAAAGTGGTTTAATAGATTCTGCTCGTTATTCTAATCAAACTATTTTCAGGTTTTGCGTATTTGACGTTACACCTTGTATAAAAGAAAGTCGTATTATTCTCTGTCCATTGGGTTATTGGTTTTTTGACAGGTGGTAGTTTTGACAACTAGTGATTGCAGCTACGTAACGTTTTGATTATTTACACGTTAATTTGTATGTAGAATCGATTATCGATTTTTTCTGTCGATAAAAAAATGGTGCAGTCACGATCATGTCTGTGTTTATTAATATTAAATACTAAACAATATAAATTACTATTACTACATATTAAAACACCTTTTTATGCATAACATTTTATTAAAGTTTTAAAATGTAAATGTTAATGTTTTATTACATTTACAATATCCCTTCGTTTTAAAAAATTACATGTTGTTTATGGTGGTAAATCTGTGTCCTGGCAAAACTGACACGATGCCACTGCCGTCATTTTTTTTCTATTGCATTGTCACTTGCGATGAAAAATGTTTTTTTTTGGTAAGCGGTCACTATGTTGGTTAGACCCTGGTTCAGTGCCTAGCCACGAACCATTGCCCCAAACGAAAACCAACCCCTAAAAAGCCATGGTCACTGTTAGGTTATATAGTGTCGGTATCATCTTTTTTCAAAGGGTGGTGTCCTTTGAAAAAACTTATTGCGCACCCCGCATTACTTACTGCGGATACGATACTGTGAGAAACTGCACACAATGGTGGAGAAGATCGCAAATTTCGTTAATTGCAGTCCCAACTGCTCCTACACGACAACGCTCGACCTCATACGGCACAAGAGATGGTATTTAAGCTACAAGAGGGTTGGAAGTTTTGCGCCATCCACCGTACTTACCAGACCTTGCGCCGGAAATTGGCATGGAAAAAGGTAATACCCGAGAGGCACTGTTGGCTCGTGAACTTCTTCAAGAAGAGCATTGAAAAATTGCCACTGCGCTGGCAGAGATGCATCGATAGCATGGGTGCATATTTTAATTGATAGAAATCAAAAATATTTATATAAAAATTACTTTAACTTTCTGTATATTAAACGGCAATTTCATAGATTATTGTCGATTTATTCATTTGAAGCGAATACAATCGATCCCATCACTAGTACGATAGAATGTAATTATATTTAATGCGCGTAACAGTTTGTATTTATTTTGTAGAAACTGATACATCTGCGGCATTATAATGTATGTAAGGAGTCATAAATAAGAAAATCCAATAAAATAAGGCAGTTTATATATTTATTTTATAACGCATTTTAAAGTTAACTTTTACATAATCGTGAATAGTTACGTTCTAAGGCAGCTGTCAAAAAACCATTAACCCAATGGACAACGTGTAGTGTCTTGACAAACAATGGACAACGTCTATTTATAACTCAAGAACGGCTGAACCGATTTGGTTAAAAATTGGTGGGGAGGTAGCTTAGAACCAGGAGACGGACATAGGACATACTTTCTAGCCTCCATTTTTTTTTGTAGGGTATGTGTAGGGTAGGTAAATAGGCAGGTAAGTAGGTAAATCGGGACAGGACAACGTCTGTCAGGTCAGGTAGTATATAGCATTTTACACGCGACTTCGCTCGCGCAATTTTTCTTGCAGATCAAAAACTTGTTGATAATAAAATATAGCCTAAAGCACACAGTAATAACGTAGTTTCCCATTGGCGAAAGAATTTTCAGAAACGGACCAGTAGTTTCGAAGATTAGCACAATAATATAAACAAACAAACTCTTCAGCTATATTATATTCGTATAGATATATATATCAATACAAATACATAAATAGATGTCATAAAAAAAGAATTACAATAAACAATAACACTTATTACGAAATAACCCGTGATCCGGAATTTGTATTATCTCAGTATCATCAATCGAAGTCCGTGCACCGTCCCGGATACGAAACATCAAATTGAAGTAAGTAATAAATCTGTTATCTTAACGCTTGAGACCGTCTGACCTCTGAACGTGCTTATAATAATTAGTGAGTAACGTTGCGTAATATTTTCGTGTTAATTAGTTGAGATTTGAGATACGAGTACCTATGTCACATGATCGAGGAGGCTGTGAAGATATTGAAGCTTGTAATGTAATCTTCCTACCGGATTTCGGTTACGGCGGCCAATCTCAATCGAGATCAGCCAAGTACGCATAAGATATTATAGTGCTCAAGTGTGTGCGCAAACACAGGTGCACTCACTCTTCCCTCACTCTCATAGTCCGGTGGGACAACAATCCGACACGACCGGAGAGAGATCAGGCGCAGGACCAACGGCTTTACGTGCTTTCCGAGGCACGGGGGTGTTACACCGCCAACTTCCAAACTCCGGGCTGTTAAACTGAAAAATTCTTAATAGAAAAACCCAATAACACTTTGCCCGACCTGTGAATCGAACCCAGGACCCCACGCTCAGCAGTCGCGGTTGCGACCACGAGACCAACGGGGCAGTATTATTGAAGCTTAGGGCTCGACTGTAAGTAGCGGTGAGGTTTCAATTTTTGAGAGAGGAGAGGTAAGGCTACCTTTCCACCGAAAACATGCAAGAATGTATAGCAAGGGATGTGTGTAAAACTAACCTATCAGAACGCTAGCTTAGTAAAAGTTATGGCAATGAAACAATATCATTGGTCAAAAATACACACATCCCTCGCTACGTATCCTCGCACATCTCTAGTGAAACGCAGCCTAAAGGCACTAGAGAAGACATAACGTGGTTTATTGATAGAATAGAATAGATTTGCTTTAAATGTAAGTATTCCGGTGAGATGATAGTATAGTGTATGTTGTTCCACAATTTGTCATGCAAAAATTTGTAAGTACTGACTCTATGTTGTATTGAAGCAGCGAATCTGAAATAATTAACATAATTTATACATATATACATACACACATACATACATACATATTGAGGGGTATCAGGGGTCCCATGACGAGTCCGGGATCCCATGGGGTGTCCGGGCTAGAATTTAGCACCCCCCATATCATCTCGAGGGTGTCGTCGAAGGCGACTAAGGGAAAATTCGGAGGTCGGGCAGCTGCGGCTTCCGTGTACTTAACAAACTTTACTGCGATCCCCAAGACAGGCGTCTTGGGGATCGCAGTAAAGTTTGTTAAGTCATAACGCGCATATACGCTTATACGCGCATATACGCCGCCACCCCGGGGAGGCCTATGTTTAACAGTGGACGTCTTCCGGCTGATGATGATGATGATGAAACATATCCAAATGTGAATGAATTGTTTAAAAAAAGGAAAGGCCTCTATTCTTCTTCCACATCTCTCTATCGAGGGCTATTTGGGACCAGTCTTTGTCAAAAGAGTCTAGATCATCCCGCCATCTCCGCCTGGGCCACCGCTTGCCATGTATTGAGACCCATTGGGTCACGCGTTTGGCCCAATGATCGTCTGACATGCGGCAGATGTGTCCAGCCCAATTCCACTTCAGCGCGAGTGCTTTCCGAGTAATGTCAGCAATTTTTGTGATTGAACAGAAGCTAGTATTCTTAATTCGGTCTTGAAGTTTTATACCCAGAAATCAGAATACTCCGTTACTTAGCTCTCTTGAAAACGCGAGCATGTACTTCTGCTGATTGTTAGTAAAATAGTAATTAACGCTTTGCAAACCACAAGACAAATGACCCAATAATGATTGAAATAATATCACAATTAATGCCAATCGCGACCTTTTCACACGGCGATATAATTATCGAACAAAGATGCTTAATTAACGTGCAGACGCAATTAACTTTAATTTGATAAAAAATGTTTTATGCTATCCAAAGGTACGCGGAAACATGCAGAGACAACATGACATGCTGCAATAAAGCTCAAGATTGCTAATTTACTTTTTATATTTATTGAGAATTGTAATTATCATTCTGTATAGTATACGTAGGCCAACACATCAACCGACAACCTGTCTAATTTCTTTGATAGATTTCAACTTTATTTCAAAAGAATAAGATTCATAATCAATTGAGCAAATTTGTCAGTTTGGTATGGCTTGATGTGCTGGCGTCTGTACATAAATACAAAAATATGTATTTACTAGTTTTTGCCCGTGATTTCATTCATGAAACATAGCCATATGACACTCGGGAATAGTGTAACTTTCTATCAGTGAAATATTTTTTTTAATCGGAACAAACAGTGTTTCCATTGGTCACCTCTTACAAACAAAAATACACAAAAACAAACAAACTTTACCTCTTTATAATATTAGTATGGAAGCATAGATTGTAATTGTCATGATTAATTCATAAAAATATGTTTTTTCATCATCACATCAGCCATAGGCGTAAAATACAATTTCTCGAATTTTCTAACGTTTTCAAACGGTCTACGAAACAGAGGTGGTCTTTACAGGTGGGTCTACGGGGGTCTACGGTGCTACGAAGCTACGGCGTAGCGTCTACGATGTTTGTAATCCTTTGTTAGATAATCTGAAGTGTTTTACTCGCAATCACCATTACATTGGTCTTGTTTATTTAGTTAAGTCTACACTTTCAAGAAGGCGGAACCTCTTGTTTTAAGGCGTCTTCAACGTCATTTCTAATTATTCATTTTCATCATAATTTTTCACTTAGCCTTTTTTTCTAGGTTGCCTTCCAATCTAACCGAATGTTTATTTTACATGGAGCGACTGCCTATTTGACCTCCACAACGTCAGACTTTCTGTTTTCTGACTACCTGTAACGACTGTCTACGTATCTGTCTATCTACGAATGACAACCGGGACCTTTACATACTTAACGAGACGAGCAATTTATTTTTCCTGTAATAACAAAAAAAAATATATACACCTATCTTCCATGTCGGTGCGAATAGTATATTGTGTATAAGAATATTCAATATGCTCGTAAGCCACTAATACCAACATTCCCAGTTATCACCGGATTATCCTCATATTGTTTACAAATATTATCCGCGACACTTCAAGGACCCATCACGTGAGCACAGCACACAGATATCCTTGGATTTGTTTATAATTTTACATTATGTTTACATAACGACAAGTGGGTCGCGTCGTCTGGACAAGCCGCACTTTGTACGTCTGGGTGTAATGCACTCGTGCGCAGGAAAATCACCGGCGGCCGACCTGTTGCGACCTTTCTTGACAGATACCTTTTCTTAAATGGCTATATATTCGGACACAGTGTTCGAATTTATATTTTTCTCAAAGATAATTCGGACGGACCCGGAATAAAAAAAGCTGTTTTGTACAGTCAGATAAAAAACTTCCAACGAATGAAATCCGTCTTCCGCCCAGCATATAGTTGTAAAAAAAAAAGCACTGTGGCACTCGGGGACTGCCGCGGTAAAGCTATTGCATAGCATTTTATATATATTATGTATATATATATCATAAATATATATATATATATATATACATAGGAGGTGTACCTATGTATCTACGACGAAGGGACGAAGTCGATGGGACGAACAGGAATACACCAATAATTGTCCCACTGCGGGGCTACTTTTCTCTCTTATATGTTAAAAATGTTATGTATTGGAGAGAGTTATGCTCGGAGTTTCTTTGCGCGGTAGAATCCGGAACGAGGAAATTCGCCAAACTAAGGTCACCAACATAGCTTTCAGAATATTCGCAAGTTAAAGTAAAGAAAAAGAAAAGAAAGAAAGAAAAATTGTTTATTTGAAACCTCGTACCGATAACCGAGTGGTAAGTGGTGGTGGTGGTGGTGGTAGTGGTGGTGGTGGTGGTGGTTCTCGAGTGGCGACAACGAAGCGGAAGACGCAGCATTGGTAGGCCTCCCGCCAGATGAACCGACGACATCGTCAAGGTCGTGGGTAACCGGTGGATGCAAGCGGCAGGTTGTCGCGACTTGTGGCTTCCAATGGGGGAGACCTATGTTCAACAGTGGACGTCTTTCGGCTGATGATGATGATAAATTATTGTAACTGGCCTTAACCGTTGTATTTCAAGTAAAAAAATAAATGAAGGCCTGGTTAAGATGCACGAGGCCACTAGCCGAGGCTATATCATTTTTGGCGATAATTCCGGCGAATTATAAATACTTGATGGTACCTAATTAATTAATCCGCCTATCTTATCACGCGACGCGACGGTAGGTACAGAACAGGTCAGGTCGATATCAAGCGCTTAAAATATCATGTAATACTGGAGTGACCCACCTCGTAAACAAGATTTTTTTTAATCCTTATCCTTCTGTGTCTTCACGAGGTGCCTTCAGCCTATTACCGTCCACTGCAGAACGTAGGCCTCCCTCAGAGATCGCCAACCAACCCGGTTTTGGGCAGCAGTCATCCATCCGCTGCCAGCCGCTTTCTTCAAATCGTCGGTACATCGTGCCGCAGGGCGTCCCACACTACTTACTTACCCAAACGCGGTTTCCTCCATGTCTGCTCCATCTACCATTTGTCCGACTGCAGACGTGGTCGCCCCACTTCCACTTCAGTGTTCTGATTCGACGTCCAATTTCTGTGACTTAATTTAGTTCTCTGGCAAAATTGCGAGTTCTATCCACCAGAGAAATCCCGAGCATCGCTCTCTCCATCTGGGGACCAGGCCACGGTTAGTGTCACGTTTCGGCTTCGTAAGTCATTACGGGTAGGACGCTCTGGTTAAAGACCCTGGTCTTAAGGGATTCTGGGACCGACGTTTTAAAGATATTACGTAGGTACAGTCAACAGCAAAAGTAGATGATCAAAATCAGAAACTCAATACTAATTTGCTAACACTAATTTATATAATTTATTACTAGTTTATTTATTAAAAGTATGTGATTGTCACACACATACTTTTGAATCACTTCGACGCCACACAGTTCTGACGCGAACTCCGTTCATTACTATTAAATTTCTGATTTTGATCATCTACTTTTGCTGTTGACTGTACTCTACAACGAGGTGTAAGTAGAAGAATATGTACTCTATATTCTTATTTTCAAGGAGTTTTTTAGCTTAGTCAGGCAATTTGGAAGAACGTTTTAGTTAATTTAGCATGTCTGGCAGTTATCTATAAATTAAACGCCATTATATTCCTTCGTGATCTTATCTAATACCAAAGTCTGATTTTTATTAATATAGTTAATCAAATGATAGGTATTTGAGCATCCGCCTTTTTATCGAAAACTTTATGCAAAACAAACGCGTTGTTACGAAATAACTAAAGATTACACGACACTCACAATTACGTTAGCTTTTCTCAACTGATAAATTGGAGAAATTCTGAAAAAAACAATGATTCAGCAGAAGGTAGCAGTAGGTTAGCAGCATGGTTAAATAATGGCACTTAAACTTCAAACAATGGCATTTTCCAGCTGCCACGTTTATTTATTTTTTTAGCCACGTATCTAAGAACACTTGGACTAATGAGACGAATCTAACGATACCCTAACGAAATATATCCGTTCAGTAGTTTGGAAGATATCAGGTAATAAAGAATATTTTATTTTACCGGCGCGAAAAACGTAACCATTTCCTTGCAGTCGGGGTAATAAGCCAATAAGCCCGACATTGTGGTAATACCTAGATAGATTTGAGCGTCGCGCAATGATTGTTGATACAGTGGTTCTGCGTGAGGAGAACCTCAAGAAAACTGAGGTGGATAAGCAAATCTTGACTTGGCTCACGAGGTTGTCGACATGTGGAATGTGAGTACAGAATTATTGCGCCGATAGTCGTGACTCTAATTCTTTTTTTTTTCCAGGATGGGAATTCCTCATGGATGTCTGTCAGACTTTTACTAACCAAAAACCACCCCGGTGTTCCATCTCACACCTACGTCGGGGGTCGCGGGAACTGGAGATATTTTCACGACCCCTGACTAGTGCGGCCCACTTCTGCGGGCCTTCTCACTGCCACAAGTCTCGACTAACATCAGAGGATGCATCTGGACCAAGGGCTTGATTCACAGTTTTTGGTATTATTTTTATAAAAATTCTTTATTTTTACCCGACTACGGCAAAGCCAAAGGAGGGTTATGAGTTTGACAGGCTATGTATGTATGTATGTATGTATGTTCATCTGTTCGATCATAGCTCCTAAACTACTTATCAGAACTGAACAAATGAGGTATCGTTAGAAGCGTCTTGATCGTCCGCTGGTTATAGACTATATGACGTGTCACCGAATTCAATGTGGCGCCCTCTGGTGGACAAAAAAACCATGATTAAATAAAAAAATTAAGACAAGCATACCGTGTTTGGTATCATTGGAAAGGGGTTCACTAGTACCATTCAAACATTCAAATATATAATATTTAGTTATGACTTGTCACAAATTATTTTAAAAAAGGAAAGATTACCAAATAAATTAAGATACGCATACCGTGTTTAGTATCATTAGAAAGGGATTCACTAGTACCTTTTAAACAGTGGCGTGCTTTCCATTAAAGCCGAAAAGCTTGGCTTGCAATCACTAACGCGAGAAAATAAAAAAAACAAAAATATAATACGTCTTGGTACATAATAGGTATTGAATATTGATCGTGTTTTTATTCTTAAATCAGTCGGGCTTGCCCTAATTTTGACCTCTAGGCACGCCACTGCTTTTAAATATATAATACTTAGCTGTGACTCCAAAATGGTTTAAATAAAAAAAATCAGTTTAAAAACTAAAACCCGACTACCTACAACAAAAAGTGATCTAAAAAGTACGAAACAAGAAAATATTTCACACAGAAATCAAGACATAGGTACAAAATGGTCAAGGTAAGCCGTGGTTGCATGCCATTATAATTCATGTTCATCGCACTCGTAGGGGATACAGGCATGCCACGGCTTACCTTGACCATTTTGTACCTATGTCTTGATTTCTGTGTGAAATATTTTCTTGTTTCGTACTTTTTAGATCACTTTTTGTTGTAGTCGGGTTTTAGTTTTTAAACTGATTTTTTTTTATAGAAAGTAATTATGCTAGTACTACACAAACGAATTCCTCACTGATAAAAAATTGTTTAAATTTTGTTATAAGTAAATATGTAAACACCAGCAATGCAAGAATGTATGAGACCATGATGACAATCGCGATACCCTTTTGTACTTTATTCTCACAAATAAACTGTTCTTTCTTTCTTTCTATAATTTCTAAACTTTTTCAAGCCTTCTTCTCTCCACCAGTACCCTCCAGTTTTTCTGTTTTCTTACTTCTTCAGCGGTAGTAGCAGTAGGTACGTAACAACGCAAACAGATAGTGTTTGTAACACACTTAAGTAGTGATAACGTCTAATCAACGTCTGCGATGCGTCTGCGCTGCAACCTTGGACCATGGACACTACGCCTTTTTTTTATTTTATCAGAATCTGTTTATAATGTAACTAATTTGTAGCGGGACTGGAGGAACATAAAAAACGAAGGCCGATTCCGTTTATTGTAGTGACACTTATTTTATTTAATCAGTTGCTCAAAACAATAAGGAGTTAAGTAAATATTGCACACTCACGTAAAATCAGATTAGATACTAGCAATCTCAGATTATGAAACAAAAGGCAGATAGATCTCGTGGAACACTGAGGGTGAAGTCAAAAAAGCAAATACAAATTCAAAAGCGAATACCTACAACGCGCTTCTCGCAAGTGAGTATATAGCACGAAACGCCGCATCATTAACAAAAACAAATAAAAATACAAATACAAATTCAAAAGTGAATACAATCACGAGATTGTAGGTATTCGCTTATGAATTTGTATTTGCTTTGGTGGCTTCACTCTCAGTGTTCCGCGCGGTCTATCTGCCTTTTGATTCATAATCTGAGCTTGCAATGCTAAGTGTAATGCAAAGGCTATGTAAAAGCCCTATGGATCGAGACTCCTCTCGATCGAGAGTCTGCCGCCCCTGGGGTGTGATTCTGACCTCATTCTAAACTTCGAATCTGAATCCGCTGTGAGTTTCTTGGTTGGCATTCTAAATACTCGGTTGATAATTCGAATTTATACTAGCGCCACCCTTGCGAGCGTGTCAGCGAGTTGAACTAAATTGACAGGGAGATTTTGACAGATAAAGTATGAGATGACGTAAGAAGTGGCATTCTGTAAGGTAATTTCCCCGTCAGTTCGACGCTCACTTCGCACTCGAACCCGATTCAAAGTGTCAAATATATCAAGGTAATTTTGAACCTTATGCAAAATGAGAGTGAATAGCGATGTGAGATGAGAATAGAGACGATGAGATGCGAGTTTTGAATTTTACAGAATCGACCTACTGGACCCATTTAGGGGGGCCGGAAGAGGGCGTTATCCGCCCTCCGCCGACGCCCGGTGCGCCTGCTGCGGACCGGGTGGGAGGTGGAAAACCTAACCTACAGTCCAATTTAAATACAAATTAAATCAAAATACCCATCTATCTGTGTGTGTGTTGCACAAGCAAATCATCTCGAGCTTACTTCATCAAATTTCACCGAGGAATGTATTTACAGAATATCACTAGTTTTGCATAACACCCTACAATGCACTAGCGGCTGACCGCAATGCGGCGTGCCGTATTCCGGCTAACCGTATCGTCTCTGTTCTATTGCGGTCCCCCGCATGTCGTCGTCAATTACTAGCATGTCTTTTCCATTATATTGATGGCTATATATATGCGACAGCAATTACAAATTCATAACAATAGATGTGCGGCCCGCCACAGCTCCAACATAACCGGAGTGGTTGACGGATGGCCGCGAGTCAGTGCGTTGTAGGCTTGTAGGTCTTAGGGCCGACCCACACCGGAATGGCAGCGCAGCGGCCGTCAGTTTTGCTGTCAAACCATTTTCAACTTTAACTCTAAACGTCAACAAATAGTATCGCTTAAAGATTTGCATGCGTCGAGTGGCAGCTCGTGACGCCGCGCAGCTTTGCGAGCCGATGACCTCCGAAGCGATACTATGCCTTGACGTATAGAGATGAAGTTGAAAATGGTTTGCATGCAAGCTGCCGGCCGCTGCGCTGCCATTCCGGTGTGACTTGACCCTTATACACTATCGTCATTACTGCTACTCAGACAAGAAAGTTATACAAGAAAGCTAGAACATATCTATTCAGTGCTCTGATTGCCTATTCACAGCTGGAATACTCTTAGGAAAGTCAAGTCCTTGGGCGTGTTATCGGCAGCTGCATTCATGCTCGTCACATCTTGGCACTATTTAGATAATATGCCGTAAGTGATTCAATAAACTGAATGACAATGTATTTCTACGTTGCAAGAGGTTATTGAACTGTACTAGGTTGTTTAGATATGAATGAGAAATAAGTATTTAAATGGTAAATAATAAATGGATCTAGGTTTATTTATTACATTGTTTACATTGAAGTCTAAAAATAGCTCTTTTTGCATGATATTTAGGGTTCCGTAAACAGTACCTACCCAAAAATGGGTGCCAAAAACACAGCGGAGTATTACATAGACTGTCTGCCAATCTGTAGGTCCGTCTGTCAAGGCTGTATCCTTCGAATTGTAATAGGTAGACACTTGAAATAATTTTCACAGAGTGTTTATTCTATGTGTGAGAGTCAACAGCTAGATAACAAAATACAAATACAAATAAAATAAAGGTAAAAAATTTAAGGAGATACATATAAGAAAATAGTTCTATTTGTATGTAGTAAGTATTGTACGGAACCTTTCGTGTGCGAGTTCGACTCACACTTGAACGGTTTTTCTGTTTTCAGTTTATTCGTTCATGGCTGAGTAACATTCAATAAGAATGGATTGTAAATTCTACATTCTATTCCGTTCATATTTTTTAAATACATAAGTATTGTAAATTGTTACATTTACATTTAAGGTTTAACAATGGCGACAGATAGGACGCGGTGGAAAATTTTAAACATTACCGATAGTCAACCGTAACAACATGTCATATTTTATCGTCAAGCCCTTTGTCCCTTTCGAGGTGAAGTCTATATACGTAGCAAATTGCTTTAAATACCTATATGTATACCTAAGGGCCAATCAGGGTTAAGTCACTTGGTAACCATTACCACTTGATCATCATCTGCCCAGCGTTTCCCAACTGTGTTGGGGTCAGCTTCCAGTCTAACTGGATGCAGCTTAATATCAATGTTTTACAGCGATTACCTGTCTGACTTCCACAACCCAACTGGGTAACACGATACCCTTTGATAAGACTGGTTGTCAGGCTTTCTGGTTTCAGATTTCCCATAACGACGCTTAACCATTAAGACCTACGTTATAAATGGTTATTTCGCGACCTTTAGTTTTCAAATTATGATTTTATTTTTAATACCCGACGAAAAATGTCAACCCCTTTCGAAAATGAGCAATTGTAAGAATTGTGTAAGTAATAATTATGTTCTAAACTTAATTATCTATGAAAATAACCCTAGTCAACTAACACAATGTGGTTGTTAAATATTTTACAACAGGAATTAAATTATCTACGTGTCGTAATTACACCATTTTTTAAAGTCTGCCTGAAAAATCTTTAGAATAACATGCTTGGATATGAATTTATAAGATGTCATTTTTGTCTGGATCGGCTAAATAGCTAGATCAGGCCCTGGGTCTTCCACTATCCATCCCACAAAATACATAACACGAATGCCATGTTGTAAACTCATAACGTCTCACGTAACAGTGATACGCAACTCCACCGAATCCGTGTCATTGCTAGGTCAACAAGTAAACATAACGCACTCAAATTTACCAGAACTGATACCCACATATTGTTCCAATACATTCGATCCAATCATATCTGTATGAATAATAATCAATTCAACATAAATCCACACGGAAGTTTCCTTGAGACAAGGAATATTCAAAGTAAATAGGTGCAATAGTTCATATTTGAAACGGATCTTTCATTGAGGACATACCTACGATAGGGGAAACTCCCAATACAGCTAATTAGTACCAACTTCATAATTAATCAATGACGAGTGCGGGAACTAATATCGTAATCTTGAGTCAAGTTTTTATTTCTTCACTAGTAGGTGAAAATAAACTAAACCGCATGGTGCCGGTCGCGAATAGCCCCACTCCATTTCTACCCATGAGTGTCGTAGAAGGCAACAGAGGGATATTGACCAGAGGATGGGCAGCAGCGTCCTACTGAGTACCATAACACCTACTGCGATCACCAACGTGCATCGGCCAAGCATGGCGATTACGGCAGAACCCCCCCTTGGGGTAGACCTATGCCCAGTAAGTAATGGGCGTCTAAAGGTTGACATGATGAGTTATAAAACTATACGTAGATATAAAACTGGTCTTAGGTGAGACCCTTACACAGTCTCCCCAGGAATGTACCTATCATAGCGCTTGGGCCCTATCGTATCTAAATATCAGCACTGTGACGTTTTTTTTAATGTTACTGCACCATGCTAAGACTGGGGCCTTTTGGCCTCGCACAGGACCAATTTAGTTTCTTTTTTTTTACATTTGAATAATGTTATTTTTGTGTGTTTGGGAATGGTTAGGGAACAGTGTGGCGGGCTTGTCCCATTAATCCCACTCTCCCCGATCTTATCGCCAAAGACAGGGCGGTTTTTGAAGGCGTCCCCTGAAAACAAAAAAAAAACAAAGTATAGAACTATAGAAATTAGATTAGAGGTAGGTTGTGCCATTCTTTTTTAGGAACATAACGTCTGAAACTTAGATGAAAACATAATTATATACAAAAAAAACATTATGATATATGTTTTTTTTATATTTTTTACGGACTAGAAAAAAGGAAGGACTCCGGACCAGGCAAGGGCCAGGCATACCTATCGAAAGTACCGACCGTACCGATCTATGTGTGCGACGTCGGTCCGACGTACTTTAGCTGCTTCACTTTCGATTTGCGTGGCGTGGAGTCCTTCTTTTTTTTCTAGTCCGTGATCATATCGTAACTCAACAGTGACGCCTTAATCGATTTAACAGAGATAAACACTTTCTACAAAACTGTTATCAAAATACCACATAATTGCCTTATACGCAAAGCAGCACTCGTTAACTACCTATCATCCTTCAGCTTCAATTGGTAAAAGACGGTACAATCCTGTAGACTGGCGTCTTATCCACTATTCTACTCAATTTTCGAAGCGGTTTTTTTGCCACCTAGGTACCTTCCTATACAATAAAATTAACAGAATGATCCCCATAGTTAACTTGCCCAAAACTATGTGCAAAAAGAAAGTTTTTGCTTTCCTGCAAGAACTAAGTTATGAAGGTACTGAAGAATTACTTACCACCATGGTGTAATGTTGTAGCACTTTTACTTTTATTTTATATTAATTAGGTCCCGTTCTTCCATAACCACACATACTTCACACATAACTAACTCGACACACACACACACACACACACACACACACACACACACACACACACATCACATCCACAGACACACCCCTCCACATACACACACATCCATGTATAAAATGTTTTAACTAACTATAACTTATTTGCATGAAAAATTTTTCGTTCGAGTCACAACAAACTTTAATTTAAAAATAAAAATGACTGTTTGACGTTGTCAGTGTACAAGTGCATAACAAAGTAAATGCCATCTATATTAAAATGGCGGAGATCCTGGTGTCCTGAAATACAGACCTAGAGCCTAGTTTAGGCACCAGTCTCCCACAATATTAAATAATAAATAATATGTATTTTACCACTTCGATAACTCTGTACCTTGTAATATTGTGGCGAGAAATAAATAAATTATTATTAAATTATTATTATTATACGCAAGTATGCAATAGGTGTCTACTCGGTATCAGATAAATCGAAATAGTTACGTTGCCAATTTTAGGGATACATAACCAGTCCTGACTGCCCTATAAGTATTCATTAACTCTAATAGGTATTATATTTCCTTACACAAACCTAGTTACAAAAAAAGTAGATACTCGTTTAGACAATATTTATAAATTAAACATTGACAATCTCAACTCCTCTATTAGCTTAATAAACTTTCTGCCAAATATAATAAAACAAACTTTTGCCCACGATTTCGATCGCGTAATTTTTCTCACATATAAAAGTAAGAAAAATGTAGTCTTCACTCACGGGTTTTTTTTATTTTTTTTTATTAACAAATAGGCTTGCGTTTGACCGCAATTCGGTGATGATGCGGCCTAAGTTGGAACAAGGTTGCTTAGGATGAACCGGTTCACTCGTGCCTTGAAGATACCCAGATTATAGGGCAACATATATAACTATATGCTCCCTATTAGTGGAAGAATTTACATAATCGGACCAGTAGTTCAGAAGATTAGTGCGTTCAAACAAACAAAGTCTTTAGCGATATACTAGTATAGATAAATTAATCACCGCTGCTGCCGCGTCCGATTGGACTTCGCCCTCCGTGTCACGAAACCGTCTACTGGTCTACCCGTGACACATCTGGCGACGGAGAATTGGGACGTGTTGATAGACTACGTGACCATGGGGGCGTAGCCTATAAGGCCGGGAAGTACGAAGTACGAATTGTGGTCATGACATTATACCTCAAGTGTATGTGACAATCGCAATTTTTAGAGAGAGGGAAGTTCCTAGTGTAACGTAATTTTTAAATGAAGGAAAATAAAGATGATTTTTGCGTTTCGTAGCACTGCAGCCAAACATATCCACTGTGACAAATCAAAACGTGATTGACAAAAGTGTCCAGGGGACCAGGGGGCCAACTCTGCTATTTTTATAATTTTGTCATTCCAACACGATCCCATTGTCATTTTGCTAAAAGTTAGTAATCTGCTAAATTCATAATGGTCGATCATTGGTCGGTCAAATGAAAAGCAATTACTGCACAATGACGTTCTAATGGTAGGCCACTGATCAAAGGAACTGTAAAAATTTTAGCAGATTACCACCTAAGTCAGTCGTTCATTTGTCATTTTGTACGAGATTACCATTCTATATTTTCTTTTAATGGCGTGTTAGTGGTTGTCCAATGGAAAGTCATAATGACGCCATTATATTAGTTGATTACCAAACTTGTCAAAATCAACAATTATGAAATCAATGATAGACCATTCTGACAGTATTGTAATAGCAGACTTGAGGCCCAGGTCCTTGTCTCATAATATGATGATCACGGTTCACAAGAACAATTTAGATTGAGTACTATTATTACATAACCATGTTAACTGCTGCTGGCTATAAGTTTTACGATTACTTTCAAAAAATCTACGGCAACTTTACGTATCTACAGCCGACACGGCTGGAACTTGGTTGAGCGATTGGCTGCTGCGCCGCGTGTAGCGGGTTTGATTCCCGCATGGAACAAATATTTGTATGGCCTACAGGGGGCCAGCTCTGCCATTTTTATAATTTCGTCATTCCAACACGATTTCATTGTCATTTTGCTAAAAGTTTGTAATCTGCTAAATTCATAATGGCCGATCATTGGTCGGTCGAACTAAAAGCAACGACTGCACAATGACGTTCTAATGGCGTTCTAAGGCGGTAATCTGCTAAAAATTTTACAGTTCCTTTGATCAGTGACCTACCACTGATCAAAGGAACTGTCAAAATTTTAGCAGATTACCGCCTAAGTCAGTCATTCAGTTGTCATTTTGTATGAGATTACCATTCTATATCATATCTTTCAATGACGTATCAGTGGTTAACCATTGGAAAGTCATAATGACGCCATTATATTAGTAGATTACCAAACTTGTCAAAATCTGCAATTATGAAATCAATGATAGACCATTCTGACACTATTGTAATAGCAGACTTGAGGCCCAGATAGTTGTTCCGGGTCTTGCTGTTTGTGTATGTGAGTTTATGTTTGATCCACGATACAGAAGAAAGGATGTCAACAATATCTGCCCAATTTAGTACAGAAGGTACATTTAGTGCCATAAAATACACTAGATTACACTGAATAATATTGCACTCTTAAATCATTTATATAGGTAGTTGCCCGGGGAATAGAATAAAATAACTTTTATCGTAATAAAAAGGACGCCATTTTAGCAATCTATCAAATAACCACCTTCCCTAATAAAAAAAAAACTGTCAAGTATCTTCTTCCTTCTGTCAAACGCAGAAATGTACGTAATGACGTGTGAAGTGTCAACAAAAACAAAACAAAATGACATTTATGAATTGTCAACCCGAGGGACAACCAAATAAAACGCAATCGTGCTTTCATAGTTGCCACATGTTTTATTTTATTACAGGTTATTAGGTTATATTTTAATAATTAGCTAAAAATGACATGAATTAAAGTACTATTATTTTCGAATTCCTCTATTTTTTCTCTATGCTTTGGTGCACGTGTACCTCGAGGCACATATTTGGGCAAAGTTGTACGGGATTTTGTTGACCTCCTTTACGAATTTCTCTTAGAGAAAGGAAGGGAAAAATATTTTTTTTTGGCAGAAATTAAAACGCGTTCGGATATCCATTGTACCAAACCAAAACGTGATTGACAAAAGGGTGTATATTTGTAAATCAGTTCCTTGTCTGATATAATAATAAATGATGACCAAGGTTCACAAAACCAATATAAATAGTATCCTAATACAGAGCCCGAACTTTGGTAACTGGTGTAAGACACCTTTTCATTAAGGTAATCCAAAAAAATGTACTGCAGCTTTGCGTACTTAATTTCAATTATTTATCGTAATGGCTATCTTCTGTGCGTGTGTATGAAAGTGAACTCGTCCTAAACGGCTGGACCAATTTTAATGAAATTTTTAGTGTGTATTCCAGTGGATTCAAGAATGGTTTAGATTCACCATTGGACCCGGTAGGTGGCGCTATTGTCGGGTTGCAGGACAACGTCTGCCAGGCCCGCTAGTCAGTTATAAATTTGTAGAATAATACTGTTGAATACCTCATTGACTGCGATACGTTGTTTTGACTAACGTATTTTTAAGTAATGTAATAAGTATAACTAACAAAATATGGACTTGTATTAGTCAGAAATAAAGTTTTTATTTTATTAAAGATTCACAGTTACATTACCTACCAAGGGACAAATGGCCGAATAATCAAACGCTACTCAATTTTATATCTACGTAGTTCTCGAAGATAATATAGCACATTATTGTAAACGATTATACATCAAATGAAAGCAAGTATTGATTGAGAGAAAGGCGTGGGAGACCATATGATAAGCATTCGTCATGAACTTTGAAAGTAATGTTCACGTGATCGTATCGTATGGGGCATCACGCAACGCACATAGTATTTTATTATCGTAACGCAAACTGTGGTTACATATACATTCGTGTTCCTTGATAAATACTGTCTATATAAACATAACAATATCCTAATAACATTCAAGTTAAATTGGATCAAAATAACAAATCAAGTGTCTATGTTTCACAAGATACAAGATAAAAGATTATTAATTTTGTTACACTCAAGTACTTAAGGCGTTAGATAAGTACATTGAATATTTCTACTCAGATTATGAAACAAAATGCAGATAAACCGCACGGAACACTGCGAGTGAAGCCACCAAAGCAAATACAAATTCAAAAGCGAATACCTACAATCTCGTGATTGTATTCGCTTTTGAATTTGCATTTGTATTAGTATTTGTTTTTTTTTAACGATGCTTAGACCGGTATTCGCTTTTGTATTAGTGTCTGTTTTTTTTAACGACGCTTCGCTTCGTGCGGTACTGATTCGTGCCAGTTCAGCGCGAAACGAATTGTAGGTATTCGTTTTTGAATTTGTATTTGGAACACTGAGAGTGAAGCCACCAAATGGCTTCACTCTCAGTGTTCCGCAGCCTTTTGTTTCATTATCTGAGGCCAGAACAAAGGCAGTATGAAAAAAAAAATCGAAAGAAAAATTGCACTCTTGCGAAACTGAGGCGAAAGTTAATTTTAAGTCAAGGTTTCCTCACAATGTTTTCTTTCACCGATGTTTAAGATATACCTACTTAGAAAATACCTGAAAATACATGTGAATTGAAAAAGTGACATTGGTAGTACCCGGTATCGAACCCAAAATTAACGGAGGATGAAAGGTTCTTCAACGAACGACAGAGAATTTTCCTTATCTATACTTCTATACTATAAATTATATTTATATTTTATATAATATTATAATTATAAAGCTGAAGAGTTTGTTTGTTTGTTTGGTTGAACGCGCTAATCTCAGGATCTACTGGTTCGAATTGAAAAAATGTTTTTGTGCAGGATAGTCCATTTATCGAGGAAGGCTATATATAGGCCCATAGGAAGCCGGGCCGGGTCGCTACCTTGATTTTGCGACTTGAGAAGTTATAAGTTAGGTACAGATGTGGGTAGGTCCACCTTTTCGAAGGGATTACCTAGGAATTGGGAAAACTTGAACTCTTGTTTAGCATCAACAATTTATAGTTTGTGGTTTGGTGTGAATGACTGGCGTATTTCTTGTTTCCTTCGCGTTTTAAATACCTAACACATCATTTATAATTCGAGGTACCTAAGTACACTATAAATATCAATTTGTTTGCGAATGACTAAGTGAATGACCCAGATTTTCTGTAAATAACTCCTCATTTTTGTTTGCTTTTTAACAATGTACTTTTCGACTACGAAAGTGGGACTTTTCGTTTTTTTTAAGTTCTTTTGAGACTTTGGTTTGTAGGAGCTCCGTCGACTTATTATTTCCGTATAACTTGGTGGTGATATAATAACTTCCTATATTCTAAGATACTAACCGATTCCTTATGTGGCTATAGGCAGAAGTGGAACACCGGGGTGCTTTTAATTGGTAAGAGTCCGGCATGCCCCTCCATTCCCTCCCATGATGGTGGAAGTCCATGAGGATTTCCATCCAGGCAAAAAAAAGCGTACCAATTTGACTCATTTTATTTCTTTTAATTTACCTACTTAGTTGAGAGATAAAGAAAGTCGTAAATATGCGAAGAAATTCTTATCAGCGACTCAAAGTTCTTTAAAGATTACTTAGGTAACAAACAACTTACGGTATTTTTCTGCTTATTTTAGATAAGAAGTACCTACTGTTAAGCCATCTACATCATGTAGTCATTTATATCAATTTTTCCTTCTTAATTATCGGTATAATAATATCAGTCGTGATGACCGCGAGTGGTTAAACCGCCCGCCTCTCAAGCATAAGGTTATGGGTTCGGTACGTGGCAAGTATCAATGTGACTTTCTCAATTCATATGTATACTCAGATTCAGAGACTCACTGGGGTGAAGCCAACAAGCAAATACAAATTCAAAAGCGAATACCCGCTACAACGCGCAGTCAGTATAGCACGAAACGCCGCACGCCGCCCGCATCGTTAAAAAAAAAAAACAAATAAAATACAAATAGAAATTCAAACGCGAATACCTACAATCTCGTGATTGTATTCGCTTTTGAATTGTATTGGCTTTTTTTGGTTTCACCTAAGTGTTCCGCGCGGTCTATCTGCCTTTTGTTTTATAATCTGAGCGTAATCTTGTTTTTATTATTCCGTGGTAGATACCTTCTAAGTTTATCTTGGACATATTAAGTGACTGACATCAGTGAAGGAAAACATCGAGACGAATTCTGGACATATAGTAAACTTAGTCTGAAATCGGCAATCCGCCTTGAGCGCACGTGGTGATCAATGCTCGTGCCTTCTCTGTATGAGAAGAGGCCTTTGCCCTGGGCCTCAAATCTGCTATTACAATAGTGTCAGAATGGTCTATCACTGATTTCATAAATTGTTGATTTTGACAAGTTTGGTAATCTACTAATATAATGGCGTCATTATGATTTTCCAATAGTCAACCACTGACACGCCATTGTAAGAAATGATAATTATAGAATTGTAATCTCGTACAAAATGACAACTGAATGACTGACCTAGGCGGTAATCTGCTAAAGTTTTGACAGTTTCTTTGATCAGTGACCATTGACCAACCATTAGAACGTCATTGTGCAGTCATTGCGTTCAATTCGACCGACCAATGATCGACCATTATGAATTTAGCAGATTACGAACTTTTAGCAAAATGACAATGGGATCGTGTTGGAATGACGAAATTATAAAAATAGCAGATTTGGCCCCCTGCAGTGGGACAATAAAAGACTGAAATTAGATATCTATACATATAATAAAACAGTAACAAAACTGTGTCTGTACATTGAATATATTAATCTATACATATAATAAAACAGTAACAAAACTGTGTCTGTACATTGAATATATTAAAAAAAAATAATTGAGGGGGGTTTAGGAACAGTAATAGAGTACGAATCCAAAAAAAAAATTCTGTCTGTTTGTCTGTTTGTTTGTACACGCTAATCTTCGGAACTACTGGGCGGATTTGAATGAATTTTCTTTTGTTGTATAGGTATAAGGTCTGGGCAACATATAGGCTATAATTTATTTTGGAAACTTGAACACCTGATGCAGAACCGCAACCGACCAGCTAAACTATTAGAGGTACAAAAATGGTACCATAGCAAAAATTGTTCCACGTGATGAGCATTTCCTGCTGAGAGAATAAATTTAAAGATCTGGAACACCTGATGAGGAATTCCAAGAGCCCAGCTATACCATGACACATATAGGATTGACGTCTTAGCAAAAGTTGTTCGGTCTGATGGGCATTTCCTGTTAGCTTATAAAAATCGAAGATCAGAAATATCTGATGTGAAAATCAAAGCTATCACTAATTTCACTGTATCTTATAAAATAATATAAGCTGGGAGTACCTCCACGCGGTGAAGGCGGTAACAGTTCAGGACCGATTTTTGATGACGATGGTATATCATTGAAAATTTGACTCTACTGGCCAAAATTCCCATTTATTTTTTTATTTTATCGAATAAATATGCCTTCGGGCTTATGTTATTTGGGTGTTTAATTTCCTTTTCCATTTATCTTCGTGACACGGTAGCCTACCCGGTAATGCAGGGGAGCAGTCACTTAGATTTTACTTGATCAGGTATCTTTACAATAAAACTATAACCATGCCTAGAAAGAGGTCAAATCTTTCCCAATGTTTTAAAGGAGCTAAAAGATTGAGGATCATAAGATCTCAAGAATCTACCGAAGAGCGTCAGGAGAGACTTGATGCTGTTCGAGAACATCAGGCTGCAACTCGCTCCGTGGAAACCTCTTCAGATCGCGAAGCACGCCTGCGATCTCAGCATATTTACGCATCTACATCCAAGTCTCTAGAGACCAGTGAAGAATATGATGCGCGACTGACCGCTGATCGTGAACGTCATACATTGCCTCGTGAGTCGGAGACGTTCACGGATAGAGAATTGCGCTTGAGTTCTCAGCATATCTACGCATCTGCTGCGGAACGTGATGCGCGACTGTCCGCTGATCGTGAGCGACATGCATTGTCTCGCGAATCGGAAACGTTTACCGATACAGAATCACGCTTGAGTTCTCAGCGTATTCGCACATCTACTAACAGGTCTTTTGAACCGAATGATGAACGTAATGCACGACTAACTGCTGATCGAGATTATCATACACTAGGAACCCGACCCAGCTTCGCATTGGCCTATAGCCTTCCTCGGTAAATGGACTATCCAACACAAAAAGATTTTTTTAATTCGAACCAGTAGATCCTGAGATTAGCGCGTTCAACCAAACAAACAAACAAACTTCAGCTTTATAATATTATAGTATAGATTGTCCCGAACACGCACACAACAAAATATTCATAATCAGTTAGAAAGTGAGAGAAAAAGAATTGCTGGAGTACGGCATGAAGAGACAGAAGAAGAGCGCAACGAACGTTTGAATTCTGATCGACTTCGACATTCTCTGAACAGAATGTCGATATCATCTGAAGAATCGGATGTGTCTCAAGATATAGCCGTAGGTCATGGCGACCGTCCTTGGGTTGATAAGGAACGGAGTTCATTTACGTATACTCCTATGATTGACTACGCCACGTATTCCGCCATCGGAGGTATGATTCAAAATTGTACTTTTTGAACGTCTCGAATCATCTCGCGCATCCCGTTGTTTTCCCGTCCCCGGGCTCTTACAATTCGACATCAGACGTTTCAGATCTTCGATTTTGCCGACCCCGTTGTCGCTGGCATAAGCAACAGGATCCGCGTACGAAGTCGCGGGCAGAAGCTAGTCTATAATATAAAAATGAATCGTTGTTCGTTAGTCTCACTAAAACTCGAGAACGACTGGACCGATTTGACAAATTTTTGTCTTGAAATATTTGTGGAAGTCCAGAGGGAAGGTTTATATATAAACGGCGAGAAAATTGTAAAATTAATTGACAGGACAACGTCTGTCGGGTACGCTAGATAAATTATAATTCAGTAAGAGTTATTTGTCTACGAATGAAATCTTGTTTCAGACAATACAAATATTTTCTTCAGCCCGATGAAAATAAGAAATAAGTATAATCTATTTGTTATTTTCGTAAAGCATTGTTTTTCTCCATGATCACACAGCTGCTTTTCCACGGGTTTGGAGGGAAATATTTGGAAAAGCTAAAAACAAACTTCTTTTTATAAGTATTCTATTTTTCATTTTACTAACATATTTTGGAACAGTCTACGTTTGTATATTTATCATAACGGTATTTTCTTATGGGCTAGGTATTGACTAAGGCCACCTAGGCAAGCTGGCAGTAAACCTAAACCACTAACACTCTAAAAAAACCGGACAAGTGCTAGTCAGACTCGCTCACCGAGGGTTCCGTACAAGTTTGTAGGTGCCCCTACACCTGCACCTTAAGCCGGATCCAGACGGGTGTAACGTGTAATGTAATCCACCGTGTAATGTAACACGAATTCTACGTGTGGAGCGTTACATGTAATGCTCGTAGTGCCGTCCACACGTAGAATTCGTGTTATATTACACGGTGGATTACATTACACGTTACACCCGTCTGGACCCGGCTTTAGAGGACATTAAAAACGCCACTAATGCTGCGATAAATGTGGCTACCTACTGGGCCCAAGTAGTCTAACAAAAAAAAAAAAGGTAAACCATCGGTTCGAAAAGAAGAAGAAGAAAGTAACTCTGTCTGTTACGCTTCCACGATGAAACGGCTGAACCGATTTTGATGAAATTTGGTATGAAAAAAATAGCTTGAACCCTGTGAAAGCACATAGGGTACTTTTTAATCCGGGACTTCGTCTGCATTCGCGATAACCGACATTCACACGGACCAAATCGCGGACAAAAGCTCGGTATAAATAAAGAATATATTTTTATGATTTAATTTATAGTTTTCAGACTTTTCCTGTATGAATAGTATGAAATGTTATTACTTGCCACATTTCATAGTTCTAGGTCAACGGAAAGTACCCTATAAATGACAATGCCAGATCCTGCCCCACCCATGACATAAAAGTAAATTAATAAAAATAATTGTAATGAATATAGAACCTTTCTATACTAAATTGTTTTTCTTTAGAACTTGCGGATTACGAAATACCTACCCACAAAATACAAACTCATTTTACCTAAAATACAATTTAACCTATAATCAATGTCATTATTGTTTTTAGATTTAAACGGAAACCGCAAGTTCTACAGTCACTAAGACTAATGTTTAGTTATCAGAAATAAATAAACAGTAAGATGCTACATATTGCACATGACTTTTATTGAGTGGGGCTAAGTTCTATAGAGTTTCTGGCATTGTCCTTTTGATTCCCTTGAGAGTGTCGAAATATACGTTTTTTTACGACATAATCGGCCATAACTGTTTTTCACGCTCACATAAAAGTTTGATATTTTCACAGCTTCAAGGGGCCGTAGATAGACCTAAGTTTATGGTTTTAATTTCAATTCAAACCTGCTCGCATTTCCGAGATAAGGGGTCTTGACAGACGGACAACAAAGTGATCCTTTAAGGGTTCCGTTTTTTCCTTTTGAGGTACGGAACCCTAAAAACACGGAAATAGCAAACCCATACAATATAGTAGTGAATCCCTAATTAGGTACCGTTAGCCTATAAAACCAATTCAGAGCACCCAATTATGGTTTGAACCTAAAAAGTTACAATGGTAGCTAACAACATGCCTAGTGCAAAATTAAATAACCTCTACCACAATATCATATTTGACGACACGGTTGGCGCAGTGGCTGAGCGATCGACTGCTGCGCAGCGTGTTGCGGGTTCGATTCCCGCCCAGGGTAAACATTTGTGTGATGAGCACTTGTGTTTGCCTTAGTCTGGGTGTTGTTTATCTATATATATGTATGTATTTACAAAAAAAAATGTATTTGTGTATGTATATCAGCCTGTCTGACACCCATAGTACAGGGTCTCCCTAGTTTGGGGTCAGATGGCCGTGTGTGAAAATGTCCCCACATATTATTATTATATTATTATTATTATTATCAATATGGTGCTCAGATTATAAAATAATCTGAGCACCATATTTAAAATAATCATCATCATCGTGTCAACCTTTAGACGCCCACTGAGCTTAGGTCTCCACCAATGGGGGTCCAGCCGTAATCGCCATGCTTGGCCGATGCATGTTGCCGATCGCCACCCGTAGGTGTTTTGGTAGGTACTCAGAAGGACGCTGCAGCCCATCTTCTGGTCAATATCCCTCTGTCGTACGACACCCACGGTTAGAAATGGGGTGGTGCTATTCGCGGCCGGACCCACCATATTGATTGATCCATAATTCCATATTCATCTTAGATAGGTACATATACATTGTACCTACATATTTATTTTTTTATACATATTTTGTATACATACATTGTACATACTGCTTGAAAAGAATAGTTTAGATTATTAGTTAAGATGTTTGTTAAATTAACACGAAGGTTAAGAGTTCAAAATAATAAGTGTAGTTCCGTAATAACAAACTAACTGTCCTATCGGCTGAAAAATATGTAAATAGATTTACATACGTACCTACCTACACGCGTAAATATCGACGGTGAAAGACTAAGGTAGTACAGTTCCCGGCACGTAAGTTGGCCAGAGATTTTGTAGTGGGGGAAGTAGGCTCATGTAAAACTGTATGAAATTGTGCGTGCGCGAACTTTCCCCAGTACAAAATCTGTGGCCAACTTACGTGCCGGTAATTATACCTAGTACTAGTAGCGTCATAGAGTTTAAAATCCGTCTTTACATTGCAGTGCAACAGACCGGGGCAATTATTCTGTTGCCCTGCAATGTAAAAAGGAAAGAATGGGTTGGTTGTCACACGTATTTAAGTAGGTCCTTTAGTATACCAAGGGATTTAATGATACTACTGAACTCGGAAAACTCATACGTTCCGTCAATAGGTAGGTACTTACACATACACACGGCTATAACACATCAAGCTATAGAATTCCAGTTAATGCATTGTATAGGATTTGTATACAATGCGAAGTCAGCTGATACTGCAAATGTATAGCTTTGATGTGTAGCCGTGTAATATGTACGTCTAAATATCCTAATAGGGCACCAGCAAGAAGCTTTTATATAAAAGCGGAGGCAACACTAAATACCAAAGTGAAACTAACTGTGGACAGATGCTCTCTTTCTGAATGCATACATAAGAACATGACAATTGATATGTGTTTTCTTTATCTTACATTCAGAAAGAGAGCGTCTGCCCACAGTTGGTTTCACTTAGTTGTTCAGTGTTGCCTCCACTTTTACCTATAAGCTTCTTGGGCACAAGGCACCACTAATCAATTGACATACTTTTATGAGCTGTCAAAACGCGTCTATTTTGTCGTTTGCTTATAATGTGACGTCAATTTTTATCGATTCAAAAGCAACCAACAATTGAATTTTAACCATCGATATAAATATACTATATTTCTATGATTTTAACCGTTATTTTAAAATTAATCGGGTTTTCAAGGTTGGTTTAAAGTGTTTTTAGAGAAGTCGTGTCTTGAAATTATTAGTTAATGGTGTCAACGTCAACTATACCTAATGAGATTAACTCCTCTATTCGGGTTCGAATCCCGCCCAGGCTAAATGTTTGTGTGATGAGCACTTGTGTTTGCCTTGTGTCTGGTTATTATTTTATCTATAAACGTATCTATTCATGTATTTGTGTAAGTATATATCAGCTGTCTTACACCCATAGTACAGGGTGTGCCTAGTTTGGGGTCAGATGGCCGTGTGTGAAATGTCCCCATAATTTTGTCCTAGCACAAGCGCGATACGTAAAGTTTTCTATTTTAGAATTGGAAATACGACTAGCCTATAGATAGCATTTTATACAACGAGTACAATTAGTACCTACTAGGTAGGTACCCAAAGATATCAAACCCACAATGAATGCGAAACGGTTATTTCAGTTTACGTTACCGTTCACTTCGTATCGATGTGCTAGAACTATCTCCATCACCCAACTGAACAGCAGAATCCTAAAGATTCAGGATCTGTGTGGTCCCAAGTCCGAAGTAAGTCATACTTTCACTTACTTCGAGGTTCTGCCTGACCGTCAATTAAGGTCCGTTTTGCAAAAAAAATGACACACACGGGCGTTGACGACCGACGGCTAACTACTTAGGTACATTATCATTGAATCTGCCTCAAAATAAATTCGTTCTTTTCTTTAGGTTGCGTAGGTAACTAACATAAGTTTTCATTGACTTAGATAGGCAAGTAGGGACATAGGTAGGTACCATGACTATCACTTAGTGCTGCACACCTAGGCTGCCATAAGAATCTGCATACTCATCTTAGGGTTGGTGTTTGTCCATTTAACCCGATGAGATGAGTGGCAAAGTACATCAAGTAAGTATATTATTATAAATTGTAGTGCACTTGAAGAGATAGCACTATCTCGTCCGGGTCACTGGGGGCGCCCGGCCACAGATCACACTTTTCCCCGCAGATCTTGTGGAAAAATAAGTTTTATCGTCGTGCTTGCTTGGTGATAAAAAGTTTATTAACGAGCGTATGTAACGGTCGCTTGGCTGTTTTTATAAACAATACTTTCTTGGACACAGATTAGAGTTTGAACTATTAAAAAGGTTGGTTTAATGACAAAATAATTCCCAGATAAAATTCCACTTTAAGTGATGAAGGTTAAGATGTATTTTGGGTCATCGTGTCCTTCAAAAACTTTTGTATGACTCCAAGCTATTTGTAGAAACGTTTGCATGAATTGAGAAAATAAACAAATGTTCTATTTAAAAATATCGTTCTCTTTTATTTCTTAACCTAGCAATAATGTAGGTATAACATTACATTTTGTAGGCACAAATATACTTAAGATATCTACTTAGTAGTTACAACATATCGGTTCGTCCCTCGATCGCACACTTGTACACAAGCGAGATGAGAAAACAACAAACAGAGAGAGCGCGACTTAACTATGGCACACGCCGAGAGAGCTTCCACTCACGCACTCTTCAGGTACTTGAGTGTCTTTAATAAATAATTCCTACCACGTCACTACATTACGCTTCAAAGAGGAACATTGGGTGGCGTCTTGCACGGTTCCGGAGGTGGTGGCCTCCGGTCGTCTGGCGTCCGTGACTGGTAGTACGCGCAGTACGGGAGCGGGTCCCAGAACGTGAAGAGGGCTTCGCGAGTATCCAGCACAGTATCCAACAGCTTGCCCACAGTCGCTGCGTGTCCGCACCGTGCCGTTCCTTGGCATAAATACGGCAGCGACACTCCTACTCGGGCTCCTATAGCCACCAGTTTATTAGTATGACCATTCGTGGTTTGTTCTTCGCGAACAAGTCTAAATGACACATGTCCAGTCATAGGCCTCGCTGGCGCAAGGAATGATACAAATCGCTGTACCCATGCGTCAGCTTCTTCATCCCTTTGAGGCACTAGGCCTTTTCTTGCAGAGTCCACTCGGCACGAAACATTGTTGACAGCACGCGACTCTTTCAAAGTAGTGCATGTCACAATCCTCTCTCCCTTTGGCTCCCGAACAATAACCCACGGTTTTTCTGCACTGATTTCCCGTGGAAATCTGAATTGCGCCTTGTCGTCAGGCATTACGAAACGCAATCGATCTCTAGCTCCACGCGCACCAGCACTAGCAATGAAATGTCGTCCCTCCTTAGAAGCTCCGCTATCGTACCACGCACGAACATCTTCGTCGTTGGCTACCACCCAAAACGGGGGTGTTGCTAGGCCAGCAGCGCGGCATACCCTCATCAACTCCAAAGGGTCATCTAATGTAACAACGTCGCGAGCGCAAGGCACAAAGCACTGACATCCAAGTACTTCTAAATGTGACTTCGCAAGCGCATCGTAATACGCCGGGGTAGTAGAGCTAACCGGCACATAGAACACCACCGATTCTCTTTCCACTATTTCTTTGAGTGCCCGCGCATAGGCGAGAGGATCAGCCGGATTCGGCCGCGGCACTGTGTAAAATTTGTGCACCGCAGCAGAATACTTCAACAATGCAAATTGCCCTTCTATTTCAAACGCCACAACTCTTGCACCAGCTGAATGGAAATTCCTAGCCAGGTGTAAAGCTTGCACCGAGCTTCCTCCACTAATAAGTACTGTACGTGGCTTCTTTTGGTTTTTTGAGCTAATGGCACGTCCAATCATCTTGAGAACTCCAAGAGGGCACTGTACACACTTCCAGAATAAGAATAACGAGGCGGCGATCCATAATGTAGGCAGAACGACCAGAATTTGCTTCCAGGCCGGGTGGGCGACAAGGCTTAAAATGGCGAAAAACGGTCGCAACATGAGCCGGGGTCCCCATGTTATGATCCTGATGAAGCGTGGCAGCGGTGGCGGACGTTCAGGAGATATAGCGCGCTCCTCTGGTATCAAGGAGAACGTGGACGAGAAGGATCGTCGCAGGGCCGTGAAGGGCGGCGGCTGATGCGAGCATCGCTTGACTCGCGGAGAGAACACTAACTCTGTGTTGGAGCGCGCGAGGCGGCTGTATTCAGGCGCGCAGGCCGGCATGGCGGGTGCGGCTAGCGGTAAGACTGGCGGGCGCGCGCACTCGCGCAGCATATAAACAGCCTCGTTATCACAGCGGCGGCGGCGCCCCGCACTACACAATCCATCATCTTTGTACCCAATTACCGTTTACCTAGTTAAAAAGTAAACAAACTGGGAAATACTTAATTAGACGACAAATTAATTACCGAGGGAATAGGTTCACTCAAACCAGTCTTTTAACATTATCGTGTATGAAAGGAAAGAATTAAATAATACAGAACTATAAAGTGAAACAATATTTTAATGATCTTCTTTCAACAATTCACTAACTGAATAAATAACAATGTTGATTAGCTACTAAACTAACATTTTTAAGTCCTAAACGAAAATACTTATATTCTAATAAATGAATAAGGACTAGCAATATTGAGACATGGTACAAGCAGATACACTAATGTCTTATAGAGGAACTACAAAAATAAATCTTTTAATCTAATAAGCTGGGACAACCTCACTGTGCAATGTCTTTTCAATTGACTTTACTTCAAATGCTAGGTATAAATGCATGAATATAAAATGTATGCTAAGATAGTACAAACTCAGTACAAATTGCATTTCACAAATTGATACTTTGGCATTACATAGAGTAGATTGATGATGTCTAATTTAAAATTGCGCGCCCCTCCACCAATTTTTCTGTATGTTACAGAGGCCAGCACTTCAAGCTATCCCAGTCTGTCAAATTTCTTTGATAGTTTTTCAACTTTATTACAAAAGGATAAGGTTCATTTTCAATTGAGAAAATTTGACAGTTTGAGTTTTTCTTTAGTTGCATTTATGAAACAAGCAATGGAAGGGCGGTCATTTTTAGGCTAGATGGCATCTACCTCTTAAATCCACAGAAAGATGCAATACACTTTAAAAATTATAATGATCAGACATGATATGTTCAACATGAGTGAGAATTGATGAATCCTAATTAGTTATTCTTGTATGGTTCATGGAAGACAGCAATGATTTTACACTAAACATTGCACATAGTAATTACGTAAAAACATACCAATATTATATGTTTTCTTACTATGTGATAATACTACATCAAAATAATATATTAACATACATACTTATATACATTTCATGTATTTTTAATGTAATATCAAATACTAAATGGTGGTGTAAATATTGTATACTATATACTGCTATTTACATAACAAATCAATATTAAGGAAATCAAATTTACATCTACATGATCACTGCTTAAAAACTTCATCACCAAAATGATCAACACATTGCTATGTTAAAAATACATTTAATATAATGAATATTCATTTCATTAAAAAAAAATCACAAGCACTTTCATGAAGATACACAGTATAAACTCCAATATAATCTAATGTACATGTTACATATCAAATAGATTAATTCACTACAAATAAAATGGTAAGTCTGTTTCCTTCAACTCAATTGAGCCATTCTTACAAACTACATGCAACTCGTTATTTGGCTCCTTCTCAAACCGGAACCTCTTTGGATATGAGTCATCCATAAACAAGCCAAGCTTCAGTATCTTTTCATCAACAATTATTTTTTCCGCTATCAAATTAGTAGTAGGTAATGATTTTACTAAGTCTGGCATAAGAACCTCAACTTTGCCCTTTTCATGTATGAAAATACTGCTCTTGTCTGTAAACTCTGAGGCATGCATGTAGACCTCTCCACTTTTCAACGAAGCCTGTAAGCTCCCGGAGAAACCTGTGATGTGAAGATTGCCTTTCTGAATAATATCTATCATTACGGATCTGTGGAGGCTGTATAGTTTCAAGTTGCCCATTAATGTAGTGAAATGTGATTTGTCACTATAACAAGACTTTACAATTATTGGCCCAGCATGTGTTATAGCAGAAAAGCCATTCGACATTATATTATTACATGTAATTCCGGAACCTAAGCCGGTTTTCAACTCTATGCTACTGGCTTGTAACTTCCCCTCAGTCGTGACTTCTCCTTCAATGCTCTCCACTAGAATATTCTGTGCTTTCAGATCAGTTACATTAACTGCCCCTTTTTGCGTTTTAACATTAAACATCTCTCCCTCTAATTTAGATAGATGTACTGAAGCATAATCTGTTGTTGAGACTTGAACATTCAAGTTATATGGTACCTGGATGACGCATACATCGTTTCTGTCCGACGCAGTGTTCTTGTTGAGTAATTCTAAGCGTTTCAATGTCTGTTTTACTTGGAAGTCACTCGTATCTTTGCCTTGGCTGTATAATGTCATGGTAAGTTTGTTGTGTGCTTTTAAGTCGTTCACGTCGATCGGCTGGATCTTAACATGTATAGGGCTTTCAATAAAGATGGATGTGTTTGTATCTATTGTCTTTTCAACAGTCCTAACAACATTCAATTTCTTGATGTCGGGTAAGCTGCTGAAATCCGCTGCTGCAGATAACCTTAAAATCTGAAGACACTTATGTAAGACCCGCTGTCCCACCAAGGTGAACATTTTGGAATATTTTTCACTCGTAACTAAATCATAAAACCATGATTAAATCTAAGGTAATTTAATTATTTATTCGCATTCTCGTATCCATTAGATGGATTTGACAGAAGGCAATTAACTTAACACCTGACTTTGACGTTTTGACAATTCCTTTCCTTATTTGAAAATATTATACGTTTCGTTTTCGTTCACAATCATTATTTAATTTGTCGTTTCATCATAATAATTATGTTCATTAAAAGCTGTGCGTCCACAGAATCGCCATTGGTTTGTGCATCAGCAGTGGATGAATTTCCGACAATCCCGTTCACTGCCGTCTTTCCGAAATCGCAGAGTCGGCAATGAAATGAACGGATTGTTGATTTCGATTTGTATGGAACTGCGTACACTGGATCGGCAATTCCGCATGCATGCATACAAATCAATACAAGGCGGCAAAATAAGAATGTCAAAAATACAAAAGTATCGATATGTGTACATAATAAAATTAAAGTTTTCATAAAATGAAAAAAATTATATGTATCGGTACAATTTCTTAAAGAATATTCGTGCTCTAAAAATTATTATATTTTAGGCGGCTGCGGTCCGCCCCAGCTTCGCCCGGGTGCAATTTTTTTATCGAATTTCTTAAATTTTATTTCATACAAACCATGGACAGAGAAACTGCCCGCGATAAAAATTTGTCCTGTAAATCCAACTAATGTAGTCCATTAAACTAATAATTATCGCAGATTCGCAGTCATTCGGAAGTTATTCACGTACCTACAGACATTACGGCGACATTTTTTTAAGCTATGTAAAGATTGATCATCTTACGTTATTATTATACCCTGTTCACAATAAGATTAGACATAAACACAAACCTTTTTTACAGTCCGTTCAACCGATTTTGACTTCTATTCCGTAGGCTTAAGAATGACATTAGAGGCAAAAAAGTGGTTACAATAACAACTGTTTACTGCAGTTGCCATTTGTCATGCTACCAACGCAATATAAGTCAAAATCGGTTGAACGGACTGTAAAAAAGGTTTCAGTAAATGTCTAATCTTATTGTAAACAGGGTACAGGTATATATTAGAAAATAATACGATTCTGTAAATGCACACTTGTGTTGTTCTGTAATTTGATTATTTTTTTATTACAATAGTGGCGGCTGCTGCAGGTGCGGAAAACCTCAAACGGCGTAAATATAACAACCTTCTTGAAAGTTATATGTTTGAGCCTTTTGGGGTCGAAACATTAGGGCCATGGGGCCCGAGTGCTCACCTTGTTTTTAGGGACATTGCAAAGCGGCTGGTCGACTCTTCACGTGACCAAAGGGCTGGCCTTTTCTTGGGCCAAAGAATTAGCATTGCCATTCAACGTGGTAATGCTGCTAGCCTTTTGGGCACTTGTCCCATTGATAGCGATGCGGACGAGTTTTTTGATGCCCTGTGAGCATTGTACATATTATGCTTTTATATTTATTTTTAAGCTTTGTATATATTATATTCAAAGTTTTCAATATTTTTATCTGTTATAAAACACCGTGAAATAATAGCGGCCATGTTATTATGCTGTACGGCTGTGTAAACAAAAAATTGACGAATTGGTTACGAAAATAATAAAAGTACAAAGCCTATAATACGCCAATCGGTTGACTGACAGTTGACAATTTTTTGTTTACACAGCCTTAGGGCTTAATCATGGCCGCTACTATTTCACGGTGTTTTATAACAGATTAAAAATACTGAAAACTTTGAATTGAATTTAAATATTTGTTTTGTTATTTTATGAACTAAAACTTACATTTTCCGACTGCTTTATGCCTAAACTGTCTCAATAACATATTTATAGATTTTTTCTCGCATAGAGTAAAATACCCTATTTTTTCATTATTACACCTATTACAAAATATGCTTTTCATTATTTTTAAATGATATACAATTATCATATTTAATATGAGCTCATTTGATACAAAACGAACTGACGTCATTTACGCTGAGCAATATGGCGTCCAGTAAGAGGCGTTTTCGTCAAACTACGCGCGAAATTTGAAAATTTAAAATATAGATGCATTTTTATGGCACTTATCGATTGAATAAAAATTTTGTGATTTTTTTGGCGGCATATTAGTACTACAGAATTTCATTGAGACACTTTTGAAAAATGGATGTAATACCCTATTATTGTGATTGATTTTTTTTATTATAATAGACCTCAAATTAAAAATAACAATTTAATAATAATTGATAAGAGTAGATAGAGGTAAGGAGAACTATAGGGGGATAACTTGAAAAAAGTATCCAGTCTTTAAAATCATCAACACCTCTCCAAGTTAGCGTACCGCCGTACCGGGTACGCTACGGTGTACGCCGTACCCTGTAAATATGCGTAATCAATGAAAATATGACGTTTAAGAGATAACTAGGAAAGTTATGTTGATGATTTAGATTATTATAATTCTATAAATGCATACTTGTTAGTCCCGCGAATAATTTTATTACCATACAACCTGAGCTGCAAATTGTAAAAAAAACTAAGAAAATTTTGAATTTCGCGGGCTACCTACCGCCATACCGCTAATATCGTTATTTACATATCGTATAATTATACTATTTTTTTTTACTTTATTATTTTATTATAATAGGCATTACTTATACAAAATCCTGTGTGACAAATATTACTCAATTAGCATTGCAGTTGCATAGCATATTATAAAGAGCCACATTGTGGGAGAGGGACAAGATACCTAAAAAGTAGGTCGCATTAAAAAAAATGGTTTTAGTTTAGTAAGTTACTTGCTAATAATTTATTATACGTGCAGTGCTGATTTTACCGGGATTTAACCTTAGGGCTGCCCCTGGGCATTGTATACAAGGCCACCCCATTATATAACTAAATACGGCCGCCCTGGGCACTAGCCCCGGGCCCCCAGTGTCCATAATAGTGTAAATCCAACGCTGACTAACTGACTCACAAATACGTAGTTGGTTGTATTTCGATTTTATATCGATACATTGTATATTTATATTATTATACTCTGTGGACACAGAGTGTGCGCCATGAAGATATAGGTATCTCCATGAAGATATAGGTATAAATGGAGCCAACACAAAGAACTAAATCTTGAAACCAACTGTGGGCTGATGCTCTCTTTCTGAATGCATACATAAGAATGAGACAGTGATATGTGTTTTCTTTATCTTATGTATGCATTCAGAAAGAGAGCGTCTGCCCACAGTTGGCTTCACTTAGGTATTTAGAGTGTTGCCTCCACTTTTATCTATAAGCTTCTTGGGTATCTCTATGCTTCTTGGTATGAGCACAGGGCACAGAGTACATTTTAAATGGAAGACGTAATATAGTATCTCTAAGTAGTCTGTGAATGGAAGTGAGGAAGCAAAGCAACACTTAGTAGTCTGTGGCCAAGGAAAAGGAATACCAACCAAGCAAGACAATTATACAAGTAGGGACACGGTATCGAACAGAAAGTATCGATACTGTACTCATGAGTAGTATTGAAAAAAAAGTATCATACTCGTAAAAGTATCGAAACAAAAGTATCGATACTTCAAAGTATCAATACTTTTTTAGAGCCTAAACTACTTTTTCGTGCAAAACTACACGTTAGTTTAGTTTTAATAGAACAAACACATACAAAAATGTCATAAACATACAGATAGCTATATCTTTTGATTACAGGATGAGTTTTGCGATAACTGTCATCCGTATCATGCCATAGTCATATCCATCAATCATAAATCTAGCTTAAAAAACGTGACGTAAAAAATCATTTACTCATAACTTTTAATAATAATCAAATAAAGGTATCAAGATCGATTACACTAATTTCAACAATCGATTATTTAACATCGAATTAAATGACCACCACAAAATTACCACTCAGTCCTAGTTAGGTACAGTTTGACATTCCATCTATCGCAGCAAAACTTATCCTTCCTACCCTCTAATAAAGTAAAGACTATACTTAGTAACATTTAATCAGTTTAGGCTTTTTCAATTCCCTGAGGTTTTTATGATTATGAAACAAACATCTTGCATTTAACTTCCTTGGCACTCATCTTGATAAAATACTGCCAAAGTTCACTTTTTTTTTAGATTTCTCTTGAATAACAATTATAGTCAAGCACAATATTAATAATAAACCGCACGCAATGTTACGGTGGAAAAACATCACAAATATTCGCCTTATTTGGATAATACAAAGTCGACTTAGTTGCAATAAACATAGGGTATATTTTGTATTTTACAAATAAGGCGAATATTTGCACAAAATACGCCATTTGAAGTGCGAATAATATGAGCATGAGCCGTAAAGCCAAGTTTTAAGTGTAGGTCATTTCCTAAAACTGTTTCGATACGATATCTGTCAAAAAGTACTCGAATGAGTAAAAGTATCGAATGTAAAGTATCGAGTACAAAAATATCGGTATCGAAAGGTGATGTACTCGATAAGTCGATACTACAAAGTATCGATACTTTTTTCGTGTCCCTATATACAAGAGAATTCGGGCAATCGGGTTTTCTTGGTTTGTTATTTTTTGCGTCAAAATCATTGAATTAAATGAAATAACTAAAGTTTTCCCATTTTTTCCAACTTACAAACCAAACGGTTACCGCAGAACCTTTGTAGTGTTTCTATAGACCTGCTAAATAGCATTTACCTTCAGTTATCGACATAAAATGCAAACAAGATGAATGGCGAAATAAAAGAAACATTTTCGCGCATTAAACCAGTGTGCGATGTTCTCATGGTGTGTCCTACGAAGGAAAGCATTGATGTCTTTCATGATCGCGTATCAGATTTAAAAGAAGAAGTGGTTCAGGAGCTCCAGCAGTACTTGTTGTTCCCACTCATCACACATTTGAAGTCGAGTGAAACTGAGTAAGAAACACTAGAATAATAAATTTTGTAGGCATTGTTAGCATGTTACAGCTGAATTCAAACACCCATTATTCAAATACCCAATTGGGGGGTACCCATTCCCCCCCACTCCCCCTGCCGGAAATGTATACATTTTTTTTAATGATTTTTTTATATGCAATTTGATTGTCATAGCAAATGTAGATTGTAGAGGTTCTGGGGGGTTCAGAGGGGAGGGGGAGGGCACCAGCAGAAATTTATTTTATCAATCGAATTGTATCTAACCTAATCCAGTCAAGGTGGACTGAGTCGGACTCCGGGTGTGCTCCCGCCAGAAACTCTTCGGTCACCCCTGAGTGTCGCTACGCCACACTCCACCTTCGCTTCGCTACGGAGGTCGCCGGCTCGCTTCGCTCGCCACCTCCTTGCTCCACTCAGGAGTTCCCTTGAGCTTCTGGCTCCCGCCTTTATAAAAAACACTCTAGGGGTAGGGACCACAAGACTATGTGGGGTCGGGGTGCTCTGTGTCGGTTCTAAGACCAAGTCCTGTCTGCATGAAAAAATAATCATAACATATACTATAGAGTTGGGGCAAGTAATATATCTAATATATATTTATCTCGACTACTTCCTTTTCCTGAATTTAGATTCATCAATCTAGACAATTTTGCCGACTCCTCCAATTTTTCCTAATTGCTGCTGCTGCTCCAAATATTAAAGTACAATAAACTTCTGAAGATAGGCCTAGAGATAGGCCTCATGACAGTGACACCTGTCAAGGTTAATGGCGGCATTGCGTTTAGTTTCACGTAATTAGGATCATTGTAATAAATATTTTTGGTCTAAATATGTATGTTTCTAACATAAAACTTTTTTTTTCAGAAAACCCTCTAGAACCCCCTAATACACTCACTTTTCCCCCAACGGGTCAGCACGTTTCTAAACCCAACCCTTCTATTTTAATATTTAAGACACTTCAGGAAAGAGTCAAGGAAATAGCAGTACTTAAAACATTGCCTGTCTGTCAAGGCAAATAACAGTTAAATAATCACAATGATCCATATCGTTACACAGCTGATAATACAGAGCACCTATAAAATTTGCCATTTTTTTTGCCCATTTGTCATTTTACACTTTATTGAAAACACATTTGGCACATATCTAATGATGTTACAATTTAGAGTAGTGCAGAATTGTTAGCTAAGTGATGATATGTGGGTTATTGGACAGGGAAAGGGTTAAAATATTAACAAATTTCCATTTCTAAAGCCCAATAACACTGCCTAACACATGGATAAAACCCAGAACCCAATGCTATGCACCTGCTTTTAATAGTAATTTAACTCCCATTATGACCTCCACTGTCACAAATAGATGCAAGCCAAATTGTGTCCGTCATGCCATAATTTATTTATTTATTTACATCCTTACATTTACTCTTACAGTTTCCCAAAATTGGGACTAAAAGATGAAGATACATGCAGATGCATGCATATATACATGCTGGACACAATTTCCCTTCACATCTATTCATGACAGACAGTTATAACTAAAATATTAATAACTTTCAGAAACAATCATGATGTACAGCAGAAGCTGGTGGACTGCATGAGGAGACTGCTGGAGAGGGTGGTAGTGAACAGCTTTGAGATGTGCATGAAGATAGAAATAGGACTGCTGCAGATAGTGTTTGATCATCAAAGACCAGGAATGAGTAAGAAATGTTCTTTTTACTAGAATGCGGCACCATCTAAAGGAGAGTCCTGCTGAGTAAAAACCTGTCTTAAGTCTTTCTTCCTATTCTTTTTTGTTAGCCTAAACTCGGCACTTGCAGTATGCATCAAAAAATTTGTGTTGATCAAAACAAAATTTTAGTGCCAGTTTATACATAGGATATTCCAAGGAATGAGTATTATGTTTAAGGATTTCAAAGCTTTTTAATAAATCAGAACTGCTTTGTATATTATGTGACAAGCTATCATGCGTGCATGCATGCATGCATGCTATAAAAAAATTCTAAAGTACTTCTTTAGAATTTTTTTTTGATGTTCAAAAACTAAACTGATGACCAACTCAAAAATGGAATCCGTTGAAATTGAAGGACAACAAATAGAATATGTTGATGAATATTGCTACTTGGGCCAGATCATTTCCCCTAAAGACCAAACAACCAAGGAAATAAATATTATAAGAGGATTGCAAATGGGTGGAAAATATACTGGTCTCTCAAGGAAATCATAAAATCTAAGGACCACAATAAGGCAACGAAAAGAAAAAAGTATTCAATGCTTGTGTTCTTCTATGCATCACCTACGGCTGTGAAACATGGTCCCTTACAAAATACCATAGAGACAAACTAGAAAAGTGCCAGAGAGGTGTGGAACAAAGCATGACAGGAACAAGAAGGCAAGATAGAATTAGCAATGTGCAATTAAGAGCAAAAACCAAATTAACCGATATCCTGGAAAAAATAGACCTTAAAAATGGAGATGGACCGGCCATAATTATGTTGAGATCTACATAAGAAAAGTGGAGCCAAATTACAACAAATTAGTATCCAAGAGATGGCAAGAGATGTTGAGGACGACAACAAATGCGCTGGGAAGATGAGCTGAAGCTTACTGCGGGTCCCAAATGGAGGAGAGTTGCTCAAGACAGGAAGCAATGGAAACTACTGGAGGAGGCCATTGCCAAAAGGCACACTGAGTTGAGAGACATCCTTTAGCCAAACAAATCCAACAATACAGTCATAAAGATTAATCTCACCCAGTTTAACGGGCTATATAAATAATAAATAAATAAATATACTTACAAATAATATTATGACCAATACAATGGAATCAATATTAACTTAAACAATGTTTACGGATTTATCAGTGCTTAAACTACACTTCTACAGATGTGTATGATTTAGCCATAGTTTTGCAATTTATACCTTATAACATTGAAAAACCTAAGAATCGTGTGATATACATTCCGGAATTACAAGGGTCATAAACGTTGTTAAAGCCAAATCATTTATTGCAATTACACCATGAAAAGGCACTTTTGAATGCCATAAAGAACATTTGAATCTTCCAAAAGGTAGTTTTGTGTGGAGAAGAATGGGAAAGAAACTCCATGCTTACTCTTTTAAAATAATTGTTTACAATTTTAACTAGCTGACGCGACAGACGTTCTGTCAATCGATTTTACAATTTTTTTTACCGTATAAACCTTCCCTGAACTTCCACAAATATTTTAAGACCAAAATTAGCCAAATCGGTCCAGCCGTTCTCCAGTTTTAGCGAGACTAACGAACAACGATTCATTTATATTTTAAAGATTACAGAAATTATATAATTATAATGTGAATATAATGTACCTTGCATAAAAACCACAACAAGGTAGGTACCTATTACAAGTTAAGAAATGACAACTAAGATATGTACATAGATACATAGTGTTCATATTGTGGCCAATTCATATCATATATTTTACAATATGATCACTAATATTTGGCCACATTATGAAGTGGTCATGCATTTAACTGTTCATATCGTCAAACAATGAGTATTTATTCACTTAATATTCACAACACAACTACCATTATAGGTTACCCCAAAATCGGAAGAGTGGCCTTAAACAATATTTTACAATATTATCAACCTATTTACCTCATGTAAGGTAATTTTTGTGAACTCATTCGGAGAAAAGGAAAATAAGTCTAGTCTTTCGTTAGAGTATGTAAGACTCGTCATTGGTGTATTCAATGATATACCCAGATCACATAGTGATGTGACTACTGGACTGGTTAATGTTCTATTTCAAGAAACACAACTGTCTCGCGGATTTTGTCAATCTGGGATAAGTGATTTCGTAATAGTGTAGATATACAAGATGTTGGCAACAACCTATACTATTACTATTATATTTGTGGAGTGGGATTTCAACTGAGTAACAGACAGGTCAAACAGAACAGCAAAAAGCTGCGTGGAAAAAATATCGTTCTTCAATGACTGTTTGTCAAATTCAGAACTGTGGTATTTTTTTTCTTGTCATAATGAAGACTTCGTAGAGTTCGTCATACCTCGAGCAGAAACCTTAGTCACAACATAACTAACGGTCAACTCTTCTCTTATTCTGATTGCATTACGTATTCAATAAGTAACAGATCTTAGGTATAGTTTCAATGACCTGAGTTTGAATGAAAAATATAAATAAAGCGTTTATCTTCCGCGGCAATCTTTTAAGTCAATTGAGGTCAACAAATCAATAAACATTTGTTAAGTTATTGATTGTCTAACTGTCAATATTTATACATTGTTGCAATTTAAATTTAATCGCTGTCCATACTAATCCATACTTTAATATTATAAATGCGAAAAACTCTGTCTGTTGCGCTTTCACGACGAAACGGCTGAACCGATTTTGATGAAATTTGGTATGAATATAGCTGGAACCCTGGGGAAGAACATGGTCAACTTTTTAAACCGCGACTTCGTCTGCATCCGCGATAACCGACATTCACGCGGGCAAAAGCGTGAAGCGTTTGTCGCCCTTTTTTAATATTGAACAAGCTGATGCCCGTGACTTCGTCCGCATGAATAACGGTAATATGCAGGTTATTTTTTGGCGTATGTGTTGGATCATTCGGTTTCCTCCAAAATAGTTGAGCTAAATGGTGCCGATTGGTACGTCATGTTGGTGAACGGGCGCCGTCATTTAGGACTGCTCATCTCTTACTTGCCTCGGTTATTTAAAATTGTTTTTATTTGTGTTGCTCCACCAGTGAATAAAATTAAATACATTAAATATTTTTTTAATACATCTTTCATGTACACAGAAGCTCGTAGCTAAGTTAAAGCCTTACAGATCAATCGGTCAAAGGTTAAGCTACGCTAGCCGCGGTCGGTCTGTGGATGGGTAACCATCCCTTTCATACCGAGTTCCCTCCATGCCTCGGAAAGCACGTAAAGCTGTTGGTCCCGGCTGTCATTTGTAGATTTTGGCAGTTGTTATGGGTAGTCAGAAGCCAGAAAGTCTGACAACCAGTCTTACCAAGGGGTATCGTGTTACCCAGTAACTGGGTTGTGGAGGTCCAATAGGCAGTCGCTCCATGTAAAACACTGGTATTCAGCTGCATCCGGTTAGACTGGAAGCCGACCCCAATATAGTTGGGGAAAGGCTAGGAAGATGATGACATCTTTCATGTATGTATCTACCAGATACATTATTTTACAGAAATGTTTTGTTTTCATCATTTGCAGTTGCGAAAGTTCCCGAAGAACTGCAATACAGTGTGATGACTTGCCTGACCACCTTACTGCTGAATGTGAATGCTACTTTTAGGGAGATGATGATGAAAGCTCATGTACCTCTCATGGGTAAGGCAGTCTACGTGTGCGTGCACATAGCCAAGATGGAGAGACTGCGAGCACTCAGGTAGGTTGTCTTAGGCTCTAGACATACGGACCGCATTTCAACTGCAATCCAACCGCAAATTGCAGTTCGGATGCAGTTTGAATGCAGTTGACACGACTGCAATAGAACTGCAAACCAAACGTGCAGTCCGATTGCAGTCCAGTTGTGTGTTGGTGTGGCGTTTGGTTTGCAGTTCTATTGCAGTCGTGTTAACTGCATTCAAACTGCATCCGAACTGCAATTTGCGGTTGGATTGCAGTTGAAATGCGGTCCGTCTGTCTAGAGCCTTAGGCCCGGACTCCACCGGAGCGGAGAAGAGAGGAGATGTCTGGAACAACCAATCGGGTTGCGTTATTTTTACATCTTACCGCTTTGTTTCAACGCAATACAGTGTCCCATTGGTTATTTACGAGACATCTCTCCTCTCCGCTTCGGTGGAGTGCGGGCCTTAGGCTTACATCAACTTACTAAAACTTAGCACCAGTAAGCGACCTTATCCTTATGATTATAAACAACATATTCAAACATAAACAACAGCTCAACTGATTATTGTACATAAGTCTCATTGCGGTTTGTGAATCTTGCCCTAACTGCCACGCTCAATGAATCATTTCCTTTAATTGGCCAATGTAACTTGGCACATGTCAACATTATTCTCTGTCATATTTATGACTGACAGCGTTCGAATTTATGCTTGTCGATTACGGTGATTAATTATTATTAAGTGACATCCCTGATTACCGCAGTTAGAGTAATACATTGTCGTCTATGAAGGAAGAAATGTAAATAGGATGAAGACTGAACATCAAATGTCCCTTTGGCTTTTTTTTTTTAAACGTTACCCCACACTAGGAATTTCTCCTGTGTCGTGGATGCGTTTACAAACATATAAAACTTACATACACAAACAGCCAGACCCAGTACAACTATCTGTAGACCATACAAATATTTGTTCCGTGCGGGAATCGAACCCGCGACACGCAGCGCAGCAGTCAATCGCTCAACCACTGCGCCAACCGTCTCGTCAAAACCATCGGTTTTTAACATCCAATGATATAAAAATAATCTTTTTAGAATAGCAGCGCTACAATGTGTGACTGCGCACACTGCGACCCACCCTATGCTGACCACAGACTACCACATCAAAGACGAGGTGCTAGAGAAGCTGGCGGTAGATATGTTGTCCCTGATTCTACCCGGCGTCATGTCGGCCCTACAAGATGTCGCCAACTGCACGGACAATCCCGGGCATGCAGTGATTGTGGTGAGCTTGAGAACTATTCCTCTTAGCTGCTGGACACACAGGAAAGACATAAGACGAGGACGAGGCGCGGACATATGTCTCTTCCGTGTCCCTTTCATACAAAATGTATAGAAGCGTCGCGGCGCAACACATAGAGAAAAGACAGGGCGCGGACACGACGCTTACTCGTCTGCGCCCTATTGTAAAAACATATAGAAGGGACGCGGCACGGACAAGCGCGAGCGGACGAGGGGCGGGCGAGAACAGGGGTGCGGGCGTGGTGGGGCGCGGGTGCCGGGAATGTCGCTGTGTCACACACAACTACCTGCGGAATCTCTTGCGGTGCCCAGCGTCACGTCCGTGCCTCGTCTTTTCTAAAAAAAAGAATATAATATGTTTTAAAAAGTCACGACGGCGGCGCCCCGTCTGTGACCTGTCCGCGCCCCGTCCTCGTCTTACGTTTTTTCTGTGTGTCCTGCGCCTTAGGACGATACTTATATCGCTTTGTCTCTGGGTTGGCAACGCATCTGCAAGGCTTCTGGTATTCCAGATGCCTTCCAATGACATAAAAAACCCTCTTCCCGTAATTCTAAACAAACCTCTTTGTAAAATTTCTAATCGAATAGTAATGTTTTTTTTATTCTAGATAGCAATAGATGCAATGCATCGAATATTATGTCTGACCATGAACAATAAGTTCATGAGTCAGTTCACGACCGACATCACAGTGGAGGACTTTGCGAATATATTCAAAGAGAAGGAAAACAAAGAAGTAAGCAGTAAGGGTAATTAGTAATTTTAGAGAATATAATTAGTAAAATCAACTACAACTTGAATTGGATGTTTATTATGATTTCTTTTTGTTATTTTTTAAGTTGTAAGAGTTGAATTGGATAGTGGTGGTGTGATTTTTTGTTTTGAATCATGTTAAAAATATTTGAACCATTAATGATCAGTCAGACAGCAGAAATAATATGTTGAAACAGTTTTGATTGATTCACTTGATTCACTGATAATGAATTATAATGCAACAGAAATAGAGTCGAAAGTTGTGTGCAAAATAATAAATGCCGCAAAATAATAAAAACGCAGAATTAAATCTACCACACATAGAATCATTTCAGAATATGTACAAAAAAATTAAGATGTTTAGAGAAGTTGAAATAATAATTCTTATTCTTTTGGGTACATAAAGAGTATCTTCAGGCATTTAAAATATTTTCCAGGCATTTAAAATATTTTTAAACCCCCGCAATGAAAATAGATGTTAAAAGTGAATAGTTTAACGAAAAGCTAATTATTTCAGAATGAAACGGCAGCTGATAGTAACATTGACACTGACGGTCGTTTTATGGGAAATAATGTCAAAAATAATGATTATCGTTGTAAAAATGTAATAGGCCCGTTTTGACATTTGTCATCGTGACGTAACTAGTGAAGTAACCATACGACTCGGTACTCGATACTCACTATAAATCCATTCAAGTTTGTATGAGTGTTTGATCGATTTGATTATGTATTGTAAAGTGCATTGGATTAAAGTTCTGTTTAGAAAATTTAACTTAAACTTTAATATTGTAGGTATTTTAAAAAGATACAATGGCACGAAAGGTCAATTTGTCTTTAATGTAATATTTTTAGTTACAATAACGTTCACTCAATCACAAAATAATGCCGCTTGGTCAGAGACAAGTCAGTCTATAGAAACCAGTGTCGCCAATTCAACATTTTATTTACGGCTTTGAGCGCCAAGCTCATTCTTTTCAGTAAATATCACTACACAACATTTAATTATTATTAAAATCTAATGAAGCTGGTGAAATTCAGTAATTAATTGGTTACAACACTAGTATTTAAAAAAAAAGAGACTGAGAACGTAACTGTTTTTAGTTATATATATGTGGGGACATTTTCACACACGGCCATCTGACCCCAAACTAGGGAGACCCTGTACTATGGTGGTGTGGGAGGTGTCAGACAGCTGATATACATACACAAATACATTTTTTTTTGTAAATACATACATATATAGATAAACAACACCCAGACACAAAGCAAACACAAGTGCTCATCACACCAATGTTTACCCTGGGCGGGAATCGAACCCGCAACACGCTGCGCAGCAGTCGATCGCTCAGCCACTGCGCCAACCGTGTCGTCAGATGTTTCGTAATGATTAGAAATTGCATGCTACTATAAAGTAACCGCGAAAAGATTACTCGCAATATATTCCATCATTTATTTATTGCGCCAAAAAAAGTGTAAGCATTTTTAAAACACTTTATGTTATGAATTATTATTTCATAGTTTCTTTCAGTTTCGTTCCAAGTTACATTCTAAGGTCTTACTCAAATGTCAAAACGGGCCTTTTATTTTTTGACAACTTTAATCAATGTACTTTTTCAATTCCGCCATTGTAAACAACGATTCGCATCACTTGTCTGCCAATTTGATAGATCCGTTAATGTCACTTTTTTTTATAAACACGAAATGGGCGACGAGATGAAACGAAAAACTATGATATTAATTTCTAAATATTTTAATTGTGGGTTTAAAAATATGGTAAGTATATCAATCTACTCCTGGTAATGTAATCTCCACATTGGAAAATATTTTAAACCCTCTAAATGAATCTTTTTTTTTTTTTTCATACAAATGAATGTATGGATCTCGCCATGATTCTTTCAACTATATTTGTAATAAATTCAAGTTTACTATTGAAATAAAAGCTGCTCAACCATAAAACATCTTCGTTTGTGCTGTCCGTTATCCAACAATCAAAATTATTTTTTAATTTCAAAATTTTTCATCTTGCTAAAACTTCGCTTTTTTAATGTTTTAGTTGAATTAATTTACTTATGATCGTCTTGTTATTTTCTCTTTCAGCGGTGGATCCCAAAAACTTGCCAGTCAGAAGTCAAGAATGGTTCAATGTGGCCAGCAAGAAAATCCTAGTGGTCACGCAGCTTTTGGCCGCTTTAAGAATACATGAACACTTCAGAGTGAGAAAGGAACTCGCCGTTTACTGTTCTAGACTGTTGTTTGAATGTGATATGTGAGTATTTCATCAGATTATATTGTATGTTTAATTTATCCTCAAATTAGCGATGCTTACAAAAGGCTGCTAGGTTGTAAAGACCTACTATTGTACTAAGACCAATTTATGGACATTTGGTATGCAAATAAATGGTTTGAGTTTAAGCCATCTACCTAGCCTTCTCTCAACTATGTGGGAGTCTGCTTCTTGGCTGAATATATATCTATACTAATATTATAAAGCTGAAGAGTTTGTTTGTTTGGTTGAACGCGCTAATTTTAGGATCTACTGGTTCGAATTGAAAAAATATTTTTGTGTTGGATAGTTCATTTATCGATGAAGGCTATAGGCCCATGCGAAGCCGGGCCGGGTCGCTAGTTTTACATGAAGCGACTTCTTATCTGACCTCCACAAAAGTCAAGATGCGAACACCACCAATTAGTAATGTGACCCGAAAACTAGCGAACTAGCGAGCGATTGCCATTTCTGTTTAACCAATCGAATGGCAGTTTACAGTGCCATACACGAAGACGCGCCCCAGCCTTTTTCCTTATCGCTTACAGTGCAAGTGTGCATCCTTTTGCTTGTGGTAGTGCTGTCGATACGTACGAATTGTCTATGAGTGAGCACGCACACTACGATGAAATATACGCTCGGATCAAACACCCCCCACTTCGTGACCTTCTAGAACTACAAAATAGCTCCTAGTAACTAGTTTATAGCTCACAATTTGACCGCGTCCTAATGGTGTTTATAACTGCATTATTAGTTACATCAAGTGGAAGTGCCTACACAGATATCCCTCGCGTGTCATAGTTATGCGGAAAATTTTCAAAATGTATATCAACCTTTTGAAAATTTTCCGCATAACTTTATTTGTTGTTCATACAAAATTAAGACTTATTACAACTCACGAAAGTTGTTATTATTTTGTACATTTACCGCATAATTTTGACACGCGCGGGATAGCTGCTTCGGCACTTCCACTTGTCTCAATTCCGTATTATCTCAGATTGTGAAACAAAAGTCACATAGACCGCGCGGAACACTGAGAGTGAAGCCAAAAAAGCAAATACAAATTCAAAAGCTAATACCTACAGTCTCATGATTGTATTCGCTTTTGAATTTGTATTTTTATTTGTTTTTTTAACGAAGCGGTGTTTCGTGCTTTACTGATTCGTGTCAGTACAGCACGAAGCGCGTTGTAAGTATTCGCTTTTGAATTTGTATATATAATCTGAGGGTATCATGATACCCTTTGTTCAACCAGGTAAACAATTTATTTCTAGTGCCCTGGCATCCTCAGTTCCCGTAGCATTGGACACCCTCATCTCGTTAGCCAAGGATGGGTACCCGGAGGTAGCAGAGTACTGCACCAACGCAATCAGTACTTACTTCGAGAACGTTACCGATGAGACGAAGTCGAAAACTTTAGACTCACTCTGTGACAACTTCTTCTCCAATATTAATGATCTGCCTAGAGTTATGAATAATATTGGTGAGTATTTAAGCTTAATATACCGTAATATTTTAGTCGTCTTACAAACGTGGTCCACTCGAATGTATAATGTATTCGAAATAAAATAATCTAGATGTTATTAGAAAATTAAATAGTTAAGACTTTTTTTGTAATGATTGATTATTAGCTACAAGATTTCGTAAATGAAAGCTCGTGTATGCGTCACAACTAAAGGTCCAGTTGCAAACCAGCGTCAGGCACTAATGGTCTGGTATTTTTGCTAAACTGAACCTCTTTGGTGCAGCTGTGGATCACACAATAATGTTTCTTTTTGTATTTTTAATCTGTCCAAACAAGCAAACTGATTAGGCTTTGCCCAACTACGTTGGGGACGGCTTTCAGTCTAACCGCATGCAGCTGAATATTAGTGTTTTACATGAAACAACTCCACAACCAGTTACTGAGTTAAACAATACTCCTTGGCAAGGCTGGTATTCAGTCTTTTGGGCTTTTGATGACAGCTGGAACCAACGACTTTACGTGATTTTTGAAGCAAACAGCAATTGAGTATTTTACTCTATATAAGATAAAATCTATAAATATATTAATGAGATAGTTTAGGCAAAAAGCAGTTGGAAAATGTTAGTTTTAGCTCATAAAATAAGAAATTCAATTTTAAAATTCAATTCAAAGTTTTCAGTTTTTTAAGGGCCAATTTCACGAAACTTTTCATAATCGGAAATTAGCAAATCAGACAATACAACTAACATCGATGTAAATTGTATTTATGTTCCACCAACAAAAAATAACATGGCATCAGGAAATCTGGCGTTAAATGAATGAGTCATGTGTCTTTCACTCTTTTATCGGTCAGTAATCAAAGCAACCAAAATCAAAAGTCGCAATGTCACAGGTCTATGTTCATTTACAATGTATCACTTTATCTAGCCGTATCGTACAGACTCGTGTTAAATAATACAAATAAATAAAAATGTCAGTTGTGTAGTCAAATATGAGTGTGTTCTTGCAACATTTCATTTTGTCGGTACATAATTATGTCAATATAAAGTTGTGTCCAAACACAGCGCGCTAAGAACGTGCCTACGCGCGGTTTTTTTCCAAGCCACAAATCAACCGCGCATCTAGTTAAGTCAAACCCAGAAATATTTGCGCGGCAATAATACGCGGCATATCCGAGACACGCCGCGCTCATATCGCGTTCAAACCACAATGACAGCGGCCGCGTGTGTAGCTCTACTATTATTTTAAAATTGCGTAGAAGAAGGAACAGAAGAAAGCTTATTAAAAAAGACAATATTGAGTGCGACCACTTTATCAACAAAGGATGCAGAATTTGAAAGCGATTAATTACCGCTCATGATTGCCACGCTGTGTTTGGACACACCTTTAGTAATTTTCTAATTTTGTTTGTTATCGTTTTTTGTAAGAATAATAATGTCTTATTGTAGGAAAAATAAGGGGATTTTTCTGATGTGTAGGGCATCTACAAATTCTGTAAATTGTTCTAAATTTCCTAAACATTTTGATTTTAAAAATAAAGTTTCATTTTGACAATCTTGACAACTGAATAAACGCCGGTTAGTAAGTTAACGGACGACCGGTGCAGAATTAAATATAACGTCTGATTAAGACATTTAACATGGATTTGCGCTTGGTGAAACACTCGCTACTTTTAATGTCCGGTTAATATTTTAACGGCCGTTTAAACTAACAAACATCGGTTGGTGAAACTAGGTCTTAATCTCTTATAACACCTTAAAATAGTAGCCGCCATATAATTACGTCGTACGGCTGTGTAAACAAAAAAGTGTCAACTGTCAGTCAAGCAATTGGCGCGTATAGGCTTTGTACTTTTATTATTTTCGTAACCAACTTATTTTTATAATTATTACACCTATTACAAAATATGATTATAATTACTTTTAAATTTTATACAATAATCACACAAAATATCAGCGCGTTTGACTACACAGCAAACTGTCGTCATTTCCACAGAGCAATATGGCGTCCACTACGAGGGGTTTTCGTCAAACAACGCGCGAAATTTGAAAATGTAAAATTTTGATGTGATTTTATGGCACTTATCGATTGAATAAAAATTTTGTGTTTTTTTTTTGGTGGCATATTACTAACTAGGCATAGTACTAACACTAGTTTGTAAGTTGTCTATGTCATTACTAACAATAATGGATTGTACTGATCTGACAAATAAATGATAATAAAAATAAATTAGCACCACAGAATTTAATTGAGACACTTTTCAAAAATGGGTGTAAAACCCTATTAACAAAAATGAAACAAATAATCTAAACTAACCTTTTGTAAATCGAATCTAATCCAAACATGCTAAACTAATGTAATCAATTTACGATTATTTTTTCTAATAAATAATCTTTATTTTTTACGAATTTTATCCCTGTCTAACTTCACAACTAAAACTAGTTTTATTTCCAGACTCCGGGCAGAAGCTGTCTTGCCTGAACATGCTGCACGGCTACGTGTGGGCGCTGCGGCGCTGCGACGCGCGGCTGGCGGCGGCGCTGAGTGCGGCCGAGCGCGCCCAGCTCGTCAGCGCGGCGCTCGCGCAGGCCCTCGCCACACACGCCGACCTCACCATGCTCACGCAGCACGCGCGCAGAGGTAGCGGGGCTCTCTCTGTACGGATACCATGAGACTAGGCGTCATGTACAGTCACGGCGCTGAGTGCGGCCGAGCGCGCCCAGCTCGTCAGCGCGGCGCTCGCGCAGGCCCTCGCCACACACGCCGACCTCACCATGCTCACGCAGCACGCGCGCAGAGGTAGCGGGGCTCTCTCTGTACGGATACCATGAGACTAGGCGTCATGTACAGTCACGGCGCTGAGTGCGGCCGAGCGCGCCCAGCTCGTCAGCGCGGCGCTCGCGCAGGCCCTCGCCACACACGCCGACCTCACCATGCTCACGCAGCACGCGCGCAGAGGTAGCGGGGCTCTCTCTGTACGGATACCATGAGACTAGGCGTCATGTACAGTCACGGCGCTGAGTGCGGCCGAGCGCGCCCAGCTCGTCAGCGCGGCGCTCGCGCAGGCCCTCGCCACACACGCCGACCTCACCATGCTCACGCAGCACGCGCGCAGAGGTAGCGGGGCTCTCTCTGTACGGATACCATGAGACTAGGCGTCATGTACAGTCACGGCGCTGAGTGCGGCCGAGCGCGCCCAGCTCGTCAGCGCGGCGCTCGCGCAGGCCCTCGCCACACACGCCGACCTCACCATGCTCACGCAGCACGCGCGCAGAGGTAGCGGGGCTCTCTCTGTACGGATACCATGAGACTAGGCGTCATGTACAGTCACGGCGCTGAGTGCGGCCGAGCGCGCCCAGCTCGTCAGCGCGGCGCTCGCGCAGGCCCTCGCCACACACGCCGACCTCACCATGCTCACGCAGCACGCGCGCAGAGGTAGCGGGGCTCTCTCTGTACGGATACCAATGAGACTAGGCGTCATGTACAGTCAATTTCCTTAACCACTTCCAGTTGACTGTCCGAATACCATCCACTGGTGATGGAATAATTAGCATTCACATTAATTTTTAGCATTCATACCCATCATATGTTGGTATGGGCAGAAAACTTTGACAAAGTTATTATTAGACATGCCAATGGCAACGACTCCCTATCGTTGCCGCACTGTTGCCAACTTATCGATCTTTTATCGGATACATTTCGAATAGTGTGCTTTAGAATTGTACAACTTAATTCCCCTATCCCCATTTCGTCATATGGCGAAGCCTCACCGCTGTATGATCGTGGAAATTGTGCAAACTGCCAGACTGCGGAATTCACTGCCTACCTCTCTCTGTATCCTTAAGACACGAGTGAACAGTTTATCCTATGCAAGCGTGCTTCATCTTAGGCCGCATCATCACTTAAGATCACATGAGTTGCGGCCAAAAGGCTTGCGTTTGACCGCAACTCAACTCATTAGGATATTAATAAAAACCCTACTTTGGTAACAAGCGCGAAACTTTTAAACCTTAAAATTTCAATTATCTTCCAGACGTAACCTCCCCACCTCCCATCGACTCCCCTTGGTGCAAGTTCCGCCACATAGACAACGAAGAATGTACTCATCGCATGCAAGAGATCCTGTCCCTCCTCGGCTCGGCCGAGTGTGCATCTTTACTGCTGGACAGACTGCTGGAGCTGTTCCAACAGGAGCAGAGCTGCGAGCTGGTGTACATCTGTAACTATATGGCTGCGGGTTAGTGGTATAACTAAGTTTACGAGGGTCTCACGCAGATGAAAATCAACTGCGGGTGTTGCAAAAGATTTTACTGTAATACATGCATAACTGAGCTGCGTGGCCGTGGTGCCGGAAAGAAAGAAATGGGATGGTGCTATTGCGAATAGCACCATCCCATTTCTACTCGTGGGTGTCGTAGAAGGTGACAGAGTGATATTGACCAGGGGGTGTTGTTCAGCAGCTTCCTCCTGAGTATCATAACACCTACTGCGATCGCCAACATGCATCGGCCAAAATGGCGATTACGACTGAGACTTATGTCCAGCAGTGGGCGTCTAAAGGTTGACATGATGATTATGGTGATGACTACATACATAACTTTGGCTTAAATCATAAATCCTCCTTTTAACTTTGTAAGTAAAAAGTGACAATATTATGTTTTGGTTACAATTGTTTCTGAATGTCTACGAAAAACACAACAAATATCTTTATCTTTTGATGGAATTAAATTGAAATTAAGAAATAATGTTGTTCAAATATGGCCATTTACCTATATTATAATAACCTCATCTAAAGTTACCACTAGAAAACAATCGGGGATGTATTGTGGAAACGGCCGTATGTTTTACGTTTACGTAGCTGATTAAACTTTCTTTGAGTATGTCATAATAATTTTTAGATAACCTAAAAATTTTAATGAATTATTCGATCCTTTAGCTATCAAGTTGTGTAAATAAATTTTGGATATAGATGATAGAAATGTAGCTACAACACGAAACTGTACCCCCGATTTTGTTATCATCAGTTTTCTGAATTGCCTCGCAATATGGAAGCAAATTTAGAGACGTATTAACGTCAAAAACAATATTCTTTTGTTCGTAGCACCAAATTCATCCGAAGATTTCGTGAAACGCATCCTAAACACATACTTAGACGAGGAAGTGTGGTACTTACCTCTAGAAGTGGCGTCTGCGGACCCCGCTTTGACTGAGGAGGACACACTGGATGTCTCTGTGTACAACCCTAGGGCTTGGGACAAGGACAGCGTTCCAGGTAAATATGTTTTATTTATTTTACTTTAATTACAATAATAAAGACCAATTACAATAATGAAAGACATAAAATACAGAAATAAGAAGGTATACATGTGTATTTATAAATGGTTAAAACTACTAACTACTTCAAAACACAAGTTGCTACATTTAGATCGCGGTTTGTAAACGCCAGAAATCCATATTGATACTGGATTAAAATAAGTAAAATGCCAGCAGCACTGCAGCAGTGCGGCATTGTACGCGTTTTTGCATTTTCAGCTATTCCTAAATCGCTCGCGTTTAATCGCAGTGCGTGCAAATATTTTGGTGATAAATATTTACTTACGTAATTAAAATAGATGAACAAATAGTTTCAGAAACTACATTAAAAACTTTGCCAAATTTGATTTTGTTATACTGGTTCAACTCCAGTAGACAAAGTTGTCTGTCTGGCTATCTTGAAACTTATTGTACAAATAAACTAAGCCTTTTATACCTTTCATCCCAGACCTGTACGAGGGCTCAGTAGAGACGCGCTACACAGATATCAGCTACCGCGCGCCGCGCCTCAGGCCGCGCTCCGACCCCAACAAGTGCGCTTCCTTAGGAGAAGCACAGCGCAACATGTTGCTGTCCTGCTTACTCACCGAGGGCGTGGGCATGATGGCGAAGAGGCTCATGGATAACTACCAACCGTATCTGCTGAAGACACTGTGTTTGGTGTTGGAGAGGGTTGGTATGTAATTTTTTATTGAAAATTTAATTTGTAGGTTTTGGATTTCTAAATTACAACAACATCTACCATTAGTAATATCTGCCAAACAAGTCATTCTATTTTTTATGAAATTCAATTTTTAGGTTTTGGGTTTCTAAATCATAGATCAACAACTGTCTAGGTCAACAATTTCTACCATTAATAACCGCTTGACTATTGACATGACTTTTGGAGTCTTATTACGATTGTTTAATTATTGTGTGCAGACACAATAATTAAACAATCGTAATAAGACTCCTAATTGAACAGTTGAGCTCTTAATATCTGCGAAACAAGTCATATATTTTTATCGCTAAGTCGACAGCTCAACCGTGTCCCAAAACAAAGCACTGAATTATAACTTATTTGAAACAAGCGACAAAGTGATAGTCAGCTTCCATTTTAAGTCTCACGGTAATGAGCTAATGCTAATCAAACTGATTATTGACTCATGAAATACTCTGAAATAGACTGTTTGCTAATATAATGTATATGACCGTTATTCTCGAGAGGTACACAATAACAATTATTTTATTTATTTCATTTAAATAATCATTTAAATATAATTATACAAAATAGTAGCTCACCGATATCGGAAACAGGGTCCAAGCTATCGGGCGGTGGTCAGGGCTCCTGAGAGATGGATCTAACAATTCACTCCGTGTCCAGGAGTACCGCTTCCTGTATCAAGCCCTTGCTCCAACTGCTCAACGAGAACCTCTTCAGGTGATGGTCGAGGCTCTTGGCTATTATGCGATTAGCAGTCACGACTAACGGCACAATTACTCATTATTAGTTTAATTATTGGTCATATCCATAATGTGGAACTAGAACCAATTTCCTTGCGTTGCGTTGAAAACAATGCTTGGATGCTTGGAATCAAATGTAACAGCTCACATTTTAGGACCCATTAAATAATGTTATTAATAATTAAATGTTATTAATTATTAAAAATAATTAAAGATTGTCATGATGGCCTAATGGTTAAGGCGCCCGCCTTTCATGCATGAGGTTGTGGGTTCGAAACCGGGCAAGTACCAATGTGACTTTTTCAATTCATATGTACTTTCTAAATTATTTATCTTGGACATCATTGACATTGGTGAAGGAAAACATCGTGAGGAAACCTGGACTTATAATTGATATAAGTCTGAAATAGCCAATCCGCCTTGAGCGCACGTGGTGATCAATGCTCGTGCCTTCTCTGTATGAGAAGAGGCCTTTGCTCTGCAGTGAGATAATTTTGGGGGGTTTCTCCAGGACTCATTCTCGACTTTTCTGATGGTCGCCACTGTTGGTTCTGGCTTTCAGAAGTTCCAGTGGCTTGGAAATAGAGTGAAAAGCTTGTCACAATAGGGTATTTTACTCTATACGAGAAAAAATCTATAAATATGTTATTCAAGACAGTTTAGGCATAAAGCAGTCGGAAAATGTAAGTTTTAGTTCATAAAATAAGAAAACAATTTTTTAAATTCAATTCAAAGTTTTCAGTATTTTTAATCTGTTATAAAACACCGTGAAATAGTAGCGGCCATGTTATTACGAAATACGGCTGTGTAAACAAAAAATTGTCAACTGTCAGTCAACCGATTGGCGTAATATAGGCTTTGTACTTTTATTATTTTAGTAACCAACGGATTTTTTTTCATTATTACACCTATTACAAAAAATGCTTTTCATTATTTTTAAATGATATACAATTATCATATTTAATATGAGTTCATTTGATACACAACGAACTGACGTCATTTGCGCTGAGCAATATGGCGTCTAGTAAGAGGCGTTTTCGTCAAACTACGCGCGAAATTTGAAAAATTTTAAATTTAGATGAATTTTATGGCAATTATCGATTGAATAAAAATTTTGTGTTTTTTTTTTGGTGGCATATTAGCACTACAGAATTTCATTAAGACACTTTTCAAAAATGGGTGTAATTCCCTATTAAAAAAGAAAACCATAACGTTCATGACATTATTTGCAGGCAGTAAATACGAGATGCTGCACCTTGCGGGTCTGAAGGCTATCCACGACATAGCGTATGCATGCGGACACGCGTCTGTCGCGGACCTCATCAAGAACAACGCCGACTACTTCACGAACCAAGTCACTGTGCGGCTCAAGAAGGTAGGAGCATGAGCAGACTGATTAATCTGACCCGTTAAAATTATTAAAATACCGGTTATCAGTTAATTTAAACACTTTGTAGAATCCTACCTTTAAATGTATTGTAAATGAAACATTTTATGGCGCAAATAAGTTTACTATGGTCACAACACAACACACACAACGTTTTAAAACAGTAATATTTAAATATTACTTGGTAATTTTACAGTTGAATACTCAACTGTAGACGCTGAGCCGTGCGTTGAAATTCCAACAGTATGCCAGACGAAAGTAATATTGAACAGTACATATGTAGAATTTTCCAAGTCTAGGCGTTTGGCCATATAAGATTTATATTTAAGCACCCTTTTATTCTAGAAAAAATATATTGCATCGCTTGCTAAACATGAAATAGTATTTGTCCAGTCACGTCCCAGATCCATTATGTGTTATGCTTTCGTTATTAACTTTTTTAAAAATACGTTGCTCTACACCAGTAATTTCTCCTGTGGCGTGGGTGCCTTTAAAAACATATAAATTCACATACATAAACAACTAGACCCGGAACTTCTACTACTACCTGTAAGCCTTATGAATGTTTGTTCCGTGCGGGAATCGAAGCCTTGATACGCATCTTAGCAGCCAATAGCTCAGCCACTGCGCTAACTGTGTCGTCAAATACAAACAATTATTATAATATTACAGGCTTGGAACTGTCAGTCAGCACTGCAGATACTGTCGGTGGTGATGGAGTACAGTGACTCCAGTATATTGAACTATCTCTACGGGATCGTTCAAGATGTAAGTAGGGGAATATTGTTGACTTATAAGCCATACTTTAAATTGAAGGCCCTTATTAGTTGAGTCAATTGTACCAAAATTGTGTGTTAGAGTTGACGCCACCAATTAATTGACATAAGGTACTTGATATGAGCTGTCAAAACGAGAATCCCTAATATATTTAATAAAGCAATAGCGAACAATGACGTCACTTGTTGCCTGCTCAATTGAAGAATTATTTATTGATTAAAAAAAGAATACAGTTAAGACGATAGCGCCAGGGTAGCCCTGAAATACAAGATCATCAACATAGCTTTCCAAGTTAGCATTCATCCATAAATGTGTGTACTTAATGAAAATATGACATTTACGAGTTATGTCAACTGGGAAAGTTATGTTGATAACTTTAATTATTATAATTTTGTTAGTGCATATTTGTTATTCTCGCGAATAATATTTGAATGACTATAAAACCTGATACTGAGCTAAAAAGTGAAAAAAAAAACGTATAAAAAATTGAATTTTGTGAACTACCCTAGCCTTGTCATTAATCGAAAATTAATCGAGTTTTTAGGGCTAAGTAAACTATTTTGTTTGAGAATTTGAGTCTTGGAATAATTGGTCAGTGATGTCTACTACTCAAATAGATGTTAAAGTCAAAGTCAAATCATTAATTACAATTAGACCAATAGGGCACTTTTGAACGTCATCGATTCTAGTTGCCCATTCCAAAAAGTGTATGGAGAAGAATAGGCAAGAAACTCCATACTTACTCTTTTTAAAACAAATGTTTACAATATTTGCATGTACAGGAATTATAAAATTTTACGTGATTACGATGTACCTCTCGATGTTGCTCTTCTTCAAAATGCACGTTTTGAAACACAATAATATTTTCGCCCGAGTACAGTAAGTAGTTAGTTCATTCCCTAATATACTTATTCACTTACAGGTTCTAGTCCAAAGTTGTGATAAATATTACGAAAAAGATTTGTACGCGTACTTACAAGTTTTCCTAACGTTCGTGGAATGCATTCGCAAATGGTATACTATAGCTGACGCTTTACCAAAGACAACTCCACCAGATCCACCCATAGACGTGATGAAAGAACTGACAGTATTTATAGAAAATAAAGAGGAAGCAGACAGGTTGTTGAATGCGCAGGAGTTTGAGAAAGAGAGCGGCAAGAGCTTACAGGAAATGTATAAAGAAGATATGAAGAAGAAAGAAGATGATGTTTTAGATTACGATGATACTGTTACAGGTAATTTTAAATTTTGATTTAATATAAGTCTCAAATCGGCATGAGCAAGAATGGTGATCAATGCTTGTGGCTTATTTGTTCAAGGCTTTTGCTCTATAGTGGGGCAATAATAGGCCGGTGTTATTATTATCTCCTTAATTGTATTTTCTTACATATCAATCATTTAAAAAAATATAAAGTAATCATCATCATCATGTCAACATTTAGCCGCCCACTGCTGGGCATTGGTCTCAAGGGGGAGGGATGATTTAGCCGTAATCGCCATGCTTGGCCGATGCATGTTGGCCTAAAAAGTATTAGCCCACCGGTATCGGACTGGTCCAAACTACCAGTGGTCAGGGCTCCTGACACAGGATCTCCTAACTATACGCGCCGTATCCAGGAGTACCGCTATTATAATTATTATAATATTTGCCAATACTATTGACAAACATCACGCTATTCATATTGAAGACAAGAATTTCATCATCATCATCATGTCACCTTTAGACACCGAGGTGAGGTTCAGCCGTAATCGCCATGCTTGGCCGATGCATGTTGGCGATGGCAGTAGGTGTTATGGTACTCAGTAGGACGCTGCTGCCCATTCTCTGGTTCTATCCTTCTTGCGCCTTCTATGATACGACGGCGGCCAAGAACTTAACCCATATAAAATGATTTTTACAGAAGAAAAACCCCCACCACCTCAATACGTAGCAGTAATAGTGACAATCCTCAAACGATGTCTGAACTACGTGACCTCCTCTCAGCGTGACAACTCAATCCTAGCATTACAAGTCCTGACCCGCGGCCTGCCCATACTGCGACAGTATGAAGACGAGTTGTTGCCACTCGTTCACCGGTCGTGGGGACCTCTAGTGACCAGGTTTAAACAGGAGCCTGCCATCATGAAGAGGGCGTTTGAGTTGCTGGTCACCATGGCTGAGTTGGCACGGGATTTTATTAGGAATAGAGCTGTCAAGTGAGTTGGTTTTTGAATTGTTCTTTACTTCTCCCGTATATTCTCTGTTTTAATGATGTAACTAACATATAAAAAATATTGTAAAACATGTCTTTTCCATATGAAACTACCTTTTGGAAGGGGCAACTAGATTAAATTCTGTTACTTGTAAAATACGTTTAAAACTGCCTTTAAAAGGCCCAGCGCCCATTGTCGGCATCGGCATGGGCATGGCAAGGTATTTTTAGGCGACGAATAAAAATGTAACTTAAAGGTATCGAAATAAAGTTAAAATTTCAATGTTAACCGTCGTTAGTGTTAAAGCTATACATTTCCAATATAAGCTGACCTCGCACCGTACGGAAATCCTATACAAGGCAAGATCAGCATTAACTGGAAATAGCTTTGATCTGTAGCCGTGTGGACAACAACAATACCGCGGTATGCTTAGGCATACCGTGTATTGAAATCTCAACTTTATTGCCATTAGTAGTTACCTATATTTTATACCTTGCCATGCCAATGCCGACAATGAGCGCCGGGCCTTAAGAGCGCCCTTCCCGTGATATTTCCCCCATACAAACGCTCGTACGTGATTACATCGATATAAGAAAAAGTAAAAAATCAGCTTCATAAAAACCTTGCACATGTAATGGAGATTCTAAATAGGGTATTACACCCAGTTTTGAAAAGTGTCTCAATGAAATTCTGTAGTGCTAATATGATACCAAAAAAAACACAAAATTTTTATTCAATCGATAAGTGCCATAACAATGCATATCTAAATTTTAAATTTTCAAATTTCGCGCGTAGTTTGACAAAAACTCCTCTTACTGGACGCCATATTGCTCAGCGTAAATGACGTCAGTTCGTTTTGTATCAAATGAGCTCAAATTAAATATGATAATTGTATATCATTTAAAAATAATTAAAAATAATTTTGTACTAGGTGTAATAATGAAAAAATTACATTGGTTACGAAAATAATAAAAGTACAAAGCCTATATTACGCCAATCGGTTGACTGACAGTTGACAATTTTTTGTTTACACAGCCGTATGGCGTAATAACATGGCCGCTACTATTTCACGGTGTTTTATTACAGATTAAAAATACTGAAAACTTTGAATTGAATTTAAAAATTTGTTTTCTTATTTTATGAACTAAAACTTACATTTTCCGACTGCTTTATGCCTAAACTGTCTCAATAACATATTTATAGATTTTTTCTCGTATAGAGTAAAATACCCTATTACTACAAAATCAATTTTACCACTAACTTGTAAGGCTTTTTCAAAAACACGTATTTCCTGGAATAAGTTTTTTGAAATCTCCGCACGCCAATTTTCATGCGATGTTATCGCGTTCTCACTCACTCGTTTGTTTTCGAAAATTGCGTTGGTTGAAACAAAAAAAAATTCAATCAAGCTCGCGTTGTTGTTCAGCCGATGGGGAAGGGTGCTCTTAATGGTCTAATTGAAATAAATAATTTTACTATTACTTATTTTAGTTGCTCTCTCTAAAATGTTCATCATCTTGGAGGGAAGTGGAAAATTTGTTTTTCTTACTCCTCCGCTATTCTTTTCTGATTAATTTCGCTGCGGGATCCGAGACAGTTGTAATGTTTCTCCCGGACTCGTCGAGCTTCATTGCCTCGACGGTTTTCTAGTCGTCGCCACTGTTGATTCTGGCTTTCAAGAGTTGCAGTGGTTTAGGAATAGTGTGGCGGGCATGTCCCAGAAAATAAGGCCGCCTTTGTACCTTTTTGCATAGTTTTTGCTTAACTAAAATCAGTTGTGGATCGAAATGAAGGTCCTTCTTAAACTAATAGTTTACCATCTCCAACTAACATCTCCCATCCACAGGGACGTTCTACCTCACATATACGACTACCTACACAAGTCCTCAAAGGACAGCTACCTAAAAGACGTGGGCTCGGCGTACCGCAGCAGTCAAGCGTACAGCCTGCAGCTGACCGCACTAGCAGCCCTGCCACACCTCGCCACAGATCTCATGCTTGAAGATGAAGCGCTAGAAGACGCCATGAACTGTGTACAGCCGTACTTGTCTAAAAAACAGCCTAGAGCTTTGCAGGTAAGGAATATACGCCAGGGTATGGTATGGGTGCTGCTGTAATTATTTATTATTTGTGGTTTTGAGCTCAACTGTCTAATTAGGAGACACAATAGTTAAACAATGACATGCGCCCAATATTTGGCTTCTGAACATTAAAAGGGTTATGCAACATTTATCTTTGAGTCAATTCGTATTAGGGTAGAGTCGAAGCGCATGGAAGCGTCAAATTCTTCACAAGTAAAGCGAAGTTCCACGATGCCGACCTGACGAGTGACGACGCGTTGATTCACGTAGTAGGCACTTATTATAGGTTCGCGCGAACGCGCGCGCACCAGTCAGCGTTGATTGCGCCCCAACGCGCGAATTCTGTCAAATGCGCGCGAGTTTTTTTTTATCTTAGTAGAAATGTGTATTATGTTGTGGAGATAAGGGTGAATTTGCTATGTTAAGTTTCGGATTGACGCTGCGACTCTGCTCTAGTATGAATTGACGTTAGTTTTTGAGATGGCAACGCATCTGCCATGCCTCTGGCTGGTAATATGTATTAGTTTGTTATTATTTTGTGTATTTTATCTATGGGCCACAGTTGCCTGATAATAAAGTTAGTGAGGTTATACACAGTCATGTTTAAATTAGTTAGGTATCACTTAGATAAGTACGCTATCGCATTAGGCTTAGCTCCTGTCATGATAGTTGTAAGATGGATAAATAAATAAAAAAAAAGTTATTATTATTTACATTAAATGCGCCGTCGGCTTGTATTCCATTCAATGACTTAAAAAAAAAGCTGGCAAAAAAAAGACTGTCCAGCTTTAGAACGATGTTCCTTGTCGCACATTACATTCCAGAAACGTGGCGAATGAGAACTAGGTCGAAAAGACGAGAGTAAGGATGGAAACAGACTTAAAACGCCACGGCTATTGGCCACATTTTATTTCGTAAAGCTACTCTTCTTCATTTGGCCAATAAGCACGCATGTGGTGGCGTCGGGTGTTACAAGTGTGTAGCGGTCTTATGACTTCGACAGCCACGATATTTTTTTCTCTAGTACATTACTGCCATGATGCATATCACTTCTATTTGTTATATTTGTGTTTATAGTGAAATGTTTCCGTATCCCTAAATGTTTGCAGTTTTTTTACTCGATGTCTAATGTTGTATAGATAATGGTATGGATTTGGAACCCTTCGTGTGCGAGTCCGAGCCGCACTTAGGGCGGGTTGTTTCAAACAGTCGGTTAACGTTACATACGGACGGTTAAAAAGTTACTATGACGTGCGATGTTTAACGTACGTTAAATGTAACGGGTTGTTTCATGACATAAAAATCCGTCAGTTAAAGTTATTCAAAAAGAGATTCCATAATATTTTGATGGTTGAAGTAGCTGTTTGACAGCACAAAATTACTATGACTGGTCGGTTATGGTAACTTTTTGACGTATGATTTTGTGAAACAACCCATTTTTTTGATTTGACTATAGTTAGCGCCATTTTTGACTATTACCGGTCAGTAATGGTTAGTTGAAGCAACCCGCCCTTAGTCAGTTTTATTCTGTACTAGACTAACGTTTTTAGTTCAACGTCACAAGGCAAAAAGTTTGCATTGCACCTTTTTTCTTGTCCCGATTATTTATTTTCAGTATCAAACCATTACATTGTAATCAAAAAAGGAACAAACTAAATTGGGCGTATCATAAGCCCCGTAATTAGGTTATCAGCGTAGCAGTCTGGAATGTTTCCGGTACAATCTAGCATTAATTTACTACAGAGATTTCAGTGTTTCTATTTATTACTTTTACTTTTTTTCAGTCATCAGCGGTGGAGTTCTTCGAAACGATTCTAGGCTATGACTACGGCGCCGCCTGGTATCATCTTCGAGAATTATGCAACAACGATGAAGTATTAAACCCACCTACAGTCAACTTTGTGCATTTACATCCAATAGTAGGCACTCCTTTCGAAGCTAAAGATAAGGACTATCAAAATAATATTAAGTTAATATTCAAGTGTATGATATCTTAATAAATGTCTTTTTTAATAAATCGATTTGATAAAAGAAACAAATAAATGGCAGTAATTACTTCAACTTTATTTTTTACAAAACACATTGGTCACAGAAAACAAATACTCATTACAGTATATAATATTATACTTATGTATTGCAACCACTCTCACATCCTAAACTCAGTCTAATCAAAGTCACTGCGTTTAGGGACCATCGCTCTAGCGATCGTCCTGTGCCGGCGCTTATCGACTTGTTAACTTACGCTGACTGATCAGTGTTCATTGAAATGTACTATCGCGGACTTTCCCGCCTGATCAGTTAAAAAAAATCCCTTGGCGCTTGCGAAGTCCACGGGGCGGGGTAGACAGCGCTTCCATCTTTTGAGTGCAAGCAAAAATGAACTTAGTGGTGGTCAGGCGAGTGTGACCACGATAGTACATACAGCTGGTACAAGAGTACAGTTCGACATCGAATAAACATTACTCAGAAGATTCAGATTAATGCACGACTGTCAAAATAATACTAAATGCAAATATGTTTGTTAAAAGTGTCACAGAAACCTAATCATTCTTGATACATTCAACCAATGCTTCTCATCGAACTGTACAGTGAATCCTATGATTGCCGATATTTAAGATTAGCTTATTCAGAGATGTGACAAAGAACTATAACATAATTTACAACACAATGATAATATTTTCATCCACACCACTAAAATTAAATAATGAAATGGTAACATTCCGACATACAAAGGCAATAAATGTGTATGTTATTTGAAGTGAGTAATTTAGTTAGCCAAACAATATTTAGAATAAGTAACATAATTTATTTTATAAATAATTTTTGAAGAAAAACAATTCTTGTTATTTAGATATTCAGGCTTTCAATCGAAACAGTTGAAAAATGGTCTTAGGCTTATCAATGCTTACAATAATTAATTTTAGTGGAGTTATACAAACTCTTTCACTAAAACAAAAAGTTCTAATCATTTTACTGATTTTAACAAATAATATGTATCATAAAGTTATTTACAGTGTACTATATTTTATTTAGATCCATATTTAAAATATGAAAAGTTATGCATTTCAGTTGCTGTTGTTTTGATTGTGACCATAAAGCAACTCTACTCTCAAGCAAGAAGTATTTGTCTATGAGTGTGGTTGCAATGTTACCTGTCACTGAATTAAAAAGCCTACAATTGCAACACGTTGAACTAACAAAGAAAAGATACAGTAAAACTTTAACCTTAACTGCTAATTAACAACTCTGTGTGAGCAAATACTATAAACAAAAAAATCCTCACTTATATTCTTCTTTTATTCAAATGATATTGTATATCAGAACATATACACAGAAGGATATTTGATTAAATTCGCTTCAGATATAATTTTTAGAGCGAACAATAGGATGTTATTTCAAATTACGCCTTATAGAACATAATTAAGTCTTCTTACTCTTTATTGAGGAAAGAAAGTCATATTTTGTGAAATGATTACATACAATACTTTCTGTAGTCCATATCATTAATGCAACTTAAAATTAACTGAGATTATACAATGTGTACATCTTTCGAGGGAATTGCGAAATTAATATTAAGAATTTTTGCACTGATTTGTTTTGTGTAATAATAATAATAACAATAAAACAGGAAAGTGTAGGAACAAATGCTTGGACATTTTGTGTTATTTACATACATATTGAATTAAATACATTTTTTTAAATGCTACGTTATATAAGATAAGGTAGTCAGTCACCTTACATAGACTTTAGAATAGATTTCAATAGGGGAAAAATAAGTAATATTTGTCTAATTTACAAAAGAGTAAATGTTACAATTGATGTAAGGTGACAAATTGTGGAATGGTTTAAATATATTAAAAATGAATCGTATAATACAAACCACCCTTAAATAAATAATACATCTAAATTGCACTAGCTAAATTTTACAATAAAATGTGTCAGTTTGACGTGATCCCTTGTAAACAATGTCTCTATAACTCTACAGAATATACAATATAATACCGTTATCCCAAAAAAAAAACCTTGTGAACATTACTATTACACGAATCCGGGAAATTGCGTATTTATTAGAACGTAACCTAGGCCACAAGAATAACACTAGGTTTCAAGTATGGAGAACTATCTTTTATAGGGGGAAGTTGAAGAAGTGTCCAGTTTTATGCAGCAAGTAAAGGTGTTACCACACCAATCGATCGATCGACGTTGATTGATTGGTGTGGTAGCTTTGGCTGATCGACGGATACCATTCGACTCACCAATCGATCGATTGCCGGTCGATTGCATCGGTCGACGTTAATCGATTAACCCCGGTAAAAAAATCCATCAGTTTATTTCGAAATGTATTTACAAGAGGACGCGCAGGTTAGGTAGATAGCGCGCGGGCGCAGGCGGGCAGCAGGTGATAATGGGGAGCGGACGGCGCGCGGTGCGGCTAATCAAGCAGCTCGATCGACGTCGACTAATCCATTCAACCATCGATCGATGCCGTCGATCGACGAGCGATCGATTGGTCTAGTAGAAACTATCGATCGACGTCGACTCATCCATTCTACCATCGATCGATTGGACTGGTATCACCCTAACAGTTCTAAAACCCGCCGAAATGGCGCTAGCATAGGTACAGGGTATGGTATGAATATAGCCATAGATCCGTGAATGTAGCAGTTGTTGACGGATTGAAGTATGCCGAGTTAGACAATTTTTACCCGGTCGCAATTGTAGCGCCACCCTTAAGTGGCACATTTTAACGGCTCCTTCACCTCTACCCTCCATATTTTCAAGTTCTACGTTTGAAAAGACAGCGTCGGGCGACTAAACAAAATCATCTTTATTTACTGAAAGATAATGTTGATATTCGTTTAAATGACAAGAATAGCTGTTTTTGTTGACGACACGTATCAAAAACAGTCAAATAACAATTTAAACTTTGTGTAAATAAGGTTGATTTGTTTTAACACCTTGATGCTGACTTTTAAAGCGCAGCGCATGAGCATTTTTCTCGATGCCCAGGCATAAGGGTCAAGCTAAACTGCATAGACTAGTATCTATTTGAACAAATTTGATCACTGAATTGATTCAGAAGCTTCTGTTTTACTAGATATGACATGCATAGACGCTCCGTTGACAAAGTGTAGGTAAAAAGCGCGAAAAGAGCAGGTTTCATTGATCAATCCATACTTACTATACTCTATGTAATATTATAAATGCGAAAGTGAGTTTGTATGTTTGTTACTCTTTCACGGCTGGACTACTGAACCAATTGTAATGAAATTTAGTACAGAGCTTGAATCCCAAGAAAGGATATAGGAAGAATATAGATAGACTTATAGGGACTTATTAATCCGCGATTTCGTCTGTATCCGCGATAGCCGACATTCACGCGGACGAAGTACGGTATAATAAAGCTACGCAATAGTGCACTCATGCACACAATTTTCAACTCTATTTGTGGTGTTTTTCAGTTCATTAGTTCATATTTCCATACAATCTTCTACAACGGAGCGAATGCTCAAAATATGTATTCATGTGTATGTATTTATTGACTTTATCTGAACACTTACTATGCACAATCACGAAACTATTATACTTTATTAATTTATTTAAAAGTTCATATAAATAAAGGAATTTGGACTGCGCCGGAAAATATAGCAGCGGAATATTATTTTCCATAAAAATAGTAGATTCAAATAAATCCACATAACTTTGCAAAATGTAAACAAAAACGTAAAATACAGTGTTTTTTTTTTTAATAATATTGGGTCATGTATACAAGGTGTAACGTTAAACACGCAAAACCTCAGACACCCCAAATGATTTTTAATTCAATTAACGTAATTCTGAAAGAAAAAACATCATAAAAAAAATTAAAGGTTTTATGTGTGTTGTTTTAGTTTTACCAAGACTCGTATTTGCATTGAAATAACAACTATTATTATCACGCGTATGAGAAAATTTAAATTGGACGACAAACATTTGTGTTTGTTTACCTATTTTGGCAGGTTTGCGCACGTGATGGCTTGACTTATGAATAAATAGACAGGGCAACATGTATAATGAAGATTTTTAAATATGTGACCTATATTAAAAGTAGTTTATTGGTTCTGCTCGTTATTCTAATCAAACTATTTTCAGGTTTTGCGTAATTGACGTTACACCTTGTATAAACTACACCTACTGCTTCTAACTGCTTGACATACATAAACCGTGGAGTTTGTTTATAAAATAAAAAGAGTTATTAGGGTTAGTATAGCCAAATTGAACCAACCCATGTCAACATTTCTCCCAGTGTTTGAGATAATTGTAATGATTTTGGAAATCACTTTACATCTATTCTAAGTATAAGTTATAAATGTACATTGAACGCTTATTGGTGGATAGAAATCTAACACATTTGGCATATTAAATTAGATTGACGTGATTAATTGAATGATTGTGGGTTGGCTCTTATTGGCAGAAAAAGGTCAATTGAGTAAAACAGGAGGTAATATTCTACTACTGATGGTACCGTTAACGAGACAAAGAGTATTGATATGAAAAATTGAGGTTACAGCATTCTAAATAGATCGAATTTAGGCAAATAACATTATGTAAAATTTGACGATAAATATTACATATCCATACGAATAGTTCCAACAGCTTATTACTTACATTAATATTACATGTTTATCAATCTTTGATATTCAGCTTTACTTCGTTCTAAAACACTTTTAATTATCTACTACGTTACCGCTATTACTTGCAAAATCAGTTAGTCTAAATTGTTGCCCTACTTAGGCGGCAGGCAAACACTTTCAATAGTGAGCGCGCTAAACAAGTATGAACTTTATTTCCAAGAGAACACAGTCCAAATTCCCCCTTTACAGTACCCTAGATGACGTACTTGGATCACTTCCACGCGAGTTTGAGCATCTTCCGAGAGGCGAAGTACTTGGTGCTGTAAGTGGCGAGGATCAGGGCGGCCAGGACTATGGTGATCAGGTAATAGTCGAAGTCATCCTTCAGCAGATCGAAGGTCTTTGAAGGCGCTACTCGAGTGTAGAACAAGTCTGTGGATACACAATCAAACATTTATAGAGAGAAAAAAAATTACCCTAACTGCTATCTGCGACCGATGTTTTTTGGGACAGGATACTACTTCGCGGGCGTACACAGAACAACCCACGAAATTTTCATCACAATTGGATGAATAGTTTAGGAACGCATGAGGACGTATTTAGATTTGTCGTTTTTGTTTTTGGAAAAAAAAAATCACTATTTAATATTTTATGGTTTCGTAAATAGCCACTAGGAATTATTATTAACCTTTTGACCGCGACAGTCACGACTACATGACAGACTTTTATACGTAACTAGCTGCTGCCCGCGACTTCGTTCCCGGTGTTTACTTACGAGAGCCATGAGACGTCCTTAATCCGGCCCTGACGCAATATCCGTTCATAGCGGACATCTACTAACTATAAACTACCCACAGATATAGATAGACCTAGATAACGCAAGTATCACGATCTGTATGAAAACCAAGCGTGCCATGTTTTGGACGTCACAATGTAATACGAACATTTTGTTTTTCTTAAATTTGGTATTACCAGGTATTACTGAGGGTATTAGATTAAAAAGAATTGCTTTTTAAATTAATTACGCATAATATTAATCACAAAATGACTTACCGATGGAAGGAAACGTTTACTTTATTTCTTTACTTACGATTTTTATCGTAAGTTAAGCACGAAAATAGGCACGCGATGTTGCTCTTGCGTTATCTATATCTGTGAAACTACCTCCCTGCCTTTCATCTTTATAAGTCAAGCTGTTTTCGATATTTTGAGATGAGTGAGTGAGTGAGCTTTCGCTTAAATATATTTAGATTAGATTATAATATATTTATATTAGAGGTTTTTGCCTTTTTGATGTACGGTTAAAGGGATAAAAATGTCTGCCACGTGTTGTTTGTCCTACTACTAATATAAACGCGAAAACTTGTAACGATTCATGTTTGTTACTATTTCACTCTTAAACTGCTGAATGGAATTAGCTGTTTAACACAAATACAACGTGTAACAAAAATGCGTGGTCATATTAATTTAAGGGTGACGTCACAAATGCCTACACACACAAACTAAACTGAGTTTTCGTATTATTTTGCGTCGTCAGTAACAATAAATATAAGAAACATAAAAAACTACAAAAAAAAAAACTAAAAAATCTAATAAATATCGATAAATTTAAGATCAAAACAAATGTGTTACATCAGTAATTCAAATTTTGTAGCAATTTTCACATTACACAATTTTCCCACAATTTGGGAGGTTTTTGTGTTCCTGTGGGTTAATTGAGGACTTAAGACTTAATTTTATTTTGTAGTCTACGCAGATGCAGTCGCGAACAGAAAATCTACACCAATATCTATCAGGCGAAAATCTCGTGCATAGTGTTTGTTATCGAACTCCTCCGAAACGGCTTCACCGATTTTTATAATATTTTTTGTGTATGGTAGGGCGTTGCCGTAGGCTATTTCTTTTTTATTTTATATGTTAGAACAACGTTTGTCATCCGTCAGTTGGCAATAAATAGAAAGTTTGTAAGTTTGGATATTTTAAAATACTCATCTTATTAAAAAAAAATCACAGATACAAAGATACATTATTGCAGAGTGCTCAAGATATATTGTATGGTATACTAGCGACCCGACCCGGTTTCGCATGGGCCTATAGCCTTCCTCGATAAATGGACTATCCAACACAATAAGAACTTTTCAATTCCAACCAGTAGATCCTGAGATTTTCGCGTTCAACCAAACAAACAAACAAACTCTTCAGCTTTATAATATTAGTATAGAAGTATAGATTACACTCCCACGCGGCCTTGTTGTCATAGCGGGCACAAGTTGGTAAGGTTATATTTAGGTTGCTATAGTGCTTACCTAGTCCCGTAGTGAGCACCAGACTGGTGGACTCCAGCCCCGCTGGCGCGGCGTGTACCTGCGCGGGGCGCGCGATGGTGCGGTTGTAGTTCAGTCTCGCGTCTCCGCCCAGCGGTAACTCGGGCGCGTACGCCGGCAGTAGTACACCTTCTTCTGTGATGCCGCCGCGACGAGCCTCGAGGTACACCCACGGTACTTCTACGATAGCACCCGATGTTAACGCCACTGAGAAACAAGAAAAGCATAATTTATTGGAGGTATTTATAACGAGCAGTCTAATCTGATCGCAAGAAAATAATAATAATGGCCTTTTATTTTGCTACTGCAGGGTAAACGTCTCTTCTCGTACTTAGAAGGCTTCAGCATTGATTACCACATTTCCATCTATCATTTCATTCAATATTTATTTAAGTCCAGGTCCACATTTATTTTTATTCACTTTAGTTATGTCCAAAATTAACTTGAAAGTATAGATATCAAATTGCTAAAGCCACGCTGGTACTTGCTCGTGCTCGGTTGCGAACCCGCCACCGAAGACACGACGATCTAAGTAAGTTCGGCATTATACGCGCATGTCGGGTCCTCGACGTCTAGTACTGGTACACATCACCAATCAATAGATACTTATATTTATTTAAGAGCTACCAAAACCCAATTCCCTCAAAGATTTTATATGGATTGCATGTGGCGTCACTTATTTGCAAATTCAATCGATTTTGGATTCAAAGCAATTAAAAATGAAATTACACAGTTAATTGAAAATTGTTCGTGTTTTCAGGACTAAAATAAAGGGTACTTTAAGCTGTGTCTTGGAATTATTGGTTAAAGTTTTTAGACACGCTATAATTTTTTCAGGGTGATAGATAGTACTCGTGAAATTAAACAACTTTCTCTAAGGAATATGAGTCGAAATATGAAACAAAAACTCGGACTTTCCATGCTATTTCAATAGTCAGCTGATCGATTTTGTATGGGAGGTTAAAAAAAAAATTATGTGCGTTTTTGGTATTTGGGTGATTAGAGAAGTGGGTTTATTGAAGCAGCACTCACGCAGCACGTGCTTGTCGGTGAGCGAGCGCTCGGTGACGGTGAGCGCTGCGGCGGCGGGCGCGGCGGACAGGATGAAGGCCTGGCGCTCCACGCCCGGCTCGCGCTCCGCCGCCTGCGGGCTGAACGACAGCCCCGCCTCCAGCCAGCGCTGCTTGCCCTCGTACAGCTCCAGGGTCGCTGCGACAAAATTCAATGTAAGATACTTATTTACCTTTTCGATGAACGATAAACTCCACAGTTTAAAACTTCACAATTTTTGAATTCTCTTTTTAATTATAAGAACACTTTAATCTATATATATACAGGGTGTCCGGTAATTAATGGATAACCTTGAAATGGCTTATAGTAGAACTTATGGCCATTCAGAAAAAATAGGAAAGAAAAAACATTTCTAGTCGTAGTGCAATATACAAAAAAAAAAATACGACTACGACTAGAAATGATTTTTTTGTTCGTAAATTTTTTTTTCCTATTTTTTTCTCAATGGCCATAAGTTCTACTATAAGCCATTTCAAGGTTATCCATTAATTACCGGACACCCTGTATATATACAAAAAAATACATAGATGACGTATTAGTTTCTTCAATTTTTGGAAGATTGGCGCAATTAGTGTAGGTAGGTTATGTAGGGTAGGTAGTTAGGCAGGTAAGTAGGTAGGTAGAGACAGGACAATGTCTGTCGGGTCAACCAGTTCATAATAAAGTGTAAGACGTAAACATATCACGGCAAGATCTATCTCCTAATTTTATTTAAGTAACGAAATCTGTTTACCAAAACAAAACACAACACAACAAGATGAATGTAGCTACGTATCTTCGTAATACGGGCACGACAGATTATTTGAGCCTAACGTCATGCCGACAAGCCAGGCTTCTCGGCTCCCTATAAATTGCGATAGGTATTATAAATAAACGTACATATTCCTATAGCGTCTTTGTAGGTGAAAACCGAGATTCAAGAAGCCCCATAAAAAATTGGTTGTCTGTAAAGTCGGTTTACTGACGATAGTTGAACCTGACAACGCGAAAGAATCATTACCTTTATCGCTGTAATTATCGTTGCTATAAACAATTGACACCACATTCACTTTTCACTTGGAACGCCTCAGAGCGAGGTAACGCCATGACGTCATGAGCCGGCTCTATCGAATTATAAGACGTTGTCACGTCAAAAGCGAACAAGTGTGAGTGAAAAATGATGATAAAGTGCGCTGCGCTAGTCGACATGCAATGGCAAAGTACGCGGCAGATAGTTACGCGCAAAGTTTTAATGTAGGTAGTTATTAAGACATGACTATCTGAGTTCATTATTTTGTTTACCAAAATTAGCTTCTTTTTAATAATTTGTTTTATTGATTAAGCTCATGTGATGATCTCATTAGGACAAGCCCGGCTTTTCCGTGTGTATGAAGATCCCGCCACTGATATCTAATAACGAAATATTGCGACTCTTTATGCGCTGACCTTGACGCATGGTCATGCGCATCATACTTTTGTCACGGAAACTATATTATGAAAAATCAAGCATTGATCAAATCTAACGATAACGTTATTATAACATTTCGAAATACTAAAATCATTTTTACGAATAAAATTTAAAATATTTACCAATCTCAGTCCTGCGATGCTTGTCGTTATAGTAGAGATACGCTAGATAATGTTCCGAGTGTACCGCGAGCGGTAACGCGCGGGCTCGCCTGTGCGTCTGCGCAGCTACGATGACGCCGGATGCTGCGTCTATGCATGTTGCTACTACTACATCTGTAATAAATAACACACACGCGTTATTTTTTTATGAAAAAAAAAATTAATGATCTGAATAACGTTGACGTTCCATTGGGCAGAATCTGGATAAGGTTTCACGTCACGACATAGTTTCACATGGCGTGTTGATTGAATTTTAAGTAACGGGAGTCGTCAAATATATATGTAGCGTATTTATAAACCAATTAATGTTTTCTAATAAAATTAGATTAAATTAATAGGGAATAAATACTTCATTATTTTAAAAGGGCATTACACCCATTTCTGAAAAGTGTCTCAATTAACATCTATAGTGCTAATATGTCACCAAAAAAAACAAAATTTTTATTCAATTGATTAGTGCCATAAAAAAACATCTAAATTTTAAAGAATCATGGCAGGATTTGTACAAAAAAAATTAAGGAGTTTAGAGAAGTTAAAATTCTAATTCTTATACTCTTAGGTACCTAAAGAGTATTTTCAGGCATTTACAAAATTTTTAAAACCCCGCCAAAAATAGTTCATAATTTAACGAAAAGCTCATTTTTTCAGAACGAAATGGCGACTGACAGTAACAGTGACAATGACAGCCGCCATTTCGCAGTTCTTACATTGAAATTGCTTCGTTTTATGGGAAATAATATCACAAATAATGATAATTTTTTCCCTCACACTTGTCACATCACTTGTCTGGCAATTTTATAGATCCGTTAACATCGCTTGTCACTTTCTTTTTTTATAAACACAAAATAGGAATCGATATGAAACGAAAAAGTGTTATTTTCATTTCGTTATATTTTAATTATGCGGGGGTTTAAAAATATGCTAAGTATATCAATCTACTCCTGGTAATGTATTCTTCACATTGAAAAATATTTTTCATCCCACCATCTCGGAAAGAGTATTTTTAATCTTCAATATCTGAGTGGAAAAGCCGTTTTTATTCTCTAGAGGATAAAGTAAATTTATCTTCAATATCTGAGTGGAAAAGCCGTTTTTATTCTCTAGAGGATAAAGTAAATTGAATTTAGAACATCGTGTGCACTAAGTTTGTGAATTAAAAAAAAACATTAAACCTATTTACTGCTACCTCTATGGTGCCGAATATATCATACAACTTTTTTTTAATTTGTTAAAAACTCAGACTTTGTAAACGTTTTTTTTTTGCATTTAGTCATTTCCTCGCTGAGGTGGAATGAAAAGTTACGTGTTGCACTCGAGTGCAAAGATTTTTCACCTCGTGCTCTTTTGATTCCCTCGCTAACGCTCAGGATTCTAATTTTGAATCACTCGCTGCGCTCGTGATTCAATTTTAGAATCCTTCGCTTGCTCGGTCATCAAAATTGAACACGCGGTTAAAAAGCAACTTTGCACTCTTGTATAACAAATAACTATTAAACCCTCTAAATAACTTTTTTTTTCATACAAATGATGTATGAATCTCGCCATGATTCTTTCAAATGTCGCGCGTAGTTTGACGAAAACGCCTCGTAGTGGACGCCATATTGCTCTGCGGAAATGACAACAGTTCGGTGTGTAACAAATGTGCTGATATTATTTATGGTAATTGTATATAATTTTAAAATAATTAAAATAATGTTTTGTAATAGGTGTAATAATTAAAAAAAATTCGTTGGTTACGAAAATAATAAAATTACGCCTACCGCCTACGCCTATCGGTTGACTGACAGTTGAATTTTTTTGTTTACACAGCCGTACGGCGTAATATCATGGCGGTTACTATTTCATAACAGATTAAAAAACTGAAAACATTGAATAGGGTATTATACCCATATTTGAAAAGTGTCTTAATGAAATTCTGTAGTGCTAATATGCCACCAAAAAAAACACAAAATTTTTATTCAATCGATAAGTGCCATAAAAATGCATCTAAATTTTAAATTTTCGAATTTCGCGCGTAGTTTTACGAAAACGCGTCTTACTGGACGCTATATTGCTCAGCGTAAATGACGTCAGTTCGTTTTGTATCAAATGAGCTCATATTAAATATGATAATTGTATATCATTTAAAAATAATTAAAAGCATATTTTGTAATAGGGGTAATAATAAAAAAAATACGTTGGTTACGAAAATAATAAAAGTACAAAGCTTAAAGTACGTTAATCGGTTGAATGACAGTTGTCAATTTTTTGTTTACACAGCCGTACGGCGTAATAACATGGCCGCTACTATTTCATGGTGTTTTATAACAGATTAAAAATACTGAAAACTTTGAATTTAATTTAATAAATTGTTTTGTTATTTTATGAACTAAAACTTAAATTTTCCGACTGCTTTATGCCTAAACTGTCTCAATAACATATTTATAGATTACTTCTCGTATAGAGTAAAATAACCTATTAAAAACTTCTATTTAGTTATTTTATGAAATAAAAAACTTACATTTTTCGACTGCTTTTTGCCTAAACTACCTCAATAATATATTTATAGATTTTTTCTCATATAGAGTAAAATACCATACTAAATTTCATTTGTAAACGCAAACAGTTTTTAAGTAAACTTCAACTATTTCCAACGACCCTGGTTACTTATCGCTTTTGTTGACTTTACGTGCAGTTCGTGTCAAAATATTGGTAGTGTTCATCCTGAAATTATCTTTATGCCATTGGGGTATAGTTTACTAAGTCATCATCATCATTATGTCAACTTTTAGACGCCCACTGTTGGTCATAGGTTTCCCCAAAGGGCCAGCCGTATTCGCCATGCTTGGCCTACGCATGGTGGCGATCGCAGTAAGTGTTATGGTACTCAGTAGGACGCAGCTGCCCATCCTCTGGTTAATATCCCTGTCGCCTTCTACGACACACACGGGTAGAAATGGAGTGGTGCTATTCTCAACCGACACCACACGGCAAGAGCGTCGCCGGGACGCGCCAGCTGATGGCCTAAGGGGGGGGGGGGGGGGGGGGGGCAACAGTGTAGCCTTAGAATAATAACGCATAGAAGGACAGTCTCTATGTGTGTCAGTGAGGGATTTGATGGTGGATAAGAATTGTATGAATTTTAAATACAGTCAATGGCACATTGAAGCTTTCGGAATCATTAGGGGAGGGCAACTACTATAATAAAGTGTAGTATAAGATGAATTGTACGAGGCATGCCTTTTAAGTTTTGTCGTTTGAAGAAAGAAAACCAACTAGAACCTTACAGTATTTTTTATTGGTTTTTAAAGTATTCCCCCACGTAGTTTAATACTTTTCCATTCGCTCGAACTTGTTATTAAAACATTTTTGCCACTCCAAAGTGGGGGTGTTTAATATGGCTGACTTGAAAGTATCGACTGCTTCTTCACCGGAGTGGAAACTTTGACCACGAAGACTATTCTTTATTTTAAGAAATGTATAGGAATCGTTAGGGCTCAGGTCTGAACTGTATGGAGGATGGTCAAGGATTTTTACGTTTTCCTGCTTCAAATAACCAATCGTTCAATGAGCACTGCGTGAGCTTACGTTATCATGCCTTTGGATGATGCGTCGCTTTGGGTAACATTTTCGTAGTTCGGTGATGATTTGTGGTAAAGAAACTGTGGTATACCACTCTATATTAACCGTTCTACGATCTTCAAGTGCAATCCTCGCAACATAACCGGTTCTCGCAACGAACTTGCCCGCTATCTTTTTTGTGGTGCTTCGAGAATGAACGACTCTAGTTGGTTTTGACCCACCTTGGAAGACCCAGATTATAGATTGTTATTTGGAATCAGGATTGTAGACAGAGATCCAAGATTAGTCACTACTGATGATGTTGTAGACGTGAATTGACTCTCCTCGGTTAAACCTTTTAAAGAGTTTTTTTACACTGTCTGACGCGGGCCGATTTATGATCGTCGGAAAGCAAATGCCGGATCCAACGGTCAACTAGCTTTCTCACACCAAGCGCCCCATGCAAGATCATTTGAATGGTTGCCCCTGAGATGCCTAATAATGCCTCTATCCTTCGATATGTCACATGGCGATATTAGTGAAATAGTTGTCTCACAGTAACGATTTTATCTTCAATGAAGGCGGATTTTGGACGTTCTTCACGAGATTTGTCACTAAGACAACGCAAAGCACGCGCAACGCGCAACGCTGGAATTATAAATACCAGCGTTCGACAGTCTGCAGACACGGGGTGTAATCAATATCATGGAACACAGATGTTAGCTCTTCGAAACACTTAAACTATGTTAGGCCTATTCGAAAGTTGTAGAAAATTATTGCACGAATATTTTCCTTAGCAAGGTTTATTTTCGTTCGCGACCTGACAGATATAAATCGTCACTGTGACTAAACCATAGCATTAATCTTAGTACTTTCAATTGTTTTAACATTCCAAATTCAAACAAATTTTGAATATAAAACGGTTCCTAATCCAAAATTACCGGTATATATTGAAACGACAAAGGCATGCCTCGTATTTTGGAATTATTGGTTAATGGTGTCAACAACCCAATGACTGGCTATCGCGTATGAATTCGCCGCTAGAGGCGCTAGTGTAGCGTGAGGTCTCCAAAATGTCTGTGGGTAGGCTACGCAGGTTTATTTATAATTAGAATAATGTTGTGAATATTTTGCAATACCTGAAATTATTTATGGCAAATTGACTGACGGGTCAATGAATGTCAGTGCTTTGAGACAGTTTTATCTTTCGGAAAGTAAAGTCTTCCTTTTTTCCGAATAAAACGGGACTGCGAAACACTACGGTAATTCTCGATATTGTTACGGTACGATTTTAAGGTATTAAATATGATTTCTCGCGTTTTCACGATATGTTTAATCGCTCGTAAAAACAAATTAAGAAAGAAAGAAAAGAAAGAAAAATAATGTATTCGCTCCCAGGACAAAAACACACACAAAAACAACATTAAAAAAGAAAAAAACAAGAAAACGAAAATTGGTCCTGTGTGAGGCCAAAAGGCCTATCTCAGCATAGTCCTATCTCAGCATAGTACTGTAACATTAAAAACACGTCACAGCGCTGAT